>CM054063.1:197657170-198857170 GCA_028641055.1 Alopecurus myosuroides | reverse complement strand
GCTAGCTGACGTGGACCAATAGGGGGGCGCCACGTCAGCTAGCCGGTTGCCCCCAACGGCTACCCCCTACCGCCCCGCCCTCTCGCCCGGGCCGGCCAACGCCCCGCCCCTCCCTCTCGCCCTACCGCCCCGCCCTCTCGCCCCGGCCGCTGCTACCGCCCCGCCTACGCGGGCGGGAAGCCGGGCGATAGGGCCCTGTCGCCGGGCGCCAGCGCCACCGCCCGGCGCCTCGCTCCCGCCCCCCGTCTCGCCCCCTCTCGCCCGGCTCCAGGCGAGATGCCTCCCTACCGCCCGCCTTACCGCCCCGGTTGGCACCAGCCTAATAAATGTAATGGAAAACATGTTTCATTATGCATGGACCACTTATGTACTATTTTATTTACACCATGGTTCTAGCCATTTAGCTCTTTGATATAGTATGGTGAGGGGCATAAAGTTCATAGCTTGCTATTCATTTGTTCTTAGTGCAATTGGCGGGGTGTCATTGTACCTAGCAAATTTAAATTACACCACGCACAAAATCACATTGTAATCTTTTGGGCGCGGCAAAGCGCGCCATTCCCTTCTAGTATCATACTAACTTTCACCGGAGCTGTAGTGAGACATTTGGTATCTGTATTTGACAGAGGTACTCTGCCTCGTATAATAAAGCTAGAATGCTAACTGAAACCGTGAAACATTAATTGTGGCGTTTGGATGTGTGGCGTGTTAATTTAGTGTAGAAGGTTGTTTCATCGCCGTCCAGAATCCAAATTAATCGGGGCAAAATCAAAAGTAGCATGAAGTTTGTTTCATGTCTGTATTTGGCTTGCACTAGCCGAGTATTGCGCAGGAAGGAATCCCAGCATTAACCGAGCCTCAAAGGCTGCAATCTTGCTAAACATGGCGATGCAAGCACATCAATGGCTGCAATCTTGCTAAAGCAAAAGATGAGCCTAACAGCTATAGTTGTGTGATGTCAATACTTTCACTCAACGATGTATTGACACAAAAAGGCGATTTTCCAGCTGAAGACGCATGTATGTCTCGTGCCAAAGTATACACCATTAGCGGTGGATAAGCCCAACCGAGCTCTGAGCTCAAGCTCTATAAAACCCATCACGACACACAAGCATTTCTCCATCACAGGTTCACTCACACACACATCAACTATGGCCTCCATGGTCTCCATCCTCTCGTTCTACTCACTGCTAATTCTCGTCCTTGTCCAGTCCACAAACTCAGCCATCATCCCAGAGCCCAAGAACTCCATTGCTGAGCCCAAGCCTCATCATCCTTCGAGCTCGCACCACCGCATCTACATCGTCCAAACCAACCACCTGGCCAAGCCAACCAAGTTTGTCACCCTCGAGCGGTGGTACGCGTCCATGGTGGACACTCGTGCTACCACCCGCAACCGCATCCTGTACACGTACGGCACCGTGATGCACGGTTTCGCCGTGCGCCTCACAGAGGGCGAGGCCCGGCGCATGTCGGCCGTCCCTGGCGTGACCCGCGTGTACGAGGACAGGGTGTACCACACCCAGACAACTAGGTCGCCCTGGTTCATGGGCCTCCACGACGAGAAGCAGCCTCGTCCCTTTGACCCGAGAAGCACGTACGGTGCCTTGGGTACAGCTACGATCGCAGAGCAACTTTGACACGCAAGTCTGAATCCAGAGTTGCGCTGGCGTGAGGTATGTAGGTTGCGCCGAGGCGAGCTACGTGACGTGCTTCCCATGGATCGATCCATCTATAAAACCCGTAGCATAAAAATGCATTCCTCCCAAGAAGCTGGATAGGTACCCTCTTTGGGAAACTCAGCATTATAAATAATTCCTGGCGTGGCGGCGCTAGCTTAATTTCGTTTTCGCCGCTGCGTGTCTACAACGTGCTTGCATCCATGTTCTATTTTTTACCTACCATACGGCAAGGTGCAGTCCTCGTATGCTCTTGGGCTGCACGTGTTGAGTATAACTCCCCAAATTCCAACCCAACAAAACATATAAGGGCATCTCGAGTGCATGTGTGCGCAAAATCAATACCCGCGCTTCCGTCTTTGTCACCAGAACCGCGCCATATGTTATTTCCCGCCATACTTTGTTCATTAAATCACCAAAAACTCACAGCTCGAAGCCACCACGGTCGTGCACGGTGAACACATACACCAACGACTCATACAAAGAATTTCGCCTAAAATAAGAGAAAACACGTCCGACCGGTTCCTAGATTGAGCCCAAGGTGTCGGCGCCCAAGTCCGAAGCATGGATGAAACATCCATATGGGCGAGTGGGGTAGGTACGGGTGATGTAGTGCTACCGTAATTATCGAATAAATGCTTCACTCTTTTCTTTCGCTCCCCGCGGGTGACACGACGAACCCTAGCTCCTCGTTCCCCAAGTCCTCGTCGTCATGCGACGCCAGGAAAACCCCGCGCGGTTCCGGCGGGAGACCGCTTCTTCCCATGCGCTAGGAGGGTGGAGCGGGGCTCTCCCATCTTGGGATGGTGCGGCACAGGTCTAGCGGCTCCTTTTCCGCCAGGGTTGGTCCCTGGGAGACGCAGCCTAAGTCACGTACGACATGGGCAGATGCGTCGCCCTGGCCGACGAATTCTACTACGACAACGCACGGAAGGGCTAGATCCCGGCTTGTAGCATCTAAATTTAACAAAGCAATTACGTGCCACGCCCTAGGCCAGGGCCAGTGTAGCCTGCGGCCTAGCTACGCCTCTGGCGTCGACATATGGAGAAGCTGACCGAGGGGTGCTGGTCGTGCGGTGCGGTGGCCGGTGGTGCAACCGTGGGTGCATGGGCTGGATCTAGGCCAAGCGGGCCTAGATGTGGCGGCGCCTTCGTGGGTTCATCTTGGACTTGCCATGTGGTAGTTGTTAGTGGTCGATGATGCCGTTCAGGGGCATGGACGCGGGGTGGCGGCCTCGGGTGGTGGGCCACAGGGGTGTCTTTCCGGGAAGCACAATGTGCGGTGGTGGCTGCGGTCTTCCGTCGTGTGGGCGACGTTGAGCGTACTAGTGGGTGGCTTCGGTGAGGCACAAATCTGGAGTTGGTTGGCTAATATTTCCGCGCGTGACGAGCGAAAACTCTGTGCTTTCGCACTAATAGCGACGACGCCTGTGGGTGCCACTATTCCTCTTGAGGACATTGTCGGGGTGTTTGTTCTCGTGCTAGAGTTCCGGGTGAAAACCTAGGTCCAGTTAGACGCGACGGCGGTGACGCTTTGCACCGTTACCCTCTTGGGGGCGCTATCGTGGATCTCAGGTGCCCAAGGGCATGCATCACGTGGTGTGTTTAGCCATTCCAGAGTGCATGTTTAGCGTAGTAGTTGTAGTGTTTTTTTCGCCTCTTGGCATTTTCGGTGCGACTTCTGTTGTCCGGTTATCCCGGGTTCTTCTTTGTAAGAGAGAAATCTCACTACCTTGTATCGTTTGGCCGTGTGGATTCATTTATAAAGCGGGGCGAAAGCCTGTTTCGATGAGGGTGCAGGTGATGATGAGTCTAAAAGAGTCAAGCATGATTTTTGCAAGGGTTGGGACGCCGAGGTTCTCTCCATGGCATGTCGTTTGTACACCTACTCAGTTGTCTGTGAGCTAGAGTTATTTTAGTTCACAAATAATATACTCTCTATTATTTTATTTCATGTGCTTACCATGCCTTCCTTTATACACAATTAAATGAAAGTGTACTCTACGTTATTTTACACTCGCGGATATTCGAGTTTGAAATACGACGGTGAGGACGATAATACATGCATGGGCCTAATGTTTTAGTTAATGGGATAAAATACCGGCCGGAGGTGCTAATCCCTCTCCTTGACATAAGAATCCATGCGTGCAATTATCCCGCTCTTCATGAAATGTGTGCATGCGCGGGGTGTTCACATTGCACGTCGCCTCGCCTCCTACATTACCACTCTACTATTTTTTTGGTGGTGGATTCGGGTCATCAATAAAAGGAGGGGTTATTTATGGATTTGACAGTGACTATACAATGCCTTCGTCGAGGTTAGGGGAGGATCCATGGGGTTCCATGGTACCTGTTGTCGCTTGGCCATGGTACCAGGTCGACGGTCACCATGATCGAACGCAAATACATATGTCACGTCTTCCCCATAATAACTTATTTTATCTCATCTCGTTGATGATTCTAGTGTTGGTTTTCATGAGTAATGGTTTATAAATATCAACGCTCCGATATGGTAGCTCGTCATTCGTCGTAGGATTTTGGCAGTGCCAACCTACCCCGTTGGCCTAGGCACATTGATGTCATGAATCCCGGGGTATATATAACCACGGCTCACTACCTCACTCCACGAGCACATACAAAACGACTGAACTAACTAGTAAAAGAAATTGTGAATCCGCATAGTTAGACAATCGGCACATGCATTTGCACGTGAATATGTTAAAAGATGACTTGTATGCTTAAAGAACAAATGATTTTCTACGTCGTGCGGGAAAATTGACACCCACCACCAGGACGACCTCGTCCACATCCGATAGTATGGAAGGAGGAAAAAGAAATATATGACGTCATCATACCGGGGTCCAATTGGAGGCACACCAACGACACCTCTTCTTAAATCATTAACACAACCCAGACCCGCTCCCCTACCACATACTCGAGAATTTGAAAAGAACCATGACCGAGTGTGACAACTTTATCTCCGCCAATAAAAAATGTGTCGCAACAAGATTAATTAATGAAATGAATCATGAAATGAGAGATACTCCCTCCAACCACTTTTATAAGGAACACTACATAACATTTCAATTCTGACCGCATACATAGTAAAATGAGTGAATCTATATACAAAATAAGTCTAGATGTGGCCAAAATTGAGATGACTTATAAAGTGGACAGAGGGAGTAATACCTTTGTCATAGCATAAAATTAGGAACTCATAGCATAAAATTAGGAACCTAATAATGAGTGATTTACTGCCTAAAATAAGGATCCTAATAGCATGTGGCAAAAAAAATGCACATGAAATGATAGATGATAAGTATGGTTTAGCATCAAATAAAGACCGTAAGAACGTGTGGCAATGAAATGACACATGAAATGGTCAGTAATATTATATCATATCATAAAATAAGGACCGAGTAGAGCAAGACAATAAAATGACACATGGCATACGTACAATAACGATAAAATATGGACCCAAAATGACACATTGAATGATAGATAATAACAATGTACTAGCCGAAAATTAGGATCCTAATAATGCTAGATAATGAAATAACACATGTAAAGAAACACAAAAACTATTTCCTAGCATAAACCAAGGAATCTAATACCACATGATAACAAAATGACACATGAAATGATAAGTTATAATTTTCTCCTAATAGAAAATAAAATAAGGACAGTAAGGAGGAGAGAACACATGGGCAATGGCGTCATGGATGCACAAAACAATCGGGGCCACCAGTGGCGGAGCCAGCCCACTAGAAGAGCCCGGGCAAGGCCTATTGCTGGCCGGTGTTTGCTAAAACGGACACTGAACTAAACCATGTAATTAAGCTAATGCTTAATGGCGACGCTCCGGCCGAGCCCGGGCAGCTGCCCGGGGTCGCCGGGAGCTGTCTCCGCCACTGGGGGCCACCCATGCGGGACAACCACCTAGTGATGAAGATCATGTAGATGATGTTAATAGAGTTCAGACACGAGTGTGCAATCCCAAAACTTTATATTCTAATCAATGGAGCTACACATGAAATGATAGAGAAGTATTAGCTCTTGAAAACAAAAGGACAGATGAAGTGATATGGAATACTTGTCCCGTAATATATATAAAATAAAAAACCTATGTAACTAACATAATAATAATTTATATGCAGTAACTATCTCCTAGCATAAAATAAGAATCCTAGTAATGCATGGGGATGAAATATATTGAACATGAAATGCATGTGATAACTAGCATGAAAGAAAAATATTAGTGCGATCGTCACGGTCTTCTATTCATCGGGACTTTTATTACATTTTATGAAGCACAAAAACTAAAAAAAAACAAATAAATAAATGAAAAATATTAAGCAAGGCCTTAGAGAAAGGGGGAGAAAATCATACAGAACCTCAGGTCGGCTGTCCATCTCGCAAAAGCTTCTCTAAGTTGTTTGAACTTCTCATGCTCGTACGAACAATATATACCTCTCATTGTCATCCGAAATTCACTACAAACCTTTTAGACGTCCTATTCGACATACGTGCATCTTGAACGTTCGGATTCATGCATATCTATCTTGAACATCCATAGCCAAGATACGCCTCTATCGGTCATCCAAGCCCACATGCACTTTAATTTCGATCATCGGATCATGCATGAAGCAATACTAGCCATATAGTCTTATGTAAACCTTGATCATAGTCGTCGCACACACCTCTCTCGGTCGTCTAGACCCATGTACACCTCTCTCGATCATCCAGTCCCATACTCCCATACACACATACATCTTGATCATTTTGTCCCATATACACATCTCTCGTTATTCGACCCCACATGCTCGTCTGAACCTTGTACACCTTTCTACATTTTCTTAACTATCCTCACTCATCTAAATTACATACACCTCTCTTAGTTGTTCGCCTCACATAAAACTCTTTCGGTAATTATGCCCCACATGTACTCTCACGGTCATCCGACCCCGCATATACCTCTCTAGATCATTCGAACATACCTTACTTTATTTAAACATGTATACGCCTCCATGGATTTTCCGAACTTCCATAGCTACACCTCTCTTCGTGGTCGTGTCCTAGACACACATGTCTCTACCATTTGTTCCCTCATACACCTCCACTGGACACGGTCACGCATACACCTAACAGTCGTATGGACTCACATACACTACTCTCGGTTGTATAAACCCACGTTCACGTGGTTTGCTACCACATACGCCAATCTCAATCGTCCATACCACATACCTATAATACCTATAATTGGGGTTCATCATGCCATGCATCATTTCATTGTTGTGCACCAGTATTAATTTCATGCTAGCAGATAGTTTTTAGTTATCATTTCATGTGTCATTTGTTTCTCGTGTTATTTATTTTATAATATGGGTTATTACCGATAATTTCATGTGACATTTTTATCGTCACGTATTATTATGATTCTTATGTTATGATATGAGATTCATATTTTTAACTTTTTTTCATACAGTCTCTTATTGAGGCGATTACGAAGGCGCTGGGAGCTCTCGAGGAGTTTAGTGAAAATGACACGTGTATTGTGTGTGATCTCGTTATTTCATCATACATGTGCGCATCTTTTGCACGCAGACGGAATATTCTATCCTCGAAAGAGGTTATCTAGGGGTTGTCAAACGGGGCCGGCAAGTTTGAAAAAATAATTAAGAAGTGATTGAAAATCGCTCAAGATTGAAATAGCCCATCACGCCCACCTAACACTAGTAGAGCATGACAATGAAATTACACATGGCATACAATAACTATCTCCTACCAAAAAATATGGACCATATGAAATTACACATTAAATGATAGATAATAATTATTTCCTAGCATAAAATAAGGATCCTAGTAATACTCGAAAATGAAATGCCACATGCACATGCAAAAAACTATTTCCTAGCATAAACCATGGACTAATATGGGAGGACAATAAAATGACACATGAAATGATACATTATAATTATCTCCTATAGTAAAAATAAAATAAGTACCATAATCAAAACAAGAAAATCACACACAAATTGTATAAGTGAACTACTAATTAACTAACTACTCATATCACTGACTGATTAATGCCCAAGGAAAATCAATGGCATCCTTGCTTTTACAATTGCAAGTTCTCGCTCTTGTCCATATAGTACTTGATCGCTAGATTGAAAAGGCCATCAGTTGGTTCGAATAAACATGGAGTGTCATGCATACACGATGACATATATGTATGTGGATCAACGGTCGACCGATGACCGATTATGTGAGCCCCAATTGCATAGTTAAGAAGACCGCTAGTTATATCTCATCTTTGTTGACGCACTCCAAGTAAAATTGAAGAGAAAGTTTGTTTGCGAAACAAAAAAAACATCCAATCCTGTGTACTTTAGTATAGTGAATACCTTTAATCGATCTATATTAGCTAGAAAATACTTTTGCTTAACAAAATTATGTATTTTCTAGGGTTCCACACATAACAATAGGATCAATTGAACGCATGAAAGGACATCGAGACATGTAGTGTGCCCTTTGAGCTAGGAATCTAGCTAGCCAGAGAATTTTATGGTAGACAATGGTCAATTTCGACGCAACTTAGTCGGGAAGACGAAAGAACCAACGTCCGGGTAGGTAGGTATGGTTGATAGGTGCACGCGGTCATGCTAACGTACCAGGTACACCCGAAACAGGTCGTCGAGCTCTCGGCCACCACATGGTCTCCCGCACTGTCGGCCTAGTATGAACAACGCTATTATCCCTCCCCGCCAAGAATTGTGCCTACCTATTTTAAGCTAGCAATTTTTTTTCGGTTCCTCGCTTGATCTGCTCCATTTTTTACTCCCTCCATTTGGGATTATAGGGGTGGAGGATCAATTTGCTAGAAAATTTCGGGATTGTTTCAACGCCCACATTAATGCTTTTCGAATTTCCCTTTCCTCCATCTCTTTTTCTCTCACACGGTGAAAGCAATAGAAGTGGCCAATCAATTCCATATTTCTAGCACATTTATAGCCTGTTTGTTGCACTACAAGGAGGAAAGGGGACCTTGAGACTAAAAATTGGAGAGAAAAGGATCTCGGGCTAGAAATGATGGCCCCAACGGGGGATGAGACTGGAGGAGGACCATCATTTGTTCGACTGGTCAATGGTTTCACTGAGAGGTAGTAGAGGGAGGTGAGAGCTTCACAACGCCCAAGGTTTAGCCTTCAACGGCTCCACCAGCGGCCGAAGACAAGATTTTCTCCAGGATCTGCCCCACGAGACTCCAACCTACATTCTATGCAACGACCATACCACCTTCAAAGCCCCGGACCAGGACGCCCAGATCCGACGAACACCCAAAGTAGCACTGCACCGCGGGAGCCCTGGCGCTTGAATAGGTGTTGCTGGATGTAGTCCTCATTGATTTGTCGACTTGTCGATGGTACGAGCCGACGAACACCCAAGTGCAATGTCTTCTAGGCGATATAGTTAAGATGCTTCAACGTCAAGGTTTGGGGCGTCGTCATACCTCGACGTGGATCTTTTTACCCTTCACTTGTGGTCGATATTTCCTCCTTCGAGACCTTGCTCGATTGATTAATCGTTATCATGGTGTAGACAAGAGGGATGCTAGTCTTGATAGTGGTGGATTCTGAGCCAACCATATTATCGATCCACGTGGTGATCCTTCTTGTGGACCTCGACTACGTCGCTCTTCGTCAAGATTCCACCGCCGTAGTGATTAATGTTGATTTCTGTTAGTTCTACTCCCTCCGTTCCGGTGTATTGGGCTTAATAGAGCTGGCATCGCGACCAAGGTTCAATTCTATTGGATACGAGCGTTTTTCTCGTCTAGTTTGTTTCCTCTATCATCGCTACTTTCTGTTAATGTAGTTAATTAGGAAGGATATCAAAGAGGCGAGAGGAAAAGTCTTGCGCTAATGTGCCCGCCATGCAGTGGCCGATTTCCTTCTCTCCCCAAACTTTTCAATTAATTATTTTGGTAATCGGTGTGGCCAAGAGTTATTCTACTCTAGAGAGAGAAGGACGGCTGTGCCGATTAATTAGGCTAACTAATGATCTAAGGCCTTATTCATGACTAGTTGCGAAACAAATAGATTTTCACTAGGAGTCTAACTTACATTGGTTGTGTACATTAAGAAATATTCAGAGCGCTTTGCGTTCACCGAAGAAGGAAAAAACAACAAGCATGTTTGACTGTCCACGACGATGACCGTCGTTGTGGCCGTGGTAATATCTCGATCCTGCCCCAATTATCCCGGACCTAACGAGCGACACGCTCGACCATCCTTAACTGTTTGAAGGTTGTCTGGGAGGAAGTGGATGTGGTCGTATGGAGATCCTGCAAGATAGTAGAAAAGAATATGTACGATGTAATGCCACTGCGGGACCAAGGAAGATATTGATTGTCGCTAGAGATAATTGGTCCACCTTTTGAACTACCGCCGAAATCATCTCCCCCCTAAAAATTAGCACCGACTTGCATGAGCGTGGGCTGCATGCACCTATAACGAAAAGGATCTGGGTGCATGCGTGGAATTAATGAAGGAATCCAACCTTGCAAACACGATCAATTTTGCAGGAACGGGCCAATGATTTGGCCAGAATGGGCCACACGCGGATCATCCCACCGAGAAGAGCATCTCGACCGTCCGTCTCACTGAGGCCTTCCATAATGGGAGTATCTTAGCGCGGTATCATAGGCAACTTGCTTATGTGGCACCATAGTTAATGAAGAAAGAGAGCGTAGTTGTATCTTATATAACATACGGCTCTAGCACGAGATCATAGGCAAAAAAAGTTGCTAGCCCAATCACAATCAAGCATTAGCCCCCAAATCATTTAATGCAACTTGTTTTAGAAACAACCTCTAAGAGCAAGTTCAATAGTAGAGTTAGCAGCCGGCTACAAGAAATTGCCATGTCACCTATAGCCAACTATAGAGCCAACATGTACAATAGTGAGCTATAAAAATGTGTTACTTTATTGATATATGGTCCACCTTCCACTCTCACAAGGTGCCTAGGAGCACGTGCTGCAGCTAGCTCTTGCATGAGAGCCCACTCTCATTCTCTCTCCTCTTCTCTCTCTTCCATGTCATCACAAAAATATTATTCTAATCCTTATAGCCCGCTTACATAAGCTTATTGTACTTGCTCTAAGAAACAATGCATTAGGATGGTTGTTTCTTAGATCCTACTCATGCCTAGGATAGCGCGCTAAGATACAATATTACGGAAGGCCTGAAGGCTCGTAGGATACCTCCTCCGGCACACCAAACGTTTGTTGTGTACCTCTCGCTGCACTCGACAGTCCACACCGAATCAACGCACACCAAACTAAAATTAATGCACGCACATCCCTAGCTAGGTCTCTCCTCCTCAAAATAAAAAAAAAAGGTCTCTCCTCCTCGATCCCCTTCCTCACTCGCCATCCACCGCTTGCGCCGCCACTCCCTAAGCCTCCTCCTCGCGTGCTCCGGCCCGCCTCTGCCTGGGCTGCCGCTCCTGGCCACGGAGGGGACCGGACTTGCCCTGCTGCATGCTCACATCGGCTCCCTCTCCGACGACGCATCACCGCGAACCCCAACCTCGGTCGTGGCGGCGCGGCAGCGGGTGGTCACCGCGATTGGCTGGACCGGCGACCAGCGTAAAGGAGCTTCTCTCTCATCGCCCCTTCCAGGTATCACGTTGCATCTGATTCTTGTCTCGATCCAGCAAGTTTGGTTGATTCTTAATGCTGGATAGGACCGCATCCATCTGTATCCCCCTTCTCTGACCAGAGCAATTCTAAAAAAAAAAACTTCTAGTATTGATGGAGTGAAATCGGGTCCCTTTTTGTCCATTCCTTGGTGCATGGTCAATCTGCTGGATGTCTGAATAATTAGAAGTAGAATTAGTCTATGGTTTTGTAGTGTTTATGTCATGTTCCACAGCGATAGCACAATGGTATTCATGTTTTCAGCTCGTAGAAAGATTGGTGGCTCTTTATCACCTCAAGTCAATGCGAAAGGATGGACCATGGGTCGTCTTTTCTCTCCTACAAAATAATTAGTAATCATCACAAGTTAAATGCATGCTGCATACTGATTTAGCTGTCCACTAGCAGATGATGCCACCGCTGTACCATTTTCCGCCTATTGTCTTTGTATGCATGATAGTGCACTAAGCTATGAACATTTTAAATGTAATATTCAGTTTTCTCATGGAGTACTACAAAATCCACAAACCTTAGTTCACCATGTATTGTTTGGAGTAGTTGATGCCGTTGTCCCGCAGATCACAATCGCTAACTAGTGTTAGTACAACAGCTGATGTCGTCATCTTGTTGATTTCAGTATATCCTGCCATGGGTCGCTCCGTGCTTATCCGCGTAGGTGTTCCGCCGGTCAGCAAGAAGATGGCCTTCATTGTGCTTCGACTGAGCATGAGCACCATGCAGTGCGTGCTAATCTCCACCGCTGACGCTGTCATCAGCATGCATATGGTGTGCTTTGACACCTCCCTCAGCAAGGAGAGCATCCTTGACGCCGATGGCGTTATATCCCTCCCAAGGGAGCCCCTCAAGGCTACCACACAGAAGGTCGGCTATCTGAGCCAAAAGGCAGTTTCTTGTCATATGTAGTAGCAGAATTTAACGTGCTTAGTTATTCTTATACCAGCCTAACAAAAACCAGCCTGCTTGTTTAGCTCAATCTCCTCATTTGTACAAGCAGATGTGTGTTTGTGGTGGATTTGGCCGTGTGTTTGAGGTTGGTTCCGTATTTAGAGTTTTTCAGTTATATATACAACCATGAGAAGCTTAGTTGCTATTTAGATTCTTTGCATACGCATAGCATTTGTTTGTTGCTTACGGAAGGACATAACCTGTAAGCTAGGCACTATGAATTTCTAGCTAGGAAGGATACGTTTCTGTAATTTTTGTAGTACCAGGTATCAAGCTGAAGTAATGTTAAATTGCTAATGATTGTCAACATCTTGGTTGACTGAATGCTACACTACTCGTCATGTCTCTGCCTGCTGCCGGAATATGCTTCATTTGTTGCTCTGTTATTAAAATTTTGTATGTACTGAAATTGAACTGATTGCATCCTTGTACTGTCTACTTGTTCATGTTCCATAATTTCTTATGTTAAATAATTTCCCGAATTTACTAATATGGTTTTAGCTATAGAACACGGTGAGAACAGAGTGATATGACCCTTGTTCTTACCAGATTGTTGTACCTCGAGTTGCTCCTGCTGGCCCCATTTATGTTCCAAATTAGTGTCACCATGTTATGTTTCTGGGTTACAACACTTGCAAGTAATCATGAGTAGTCCCCTAGTTCTATTTTTAAAAGGTTTATTTTCTGTTGGTTCTTGATACTGATCCTATATCACACGTACGCTTGGAAAAGATTTTTTCATAAAAACTAATATCAGATTGTATGTCAAAATTAGAACCGAGAATGAAGCCGATGTAACTTAAGGCTGGTTATCTGACTTCTTTGGTCGCTAGATTTACTCTGAAACCAAATCTTTTTTCTTTGAACTAAATTGATTTGTTTATATGCTTTGTTTCATTTTAGATATTATTCCTTTGTTGATCCAATTTATATACATCGTTTGTAGATAGCCAAATCTGTTTGCGAGAGTATGTGCTTTACATTCTTGGTTTGTTTGTGATAACAAATTGTTCGTTTTGACTGCCAGGTGGAGATTCAGGTCAATAAGGTTTAGTTGCTTCAACAGCACGATACCCACACTTCCAATCAATCTCGGGGATGCAGCCTGTAGGGGAGCAGAATTCGAGAAGGACATCACGTGTTCTCCAGGAACACGCGATTGAACTATTGACCTATCGATTCGAGGACACCAGCGAATCCATCCATCTTCCGTATCCAACTTGAAGTTGAAAAGGTGAGAATGCGTCCTTGTTTCTACTCAGTGTTATCATTCATGTTACAGGGTATTATGCTCTACCAAGCAGTGGCGGACCTAGCGTTCCTACTACCCGGCCATTGCCTGGGCTTCCGGCCCGCGGATATAGTGTATCTTGATGATATTAGACAAATAATTAGCGTCCCTAAACATCTAATTAGCAGGTGTGTCCTGGCTTCAAAATATTCCTAGGTCCGCTACTACTACCAAGTAGCATACTATGTTATGGGTAGAAGCGTGTGCTTATTTATTCTTATACATATTGTGTTATGGCTAGCACCATGTGCTTAGCTATTCTTATACATACTGTGTTATGGCAAGTACCATGTGCTTAGTTATTCATTTACAAAAACCATTCACCATTCATTCTTTCGGCTTAGTATCTCTATCTATGTAGAAAAAGTCACTTCAGCATCAATATATTTTTGATTGCACCTGGAACAAACTGGGATTTTTACATGCAACCGTAATAGTCTTCTATTAAAACTACGCTTATGTTGATCCATTTATGTGGCATGTCATGCAGCTAAACTTTGTTACTATGTATTTCTATAGCATGTGATGTTTTTCTTCTTGTTTTTCTCCATGCATGTAACCAATTTCGGATACGCTTGCAGACATTCAGAGAATATTTGTCGAGTCTTATTGGGATCCACAATCCCAAGTTAATTTCTGGAGCAAGTGAAGGCGGTGCAGCCATATTCAAGCTAGTGACCAGCCTGCTTGTTTAGCCCAATCTCCTCATTTATACAAGCAGAGATTTGGCCGTGTGTTTGAGGTTGGTTTCGTATTTAGAGCTTTTCAGTTATATATACAAAAATGATAAGTTTACTTTCTGATTAGATTCTTTGCATACACATAGCATTTGTTTGATGGTCCAGTGGTGGTAGATGCGTGTATAATTGATGGCTCGATGTTATTGTTATACTAGACCATAAAAGCGCGCCTTGCCGCGCCCGTCCATTTTAATATATTAATAATAAATATAATGATAATAATTTGTATCAAAATATAAAAAAGAAATACCTAGAAAAATACCGAACACTCAGTCTCATTTGATGCAACCGAGTAAAAAAATTATATTACAGTTCTAACTGAATTCATTTTGATATTTAAACTGTGAGTTTAACTGGTCCATACTGATGCTACCTTCAGTTTCTCGTTGTGTTTATAACACACAAAACGAGGTTGTCGTGATGCTTATATTACATGAAACTGACTCATAGCCATCTTATTCGTTATATCAGTGCATGATTACATGCCCCAAACTTTAGATCGTGTTGAACCGAGCACTGTTATTTCAGTCAAAGAGTAGTACCTCCTCGAAAGCTATGAGGGTACATAGATTTGAGGTCCTTCCAGTGCTCATAGACACCTGGTTTGTTCACTATGCCAGGAACCTGCTTGGAGCAACATGGCCTTTTCAATTGTCTTAATTTCCTTGTCAAGTATGCTGCTTACTCCAAGGGCATTGCACACGTTACCTATAAAGTACAACTGTTTCAAAAAAATAAAGGTGCGCTGTTCTAGAACATGGATGTATTTCTTCAAGTGCATAAGCGCACCTAAAGAGATAAATATGATGACTATGTGGCAAAGAGATATATAAGATGAATAGCAGATACTTTGGACAAGAAAATATAATCTACATACCTATTATAGTTCTTGGGAGCCAGACCGTAATTTTTTAATACTGATGAGTTTGTGTCTGGCCATATTTCCGAACACTTAAAATTAACACAAACAGCAATAAATAGTATGAAAATGGAAATGAATACTTGTAACTGAATATGCTTTAACAAAGGGCTCCTTATTGATTTGATGACACCCTGTACTTTCTTCTTTCATCAAAACTGCAGTGGGAACCCTTTTACTTAGTAGAGGGTGGAGACCATTCCAGTGTAAGAGAAAATAAAAATAGAGAGGAGACAGAGCTGATGGGTTTGTAGCTTCTCGACCTACTAAAACTGCTCCCAAAGCATCTCAATCCCCTAAAATCGCAAGGTTGTAGCATTGTATTCCCTAATTTAATGTTTTTTCTACAAATTTGATGATTATGCTAATCCATATGGTTGATTTACAAAATCCAAACAATTATTTATATTGTCACCGGCTGAATACCACAAAAAGCTAAAATGATTACCTTAAAAAAATCATAACAAAATTCATTAAGCACACGACAAATAAAAGCACTATCTATTCAAATGAGAAATATGAGAGACGTCGCATTGCTTGGTATTGTAAAATTCTCAGCATTAAAATTGTTGAACAATAGAAACATACATGTCTTTATGCCTTAAGTTTTCTTATAGAGGTTCATATCTTCATAGTTTTCGGTCCAACAAAACCTACACAAGCTGAACCCACAGATGTGCGTGAGTTATAGGTTTGAGGTAGAGTTATGAGTAACATTGATTGAGCCGAATATTGCAGATTTGAGACAGTGCTGGAGAGTCAA
Organism: Alopecurus myosuroides; assembly: GCA_028641055.1. Classification (NCBI taxonomy): domain Eukaryota; kingdom Viridiplantae; phylum Streptophyta; class Magnoliopsida; order Poales; family Poaceae; genus Alopecurus; species Alopecurus myosuroides. The sequence goes on along the minus strand of CM054063.1, from coordinate 198,841,110 downwards.
TCGATAAAAAAATACCAAGCGAGAGAATGGTGGCACGTTTGCTTCCCTGATCAACACGCCAGCAAGGATGGGCAGTCTCGGAGCCCGCATTCACGAGAGATAGTAGAAACATATGAAGCTGAATCGATTCGCTTCACATGCAGCCAAATTCCGAAGTTCTATTATCAATCACAAACAATATCATAAGGAATTAATGCAGAAATTAGAAAGAGGATTGACAAACAAGATTACATACTTGATTCTTGGGCCTCAAGATCCAATGATTGGAATGATCTAACCATAGGAAGAGCCTATGTGAGCAAATTCCAAAATACATAGCGGATCTGCACCAACACCATGAGACTGGCTGCCTAGGAAACACCGTGGATGTGAGGGGAACCATAGGGAACAAAGGTAGAGATTGACCTCAGAATCGAATCTGCAACCTCACCATTGCACGTGAGAGAATGCTAGCAGGTTAGGCAGTCAGCTTGGTGCTACAATTTTCATTGCCCCGTGAGAGAGATGTAGATGAGGAGAGGCCTTTTGTTTCTCCACTTGAGGCAACGAACCATATATACACCATGTAGGCCGCCGAGAAGTAACGTACCTCTAATATTCCCTGCCATCGAGTGGTGCACATCAGTGCTTGCATTAGTGCTAGTATTATGCCTCTAATAATCGCCCGCAGGCAAACAGTGGCAGCGACGCTTTGCCTCTCTTTGCCGCATCTGGCGGCCGGTAACGTCTCGTCTAGCTCTTCTGCATCTTCAGTCATACGGGGCCATTTGGTTTTCTCTCGGGAGAAAAACGAAGTGACGAGCCGGCCTCAATACCTATCAGCCCGTTACAACGAATTGTAGGCCCGTTTAACTAGAGAACAACCAGGTCAGCCTGTGGAGCAGCGGCCCAAACAACTTTGGGCCATTTTTTTCACGTGAAGTGACGCTGGGAACGGGTAACATCAATGTTACGGCAGGATGGGGTGATCTAGACCATTCCCTCATGCGATCGGATGGTCATGTACGCATAATCGCTGTGAGAGGCCATAGGTAGTTGAGTTTTACTGTTTCTTAATTGCTTGTTGATATGGTTACTCTATAGTTAAACTTGTTCCATAATTTCTTATGTTTAATAATTGCCTGATTTCACTGATATGGTTTTAGCTATAGAACATGGTGAGAACAGAGCGATACGACACTTGTCTTAGCATTCTGTTTTATCTCGATTTGCTCGTGTTGGCCCCATTTTTTCCAAATTAGTGTCAACATGTTATGTTTCTGGCTACAACACTTGCAAGTAGTCATGAGTAGTTCCCTAGTGCTTTTTCTATAAGGCTTATTGTGGTATCTTGAAGGAAACAACGATTTTAGCTATTGGCTCTAGTGAATAGAATACCATATTATTGCTGATTTTGACTACCTGAAACTGTTAATTATCATTGAAAGAGTCATTTAGTAGTTTATGGCATTCGTCATGTGTTCCTGCGTTACTTTCCTTATCACGAATCCATTTTTAGTGTTGATTGTTGATCAGCCTGATGTTATGAATTTCCATCTTACAGGCGAGCAGAGGTGGACAACATGATGGCGCAATTCACTCTGTTTCTGTACGAACCATAATGTTTGTTTATTTACGCAACCGACCAGAGTTGTCAAGTACGAGTGAGGAGGTGTGCCTTCACTTGCTGGTACGTTGAGCTCTCTTCTCCATTCATTTTCCTTTTCACCACCATTGTTTCTTCGATTGTGGCTTTAGAGAATCTGAACGTTGAATGGTGCAAACTGTCTTTTCCCTCTTTTTTTGATGTCTTGATACCGATCCTTTATCATGCGTACAGATGGAACATAATTTGTCAGAAAAAATAATAATATTGGATCGCTTGTTGAAAATTGGATCCAGAATGAAGCCAATGTAACTTGAGGCTGGTTATGAGACTTCTTTGGTAGCTAGATGTACTATGAAACAAGATCTTTTTTCTTTTGAGCTAAATTGGTTTGTTAGATATGCTTAATTTCACTTTCGATTTTGGTCATTTGTTGATCCAGTTTATATATATCGTTTGCAGATAGCCAAATCTGTTTGCAAACTTGGGAATATGGAATACCCTATTAAAAAAATATTGTTTGTCTCTTCTCCGTTCCAGATCAAGATCCTTCCAGTAGGCAAGAACAAGCAGCCTCTCAAGTGGCATTCTGATTTGGTTCATTTGTCTGTGTGTGTATGTTGCCAGAGGAAGGACACGATATTGACTGGATGCTTGCGAGTCCGGGATTAAAGCAGGAAACGAGGCATTAGCAAGACAACGTTCGATTGCCTTCTTGCCATCTCTCTCTCCTAGAAAGACGAGATGTCTATCATTTTTTCTCTCCCTGAAGATTTTTGTTGGTTCTCACTTCATGCGTGGAATATTTATATATATACCTTTTTCCTTCTCTTGGACCTGTTTCCCTGTTTTAGTCTGGGCAAAAAAACTTGCTCCCATGTAATTTGGTTGTTTTGCCAGATTATTAGGTTCAGATTTTACATTTTCTGTTAGTACATACGTAGATCCATTTATTGTCTAGTGTTTGATCTATCATGCTCAAAAGCTCACATTTGTTTGTAAGATGGTTAAACACTTAAACCTCATTTGTTCATGGTAAACAACGTTGCTTCTGTGATGTTAACATCTTATTTATGTATGCCTATGATTTTGCTTTTCAAGCTAATAGGATTAACTATTGTCTTCATAATCAAACCCTGGGAATGGCAGTTTAATGATTAAGTAGCTTAGAACAACTGTAAACGCACTCATGTCGGCGAGGATCGATAACAACTATATTCGCCTGTATATTATCTCCATGTAACTTCATAAATGCCTCATAAAGAAAAAAAAGGTATGCAAGCATGTGAAAAACCAAACAGTTCTTGAAAATTATTGTTCTTTAGGGATTTTTGTGGCAGTTAATCTTTCTTTTAGTTTTCCTATGTAAGATGAAGCTGTTATCATACACCATGCTTGTTGAATTCATCTTCGAGTTATCTAATGGAGAATAACAGCTGGTGTCTTTTTTTTCTTGATTTTCAATGGCTAAAAAACAGTTTGTTTCACTTGTATCATACACCATGCTTTGTGCTGCTACTGCACCCCAGGCTGATCATTTCTTTATATGAAAACACAGTTTGACACTACATAAGTATATTTGTGTCTTAGATCGTAATGGAAGGTGGCTTAGCGATGCCATGTGTTTTGCTGATTCACCAATATACTTTTTGCATACATGTTCTGCTATTATAGTATGTTTTTGCTGTAGACAACACTTAAGCTTCGGTTTAGCTGGAAGGAAGTATTTAAAAAATGAGGTTATTTAAGGAGTCAGTTATGTTCCAAAGTTTGGAGTTTTTAGTGATCATTGCTCTTCCAGGAGCTTGTCCATGGCATCCTATGCCCTCCCTCTCTATATGTTTATGAATGCCATCATATTTTTAAGCCTCGGTTGTTTGACCTTAGTTACATTTAACATCTACTATCAGATATACTTGTTCTAATTTGAGTGATGGACACATAACTTTATGCACTTGTTCTATGGCAAACTCTTGCTGTCAAACCATATTGGCGTCAAATCCTTAGTTGTTTGACCTTAGTCGCATTTTACACCTACCATCAGTATCTGATATACCTGTTCCAATTTGGCTGATGGACACATGACTTATGCACTTGTCGGCCTGGGAAACTCTTGCTGTCAAAGCAGATTTGTCTGATGGAACTTTGTTAGTTGGCGTAATTTTTGCTAGGTACTCCAGATCTTTCTATTGATTCGGAAGGGGCAAGAGACCATTATTTTCTGTGGATCTCTTGTTCTATAGCATTCATATGCTTGTTACTCTTTAATCTCATGCCCATGTGGCTTCAGCAGAAAATATTTAGTGAAACGTATAAGTCGATGCTAAAAGTATGGAGTTACAAATGCTAGCTTGAAGTTAATAGTTTGATAATCAACAGATTGGTGTGGATACATGTATGGCAAAGTATCCGTGCATAGACGAAGCTATTAACTCACATGCAAAATTGTCTCGAACGAATGTGATGCTTTGCTTGTAGGTTTCTCCATTGAGTAATTGTTTCGTGGGCTTCAGAGCTGGACCTTTCTTTTTTCATTGTCGTGCGGGGGCTTCTTGTTGAACGTGGCGGTGGAGCAATGTACGGAGCATCATCATATTGGTGCGGTGGTGCCCGTGGAGGTAGAGGTTGGCCAGGAGGGACCATGGCTGCCGTATCCAGTCGGGTATCGTTTTATTGCTTGACCTGATGTCGTAGTAGGTTAGGTGGTAGCTACTTAGTGAGCTGAAGGTCGAGTGGTCTAGTCTGGAGCATCTACCTAACGTAGACTGACTACTTGAAGTAACTGTTCATTGTTTTGTGCTAGTTGCAACACTCATCATCGCATGACAAAAACCATGGAGAAGCACCCAATGCTAGCGAAACCTGCTGTGGTTTTGCAATTGCGGTGCCATTTTTTTCTTTTTTCTGTTTATTCATGGTGGGCGTTCTCTCATTGGAGACATGCAATCGCGGAGGCCTTGTGTATCAAGATTTGAGATGCAAGATGTTACCGTTGGCTCCTTGAACGATGAGGGGGGCTACAAGATTGTAGAGAATGGACAATCAAGACCTGTGGAGTTCAGTTATCTCTATATTGATTATGTTTCTTAACTTGATTGTGAATTAACAAGGATGAACCGGTAATGTCATGTCTCAGCCTGTGGGCCTGGAGCTTGCTCCTGATTATCATGATCAAAGTCTCGGCTGGCTGTTTTTTTTTTCTGTAAGACTAGAACTTGGTAGTGTGTGTCTAGTACATGAGCGTTGCTAGTGGAAATCTTCACTTATGTCATTGTGTTACAGCTCGAGGCTAAGACGGATTACGGAATTCATGGAGAATGACATATTTGAGCTGTGAACTGAATCTATTTTTTTGTGCGTGTGTGTATGGTTTTTGTTGATGCATGATCCACAAGTTGCACTTAAAAGCGGAGACAAGAAGTAGAGCGCTAAGCATGCATTTTCTAAAAGAAATGATGATGAAACCGGGGTGCATGATTTGCAACGTTAGATCCATCAAAACGAGCAAGAATTTTCTTTCCTAGTTTCGCTGTAGATCAGCTGTTGCTATTCGTTTCCCATGTCCCTCTCTCAGATTTTCTTATGGTAATGTCCTTGTCGATTTGCTTGCCGTTGGAAAGAAACGGACAAGTGTGACCGGTAAATTTCTCCAGGCGTTTTCCAACCTGGACGAGAGAGAGGGAGGGAGAAAATCTGGAAACAGTTGATATGAGGGAGCCGAATAGGCATCCTATTTATTGAGATGTAGAGAAAAACGTCTTCCATGCCAGCCGTTGGCACACCATAATTATACCTTGGGAACAGACCCTATTAGGAATGGGCGTTTAATTTCACAGGGCCAAGTGCCACGTCACTAATCCGTGGCAGTAGGTAGGCATCTCAACCGTCAATCCTCTCTGGAAGCACAAGAAACCAACAGAAGAGATGACCGATGGAAATACGTGACCTCATCTTCTTCCCCATGCTACGTCTCTTTCCCTCCCATTTGACTCTATAAGTACAAGGCTAGTGCCACTCGTCGCGTGCGGGGTTCGCGTGCGACTTAGGACTTAGGACTTAGGCGTGGCGGCCGGCGGACGAGATTGATATAGGAGGTATTCTGGATCTTTTTTGTCGATCATGTTTCTTCCTCGGCAGCGCGAAATCTGGGGTTAATTACTTTATTTCTTGTATGTAATGTTCTCGGCCCGTCGGGCTCTCTCTTCCTCTTCTTGCCGTGTTTCTTCCTCGAGCCGCAGCGGCAAATCTCTTGCTGGTTTTGTTTCTTGTGATCTACCTCCCCGTTTGATTGATGCAAATTCCACGGCGATGAGTTTCTGCGTACGTGTCTCCGGCCGGCGCGAGAGGCAGACAGAGGTGGGCATCGATTGCCTTTCTTTTTTGTTTTTGGTTTTTGAGATGGATGGATCACACACCAGCTAGACTGAAGGAAAAAAAAAAAGAGATTCGCGTCACACGCGAGATCCATCATCTTTTTTTTCCCCCTGAACGCGTGACCTGTTAATTGCTTCGAAACGTGAAAGGCAGCACTTATGTACCAGCCTTGCTGGTTGTTTCATGCGTGCGTGTAGTTAGTTTGGTCTCCGCTCGGTCTTTTTTTTTTGTTGAAACTTGAAAGCACGTAGCAGCCCGTATATGCTGCGGTCCATCTTAAGCACCTTGCTGGTTTTTTTTTTCTTCAAACAGGGATCGCTAGCTCCTGGTGGCACCGTACCGCCAATGTCTCGAAGTAGGTCGATCTTGCTTTTTCTTTTTTTTTGATATCAGGTCGATATTGCTTTGCTGCAGCTACTTCTCACCCCGCTAACGAATCCATCAGCTCCCCGCCGCTCTCGAAGAGGCACGTTTTTTTTTGATATCAGGTTGATCTTCCAAGTACTGTACGAAGTATGGGCCATACGTGAAATCTGCGTTGGACTTGCGAACGTATGTCATGTTGGGCCTGTGGCTGTGAGACCTGAAGCCAGGGCAGACATGTTGCCTTGCGTATACGAGAACGAAAATTGGAGTACATCGCCTAGGTTTTTTGAGATAGCACGAAGCAACGGAGGAAACTGAATTTCCATCTGGATTTCTTTTATACGTACGAAGCAAGGTATGTGATGCGTGTCCCAACACAACACAACACAACACAAGGAAGTTTTGGATGCTAATACATACAGTATATGTGTACGTGTGCCTACCTGGCCTCGATCGATAGCACGCGTACAAGGAGATGGAAGAGACAGAGCTCGTGGAGGACGCCCTATGCGAGATCCTCCTGCGCGTGCCCCCCGCCGCCCTGCTCCGATGCGCCGCGACGTGAAAGCACTGGCGCGACGTCGTGGCCGATCCCTCCTTCCTCCGGCGTCGCTGGCCACAGAACACGTGCCATCCGTCATCCCTTCTTGGCTTTTTTGACGGGCAGGGTAGTGGCAACAACAACCAAGAGTGCGGCACCTTTTTCTTCCCTGTACGGAAGGGCTAGATCCCGGCTTGTAGCATCTAAATTTAACAAAGCAATTACGTGCCACGCCCTAGGCCAGGGCCAGTGTAGCCTGCGGCCTAGCTACGCCTCTGGCGTCGACATATGGAGAAGCTGACCGAGGGGTGCTGGTCCTGCGGTGCGGTGGCCGGTGGTGCAACCGTGGGTGCATGGGCTGGATCTAGGCCAAGCGGGCCTAGATGTGGCGGCGCCTTCGTGGGTTCATCTTGGACTTGCCATGTGCTAGTTGTTAGTGGTCGATGATGTCGTTCAGGGGCATGGACGCGGGGTGGCGGCCTCGGGTGGTGGGCCACAGAGGTGTCTTTCCGGGAAGCACAATGTGCGGTGGCGGCTGCGGTCTTCCGTCGTGTGGGCGACGTTGAGCGTACTAGTGGGTGGCTTCGGCGAGGCACAAATCTGGAGTTGGTTGGCTAATATTTCCGCGCGTGACGAGCGAAAACCCTATGCTTTTGCACTAATAGCGACGACGCTGCGAGTGCCACTTTTCCTCTTGAGGACATTGTCGGGGTGTTTGTTCTCGTGCTAGAGTTCCGGGTGAAAACCTAAGTCCAGTTAGACGCGACGGCGGTGACGCTTTGCACCGTTACCCTCTTATGGGCGCTATCGTGGATCTCAGGTGCCCAAGGGCATGCATGACGTGCCGTGTTAAGCCATTCCAGAGTGCATGTTTAGCGTAGTAGTTGTAGTGTTTCTTTCGCCTCTTGGCATTTTCGGTGCGACTTGTGTTGTCCGGTTATCCCGGGTTCTTCTTTGTAAGAGAGAAATCTCACTGCCTTATATCGTTTGGCCGTGCGGATTCATTTATAAAGCGGGGCGAAAGCCTGTTTCGATGAGGGTGCAGGTGATGATGAGTCTAAAAGAGTCAACCATGATTTTTGCAAGGGTTGGAACGCCGAGGTTCTCTCCATGGCATGTCGTTTGTACACCTACTCAGTTGTCTGTGAGCTAGAGTTATTTTAGCTCACAAATAATATACTCTCTATTATTTCATTTCATGTGCTTAGCCTGCCTCCCTTTATTCACAATTAAATGAAAGTGTACTCTACGTTATTTTACACTCGCGGATATTCGAGTTTGAAATACGACGGTGAGGACGATAATACATGCATGGGCCTAATGTTTTAGTTAATGGGATAAAATATCGGCCGGAGGTGCTAATCCCTCTCCTTGACACAAGAATCCATGCGTGCAATTATCCCGCTCTTCATGAAATGTGTGCATGCGCGGGGTGTTCACATTGCACGTCGCCTCGCCTCCTACATTACCACTCTACTATTTTTTTGGTGGTGGATTCGGGTCATCAATAAAAGGAGGGGTTATTTATGGATTTGACAGTGACTATACAATGCCTTCGTCGAGGTTAGGGGAGGATCCATGGGGTTCCATGGTACCTGTTGTCGCTTGGCCATGGTACCAGGTCGACGGTCACCATGATCGAACGCAAATACATATGTCACGTCTTCCCCATAATAACTTATTTTATCTCATCTCGTTGATGATTCTAGTGTTGGTTTTCATGAGTAATGGTTTATAAATATCAACGCTCCGATATGGTAGCTCGTCATTCGTCGTAGGATTTTGGCAGTGCCAACCTACCCCGTTGGCCTAGGCACATTGATGTCATGAATCCCGGGGTATATATAACCACGGCTCCCTACCTCACTCCACGAGCACATACAAAACGACTGAACTAACTAGCAAAAGAAATTGTGAATCCGCATAGTTAGACAATCGGCACATGCATTTGCACGTGAATATGTTAAAAGATGACTTGTATGCTTAAAGAACAAATGATTTTCTACGTCGTGCGGGGAAAATTGACACCCACCACCAGGACGACCTCGTCCACATCCGATAGTATGGAAGGAGGAAAAAGAAATATATGACGTCATCATACCGGGGTCCAATTGGAGGCACACCAACGACACCTCTTCTTAAATCATTAACACAACCCAGACCCGCTCCCCTACCACATACTCGAGAATTTGAAAAGAACCATGACCGAGTGTGACAACTTTATCTCCGCCAATAAAAAATGTGTCGCAACAAGATTAATTAATGAAATGAATCATGAAATGAGAGATACTCCCTCCAACCACTTTTATAAGGAACACTACATAACATTTCAATTCTGACCGCATACATAGTAAAATGAGTGAATCTATATACAAAATAAGTCTAGATGTGGCCAAAATTGAGATGACTTATAAAGTGGACAGAGGGAGTAATACCTTTGTCATAGCATAAAATTAGGAACTCATAGCATAAAATTAGGAACCTAATAATGAGTGATTTACTGCCTAAAATAAGGATCCTAATAGCATGTGGCAAAAAAAATGCACATGAAATGATAGATGATAAGTATGGTTTAGCATCAAATAAAGACCGTAAGAACGTGTGGCAATGAAATGACACATGAAATGGTCAGTAATATTATATCATATCATAAAATAAGGACCGAGTAGAGCAAGACAATAAAATGACACATGGCATACGTACAATAACGATAAAATATGGACCCAAAATGACACATTGAATGATAGATAATAACAATGTACTAGCCGAAAATTAGGATCCTAATAATGCTAGATAATGAAATAACACATGTAAAGAAACACAAAAACTATTTCCTAGCATAAACCAAGGAATCTAATACCACATGATAACAAAATGACACATGAAATGATAAGTTATAATTTTCTCCTAATAGAAAATAAAATAAGGACAGTAAGGAGGAGAGAACACATGGGCAATGGCGTCATGGATGCACAAAACAATCGGGGCCACCCATGCGGGACAACCACCTAGTGATGAAGATCATGTAGATGATGTTAATAGAGTTCAGACACGAGTGTGCAATCCCAAAACTTTATATTCTAATCAATGGAGCTACACATGAAATGATAGAGAAGTATTAGCTCTTGAAAACAAAAGGACAGATGAAGTGATATGGAATACTTGTCCCGTAATATATATAAAATAAAAAACCTATGTAACTAACATAATAATAATTTATATGCAGTAACTATCTCCTAGCATAAAATAAGAATCCTAGTAATGCATGGGGATGAAATATATTGAACATGAAATGCATGTGATAACTAGCATGAAAGAAAAATATTAGTGCGATCGTCACGGTCTTCTATTCATCGGGACTTTTATTACATTTTATGAAGCACAAAAACTAAAAAAAAACAAATAAATAAATGAAAAATATTAAGCAAGGCCTTAGAGAAAGGGGGAGAAAATCATACAGAACCTCAGGTCGGCTGTCCATCTCGCAAAAGCTTCTCTAAGTTGTTTGAACTTCTCATGCTCGTACGAACAATATATACCTCTCATTGTCATCCGAAATTCACTACAAACCTTTTAGACGTCCTATTCGACATACGTGCATCTTGAACGTTCGGATTCATGCATATCTATCTTGAACATCCATAGCCAAGATACGCCGCTATCGGTCATCCAAGCCCACATGCACTTTAATTTCGATCATCGGATCATGCATGAAGCAATACCAGCCATATAGTCTTATGTAAACCTTGATCATAGTCGTCGCACACACCTCTCTCGGTCGTCTAGACCCATGTACACCTCTCTCGATCATCCAGTCCCATACTCCCATACACACATACATCTTGATCATTTTGTCCCATATACACATCTCTCGTTATTCGACCCCACATGCTCGTCTGAACCTTGTACACCTTTCTACATTTTCTTAACTATCCTCACTCATCTAAATTACATACACCTCTCTTAGTTGTTCGCCTCACATAAAACTCTTTCGGTAATTATGCCCCACATGTACTCTCACGGTCATCCGACCCCGCATATACCTCTCTAGATCATTCGAACATACCTTACTTTATTTAAACATGTATACGCCTCCATGGATTTTCCGAACTTCCATAGCTACACCTCTCTTCGTGGTCGTGTCCTAGACACACATGTCTCTACCATTTGTTCCCTCATACACCTCCACTGGACACGGTCACGCATACACCTAACAGTCGTATGGACTCACATACACTACTCTCGGTTGTATAAACCCACGTGCACGTGGTTTGCTACCACATACGCCAATCTCAATCGTCCATACCACATACCTATAATACCTATAATTGGGGTTCATCATGCCATGCATCATTTCATTGTTGTGCACCAGTATTAATTTCATGCTAGCAGATAGTTTTTAGTTATCATTTCATGTGTCATTTGTTTCTCGTGTTATTTATTTTATAATATGGGTTATTACCGATAATTTCATGTGACATTTTTATCGTCACATATTATTATGATTCTTATGTTATGATATGAGATTCATATTTTTAACTTTTTTTCATACAGTCTCTCATTGAGGCGATTACGAAGGCGCTGGGAGCTCTCGAGGAGTTTAGTGAAAATGACACGTGTATTGTGTGTGATCTCGTTATTTCATCATACATGTGCGCATCTTTTGCACGCAGACAGAATATTCTATCCTCGAAAGAGGTTATCTAGGGGTTGTCAAACGGGGCCGGCAAGTTTGAAAAAATAATTAAGAAGTGATTGAAAATCGCTCAAGATTGAAATAGCCCATCACGCCCACCTAACACTAGTAGAGCATGACAATGAAATTACACATGGCATACAATAACTATCTCCTACCAAAAAATATGGACCATATGAAATTACACATTAAATGATAGATAATAATTATTTCCTAGCATAAAATAAGGATCCTAGTAATACTCGAAAATGAAATGCCACATGCACATGCAAAAAACTATTTCCTAGCATAAACCATGGACTAATATGGGAGGACAATAAAATGACACATGAAATGATACATTATAATTATCTCCTATAGTAAAAATAAAATAAGTACCATAATCAAAACAAGAAAATCACACACAAATTGTATAAGTGAACTACTAATTAACTAACTACTCATATCACTGACTGATTAATGCCCAAGGAAAATCAATGGCATCCTTGCTTTCACAATTGCAAGTTCTCGCTCTTGTCCATATAGTACTTGATCGCTAGATTGAAAAGGCCATCAGTTGGTTCGAATAAACATGGAGTGTCATGCATACACGATGACATATATGTATGTGGATCAACGGTCGACCGATGACCGATTATGTGAGCCCCAATTGCATAGTTAAGAAGACCGCTAGTTATATCTCATCTTTGTTGACGCACTCCAAGTAAAATTGAAGAGAAAGTTTGTTTGCGAAACAAAAAAAAACATCCAATCCTGTGTACTTTAGTATAGTGAATACCTTTAATCGATCTATATTAGCTAGAAAATACTTTTGCTTAACAAAATTATGTATTTTCTAGGGTTCCACACATAACAATAGGATCAATTGAACGCATGAAAGGACATCGAGACATGTAGTGTGCCCTTTGAGCTAGGAATCTAGCTAGCCAGAGAATTTTATGGTAGACAATGGTCAATTTCGACGCAACTTAGTCGGGAAGACGAAAGAACCAACGTCCGGGTAGGTAGGTATGGTTGATAGGTGCACGCGGTCATGCTAACGTACCAGGTACACCCGAAACAGGTCGTCGAGCTCTCGGCCACCACATGGTCTCCCGCACTGTCGGCCTAGTATGAACAACGCTATTATCCCTCCCCGCCAAGAATTGTGCCTACCTATTTTAAGCTAGCAATTTTTTTTCGGTTCCTCGCTTGATCTGCTCCATTTTTTACTCCCTCCATTTGGGATTATAGGGGTGGAGGATCAATTTGCTAGAAAATTTCGGGATTGTTTCAACGCCCACATTAATGCTTTTCGAATTTCCCTTTCCTCCATCTCTTTTTCTCTCACACGGTGAAAGCAATAGAAGTGGCCAATCAATTCCATATTTCTAGCACATTTATAGCCTGTTTGTTGCACTACAAGGAGAAAAGGGGACCTTGAGACTAAAAATTGGAGAGAAAAGGATCTCGGGCTAGAAATGATGGCCCCAACGGGGGATGAGACTGGAGGAGGACCATCATTTGTTCGACTGATCAATGGTTTCACTGAGAGGTAGTAGAGGGAGGTGAGAGCTTCACAACGCCCAAGGTTTAGCCTTCAACGGCTCCACCAGCGGCCGAAGACAAGATTTTCTCCAGGATCTGCCCCACGAGACTCCAACCTACATTCTATGCAACGACCATACCACCTTCAAAGCCCCGGACCAGGACGCCCAGATCCGACGAACACCCAAAGTAGCACTGCACCGCGGGAGCCCTGGCGCTTGAATAGGTGTTGCTGGATGTAGGCCTCATTGATTTGTCGACTTGTCGATGGTACGAGCCGACGAACACCCAAGTGCAATGTCTTCTAGGCGATATAGTTAAGATGCTTCAACGTCAAGGTTTGGGGCGTCGTCATACCTCGACGTGGATCTTTTTACCCTTCACTTGTGGTCGATATTTCCTCCTTCGAGACCTTGCTCGATTGATTAATCGTTATCATGGTGTAGACAAGAGGGACGCTAGTTTTGATAGTGGTGAGCCAACCATATTATCGATCCACGTGGTGATCCTTCTTGTGGACCTCGACTACGTCGCTCTTCGTCAAGATTCCACCGCCGTAGTGATTAATGTTGACTTCTGTTAGTTCTACTCCCTCCGTTCCGGTGTATTGGGCTTAATAGAGCTGGCATCGCGACCAAGGTTCAATTCTATTGGATACGAGTGTTTTTCTCGTCTAGTTTGTTTCCTCTATCATCGCTACTTTCTGTTAATGTAGTTAATTAGGAAGGATATCAAAGAGGCGAGAGGAAAAGTCTTGCGCTAATGTGCTCGCCATGCAGTGGCCGATTTCCTTCTCTGCCCAAACTTTTCAATTAATTGTTTTGGTAACCGGTGTGGCCAGGAGTTATTCTACTCTAGAGAGAGAAGGCCGGCTGTGCCGATTAATTAGGCTAACTAATGATCTAACGCCTTATTCATGACTAGTCGCGGAATAAATAGATTTTCACTAGGAGTCTAACTTACATTGGTTGTGTACATTAAGAAATATTCAAAGCGTTTTGAGTTCACCGAACAAGGAAAAAAACAACAAGCATGTTGACTGTCCACGACGATGAACGTCGTTGTGGCCATGGTAGTATCTCGATCCTGCCCCAATTATCGCGAACCCAGCGAGCGACACACTCGACCATCCTTAACTGTTTGAAGGTTGGTTTGGGAGGAAATTGATATGGTCGTATGGAGATCCTGCAAGATAGTTGAAAAGAATACGTACGATCTAATGCCACTGCGGGACCAAGGAAGATAGTAATTGTCGCTAGAGATAATTGGTCCACCTTTTGAACTACCGCCGAAATCATCTCCCCCCTAAAAATTAGCACCGACTTGCATGAGCGTGGGCTGCATGCACCTATAACGAAAAGGAAAAGGATCTGGGTGCATGCGTGGAATTAATGAAGGAATCCAACCTTGCAAACACGATCAATTTTGCAGGAACGGGCCAATGATTTGGCCAGAATGGGCCACACGCGGATCATCCCACCGAGAAGAGCATCTCGACCGTCCGTCTCACTGAGGCCTTCCATAATGGGAGTATCTTAGCGCGGTATCATAGGCAACTTGCTTATGTGGCACCATAGTTAATGAAGAAAGAGAGCGTAGTTGTATCTTATATAACATACGGCTCTAGCACGAGATCATAGGCAAAAAAAGTTGCTAGCCCAATCACAATCAAGCATTAGCCCCCAAATCATTTAATGCAACTTGTTTTAGAAACAACCTCTAAGAGCAAGTTCAATAGTAGAGTTAGCAGCCGGCTACAAGAAATTGCCATGTCACCTATAGCCAACTATAGAGCCAACATGTACAATAGTGAGCTATAAAAATGTGTTACTTTATTGATATATGGTCCACCTTCCACTCTCACAAGGTGCCTAGGAGCACGTGCTGCAGCTAGCTCTTGCATGAGAGCCCACTCTCATTCTCTCTCCTCTTCTCTCTCTTCCATGTCATCACAAAAATATTATTCTAATCCTTATAGCCCGCTTACATAAGCTTATTGTACTTGCTCTAAGAAACAATGCATTAGGATGGTTGTTTCTTAGATCCTAGTCATGCCTAGGATAGCGCGCTAAGATACAATATTACGGAAGGCCTGAAGGCTCGTAGGATACCTCCTCCGGCACACCAAACGTTTGTTGTGTACCTCTCGCTGCACTCGACAGTCCACACCGAATCAACGCACACCAAACTAAAATTAATGCACGCACATCCCTAGCTAGGTCTCTCCTCCTCAAAATCAAAAAAAAAGGTCTCTCCTCCTCGATCCCCTTCCTCACTCGCCATCCACCGCTTGCGCCGCCACTCCCTAAGCCTCCTCCTCGCGTGCTCCGGCCCGCCTCTGCCTGGGCTGCCGCTCCTGGCCACGGAGGGGACCGGACTTGCCCTGCTGCATGCTCACATCGGCTCCCTCTCCGACGACGCATCACCGCGAACCCCAACCTCGGTCGTGGCGGCGCGGCAGCGGGTGGTCACCGCGATTGGCTGGACCGGCGACCAGCGTAAAGGAGCTTCTCTCTCATCGCCCCTTCCAGGTATCACGTTGCCTCTGATTCTTGTCTCGATCCAGCAAGTTTGGTTGATTCTTAATGCTGGATAGGACCGCATCCATCTGTATCCCCCTTCTCTGACCAGAGCAATTCTAAAAAAAAAAACTTCTAGTATTGATGGAGTGAAATCGGGTCCCTTTTTGTCCATTCCTTGGTGCATGGTCAATCTGCTGGATGTCTGAATAATTAGAAGTAGAATTAGTCTATGGTTTTGTAGTGTTTATGTCATGTTCCACAGCGATAGCACAATGGTATTCATGTTTTCAGCTCGTAGAAAGATTGGTGGCTCTTTATCACCTCAAGTCAATGCGAAAGGATGGACCATGGGTCGTCTTTTCTCTCCTACAAAATAATTAGTAATCATCACAAGTTAAATGCATGCTGCATACTGATTTAGCTGTCCACTAGCAGATGATGCCACCGCTGTACCATTTTCCGCCTATTGTCTTTGTATGCATGATAGTGCACTAAGCTATGAACATTTTAAATGTAATATTCAGTTTTCTCATGGAGTACTACAAAATCCACAAACCTTAGTTCACCATGTATTGTTTGGAGTAGTTGATGCCGTTGTCCCGCAGATCACAATCGCTAACTAGTGTTAGTACAACAGCTGATGTCGTCATCTTGTTGATTTCAGTATATCCTGCCATGGGTCGCTCCGTGCTTATCCGCGTAGGTGTTCCGCCGGTCAGCAAGAAGATGGCCTTCATTGTGCTTCGACTGAGCATGAGCACCATGCAGTGCGTGCTAATCTCCACCGCTGACGCTGTCATCAGCATGCATATGGTGTGCTTTGACACCTCCCTCAGCAAGGAGAGCATCCTTGACGCCGATGGCGTTATATCCCTCCCAAGGGAGCCCCTCAAGGCTACCACACAGAAGGTCGGCTATCTGAGCCAAAAGGTAGTTTCTTGTCATATGTAGTAGCAGAATTTAACGTGCTTAGTTATTCTTATACCAGCCTAACAAAAACCAGCCTGCTTGTTTAGCTCAATCTCCTCATTTGTACAAGCAGATGTGTGTTTGTGGTGGATTTGGCCGTGTGTTTGAGGTTGGTTCCGTATTTAGAGTTTTTCAGTTATATATACAACCATGAGAAGCTTAGTTGCTATTTAGATTCTTTGCATACGCATAGCATTTGTTTGTTGCTTACGGAAGGACATAACCTGTAAGCTAGGCACTATGAATTTCTAGCTAGGAAGGATACGTTTCTGTAATTTTTGTAGTACCAGGTATCAAGCTGAAGTAATGTTAAATTGCTAATGATTGTCAACATCTTGGTTGACTGAATGCTACACTACTCGTCATGTCTCTGCCTGCTGCCAGAATATGCTTCATTTGTTGCTCTGTTATTAAAATTTTGTATGTACTGAAATTGAACTGATTGCATCCTTGTACTGTCTACTTGTTCATGTTCCATAATTTCTTATGTTAAATAATTTCCCGAATTTACTAATATGGTTTTAGCTATAGAACACGGTGAGAACAGAGTGATATGACCCTTGTTCTTACCAGATTGTTGTACCTCGAGTTGCTCCTGCTGGCCCCATTTATGTTCCAAATTAGTGTCACCATGTTATGTTTCTGGGTTACAACACTTGCAAGTAATCATGAGTAGTCCCCTAGTTCTATTTTTAAAAGGTTTATTTTCTGTTGGTTCTTGATACTGATCCTATATCACACGTACGCTTGGAAAAGATTTTTTCATAAAAACTAATATCAGATTGTATGTCAAAATTAGAACCGAGAATGAAGCCGATGTAACTTAAGGCTGGTTATCTGACTTCTTTGGTCGCTAGATTTACTCTGAAACCAAATCTTTTTTCTTTGAACTAAATTGATTTGTTTATATGCTTTGTTTCATTTTAGATATTATTCCTTTGTTGATCCAATTTATATACATCGTTTGTAGATAGCCAAATCTGTTTGCGAGAGTATGTGCTTTACATTCTTGGTTTGTTTGTGATAACAAATTGTTCGTTTTGACTGCCAGGTGGAGATTCAGGTCAATAAGGTTTAGTTGCTTCAACAGCACGATACCCACACTTCCAATCAATCTCGGGGATGCAGCCTGTAGGGGAGCAGAATTCGAGAAGGACATCACGTGTTCTCCAGGAACACGCGATTGAACTATTGACCTATCGATTCGAGGACACCAGCGAATCCATCCATCTTCCGTATCCAACTTGAAGTTGAAAAGGTGAGAATGCGTCCTTGTTTCTACTCAGTGTTATCATTCATGTTACAGGGTATTATGCTCTACCAAGCAGTGGCGGACCTAGCGTTCCTACTACCCGGCCATTGCCTGGGCTTCCGGCCCGCGGATATAGTGTATCTTGATGATATTAGACAAATAATTAGCGTCCCTAAACATCTAATTAGCAGGTGTGTCCTGGCTTCAAAATATTCCTAGGTCCGCTACTACTACCAAGTAGCATACTATGTTATGGGTAGAAGCGTGTGCTTATTTATTCTTATACATATTGTGTTATGGCTAGCACCATGTGCTTAGCTATTCTTATACATACTGTGTTATGGCAAGTACCATGTGCTTAGTTATTCATTTACAAAAACCATTCACCATTCATTCTTTCGGCTTAGTATCTCTATCTATGTAGAAAAAGTCACTTCAGCATCAATATATTTTTGATTGCACCTGGAACAAACTGGGATTTTTACATGCAACCGTAGTAGTCTTCTATTAAAACTACGCTTATGTTGATCCATTTATGTGGCATGTCATGCAGCTAAACTTTGTTACTATGTATTTCTATAGCATGTGATGTTTTTCTTCTTGTTTTTCTCCATGCATGTAACCAATTTCGGATACGCTTGCAGACATTCAGAGAATATTTGTCGAGTCTTATTGGGATCCACAATCCCAAGTTAATTTCTGGAGCAAGTGAAGGCGGTGCAGCCATATTCAAGCTAGTGACCAGCCTGCTTGTTTAGCCCAATCTCCTCATTTATACAAGCAGAGATTTGGCCGTGTGTTTGAGGTTGGTTTCGTATTTAGAGCTTTTCAGTTATATATACAAAAATGATAAGTTTACTTTCTGATTAGATTCTTTGCATACACATAGCATTTGTTTGATGGTCCAGTGGTGGTAGATGCGTGTATAATTGATGGCTCGATGTTATTGTTATACTAGACCATAAAAGCGCGCCTTGCCGCGCCCGTCCATTTTAATATATTAATAATAAATATAATGATAATAATTTGTATCAAAATATAAAAAAGAAATACCTAGAAAAATACCGAACACTCAGTCTCATTTGATGCAACCGAGTAAAAAAATTATATTACAGTTCTAACTGAATTCATTTTGATATTTAAACTGTGAGTTTAACTGGTCCATACTGATTCTACCTTCAGTTTCTCGTTGTGTTTATAACACACAAAACGAGGTTGTCGTGATGCTTATATTACATGAAACTGACTCATAGCCATCTTATTCGTTATATCAGTGCATGATTACATGCCCCAAACTTTAGATCGTGTTGAACCGAGCACTGTTATTTCAGTCAAAGAGTAGTACCTCCTCGAAAACTATGAGGGTACATAGATTTGAGGTCCTTCCAGTGCTCATAGACACCTGGTTTGTTCACTATGCCAGGAACCTGCTTGGAGCAACATGGCCTTTTCAATTGTCTTAATTTCCTTGTCAAGTATGCTGCTTACTCCAAGGGCATTGCACACGTTACCTATAAAGTACAACTGTTTCAAAAAAATAAAGGTGCGCTGTTCTAGAACATGGATGTATTTCTTCAAGTGCATAAGCGCACCTAAAGAGATAAATATGATGACTATGTGGCAAAGAGATATATAAGATGAATAGCAGATACTTTGGACAAGAAAATATAATCTACATACCTATTATAGTTCTTGGGAGCCAGACCGTAATTTTTTAATACTGATGAGTTTGCGTCTGGCCATATTTCCGAACACTTAAAATTAACACAAACAGCAATAAATAGTATGAAAATGGAAATGAATACTTGTAACTGAATATGCTTTAACAAAGGGCTCCTTATTGATTTGATGACACCCTGTACTTTCTTCTTTCATCAAAACTGCAGTGGGAACCCTTTTACTTAGTAGAGGGTGGAGACCATTCCAGTGTAAGAGAAAATAAAAATAGAGAGGAGACAGAGCTGATGGGTTTGTAGCTTCTCGACCTACTAAAACTGCTCCCAAAGCATCTCAATCCCCTAAAATCGCAAGGTTGTAGCATTGTATTCCCTAATTTAATGTTTTTTCTACAAATTTGATGATTATGCTAATCCATATGGTTGATTTACAAAATCCAAACAATTATTTATATTGTCACCGGCTGAATACCACAAAAAGCTAAAATGATTACCTTAAAAAAATCATAACAAAATTCATTAAGCACACGACAAATAAAAGCACTATCTATTCAAATGAGAAATATGAGAGACGTCGCATTGCTTGGTATTGTAAAATTCTCAGCATTAAAATTGTTGAACAATAGAAACATACATGTCTTTATGCCTTAAGTTTTCTTATAGAGGTTCATATCTTCATAGTTTTCGGTCCAACAAAACCTACACAAGCTGAACCCACAGATGTGCGTGAGTTATAGGTTTGAGGTAGAGTTATGAGTAACATTGATTGAGCCGAATATTGCAGATTTGAGACAGTGCTGGAGAGTCAATCGATAAAAAAATACCAAGCGAGAGAATGGTGGCACGTTTGCTTCCCTGATCAACACGCCAGCAGGGATGGGCAGTCTCGGAGCCCGCATTCACGAGAGATAGTAGAAACATATGAAGCTGAATCGATTCGCTTCACATGCAGCCAAATTCCGAAGATCTATTATCAATCACAAACAATATCATAAGGAATTAATGCAGAAATTAGAAAGAGGATTGACAAACAAGATTACATACTTGATTCTTGGGCCTCAAGATCCAATGATTGGAATGATCTAACCATAGGAAGAGCCTATGTGAGCAAATTCCAAAATACATAGCGGATCTGCACCAACACCATGAGACTGGCTGCCTAGGAAACACCGTGGATGTGAGGGGAACCATAGGGAACAAAGGTAGAGATTGACCTCAGAATCGAATCTGCAACCTCACCATTGCACGTGAGAGAATGCTAGCAGGTTAGGCAGTCAGCTTGGTGCTACAATTTTCATTGCCCCGTGAGAGAGATGTAGATGAGGAGAGGCCTTTTGTTTCTCCACTTGAGGCAACGAACCATATATACACCATGTAGGCCGCCGAGAAGTAACGTACCTCTAATATTCCCTGCCATCGAGTGGTGCACATCAGTGCTTGCATTAGTGCTAGTATTATGCCTCTAATAATCGCCCGCAGGCAAACAGTGGCAGCGACGCTTTGCCTCTCTTTGCCGCATCTGGCGGCCGGTAACGTCTCGTCTAGCTCTTCTGCATCTTCAGTCATACGGGGCCATTTGGTTTTCTCTCGGGAGAAAAACGAAGTGACGAGCCGGCCTCAATACCTATCAGCCCGTTACAACGAATTGTAGGCCCGTTTAACTAGAGAACAACCAGGTCAGCCTGTGGAGCAGCGGCCCAAACAACTTTGGGCCATTTTTTTCACGTGAAGTGACGCTGGGAACGGGTAACATCAATGTTACGGCAGGATGGGGTGATCTAGACCATTCCCTCATGCGATCGGATGGTCATGTACGCATAATCGCTGTGAGAGGCCATAGGTAGTTGAGTTTTACTGTTTCTTAATTGCTTGTTGATATGGTTACTCTATAGTTAAACTTGTTCCATAATTTCTTATGTTTAATAATTGCCTGATTTCACTGATATGGTTTTAGCTATAGAACATGGTGAGAACAGAGCGATACGACACTTGTCTTAGCATTCTGTTTTATCTCGATTTGCTCGTGTTGGCCCCATTTTTTCCAAATTAGTGTCAACATGTTATGTTTCTGGCTACAACACTTGCAAGTAGTCATGAGTAGTTCCCTAGTGCTTTTTCTATAAGGCTTATTGTGGTATCTTGAAGGAAACAACGATTTTAGCTATTGGCTCTAGTGAATAGAATACCATATTATTGCTGATTTTGACTACCTGAAACTGTTAATTATCATTGAAAGAGTCATTTAGTAGTTTATGGCATTCGTCATGTGTTCCTGCGTTACTTTCCTTATCACGAATCCATTTTTAGTGTTGATTGTTGATCAGCCTGATGTTATGAATTTCCATCTTACAGGCGAGCAGAGGTGGACAACATGATGGCGCAATTCACTCTGTTTCTGTACGAACCATAATGTTTGTTTATTTACGCAACCGACCAGAGTTGTCAAGTACGAGTGAGGAGGTGTGCCTTCACTTGCTGGTACGTTGAGCTCTCTTCTCCATTCATTTTCCTTTTCACCACCATTGTTTCTTCGATTGTGGCTTTAGAGAATCTGAACGTTGAATGGTGCAAACTGTCTTTTCCCTCTTTTTTTGATGTCTTGATACCGATCCTTTATCATGCGTACAGATGGAACATAATTTGTCAGAAAAAATAATAATATTGGATCGCTTGTTGAAAATTGGATCCAGAATGAAGCCAATGTAACTTGAGGCTGGTTATGAGACTTCTTTGGTAGCTAGATGTACTATGAAACAAGATCTTTTTTCTTTTGAGCTAAATTGGTTTGTTAGATATGCTTAATTTCACTTTCGATTTTGGTCATTTGTTGATCCAGTTTATATATATCGTTTGCAGATAGCCAAATCTGTTTGCAAACTTGGGAATATGGAATACCCTATTAAAAAAATATTGTTTGTCTCTTCTCCGTTCCAGATCAAGATCCTTCCAGTAGGCAAGAACAAGCAGCCTCTCAAGTGGCATTCTGATTTGGTTCATTTGTCTGTGTGTGTATGTTGCCAGAGGAAGGACACGATATTGACTGGATGCTTGCGAGTCCGGGATTAAAGCAGGAAACGAGGCATTAGCAAGACAACGTTCGATTGCCTTCTTGCCATCTCTCTCTCCTAGAAAGACGAGATGTCTATCATTTTTTCTCTCCCTGAAGATTTTTGTTGGTTCTCACTTCATGCGTGGAATATTTATATATATACCTTTTTCCTTCTCTTGGACCTGTTTCCCTGTTTTAGTCTGGGCAAAAAAACTTGCTCCCATGTAATTTGGTTGTTTTGCCAGATTATTAGGTTCAGATTTTACATTTTCTGTTAGTACATACGTAGATCCATTTATTGTCTAGTGTTTGATCTATCATGCTCAAAAGCTCACATTTGTTTGTAAGATGGTTAAACACTTAAACCTCATTTGTTCATGGTAAACAACGTTGCTTCTGTGATGTTAACATCTTATTTATGTATGCCTATGATTTTGCTTTTCAAGCTAATAGGATTAACTATTGTCTTCATAATCAAACCCTGGGAATGGCAGTTTAATGATTAAGTAGCTTAGAACAACTGTAAACGCACTCATGTCGGCGAGGATCGATAACAACTATATTCGCCTGTATATTATCTCCATGTAACTTCATAAATGCCTCATAAAGAAAAAAAAGGTATGCAAGCATGTGAAAAACCAAACAGTTCTTGAAAATTATTGTTCTTTAGGGATTTTTGTGGCAGTTAATCTTTCTTTTAGTTTTCCTATGTAAGATGAAGCTGTTATCATACACCATGCTTGTTGAATTCATCTTCGAGTTATCTAATGGAGAATAACAGCTGGTGTCTTTTTTTCTTGATTTTCAATGGCTAAAAAACAGTTTGTTTCACTTGTATCATACACCATGCTTTGTGCTGCTACTGCACCCCAGGCTGATCATTTCTTTATATGAAAACACAGTTTGACACTACATAAGTATATTTGTGTCTTAGATCGTAATGGAAGGTGGCTTAGCGATGCCATGTGTTTTGCTGATTCACCAATATACTTTTTGCATACATGTTCTGCTATTATAGTATGTTTTTGCTGTAGACAACACTTAAGCTTCGGTTTAGCTGGAAGGAAGTATTTAAAAAATGAGGTTATTTAAGGAGTCAGTTATGTTCCAAAGTTTGGAGTTTTTAGTGATCATTGCTCTTCCAGGAGCTTGTCCATGGCATCCTATGCCCTCCCTCTCTATATGTTTATGAATGCCATCATATTTTTAAGCCTCGGTTGTTTGACCTTAGTTACATTTAACATCTACTATCAGATATACTTGTTCTAATTTGAGTGATGGACACATAACTTTATGCACTTGTTCTATGGCAAACTCTTGCTGTCAAACCATATTGGCGTCAAATCCTTAGTTGTTTGACCTTAGTCACATTTTACACCTACCATCAGTATCTGATATACCTGTTCCAATTTGGCTGATGGACACATGACTTATGCACTTGTCGGCCTGGGAAACTCTTGCTGTCAAAGCAGATTTGTCTGATGGAACTTTGTTAGTTGGCGTAATTTTTGCTAGGTACTCCAGATCTTTCTATTGATTCGGAAGGGGCAAGAGACCATTATTTTCTGTGGATCTCTTGTTCTATAGCATTCATATGCTTGTTACTCTTTAATCTCATGCCCATGTGGCTTCAGCAGAAAATATTTAGTGAAACGTATAAGTCGATGCTAAAAGTATGGAGTTACAAATGCTAGCTTGAAGTTAATAGTTTGATAATCAACAGATTGGTGTGGATACATGTATGGCAAAGTATCCGTGCATAGACGAAGCTATTAACTCACATGCAAAATTGTCTCGAACGAATGTGATGCTTTGCTTGTAGGTTTCTCCATTGAGTAATTGTTTCGTGGGCTTCAGAGCTGGACCTTTCTTTTTTCATTGTCGTGCGGGGGCTTCTTGTTGAACGTGGCGGTGGAGCAATGTACGGAGCATCATCATATTGGTGCGGTGGTGCCCGTGGAGGTAGAGGTTGGCCAGGAGGGACCATGGCTGCCGTATCCAGTCGGGTATCGTTTTATTGCTTGACCTGATGTCGTAGTAGGTTAGGTGGTAGCTACTTAGTGAGCTGAAGGTCGAGTGGTCTAGTCTGGAGCATCTACCTAACGTAGACTGACTACTTGAAGTAACTGTTCATTGTTTTGTGCTAGTTGCAACACTCATCATCGCATGACAAAAACCATGGAGAAGCACCCAATGCTAGCGAAACCTGCTGTGGTTTTGCAATTGCGGTGCCATTTTTTTCTTTTTTCTGTTTATTCATGGTGGGCGTTCTCTCATTGGAGACATGCAATCGCGGAGGCCTTGTGTATCAAGATTTGAGATGCAAGATGTTACCGTTGGCTCCTTGAACGATGAGGGGGGCTACAAGATTGTAGAGAATGGACAATCAAGACCTGTGGAGTTCAGTTATCTCTATATTGATTATGTTTCTTAACTTGATTGTGAATTAACAAGGATGAACCGGTAATGTCATGTCTCAGCCTGTGGGCCTGGAGCTTGCTCCTGATTATCATGATCAAAGTCTCGGCTGGCTGTTTTTTTTTTCTGTAAGACTAGAACTTGGTAGTGTGTGTCTAGTACATGAGCGTTGCTAGTGGAAATCTTCACTTATGTCATTGTGTTACAGCTCGAGGCTAAGACGGATTACGGAATTCATGGAGAATGACATATTTGAGCTGTGAACTGAATCTATTTTTTTGTGCGTGTGTGTATGGTTTTTGTTGATGCATGATCCACAAGTTGCACTTAAAAGCGGAGACAAGAAGTAGAGCGCTAAGCATGCATTTTCTAAAAGAAATGATGATGAAACCGGGGTGCATGATTTGCAACGTTAGATCCATCAAAACGAGCAAGAATTTTCTTTCCTAGTTTCGCTGTAGATCAGCTGTTGCTATTCGTTTCCCATGTCCCTCTCTCAGATTTTCTTATGGTAATGTCCTTGTCGATTTGCTTGCCGTTGGAAAGAAACGGACAAGTGTGACCGGTAAATTTCTCCAGGCGTTTTCCAACCTGGACGAGAGAGAGGGAGGGAGAAAATCTGGAAACAGTTGATATGAGGGAGCCGAATAGGCATCCTATTTATTGAGATGTAGAGAAAAACGTCTTCCATGCCAGCCGTTGGCACACCATAATTATACCTTGGGAACAGACCCTATTAGGAATGGGCGTTTAATTTCACAGGGCCAAGTGCCACGTCACTAATCCGTGGCAGTAGGTAGGCATCTCAACCGTCAATCCTCTCTGGAAGCACAAGAAACCAACAGAAGAGATGACCGATGGAAATACGTGACCTCATCTTCTTCCCCATGCTACGTCTCTTTCCCTCCCATTTGACTCTATAAGTACAAGGCTAGTGCCACTCGTCGCGTGCGGGGTTCGCGTGCGACTTAGGACTTAGGACTTAGGCGTGGCGGCCGGCGGACGAGATTGATATAGGAGGTATTCTGGATCTTTTTTGTCGATCATGTTTCTTCCTCGGCAGCGCGAAATCTGGGGTTAATTACTTTATTTCTTGTATGTAATGTTCTCGGCCCGTCGGGCTCTCTCTTCCTCTTCTTGCCGTGTTTCTTCCTCGAGCCGCAGCGGCAAATCTCTTGCTGGTTTTGTTTCTTGTGATCTACCTCCCCGTTTGATTGATGCAAATTCCACGGCGATGAGTTTCTGCGTACGTGTCTCCGGCCGGCGCGAGAGGCAGACAGAGGTGGGCATCGATTGCCTTTCTTTTTTGTTTTTGGTTTTTGAGATGGATGGATCACACACCAGCTAGACTGAAGGAAAAAAAAAAAAGAGATTCGCGTCACACGCGAGATCCATCATCTTTTTTTTTCCCCTGAACGCGTGACCTGTTAATTGCTTCGAAACGTGAAAGGCAGCACTTATGTACCAGCCTTGCTGGTTGTTTCATGCGTGCGTGTAGTTAGTTTGGTCTCCGCTCGGTCTTTTTTTTTTGTTGAAACTTGAAAGCACGTAGCAGCCCGTATATGCTGCGGTCCATCTTAAGCACCTTGCTGGTTTTTTTTTTCTTCAAACAGGGATCGCTAGCTCCTGGTGGCACCGTACCGCCAATGTCTCGAAGTAGGTCGATCTTGCTTTTTCTTTTTTTTTGATATCAGGTCGATATTGCTTTGCTGCAGCTACTTCTCACCCCGCTAACGAATCCATCAGCTCCCCGCCGCTCTCGAAGAGGCACGTTTTTTTTTGATATCAGGTTGATCTTCCAAGTACTGTACGAAGTATGGGCCATACGTGAAATCTGCGTTGGACTTGCGAACGTATGTCATGTTGGGCCTGTGGCTGTGAGACCTGAAGCCAGGGCAGACATGTTGCCTTGCGTATACGAGAACGAAAATTGGAGTACATCGCCTAGGTTTTTTGAGATAGCACGAAGCAACGGAGGAAACTGAATTTCCATCTGGATTTCTTTTATACGTACGAAGCAAGGTATGTGATGCGTGTCCCAACACAACACAACACAACACAAGGAAGTTTTGGATGCTAATACATACAGTATATGTGTACGTGTGCCTACCTGGCCTCGATCGATAGCACGCGTACAAGGAGATGGAAGAGACAGAGCTCGTGGAGGACGCCCTATGCGAGATCCTCCTGCGCGTGCCCCCCGCCGCCCTGCTCCGATGCGCCGCGACGTGAAAGCACTGGCGCGACGTCGTGGCCGATCCCTCCTTCCTCCGGCGTCGCTGGCCACAGAACACGTGCCATCCGTCATCCCTTCTTGGCTTTTTTGACGGGCAGGGTAGTGGCAACAACAACCAAGAGTGCGGCACCTTTTTCTTCCCTGTACGGAAGGGCTAGATCCCGGCTTGTAGCATCTAAATTTAACAAAGCAATTACGTGCCACGCCCTAGGCCAGGGCCAGTGTAGCCTGCGGCCTAGCTACGCCTCTGGCGTCGACATATGGAGAAGCTGACCGAGGGGTGCTGGTCCTGCGGTGCGGTGGCCGGTGGTGCAACCGTGGGTGCATGGGCTGGATCTAGGCCAAGCGGGCCTAGATGTGGCGGCGCCTTCGTGGGTTCATCTTGGACTTGCCATGTGCTAGTTGTTAGTGGTCGATGATGTCGTTCAGGGGCATGGACGCGGGGTGGCGGCCTCGGGTGGTGGGCCACAGAGGTGTCTTTCCGGGAAGCACAATGTGCGGTGGCGGCTGCGGTCTTCCGTCGTGTGGGCGACGTTGAGCGTACTAGTGGGTGGCTTCGGCGAGGCACAAATCTGGAGTTGGTTGGCTAATATTTCCGCGCGTGACGAGCGAAAACCCTATGCTTTTGCACTAATAGCGACGACGCTGCGAGTGCCACTTTTCCTCTTGAGGACATTGTCGGGGTGTTTGTTCTCGTGCTAGAGTTCCGGGTGAAAACCTAAGTCCAGTTAGACGCGACGGCGGTGACGCTTTGCACCGTTACCCTCTTATGGGCGCTATCGTGGATCTCAGGTGCCCAAGGGCATGCATGACGTGCCGTGTTAAGCCATTCCAGAGTGCATGTTTAGCGTAGTAGTTGTAGTGTTTCTTTCGCCTCTTGGCATTTTCGGTGCGACTTGTGTTGTCCGGTTATCCCGGGTTCTTCTTTGTAAGAGAGAAATCTCACTGTCTTATATCGTTTGGCCGTGCGGATTCATTTATAAAGCGGGGCGAAAGCCTGTTTCGATGAGGGTGCAGGTGATGATGAGTCTAAAAGAGTCAAGCATGATTTTTGCAAGGGTTGGAACGCCGAGGTTCTCTCCATGGCATG
The DNA here is from genome assembly GCA_028641055.1 of Alopecurus myosuroides. NCBI lineage: Eukaryota > Viridiplantae > Streptophyta > Magnoliopsida > Poales > Poaceae > Alopecurus > Alopecurus myosuroides. Next base: position 198,812,809 of record CM054063.1, on the reverse strand, counting down.
TCGTTTGTACACCTACTCAGTTGTCTGTGAGCTAGAGTTATTTTAGCTCACAAATAATATACTCTCTATTATTTCATTTCATGTGCTTAGCCTGCCTCCCTTTATTCACAATTAAATGAAAGTGTACTCTACGTTATTTTACACTCGCGGATATTCGAGTTTGAAATACGACGGTGAGGACGATAATACATGCATGGGCCTAATGTTTTAGTTAATGGGATAAAATATCGGCCGGAGGTGCTAATCCCTCTCCTTGACACAAGAATCCATGCGTGCAATTATCCCGCTCTTCATGAAATGTGTGCATGCGCGGGGTGTTCACATTGCACGTCGCCTCGCCTCCTACATTACCACTCTACTATTTTTTTGGTGGTGGATTCGGGTCATCAATAAAAGGAGGGGTTATTTATGGATTTGACAGTGACTATACAATGCCTTCGTCGAGGTTAGGGGAGGATCCATGGGGTTCCATGGTACCTGTTGTCGCTTGGCCATGGTACCAGGTCGACGGTCACCATGATCGAACGCAAATACATATGTCACGTCTTCCCCATAATAACTTATTTTATCTCATCTCGTTGATGATTCTAGTGTTGGTTTTCATGAGTAATGGTTTATAAATATCAACGCTCCGATATGGTAGCTCGTCATTCGTCGTAGGATTTTGGCAGTGCCAACCTACCCCGTTGGCCTAGGCACATTGATGTCATGAATCCCGGGGTATATATAACCACGGCTCCCTACCTCACTCCACGAGCACATACAAAACGACTGAACTAACTAGCAAAAGAAATTGTGAATCCGCATAGTTAGACAATCGGCACATGCATTTGCACGTGAATATGTTAAAAGATGACTTGTATGCTTAAAGAACAAATGATTTTCTACGTCGTGCGGGGAAAATTGACACCCACCACCAGGACGACCTCGTCCACATCCGATAGTATGGAAGGAGGAAAAAGAAATATATGACGTCATCATACCGGGGTCCAATTGGAGGCACACCAACGACACCTCTTCTTAAATCATTAACACAACCCAGACCCGCTCCCCTACCACATACTCGAGAATTTGAAAAGAACCATGACCGAGTGTGACAACTTTATCTCCGCCAATAAAAAATGTGTCGCAACAAGATTAATTAATGAAATGAATCATGAAATGAGAGATACTCCCTCCAACCACTTTTATAAGGAACACTACATAACATTTCAATTCTGACCGCATACATAGTAAAATGAGTGAATCTATATACAAAATAAGTCTAGATGTGGCCAAAATTGAGATGACTTATAAAGTGGACAGAGGGAGTAATACCTTTGTCATAGCATAAAATTAGGAACTCATAGCATAAAATTAGGAACCTAATAATGAGTGATTTACTGCCTAAAATAAGGATCCTAATAGCATGTGGCAAAAAAAATGCACATGAAATGATAGATGATAAGTATGGTTTAGCATCAAATAAAGACCGTAAGAACGTGTGGCAATGAAATGACACATGAAATGGTCAGTAATATTATATCATATCATAAAATAAGGACCGAGTAGAGCAAGACAATAAAATGACACATGGCATACGTACAATAACGATAAAATATGGACCCAAAATGACACATTGAATGATAGATAATAACAATGTACTAGCCGAAAATTAGGATCCTAATAATGCTAGATAATGAAATAACACATGTAAAGAAACACAAAAACTATTTCCTAGCATAAACCAAGGAATCTAATACCACATGATAACAAAATGACACATGAAATGATAAGTTATAATTTTCTCCTAATAGAAAATAAAATAAGGACAGTAAGGAGGAGAGAACACATGGGCAATGGCGTCATGGATGCACAAAACAATCGGGGCCACCCATGCGGGACAACCACCTAGTGATGAAGATCATGTAGATGATGTTAATAGAGTTCAGACACGAGTGTGCAATCCCAAAACTTTATATTCTAATCAATGGAGCTACACATGAAATGATAGAGAAGTATTAGCTCTTGAAAACAAAAGGACAGATGAAGTGATATGGAATACTTGTCCCGTAATATATATAAAATAAAAAACCTATGTAACTAACATAATAATAATTTATATGCAGTAACTATCTCCTAGCATAAAATAAGAATCCTAGTAATGCATGGGGATGAAATATATTGAACATGAAATGCATGTGATAACTAGCATGAAAGAAAAATATTAGTGCGATCGTCACGGTCTTCTATTCATCGGGACTTTTATTACATTTTATGAAGCACAAAAACTAAAAAAAAACAAATAAATAAATGAAAAATATTAAGCAAGGCCTTAGAGAAAGGGGGAGAAAATCATACAGAACCTCAGGTCGGCTGTCCATCTCGCAAAAGCTTCTCTAAGTTGTTTGAACTTCTCATGCTCGTACGAACAATATATACCTCTCATTGTCATCCGAAATTCACTACAAACCTTTTAGACGTCCTATTCGACATACGTGCATCTTGAACGTTCGGATTCATGCATATCTATCTTGAACATCCATAGCCAAGATACGCCGCTATCGGTCATCCAAGCCCACATGCACTTTAATTTCGATCATCGGATCATGCATGAAGCAATACCAGCCATATAGTCTTATGTAAACCTTGATCATAGTCGTCGCACACACCTCTCTCGGTCGTCTAGACCCATGTACACCTCTCTCGATCATCCAGTCCCATACTCCCATACACACATACATCTTGATCATTTTGTCCCATATACACATCTCTCGTTATTCGACCCCACATGCTCGTCTGAACCTTGTACACCTTTCTACATTTTCTTAACTATCCTCACTCATCTAAATTACATACACCTCTCTTAGTTGTTCGCCTCACATAAAACTCTTTCGGTAATTATGCCCCACATGTACTCTCACGGTCATCCGACCCCGCATATACCTCTCTAGATCATTCGAACATACCTTACTTTATTTAAACATGTATACGCCTCCATGGATTTTCCGAACTTCCATAGCTACACCTCTCTTCGTGGTCGTGTCCTAGACACACATGTCTCTACCATTTGTTCCCTCATACACCTCCACTGGACACGGTCACGCATACACCTAACAGTCGTATGGACTCACATACACTACTCTCGGTTGTATAAACCCACGTGCACGTGGTTTGCTACCACATACGCCAATCTCAATCGTCCATACCACATACCTATAATACCTATAATTGGGGTTCATCATGCCATGCATCATTTCATTGTTGTGCACCAGTATTAATTTCATGCTAGCAGATAGTTTTTAGTTATCATTTCATGTGTCATTTGTTTCTCGTGTTATTTATTTTATAATATGGGTTATTACCGATAATTTCATGTGACATTTTTATCGTCACATATTATTATGATTCTTATGTTATGATATGAGATTCATATTTTTAACTTTTTTTCATACAGTCTCTCATTGAGGCGATTACGAAGGCGCTGGGAGCTCTCGAGGAGTTTAGTGAAAATGACACGTGTATTGTGTGTGATCTCGTTATTTCATCATACATGTGCGCATCTTTTGCACGCAGACGGAATATTCTATCCTCGAAAGAGGTTATCTAGGGGTTGTCAAACGGGGCCGGCAAGTTTGAAAAAATAATTAAGAAGTGATTGAAAATCGCTCAAGATTGAAATAGCCCATCACGCCCACCTAACACTAGTAGAGCATGACAATGAAATTACACATGGCATACAATAACTATCTCCTACCAAAAAATATGGACCATATGAAATTACACATTAAATGATAGATAATAATTATTTCCTAGCATAAAATAAGGATCCTAGTAATACTCGAAAATGAAATGCCACATGCACATGCAAAAAACTATTTCCTAGCATAAACCATGGACTAATATGGGAGGACAATAAAATGACACATGAAATGATACATTATAATTATCTCCTATAGTAAAAATAAAATAAGTACCATAATCAAAACAAGAAAATCACACACAAATTGTATAAGTGAACTACTAATTAACTAACTACTCATATCACTGACTGATTAATGCCCAAGGAAAATCAATGGCATCCTTGCTTTCACAATTGCAAGTTCTCGCTCTTGTCCATATAGTACTTGATCGCTAGATTGAAAAGGCCATCAGTTGGTTCGAATAAACATGGAGTGTCATGCATACACGATGACATATATGTATGTGGATCAACGGTCGACCGATGACCGATTATGTGAGCCCCAATTGCATAGTTAAGAAGACCGCTAGTTATATCTCATCTTTGTTGACGCACTCCAAGTAAAATTGAAGAGAAAGTTTGTTTGCGAAACAAAAAAAAACATCCAATCCTGTGTACTTTAGTATAGTGAATACCTTTAATCGATCTATATTAGCTAGAAAATACTTTTGCTTAACAAAATTATGTATTTTCTAGGGTTCCACACATAACAATAGGATCAATTGAACGCATGAAAGGACATCGAGACATGTAGTGTGCCCTTTGAGCTAGGAATCTAGCTAGCCAGAGAATTTTATGGTAGACAATGGTCAATTTCGACGCAACTTAGTCGGGAAGACGAAAGAACCAACGTCCGGGTAGGTAGGTATGGTTGATAGGTGCACGCGGTCATGCTAACGTACCAGGTACACCCGAAACAGGTCGTCGAGCTCTCGGCCACCACATGGTCTCCCGCACTGTCGGCCTAGTATGAACAACGCTATTATCCCTCCCCGCCAAGAATTGTGCCTACCTATTTTAAGCTAGCAATTTTTTTTCGGTTCCTCGCTTGATCTGCTCCATTTTTTACTCCCTCCATTTGGGATTATAGGGGTGGAGGATCAATTTGCTAGAAAATTTCGGGATTGTTTCAACGCCCACATTAATGCTTTTCGAATTTCCCTTTCCTCCATCTCTTTTTCTCTCACACGGTGAAAGCAATAGAAGTGGCCAATCAATTCCATATTTCTAGCACATTTATAGCCTGTTTGTTGCACTACAAGGAGAAAAGGGGACCTTGAGACTAAAAATTGGAGAGAAAAGGATCTCGGGCTAGAAATGATGGCCCCAACGGGGGATGAGACTGGAGGAGGACCATCATTTGTTCGACTGATCAATGGTTTCACTGAGAGGTAGTAGAGGGAGGTGAGAGCTTCACAACGCCCAAGGTTTAGCCTTCAACGGCTCCACCAGCGGCCGAAGACAAGATTTTCTCCAGGATCTGCCCCACGAGACTCCAACCTACATTCTATGCAACGACCATACCACCTTCAAAGCCCCGGACCAGGACGCCCAGATCCGACGAACACCCAAAGTAGCACTGCACCGCGGGAGCCCTGGCGCTTGAATAGGTGTTGCTGGATGTAGGCCTCATTGATTTGTCGACTTGTCGATGGTACGAGCCGACGAACACCCAAGTGCAATGTCTTCTAGGCGATATAGTTAAGATGCTTCAACGTCAAGGTTTGGGGCGTCGTCATACCTCGACGTGGATCTTTTTACCCTTCACTTGTGGTCGATATTTCCTCCTTCGAGACCTTGCTCGATTGATTAATCGTTATCATGGTGTAGACAAGAGGGACGCTAGTTTTGATAGTGGTGAGCCAACCATATTATCGATCCACGTGGTGATCCTTCTTGTGGACCTCGACTACGTCGCTCTTCGTCAAGATTCCACCGCCGTAGTGATTAATGTTGACTTCTGTTAGTTCTACTCCCTCCGTTCCGGTGTATTGGGCTTAATAGAGCTGGCATCGCGACCAAGGTTCAATTCTATTGGATACGAGTGTTTTTCTCGTCTAGTTTGTTTCCTCTATCATCGCTACTTTCTGTTAATGTAGTTAATTAGGAAGGATATCAAAGAGGCGAGAGGAAAAGTCTTGCGCTAATGTGCTCGCCATGCAGTGGCCGATTTCCTTCTCTGCCCAAACTTTTCAATTAATTGTTTTGGTAACCGGTGTGGCCAGGAGTTATTCTACTCTAGAGAGAGAAGGCCGGCTGTGCCGATTAATTAGGCTAACTAATGATCTAACGCCTTATTCATGACTAGTCGCGGAATAAATAGATTTTCACTAGGAGTCTAACTTACATTGGTTGTGTACATTAAGAAATATTCAAAGCGTTTTGAGTTCACCGAACAAGGAAAAAAACAACAAGCATGTTGACTGTCCACGACGATGAACGTCGTTGTGGCCATGGTAGTATCTCGATCCTGCCCCAATTATCGCGAACCCAGCGAGCGACACACTCGACCATCCTTAACTGTTTGAAGGTTGGTTTGGGAGGAAATTGATATGGTCGTATGGAGATCCTGCAAGATAGTTGAAAAGAATACGTACGATCTAATGCCACTGCGGGACCAAGGAAGATAGTAATTGTCGCTAGAGATAATTGGTCCACCTTTTGAACTACCGCCGAAATCATCTCCCCCCTAAAAATTAGCACCGACTTGCATGAGCGTGGGCTGCATGCACCTATAACGAAAAGGAAAAGGATCTGGGTGCATGCGTGGAATTAATGAAGGAATCCAACCTTGCAAACACGATCAATTTTGCAGGAACGGGCCAATGATTTGGCCAGAATGGGCCACACGCGGATCATCCCACCGAGAAGAGCATCTCGACCGTCCGTCTCACTGAGGCCTTCCATAATGGGAGTATCTTAGCGCGGTATCATAGGCAACTTGCTTATGTGGCACCATAGTTAATGAAGAAAGAGAGCGTAGTTGTATCTTATATAACATACGGCTCTAGCACGAGATCATAGGCAAAAAAAGTTGCTAGCCCAATCACAATCAAGCATTAGCCCCCAAATCATTTAATGCAACTTGTTTTAGAAACAACCTCTAAGAGCAAGTTCAATAGTAGAGTTAGCAGCCGGCTACAAGAAATTGCCATGTCACCTATAGCCAACTATAGAGCCAACATGTACAATAGTGAGCTATAAAAATGTGTTACTTTATTGATATATGGTCCACCTTCCACTCTCACAAGGTGCCTAGGAGCACGTGCTGCAGCTAGCTCTTGCATGAGAGCCCACTCTCATTCTCTCTCCTCTTCTCTCTCTTCCATGTCATCACAAAAATATTATTCTAATCCTTATAGCCCGCTTACATAAGCTTATTGTACTTGCTCTAAGAAACAATGCATTAGGATGGTTGTTTCTTAGATCCTAGTCATGCCTAGGATAGCGCGCTAAGATACAATATTACGGAAGGCCTGAAGGCTCGTAGGATACCTCCTCCGGCACACCAAACGTTTGTTGTGTACCTCTCGCTGCACTCGACAGTCCACACCGAATCAACGCACACCAAACTAAAATTAATGCACGCACATCCCTAGCTAGGTCTCTCCTCCTCAAAATCAAAAAAAAAAGGTCTCTCCTCCTCGATCCCCTTCCTCACTCGCCATCCACCGCTTGCGCCGCCACTCCCTAAGCCTCCTCCTCGCGTGCTCCGGCCCGCCTCTGCCTGGGCTGCCGCTCCTGGCCACGGAGGGGACCGGACTTGCCCTGCTGCATGCTCACATCGGCTCCCTCTCCGACGACGCATCACCGCGAACCCCAACCTCGGTCGTGGCGGCGCGGCAGCGGGTGGTCACCGCGATTGGCTGGACCGGCGACCAGCGTAAAGGAGCTTCTCTCTCATCGCCCCTTCCAGGTATCACGTTGCCTCTGATTCTTGTCTCGATCCAGCAAGTTTGGTTGATTCTTAATGCTGGATAGGACCGCATCCATCTGTATCCCCCTTCTCTGACCAGAGCAATTCTAAAAAAAAAAACTTCTAGTATTGATGGAGTGAAATCGGGTCCCTTTTTGTCCATTCCTTGGTGCATGGTCAATCTGCTGGATGTCTGAATAATTAGAAGTAGAATTAGTCTATGGTTTTGTAGTGTTTATGTCATGTTCCACAGCGATAGCACAATGGTATTCATGTTTTCAGCTCGTAGAAAGATTGGTGGCTCTTTATCACCTCAAGTCAATGCGAAAGGATGGACCATGGGTCGTCTTTTCTCTCCTACAAAATAATTAGTAATCATCACAAGTTAAATGCATGCTGCATACTGATTTAGCTGTCCACTAGCAGATGATGCCACCGCTGTACCATTTTCCGCCTATTGTCTTTGTATGCATGATAGTGCACTAAGCTATGAACATTTTAAATGTAATATTCAGTTTTCTCATGGAGTACTACAAAATCCACAAACCTTAGTTCACCATGTATTGTTTGGAGTAGTTGATGCCGTTGTCCCGCAGATCACAATCGCTAACTAGTGTTAGTACAACAGCTGATGTCGTCATCTTGTTGATTTCAGTATATCCTGCCATGGGTCGCTCCGTGCTTATCCGCGTAGGTGTTCCGCCGGTCAGCAAGAAGATGGCCTTCATTGTGCTTCGACTGAGCATGAGCACCATGCAGTGCGTGCTAATCTCCACCGCTGACGCTGTCATCAGCATGCATATGGTGTGCTTTGACACCTCCCTCAGCAAGGAGAGCATCCTTGACGCCGATGGCGTTATATCCCTCCCAAGGGAGCCCCTCAAGGCTACCACACAGAAGGTCGGCTATCTGAGCCAAAAGGCAGTTTCTTGTCATATGTAGTAGCAGAATTTAACGTGCTTAGTTATTCTTATACCAGCCTAACAAAAACCAGCCTGCTTGTTTAGCTCAATCTCCTCATTTGTACAAGCAGATGTGTGTTTGTGGTGGATTTGGCCGTGTGTTTGAGGTTGGTTCCGTATTTAGAGTTTTTCAGTTATATATACAACCATGAGAAGCTTAGTTGCTATTTAGATTCTTTGCATACGCATAGCATTTGTTTGTTGCTTACGGAAGGACATAACCTGTAAGCTAGGCACTATGAATTTCTAGCTAGGAAGGATACGTTTCTGTAATTTTTGTAGTACCAGGTATCAAGCTGAAGTAATGTTAAATTGCTAATGATTGTCAACATCTTGGTTGACTGAATGCTACACTACTCGTCATGTCTCTGCCTGCTGCCGGAATATGCTTCATTTGTTGCTCTGTTATTAAAATTTTGTATGTACTGAAATTGAACTGATTGCATCCTTGTACTGTCTACTTGTTCATGTTCCATAATTTCTTATGTTAAATAATTTCCCGAATTTACTAATATGGTTTTAGCTATAGAACACGGTGAGAACAGAGTGATATGACCCTTGTTCTTACCAGATTGTTGTACCTCGAGTTGCTCCTGCTGGCCCCATTTATGTTCCAAATTAGTGTCACCATGTTATGTTTCTGGGTTACAACACTTGCAAGTAATCATGAGTAGTCCCCTAGTTCTATTTTTAAAAGGTTTATTTTCTGTTGGTTCTTGATACTGATCCTATATCACACGTACGCTTGGAAAAGATTTTTTCATAAAAACTAATATCAGATTGTATGTCAAAATTAGAACCGAGAATGAAGCCGATGTAACTTAAGGCTGGTTATCTGACTTCTTTGGTCGCTAGATTTACTCTGAAACCAAATCTTTTTTCTTTGAACTAAATTGATTTGTTTATATGCTTTGTTTCATTTTAGATATTATTCCTTTGTTGATCCAATTTATATACATCGTTTGTAGATAGCCAAATCTGTTTGCGAGAGTATGTGCTTTACATTCTTGGTTTGTTTGTGATAACAAATTGTTCATTTTGACTGCCAGGTGGAGATTCAGGTCAATAAGGTTTAGTTGCTTCAACAGCACGATACCCACACTTCCAATCAATCTCGGGGATGCAGCCTGTAGGGGAGCAGAATTCGAGAAGGACATCACGTGTTCTCCAGGAACACGCGATTGAACTATTGACCTATCGATTCGAGGACACCAGCGAATCCATCCATCTTCCGTATCCAACTTGAAGTTGAAAAGGTGAGAATGCGTCCTTGTTTCTACTCAGTGTTATCATTCATGTTACAGGGTATTATGCTCTACCAAGCAGTGGCGGACCTAGCGTTCCTACTACCCGGCCATTGCCTGGGCTTCCGGCCCGCGGATATAGTGTATCTTGATGATATTAGACAAATAATTAGCGTCCCTAAACATCTAATTAGCAGGTGTGTCCTGGCTTCAAAATATTCCTAGGTCCGCTACTACTACCAAGTAGCATACTATGTTATGGGTAGAAGCGTGTGCTTATTTATTCTTATACATATTGTGTTATGGCTAGCACCATGTGCTTAGCTATTCTTATACATACTGTGTTATGGCAAGTACCATGTGCTTAGTTATTCATTTACAAAAACCATTCACCATTCATTCTTTCGGCTTAGTATCTCTATCTATGTAGAAAAAGTCACTTCAGCATCAATATATTTTTGATTGCACCTGGAACAAACTGGGATTTTTACATGCAACCGTAGTAGTCTTCTATTAAAACTACGCTTATGTTGATCCATTTATGTGGCATGTCATGCAGCTAAACTTTGTTACTATGTATTTCTATAGCATGTGATGTTTTTCTTCTTGTTTTTCTCCATGCATGTAACCAATTTCGGATACGCTTGCAGACATTCAGAGAATATTTGTCGAGTCTTATTGGGATCCACAATCCCAAGTTAATTTCTGGAGCAAGTGAAGGCGGTGCAGCCATATTCAAGCTAGTGACCAGCCTGCTTGTTTAGCCCAATCTCCTCATTTATACAAGCAGAGATTTGGCCGTGTGTTTGAGGTTGGTTTCGTATTTAGAGCTTTTCAGTTATATATACAAAAATGATAAGTTTACTTTCTGATTAGATTCTTTGCATACACATAGCATTTGTTTGATGGTCCAGTGGTGGTAGATGCGTGTATAATTGATGGCTCGATGTTATTGTTATACTAGACCATAAAAGCGCGCCTTGCCGCGCCCGTCCATTTTAATATATTAATAATAAATATAATGATAATAATTTGTATCAAAATATAAAAAAGAAATACCTAGAAAAATACCGAACACTCAGTCTCATTTGATGCAACCGAGTAAAAAAATTATATTACAGTTCTAACTGAATTCATTTTGATATTTAAACTGTGAGTTTAACTGGTCCATACTGATTCTACCTTCAGTTTCTCGTTGTGTTTATAACACACAAAACGAGGTTGTCGTGATGCTTATATTACATGAAACTGACTCATAGCCATCTTATTCGTTATATCAGTGCATGATTACATGCCCCAAACTTTAGATCGTGTTGAACCGAGCACTGTTATTTCAGTCAAAGAGTAGTACCTCCTCGAAAACTATGAGGGTACATAGATTTGAGGTCCTTCCAGTGCTCATAGACACCTGGTTTGTTCACTATGCCAGGAACCTGCTTGGAGCAACATGGCCTTTTCAATTGTCTTAATTTCCTTGTCAAGTATGCTGCTTACTCCAAGGGCATTGCACACGTTACCTATAAAGTACAACTGTTTCAAAAAAATAAAGGTGCGCTGTTCTAGAACATGGATGTATTTCTTCAAGTGCATAAGCGCACCTAAAGAGATAAATATGATGACTATGTGGCAAAGAGATATATAAGATGAATAGCAGATACTTTGGACAAGAAAATATAATCTACATACCTATTATAGTTCTTGGGAGCCAGACCGTAATTTTTTAATACTGATGAGTTTGCGTCTGGCCATATTTCCGAACACTTAAAATTAACACAAACAGCAATAAATAGTATGAAAATGGAAATGAATACTTGTAACTGAATATGCTTTAACAAAGGGCTCCTTATTGATTTGATGACACCCTGTACTTTCTTCTTTCATCAAAACTGCAGTGGGAACCCTTTTACTTAGTAGAGGGTGGAGACCATTCCAGTGTAAGAGAAAATAAAAATAGAGAGGAGACAGAGCTGATGGGTTTGTAGCTTCTCGACCTACTAAAACTGCTCCCAAAGCATCTCAATCCCCTAAAATCGCAAGGTTGTAGCATTGTATTCCCTAATTTAATGTTTTTTCTACAAATTTGATGATTATGCTAATCCATATGGTTGATTTACAAAATCCAAACAATTATTTATATTGTCACCGGCTGAATACCACAAAAAGCTAAAATGATTACCTTAAAAAAATCATAACAAAATTCATTAAGCACACGACAAATAAAAGCACTATCTATTCAAATGAGAAATATGAGAGACGTCGCATTGCTTGGTATTGTAAAATTCTCAGCATTAAAATTGTTGAACAATAGAAACATACATGTCTTTATGCCTTAAGTTTTCTTATAGAGGTTCATATCTTCATAGTTTTCGGTCCAACAAAACCTACACAAGCTGAACCCACAGATGTGCGTGAGTTATAGGTTTGAGGTAGAGTTATGAGTAACATTGATTGAGCCGAATATTGCAGATTTGAGACAGTGCTGGAGAGTCAATCGATAAAAAAATACCAAGCGAGAGAATGGTGGCACGTTTGCTTCCCTGATCAACACGCCAGCAGGGATGGGCAGTCTCGGAGCCCGCATTCACGAGAGATAGTAGAAACATATGAAGCTGAATCGATTCGCTTCACATGCAGCCAAATTCCGAAGATCTATTATCAATCACAAACAATATCATAAGGAATTAATGCAGAAATTAGAAAGAGGATTGACAAACAAGATTACATACTTGATTCTTGGGCCTCAAGATCCAATGATTGGAATGATCTAACCATAGGAAGAGCCTATGTGAGCAAATTCCAAAATACATAGCGGATCTGCACCAACACCATGAGACTGGCTGCCTAGGAAACACCGTGGATGTGAGGGGAACCATAGGGAACAAAGGTAGAGATTGACCTCAGAATCGAATCTGCAACCTCACCATTGCACGTGAGAGAATGCTAGCAGGTTAGGCAGTCAGCTTGGTGCTACAATTTTCATTGCCCCGTGAGAGAGATGTAGATGAGGAGAGGCCTTTTGTTTCTCCACTTGAGGCAACGAACCATATATACACCATGTAGGCCGCCGAGAAGTAACGTACCTCTAATATTCCCTGCCATCGAGTGGTGCACATCAGTGCTTGCATTAGTGCTAGTATTATGCCTCTAATAATCGCCCGCAGGCAAACAGTGGCAGCGACGCTTTGCCTCTCTTTGCCGCATCTGGCGGCCGGTAACGTCTCGTCTAGCTCTTCTGCATCTTCAGTCATACGGGGCCATTTGGTTTTCTCTCGGGAGAAAAACGAAGTGACGAGCCGGCCTCAATACCTATCAGCCCGTTACAACGAATTGTAGGCCCGTTTAACTAGAGAACAACCAGGTCAGCCTGTGGAGCAGCGGCCCAAACAACTTTGGGCCATTTTTTTCACGTGAAGTGACGCTGGGAACGGGTAACATCAATGTTACGGCAGGATGGGGTGATCTAGACCATTCCCTCATGCGATCGGATGGTCATGTACGCATAATCGCTGTGAGAGGCCATAGGTAGTTGAGTTTTACTGTTTCTTAATTGCTTGTTGATATGGTTACTCTATAGTTAAACTTGTTCCATAATTTCTTATGTTTAATAATTGCCTGATTTCACTGATATGGTTTTAGCTATAGAACATGGTGAGAACAGAGCGATACGACACTTGTCTTAGCATTCTGTTTTATCTCGATTTGCTCGTGTTGGCCCCATTTTTTCCAAATTAGTGTCAACATGTTATGTTTCTGGCTACAACACTTGCAAGTAGTCATGAGTAGTTCCCTAGTGCTTTTTCTATAAGGCTTATTGTGGTATCTTGAAGGAAACAACGATTTTAGCTATTGGCTCTAGTGAATAGAATACCATATTATTGCTGATTTTGACTACCTGAAACTGTTAATTATCATTGAAAGAGTCATTTAGTAGTTTATGGCATTCGTCATGTGTTCCTGCGTTACTTTCCTTATCACGAATCCATTTTTAGTGTTGATTGTTGATCAGCCTGATGTTATGAATTTCCATCTTACAGGCGAGCAGAGGTGGACAACATGATGGCGCAATTCACTCTGTTTCTGTACGAACCATAATGTTTGTTTATTTACGCAACCGACCAGAGTTGTCAAGTACGAGTGAGGAGGTGTGCCTTCACTTGCTGGTACGTTGAGCTCTCTTCTCCATTCATTTTCCTTTTCACCACCATTGTTTCTTCGATTGTGGCTTTAGAGAATCTGAACGTTGAATGGTGCAAACTGTCTTTTCCCTCTTTTTTTGATGTCTTGATACCGATCCTTTATCATGCGTACAGATGGAACATAATTTGTCAGAAAAAATAATAATATTGGATCGCTTGTTGAAAATTGGATCCAGAATGAAGCCAATGTAACTTGAGGCTGGTTATGAGACTTCTTTGGTAGCTAGATGTACCATGAAACAAGATCTTTTTTCTTTTGAGCTAAATTGGTTTGTTAGATATGCTTAATTTCACTTTCGATTTTGGTCATTTGTTGATCCAGTTTATATATATCGTTTGCAGATAGCCAAATCTGTTTGCAAACTTGGGAATATGGAATACCCTATTAAAAAAATATTGTTTGTCTCTTCTCCGTTCCAGATCAAGATCCTTCCAGTAGGCAAGAACAAGCAGCCTCTCAAGTGGCATTCTGATTTGGTTCATTTGTCTGTGTGTGTATGTTGCCAGAGGAAGGACACGATATTGACTGGATGCTCGCGAGTCCGGGATTAAAGCAGGAAACGAGGCATTAGCAAGACAATCGGTTCGTTCGATTGCCTTCTTGCCATCTCTCTCTCCTAGAAAGACGAGATGTCTATCATTTTTTCTCTCCCTGAAGATTTTTGTTGGTTCTCACTTCATGCGTGGAATATTTATATATATACCTTTTTCCTTCTCTTGGACCTGTTTCCCTGTTTTAGTCTGGGCAAAAAAACTTGCTCCCATGTAATTTGGTTGTTTTGCCAGATTATTAGGTTCAGATTTTACATTTTCTGTTAGTACATACGTAGATCCATTTATTGTCTAGTGTTTGATCTATCATGCTCAAAAGCTCACATTTGTTTGTAAGATGGTTAAACACTTAAACCTCATTTGTTCATGGTAAACAACGTTGCTTCTGTGATGTTAACATCTTATTTATGTATGCCTATGATTTTGCTTTTCAAGCTAATAGGATTAACTATTGTCTTCATAATCAAACCCTGGGAATGGCAGTTTAATGATTAAGTAGCTTAGAACAACTGTAAACGCACTCATGTCGGCGAGGATCGATAACAACTATATTCGCCTGTATATTATCTCCATGTAACTTCATAAATGCCTCATAAAGAAAAAAAAAGGTATGCAAGCATGTGAAAAACCAAACAGTTCTTGAAAATTATTGTTCTTTAGGGATTTTTGTGGCAGTTAATCTTTCTTTTAGTTTTCCTATGTAAGATGAAGCTGTTATCATACACCATGCTTGTTGAATTCATCTTCGAGTTATCTAATGGAGAATAACAGCTGGTGTCTTTTTTTCTTGATTTTCAATGGCTAAAAAACAGTTTGTTCCACTTGTATCATACACCATGCTTTGTGCTGCTACTGCACCCTAGGCTGATCATTTCTTTATATGAAAACACAGTTTGACACTACATAAGTATATTTGTGTCTTAGATCGTAATGGAAGGTGGCTTAGCGATGCCATGTGTTTTGCTGATTCACCAATATACTTTTTGCATACATGTTCTGCTATTATAGTATGTTTTTGCTGTAGACAACACTTAAGCTTCGGTTTAGCTGGAAGGAAGTATTTAAAAAATGAGGTTATTTAAGGAGTCAGTTATGTTCCAAAGTTTGGAGTTTTTAGTGATCATTGCTCTTCCAGGAGCTTGTCCATGGCATCCTATGCCCTCCCTCTCTATATGTTTATGAATGCCATCATATTTTTAAGCCTCGGTTGTTTGACCTTAGTTACATTTAACATCTACTATCAGATATACTTGTTCTAATTTGAGTGATGGACACATAACTTTATGCACTTGTTCTATGGCAAACTCTTGCTGTCAAACCATATTGGCGTCAAATCCTTAGTTGTTTGACCTTAGTCACATTTTACACCTACCATCAGTATCTGATATACCTGTTCCAATTTGGCTGATGGACACATGACTTATGCACTTGTCGGCCTGGGAAACTCTTGCTGTCAAAGAAGATTTGTCTGATGGAACTTTGTTAGTTGGCGTAATTTTTGCTAGGTACTCCAGATCTTTCTATTGATTCGGAAGGGGCAAGAGACCATTATTTTCTGTGGATCTCTTGTTCTATAGCATTCATATGCTTGTTACTCTTTAATCTCATGCCCATGTGGCTTCAGCAGAAAATATTTAGTGAAACGTATAAGTCGATGCTAAAAGTATGGAGTTACAAATGCTAGCTTGAAGTTAATAGTTTGATAATCAACAGATTGGTGTGGATACATGTATGGCAAAGTATCCGTGCATAGACGAAGCTATTAACTCACATGCAAAATTGTCTCGAACGAATGTGATGCTTTGCTTGTAGGTTTCTCCATTGAGTAATTGTTTCGTGGGCTTCAGAGCTGGACCTTTCTTTTTTCATTGTCGTGCGGGGGCTTCTTGTTGAACGTGGCGGTGGAGCAATGTACGGAGCATCATCATATTGGTGCGGTGGTGCCCGTGGAGGTAGAGGTTGGCCAGGAGGGACCATGGCTGCCGTATCCAGTCGGGTATCGTTTTATTGCTTGACCTGATGTCGTAGTAGGTTAGGTGGTAGCTACTTAGTGAGCTGAAGGTCGAGTGGTCTAGTCTGGAGCATCTACCTAACGTAGACTGACTACTTGAAGTAACTCTCTTGTTCATTGTTTTGTGCTAGTTGCAACACTCATCATCGCATGACAAAAACCATGGAGAAGCACCCAATGCTAGCGAAACCTGCTGTGGTTTTGCAATTGCGGTGCCATTTTTTTCTTTTTTCTGTTTATTCATGGTGGGCGTTCTCTCATTGGAGACATGCAATCGCGGAGGCCTTGTGTATCAAGATTTGAGATGCAAGATGTTACCGTTGGCTCCTTGGACGATGAGGGGGGCTACAAGATTGTAGAGAATGGACAATCAAGACCTGTGGAGTTCAGTTATCTCTATATTGATTATGTTTCTTAACTTGATTGTGAATTAACAAGGATGAACCGGGAATGTCATGTCTCAGCCTGTGGGCCTGGAGCTTGCTCCTGATTATCATGATCAAAGTCTCGGCTGGCTGTTTTTTTTTTCTGTAAGACTAGAACTTGGTAGTGTGTGTCTAGTACATGAGCGTTGCTAGTGGAAATCTTCACTTATGTCATTGTGTTACAGCTCGAGGCTAAGACGGATTACGGAATTCATGGAGAATGACATATTTGAGCTGTGAACTGAATCTATTTTTTTGTGCGTGTGTGTATGGTTTTTGTTGATGCATGATCCACAAGTTGCACTTAAAAGCGGAGACAAGAAGTAGAGCGCTAAGCATGCATTTTCTAAAAGAAATGATGATGAAACCGGGGTGCATGATTTGCAACGTTAGATCCATCAAAACGAGCAAGAATTTTCTTTCCTAGTTTCGCTGTAGATCAGCTGTTGCTATTCGTTTCCCATGTCCCTCTCTCAGATTTTCTTATGGTAATGTCCTTGTCGATTTGCTTGCCGTTGGAAAGAAACGGACAAGTGTGACCGGTAAATTTCTCCAGGCGTTTTCCAACCTGGACGAGAGAGAGGGAGGGAGAAAATCTGGAAACAGTTGATATGAGGGAGCCGAATAGGCATCCTATTTATTGAGATGTAGAGAAAAACGTCTTCCATGCCAGCCGTTGGCACACCATAATTATACCTTGGGAACAGACCCTATTAGGAATGGGCGTTTAATTTCACAGGGCCAAGTGCCACGTCACTAATCCGTGGCAGTAGGTAGGCATCTCAACCGTCAATCCTCTCTGGAAGCACAAGAAACCAACAGAAGAGATGACCGATGGAAATACGTGACCTCATCTTCTTCCCCATGCTACGTCTCTTTCCCTCCCATTTGACTCTATAAGTACAAGGCTAGTGCCACTCGTCGCGTGCGGGGTTCGCGTGCGACTTAGGACTTAGGACTTAGGCGTGGCGGCCGGCGGACGAGATTGATATAGGAGGTATTCTGGATCTTTTTTGTCGATCATGTTTCTTCCTCGGCAGCGCGAAATCTGGGGTTAATTACTTTATTTCTTGTATGTAATGTTCTCGGCCCGTCGGGCTCTCTCTTCCTCTTCTTGCCGTGTTTCTTCCTCGAGCCGCAGCGGCAAATCTCTTGCTGGTTTTGTTTCTTGTGATCTACCTCCCCGTTTGATTGATGCAAATTCCACGGCGATGAGTTTCTGCGTACGTGTCTCCGGCCGGCGCGAGAGGCAGACAGAGGTGGGCATCGATTGCCTTTCTTTTTTGTTTTTGGTTTTTGAGATGGATGGATCACACACCAGCTAGACTGAAGGAAAAAAAAAAAGAGATTCGCGTCACACGCGAGATCCATCATCTTTTTTTTTCCCCTGAACGCGTGACCTGTTAATTGCTTCGAAACGTGAAAGGCAGCACTTATGTACCAGCCTTGCTGGTTGTTTCATGCGTGCGTGTAGTTAGTTTGGTCTCCGCTCGGTCTTTTTTTTTTGTTGAAACTTGAAAGCACGTAGCAGCCCGTATATGCTGCGGTCCATCTTAAGCACCTTGCTGGTTTTTTTTTTCTTCAAACAGGGATCGCTAGCTCCTGGTGGCACCGTACCGCCAATGTCTCGAAGTAGGTCGATCTTGCTTTTTCTTTTTTTTTTGATATCAGGTCGATATTGCTTTGCTGCAGCTACTTCTCACCCCGCTAACGAATCCATCAGCTCCCCGCCGCTCTCGAAGAGGCACGTTTTTTTTTGATATCAGGTTGATCTTCCAAGTACTGTACGAAGTATGGGCCATACGTGAAATCTGCGTTGGACTTGCGAACGTATGTCATGTTGGGCCTGTGGCTGTGAGACCTGAAGCCAGGGCAGACATGTTGCCTTGCGTATACGAGAACGAAAATTGGAGTACATCGCCTAGGTTTTTTGAGATAGCACGAAGCAACGGAGGAAACTGAATTTCCATCTGGATTTCTTTTATACGTACGAAGCAAGGTATGTGATGCGTGTCCCAACACAACACAACACAACACAAGGAAGTTTTGGATGCTAATACATACAGTATATGTGTACGTGTGCCTACCTGGCCTCGATCGATAGCACGCGTACAAGGAGATGGAAGAGACAGAGCTCGTGGAGGACGCCCTATGCGAGATCCTCCTGCGCGTGCCCCCCGCCGCCCTGCTCCGATGCGCCGCGACGTGAAAGCACTGGCGCGACGTCGTGGCCGATCCCTCCTTCCTCCGGCGTCGCTGGCCACAGAACACGTGCCATCCGTCATCCCTTCTTGGCTTTTTTGACGGGCAGGGTAGTGGCAACAACAACCAAGAGTGCGGCACCTTTTTCTTCCCTGTACGGAAGGGCTAGATCCCGGCTTGCAACATCTAAATTTAACAAAGCAATTACGTGCCACGCTCTAGGCCAGGCCCAGTGTAGCCTGGGCTTGGCTACGCCTCTGGCCGAGGGGTGCTGGTCGTGCGGTGCGGTGGCCGGTGGTGCAACCGTGGGTGCATGGGCTGGATCTAGGCCAAGCGGGCCTAGATGTGGCGGCGCCTTCGTGGGTTCATCTTGGGCTTGCCATGTGGTAGTTGTTAGTGGTCGACGATGCCGTTCAGGGGCATGGACGCGGGGTGGCGGCCGGCCTCGGGTGGTGGGCCACATGGGTGTCTTTCCGGGGAGCACAATGGGCGGTGGTGGTTGCGGTCTTCCGGCGTGTGGGCGACGCTGAGCGTACTAGTGGGTGGCTTCAGTGAGGCACAAATCTGGAGTTGGTTGGCTAATATTGTCGTGCGTGCCCTTGGGCGCCCTCTTGGTGTCACGCGGGAGTTACCGAGCGAAAACTCTGTGCTTTTGCACTAATAGCGACCACGCCTGCGAGTGCCACTATTCCTCTTGAGGACATTGCCGGGGTGTTTGTTCTCGTGCTAGAGTTCCGGGCGAAAACCTAGGCCCAGTTAGACGCGACGGCAGTGACGCTTTGCACCGTTACCCTCTTAGGGGCGCTATCGTGGATCTCAGGTGCCCAAGGGCATGCATGACGTGGCGTGTTAAGCCATTTCAAAGTGCATGTTTAGCGTAGTAGTTGTAGTGTTTTTTTTTCGCCTCTTGGCATTTTCGGTGCGACTTCTATTGTCCGGTTATCCCGGGTTCTTCTTTGCGAGAGAGAAATCTCACTGCCTTCTATCGTTTGGCCGCGTGGATTCATTTAGAAAAGCGGGACGAAAGCCTGTTTCGATGAGGGTGCGGGCGATGGTGAGTCTGAAAGAGTCAAGCATGACTTTTGCAAGGGTTGGGACGCCGAGGTTCTCTCCATGGCATGTCGTTTGTACACCTACTCAGTTGTCTGTGAGCTAGAGTTATTTTAGTTCACAAATAATATACTCTCTATTATTTCATTTCATGTGCTTAGCCTTCCTTCCTTTATACACAATTAAATGAAAGTGTACTCTACGTTATTTTACACTCTCGGATATTCGAGTTTGAAATACGACGGTGAGGATGATAATACATGCATGGGCCTAATGTTTTAGTTAATAGGATAAAATACCGGAGGTGCTAATCCCTCTCCTTGACACAAGAATCCATGCATGCAATTATCTTGCTCTTCATAAAATGTATGCATGCACGGGGTGTTCACATTGCACGTCGCCTCGCCTCCTACGTTACCACTCTACTATTTTTTTGGTGGTGGATTCGGGTCATCAATAAAAGGAGTGGTTATTTATAGATTTCAGACTATACAATGCCTTCGTCGAGGTTAGGGGAGGATCCATGGGGTTCCATGGCACCTGTTGTCGCTTGGCCTGGTACCAGGTCGACAGTCACCATGCTCGAACGCAAATACATATGTCACGTCTTCCCCATAATCACTTCTTGTATCTCATTTCGTTGATGATTCTAGTGTTGGTTTTCATGAGTAATGGTTTATAAATATCGACGCTCTGATATGGTAGCTCGTCATTCGTCGTAGGATTTTGGCGGTGCCAACCTACCCCGTCGGCCTAGGCACATTGATGTCATGAATCCCGGGGTATATATAACCACGGCTCCCTACCTCACTCCACGAGCACAAACAAAACGACTGACCTAACTAGCAAAAAAGTTTTGTGAATCCGCATAGTTAGACAATCGGCACATGCATTCGCACGTGGATATGTTAAAAGATGACCTATATGCTTAAAAAACACATGATTTTCTACGTCGTGCGGGAAAATTAACACCCACCACCAGGACGACCTCGTCCACATCCGATAGTATGGAAGGAGGAAAAAGGAAAATTATATGACGTCATCATACCGGGGTCCAATTGGAGACACACCAACGAGACCTCTTCTTAAATCATTAACACAACCCATACCCGCTCCCCTACCACATATACTCGAGAATTTGAAAAGAGCCATGACCAAGTGTGACAACTTTATCTCCGCCAATAAAAAATGTGTCGCAACAAGATTAATTAATGAAATGAATCATGAAATGAGAGATACTCCCTCCAACCACTTTTATAAGGAACAGTACATAACATTTCAATTATGACCACATACATAGTAAAATGAGTGAATCTATATACAAAATAAGTCTAGATTCACTCATTCTAGAATCTATGTGGCCAAAATTGAGATGACTTATAAAGTGGACGGAGGGAGTAATACCTTTGTCATAGCATAAAATTAGGAACCCTAATAATGAGTGATTTACTACCTAAAATAAGGATCCTAATAGCGTGTGGCACAAAAATTGCACATGAAATGATAGATGATAACTATGGTTTAGCATCAAATAAAGACCGTAATAACGTGTGGCAATGAAATGACGCATGAAATGGTCAGTAATATTATATCATATCATAAAATAAGGACCCAGTAGAGCAAGACAATAAAATGACACGTGACATACGTACAATAACTATCTCGTACGATAAAATATGGACCCAAAATGACACATTGAATGATAGATAATAACAATGTACTAGCAGAAAATAAGGATCCTAGTAATGCTAGATAATGAAATGACACATGTAAAGACACGCAAAAACTAATTCCTAGCATAAACCAAGGAATCTAATATCAGAGGATAACAAAATGACACATGAAATGATAAGTTATAATTATCTCCTAATAGAAAATAAAATAAGGACCGTAAGGAGGAGAGAACACATGGGCAATGGCGTCATGGATGCACAAAACAATCGGGGCCGCCCGTGCGGGACAACCACCTAGTGATGAAGATCATGTAGATGATGTTAATAGAGTTCATACATGAGTGTGCAATCCAAAAAAAAACTTTAGATTCTAATAAACGGAGCTACACATGAAATGATAGAGAAGTATTAGCTCTTGGAAACAAAAGGAGAGATGAAGTGATATCTTGTCTCATATAACATATATAAAATAAAATAAAACCTATGTAACTAAACATAAGAATATTTTATATGTAGTAACTATCTCCTAGAATAAAATAAGAATCCTAGTAATGCATGGGGATGAAATATATAGAACATGAAATGCATGTGATAACTAACATGAAAGAAAAATATTAGGCTATGCCAGCACGTCGTCACGGTCTTCTGTTCGTCGGGACTATCATTCATTTTATAAAGCGCAAAACTAAAAAGCACACAACAAATAAATAAATGCAAAATATTAAGAAAGGCCTCGGAGAAAGGGGGAGAAAATCATACACGACATCAGGCCGGTCATCCATCTTGCATAAGCTTCTCTAAGTTGTTCAAACTTTCCATGCTCGTACGAACAATACATACCTCTCATTGTCATCCGAAATTCACTACAACTATTTTAAACGTCCTATCCCACATATGTGCATCTTGAACGTTCGGATCCACGCATAGCTATCTTGAACATCCATAGCCAACATACGCCTCTATCGGTCATCCAAGCCCAGATGCACTTTTTCGATCATCGGATCATGCATGAAGCTATACCGGCCATCTTGTCTATGTAAACCTTGATCATAGTCGTCGCACACACCTCTCTCGGTCGTCTAGACCCATGTACACCTCTCTCGATCATCCAGTCCCATACACACATACATCTTGATCATCTTGTCCCATATACACATCTCTCGTTCTTCGACCCCACATGCTCGTCTGAACCTTGTACACCTTTCTATATTTTCTTAACTATCCTCACTCATCTAAATTCCATACACCTCTCTTAGTTGTTCGCCTCACATAAAACTCTTTCGGTAATCCTGCCCCACATGTACTCTCACGGTCATCCGACCCCGCATATACCTCTCTGGATCATTCGAACGTACCTTACTTTATTTAAACATGTATACGCCTCCCTGGATTGTCCAAACTTCCATAGCTACACCTCTCTTTGTTGTCGTGTCCTAGACACACATGTCTCTACCATTTGTTCCCTCATACACCTCCACTGGACACGGTCACGCATACACCTAACAGTCGTATGGACTCACATACACTACTCTCGGTTGTATAAACCCACGTACACCTTTCTTGGTGGTTTGCTACCACATACGCCAATCTCAATCGTCCATACCACATACCTATAATTGGGGTTCATCATGCCATGCATCATTTCATTGTTGTGCACCAGTATTAATTTCATGCTAGCAGATAGTTATTAGTTATCATTTCATGTGTCATTTGTTTCTCGTGTTATTTATTTTATAATATGGGTTATTACCGATAATTTCATGTGCCATTTTTATCGTCACGTATTATTATGATTCTTATTTTATGATATGAGATTCATATTCTTAACTTTTTTTTCATACAGTCTCTCATTGAGGCGATTACGAAGGCGCTGGGAGCTCTTGAGGAGTTTAGTGAAAATGACACGTGCATTGTGTGTGATCTCGTTATTTCATCATACATGTGCGCATTTATGCACGCTCATGGAAAGTTCTATCCTCGAAAGAGGTCATCTAGGGGTTGTCAAACGGGGCCGACAAGTTTGAAAAAATAAATAAGAAGTGATTGAAAATCGCTCAAGATTGAAATAGCCCATCGCGCCCACCTAACACTAGTAGAGCGTGCCAATGAAATTACATATGGCATACAATAACTATCTCCTACCATAAAGTATGGACCATACGAAATTACAAATTAAATGATAGATAATAATGATTTCCTAGCATAAATAAGGATCCTAGTAATACTCGAAAATGAAATGACACATGCAAAAAAAAAACTATTTCCTAGCATAAACAGTGGACTAATATGGGAGTAAAATAAAATGACACGTGAAATGATAAGTTATAATTATCTCCTATAATGGAAAATAAAATAAGTACCATAATAAAACAACAAAATTACACACGGATTATATAAGTGGACTACTAATGAACTAACTATTCATATCACTGATTGATTGATGCCCATGGAGAAGGCATCCTTGTTTTCACAACTGCAAGCTCTCCCTCTTGTCCATATAGTACTTGATCGCTAGACTGAAATGGCCATTAATTAGTTGGTTCGAATAAATATGGAGTGTCATGCATACACGATGACATATATGTATGTGGATCAACAATCGACCAATGCCAGATTATGTGAGCCCCTGTTGCACAGTCAAGAAGACTGCTAGTTATATCCCATCTCTCTTGACGCGCTCCAAGTAAAATACTAAAATTGAACAGAAAGTTTGTTTGCGAGTCAAAAACAACATCCAGTCTTGTGTACTTTAGTATAGTGAATACCTTTAACCGATCTATATTAGCTAGACGATACTTTTGCTTAATAAAATTATGTATTTTCTAGGGTTCTACATGTAACAATAGGATCAATTGAACGCAAGAAAGGACATCGAGACATGTAGTGTGCCCTTTGAGCTAGGAATCTAGCTAGCCAGAGAATTTTGTGGTAGACAATGGTCACTTTCAACGCAACTCAGTCGGGAAGACGAAAGAACCATACGTCCAGGTAGGTAGGTATGGTTGATAGGTGCACGCGGTCATGCTAACGTACCAGGTACACCCAGAACAGGTCGTCGAGCTCTCGGCCACCACGTGGTCTCCCGCACCGTCGGCCTAGCATGATCAGCGCTATTATCCCTCCCCGCCGAGAATTGTGCCTACCTATTTGAAGCTAGCATTTTATTTTCCGTTCCTCGCTTGATCTGCTCCAGTACTAGCAACTTCAATTTTTACTCCCTCCATTTGGGCCTATAGGGTTGGAGGATCAATTTGCTAGAAAATTTAGGGATTGTTTCAACCTCCCACATTAATGCTTTCTAATTTCCCTTTCCTCCATCTCCTTTTCTCTCACACGGTGAAAGCAATAGAAGTGGCCAATCAATTCCCTATTTCTAGCACATTTATAGCCTGTTTGTTGCACTACAAGGAGAAAAGGGGACCTCGAGACTAAAAATTGGGAGAAAAAGGATCTCGGGACTAGAAATGATGGCCCCAAGTGGGGGATGAGACGGGAGGAGGACCATTATTGGATCGAATGATCAAGGGCTTCCCTGCTAGGTAGTAGAGGGAGGTGAGAGCTTCACAACGCCCAAGGTGTAGCCTTCACCGCTCCGCCAGCGGCCGAAGACAAGATCTTCACCAGGATCTTCCCCACGAGTCTCCAACCAACATTCTATGAAACGACCATACCACGTTGAAAGCCCTGGATCAGGACGCCTAGATCTGACGACCACCCAAAGTACAGCTGGACCGTGGGAGTCCTGACACTTCAATAGGTGTTGCAGGATGTAGGCCTCGTCGATTTGTCGACTTGTCGATGGTACGAGCCGACGAACACCCAAGTACGATTGCTTCTAGGCGATATAGTTAAGATGCTTCAGCGTCGAAGTTGGGGGCGTCGTCATACCTCTACGTGGATCTTTTTACCCTTCACCTGCGATCGATATTTCCTCCTTCGAGACCTTTCTCGATTGATTAATTGTTGTCGTGGTGTCGAGACACCAATCTTGATAGTGGTGGAGTCTGAGCCAACCATATTATCGATCCGTGTGGCGATCCTTGTTGCGGACCTAGCTCGCGTCGCTCTTCGTCAAGATTCCACCGCGACGGTGATTTATGTTCACTTCTATTAGTTCTACTCCCTCCGTTCCGGTGTATTGGGCTTAATAGAGCTGACATCGCGACCAAGGTTCAATTCTATTGGATACAAGCGTTTTTCCCGTCTAGTTTGTTTCCCCTATCATCGCTACTTTATGTTAATGTAGTTAATTAGGAAGGATATCAAAGAGGCGAGAGGAAAAGTCTTGCGCTAATGTGCCCGCCATGCAGTGGCCGATTTCCTTCTCTCCCCAAACTTTTCAATTAATTATTTTGGTAATCGGTGTGGCCAAGAGTTATTCTACTCTAGAGAGAGAAGGACGGCTGTGCCGATTAATTAGGCTAACTAATGATCTAAGGCCTTATTCATGACTAGTTGCGAAACAAATAGATTTTCACTAGGAGTCTAACTTACATTGGTGGTGTAAATTAAGAAATATTCAAAGTTTTTGCATTCACTGAAGAAGAAGAAAAAAAACACGCATGTTGTCTAGCCACGACGATGATCGTCGATGTCGCCGTGGTAATATCTCGATCCTTCCCCAATTATCTCGGACCCAAGGAGCGACACCTTCGACCATCCTTAGCTGTAGTTAAGGTTGTTGGGAGGAAGTGGATGTGGTCTCGTAGGAGATCCTGCAAGATAGTAGAAAAGAATATGTACGATGTAATGCCACTGCGGGACCAAGGAAGATAGTAATTGTCGCTAGAGATAATTGGTCCACCTTTTGAACTACCGCCGAAATCATCTCCCCCCCTAAAAATTAGCACCGACTTGCATGAGCGTGGGCTGCATGCACCTATAACGAAAAGGAAAAGGATCTGGGTGCATGCGTGGAATTAATGAAGGAATCCAACCTTGCAAACACGATCAATTTTGCAGGAACGGGCCAATGATTTGGCCAGAATGGGCCACACGCGGATCATCCCACCGAGAAGAGCATCTCGACCGTCCGTCTCACTGAAGGCTCGTAGGATACCTCCTCCGGCACACCAAACGTTTGTTGTGTACCTCTCGCTGCACTCGACAGTCCACACCGAATCAACGCACACCAAACTAAAATTAATGCACGCACATCCCTAGCTAGGTCTCTCCTCCTCAAAAAAAAAAAAAAAAAGGTCTCTCCTCCTCGATCCCCTTCCTCACTCGCCATCCACCGCTTGCGCCGCCACTCCCTAAGCCTCCTCGCGTGCTCCGGCCCGCCTCTGCCTGGGCTGCCGCTCCTGGCCACGGAGGGGACCGGACTTGCCCTGCTGCATGCTCACATCGGCTCCCTCTCCGACGACGCATCACCGCGAACCCCAACCTCGGTCGTGGCGGCGCGGCAGCGGGTGGTCACCGCGATTGGCTGGACCGGCGACCAGCGTAAAGGAGCTTCTCTCTCATCGCCCCTTCCAGGTATCACGTTGCCTCTGATTCTTGTCTCGATCCAGCAAGTTTGGTTGATTCTTAATGCTGGATAGGACCGCATCCATCTGTATCCCCCTTCTCTGACCAGAGCAATTCTAAAAAAAAAAACTTCTAGTATTGATGGAGTGAAATCGGGTCCCTTTTTGTCCATTCCTTGGTGCATGGTCAATCTGCTGGATGTCTGAATAATTAGAAGTAGAATTAGTCTATGGTTTTGTAGTGTTTATGTCATGTTCCACAGCGATAGCACAATGGTATTCATGTTTTCAGCTCGTAGAAAGATTGGTGGCTCTTTATCACCTCAAGTCAATGCGAAAGGATGGACCATGGGTCGTCTTTTCTCTCCTACAAAATAATTAGTAATCATCACAAGTTAAATGCATGCTGCATACTGATTTAGCTGTCCACTAGCAGATGATGCCACCGCTGTACCATTTTCCGCCTATTGTCTTTGTATGCATGATAGTGCACTAAGCTATGAACATTTTAAATGTAATATTCAGTTTTCTCATGGAGTACTACAAAATCCACAAACCTTAGTTCACCATGTATTGTTTGGAGTAGTTGATGCCGTTGTCCCGCAGATCACAATCGCTAACTAGTGTTAGTACAACAGCTGATGTCGTCATCTTGTTGATTTCAGTATATCCTGCCATGGGTCGCTCCGTGCTTATCCGCGTAGGTGTTCCGCCGGTCAGCAAGAAGATGGCCTTCATTGTGCTTCGACTGAGCATGAGCACCATGCAGTGCGTGCTAATCTCCACCGCTGACGCTGTCATCAGCATGCATATGGTGTGCTTTGACACCTCCCTCAGCAAGGAGAGCATCCTTGACGCCGATGGCGTTATATCCCTCCCAAGGGAGCCCCTCAAGGCTACCACACAGAAGGTCGGCTATCTGAGCCAAAAGGCAGTTTCTTGTCATATGTAGTAGCAGAATTTAACGTGCTTAGTTATTCTTATACCAGCCTAACAAAAACCAGCCTGCTTGTTTAGCTCAATCTCCTCATTTGTACAAGCAGATGTGTGTTTGTGGTGGATTTGGCCGTGTGTTTGAGGTTGGTTCCGTATTTAGAGTTTTCAGTTATATATACAACCATGAGAAGCTTAGTTGCTATTTAGATTCTTTGCATACGCATAGCATTTGTTTGTTGCTTACGGAAGGACATAACCTGTAAGCTAGGCACTATGAATTTCTAGCTAGGAAGGATACGTTTCTGTAATTTTTGTAGTACCAGGTATCAAGCTGAAGTAATGCTAAATTGCTAATGATTGTCAACATCTTGGTTGACTGAATGCTACACTACTCGTCATGTCTCTGCCTGCTGCCGGAATATGCTTCATTTGTTGCTCTGTTATTAAAATTTTGTATGTACTGAAATTGAACTGATTGCATCCTTGTACTGTCTACTTGTTCATGTTCCATAATTTCTTATGTTAAATAATTTCCCGATTTACTAATATGGTTTTAGCTATAGAACACGGTGAGAACAGAGTGATATGACCCTTGTTCTTACCAGATTGTTGTACCTCGAGTTGCTCCTGCTGGCCCCATTTATGTTCCAAATTAGTGTCACCATGTTATGTTTCTGGGTTACAACACTTGCAAGTAATCATGAGTAGTCCCCTAGTTCTATTTTTAAAAGGTTTATTTTCTGTTGGTTCTTGATACTGATCCTATATCACACATACGCTTGGAAAAGATTTTTTCATAAAAACTAATATCAGATTGTATGTCAAAATTAGAACCGAGAATGAAGCCGATGTAACTTAAGGCTGGTTATCTGACTTCTTTGGTCGCTAGATTTACTCTGAAACCAAATCTTTTTTCTTTGAACTAAATTGATTTGTTTATATGCTTTGTTTCATTTTAGATATTATTCCTTTGTTGATCCAATTTATATACATCGTTTGTAGATAGCCAAATCTGTTTGCGAGAGTATGTGCTTTACATTCTTGGTTTGTTTGTGATAACAAATTGTTCATTTTGACTGCCAGGTGGAGATTCAGGTCAATAAGGTTTAGTTGCTTCAACAGCACGATACCCACACTTCCAATCAATCTCGGGGATGCAGCCTGTAGGGGAGCAGAATTCGAGAAGGACATCACGTGTTCTCCAGGAACACGCGATTGAACTATTGACCTATCGATTCGAGGACACCAGCGAATCCATCCATCTTCCGTATCCAACTTGAAGTTGAAAAGGTGAGAATGCGTCCTTGTTTCTACTCAGTGTTATCATTCATGTTACAGGGTATTATGCTCTACCAAGAAGTGGCGGACCTAGCGTTCCTACTACCCGGCCATTGCCTGGGCTTCCGGCCCGCGGATATAGTGTATCTTGATGATATTAGACAAATAATTAGCGTCCCTAAACATCTAATTAGCAGGTGTGTCCTGGCTTCAAAATATTCCTAGGTCCGCTACTACTACCAAGTAGCATACTATGTTATGGGTAGAAGCGTGTGCTTATTTATTCTTATACATATTGTGTTATGGCTAGCACCATGTGCTTAGCTATTCTTATACATACTGTGTTATGGCAAGTACCATGTGCTTAGTTATTCATTTACAAAAACCATTCACCATTCATTCTTTCGGCTTAGTATCTCTATCTATGTAGAAAAAGTCACTTCAGCATCAATATATTTTTGATTGCACCTGGAACAAACTGGGATTTTTACATGCAACCGTAGTAGTCTTCTATTAAAACTACGCTTATGTTGATCCATTTATGTGGCATGTCATGCAGCTAAACTTTGTTACTATGTATTTCTATAGCATGTGATGTTTTTCTTCTTGTTTTTCTCCATGCATGTAACCAATTTCGGATACGCTTGCAGACATTCAGAGAATATTTGTCGAGTCTTATTGGGATCCACAATCCCAAGTTAATTTCTGGAGCAAGTGAAGGCGGTGCAGCCATATTCAAGCTAGTGACCAGCCTGCTTGTTTAGCCCAATCTCCTCATTTATACAAGCAGAGATTTGGCCGTGTGTTTGAGGTTGGTTTCGTATTTAGAGCTTTTCAGTTATATATACAAAAATGATAAGTTTACTTTCTGATTAGATTCTTTGCATACACATAGCATTTGTTTGATGGTCCAGTGGTGGTAGATGCGTGTATAATTGATGGCTCGATGTTATTGTTATACTAGACCATAAAAGCGCGCCTTGCCGCGCCCGTCCATTTTAATATATTAATAATAAATATAATGATAATAATTTGTATCAAAATATAAAAAAGAAATACCTAAAAAAATACCGAACACTCAGTCTCATTTGATGCAACCGAGTAAAAAAATTATATTACAGTTCTAACTGAATTCATTTTGATATTTAAACTGTGAGTTTAACTGGTCCATACTGATTCTACCTTCAGTTTCTCGTTGTGTTTATAACACACAAAACGAGGTTGTCGTGATGCTTATATTACATGAAACTGACTCATAGCCATCTTATTCGTTATATCAGTGCATGATTACATGCCCCAAACTTTAGATCGTGTTGAACCGAGCACTGTTATTTCAGTCAAAGAGTAGTACCTCCTCGAAAACTATGAGGGTACATAGATTTGAGGTCCTTCCAGTGCTCATAGACACCTGGTTTGTTCACTATGCCAGGAACCTGCTTGGAGCAACATGGCCTTTTCAATTGTCTTAATTTCCTTGTCAAGTATGCTGCTTACTCCAAGGGCATTGCACACGTTACCTATAAAGTACAACTGTTTCAAAAAAATAAAGGTGCGCTGTTCTAGAACATGGATGTATTTCTTCAAGTGCATAAGCGCACCTAAAGAGATAAATATGATGACTATGTGGCAAAGAGATATATAAGATGAATAGCAGATACTTTGGACAAGAAAATATAATCTACATACCTATTATAGTTCTTGGGAGCCAGACCGTAATTTTTTAATACTGATGAGTTTGCGTCTGGCCATATTTCCGAACACTTAAAATTAACACAAACAGCAATAAATAGTATGAAAATGGAAATGAATACTTGTAACTGAATATGCTTTAACAAAGGGCTCCTTATTGATTTGATGACACCCTGTACTTTCTTCTTTCATCAAAACTGCAGTGGGAACCCTTTTACTTAGTAGAGGGTGGAGACCATTCCAGTGTAAGAGAAAATAAAAATAGAGAGGAGACAGAGCTGATGGGTTTGTAGCTTCTCGACCTACTAAAACTGCTCCCAAAGCATCTCAATCCCCTAAAATCGCAAGGTTGTAGCATTGTATTCCCTAATTTAATGTTTTTTCTACAAATTTGATGATTATGCTAATCCATATGGTTGATTTACAAAATCCAAACAATTATTTATATTGTCACCGGCTGAATACCACAAAAAGCTAAAATGATTACCTTAAAAAAATCATAACAAAATTCATTAAGCACACGACAAATAAAAGCACTATCTATTCAAATGAGAAATATGAGAGACGTCGCATTGCTTGGTATTGTAAAATTCTCAGCATTAAAATTGTTGAACAATAGAAACATACATGTCTTTATGCCTTAAGTTTTCTTATAGAGGTTCATATCTTCATAGTTTTCGGTCCAACAAAACCTACACAAGCTGAACCCACAGATGTGCGTGAGTTATAGGTTTGAGGTAGAGTTATGAGTAACATTGATTGAGCCGAATATTGCAGATTTGAGACAGTGCTGGAGAGTCAATCGATAAAAAAATACCAAGCGAGAGAATGGTGGCACGTTTGCTTCCCTGATCAACACGCCAGCAGGGATGGGCAGTCTCGGAGCCCGCATTCACGAGAGATAGTAGAAACATATGAAGCTGAATCGATTCGCTTCACATGCAGCCAAATTCCGAAGATCTATTATCAATCACAAACAATATCATAAGGAATTAATGCAGAAATTAGAAAGAGGATTGACAAACAAGATTACATACTTGATTCTTGGGCCTCAAGATCCAATGATTGGAATGATCTAACCATAGGAAGAGCCTATGTGAGCAAATTCCAAAATACATAGCGGATCTGCACCAACACCATGAGACTGGCTGCCTAGGAAACACCGTGGATGTGAGGGGAACCATAGGGAACAAAGGTAGAGATTGACCTCAGAATCGAATCTGCAACCTCACCATTGCACGTGAGAGAATGCTAGCAGGTTAGGCAGTCAGCTTGGTGCTACAATTTTCATTGCCCCGTGAGAGAGATGTAGATGAGGAGAGGCCTTTTGTTTCTCCACTTGAGGCAACGAACCATATATACACCATGTAGGCCGCCGAGAAGTAACGTACCTCTAATATTCCCTGCCATCGAGTGGTGCACATCAGTGCTTGCATTAGTGCTAGTATTATGCCTCTAATAATCGCCCGCAGGCAAACAGTGGCAGCGACGCTTTGCCTCTCTTTGCCGCATCTGGCGGCCGGTAACGTCTCGTCTAGCTCTTCTGCATCTTCAGTCATACGGGGCCATTTGGTTTTCTCTCGGGAGAAAAACGAAGTGACGAGCCGGCCTCAATACCTATCAGCCCGTTACAACGAATTGTAGGCCCGTTTAACTAGAGAACAACCAGGTCAGCCTGTGGAGCAGCGGCCCAAACAACTTTGGGCCATTTTTTTCACGTGAAGTGACGCTGGGAACGGGTAACATCAATGTTACGGCAGGATGGGGTGATCTAGACCATTCCCTCATGCGATCGGATGGTCATGTACGCATAATCGCTGTGAGAGGCCATAGGTAGTTGAGTTTTACTGTTTCTTAATTGCTTGTTGATATGGTTACTCTATAGTTAAACTGGTTCCATAATTTCTTTAATAATTGCCTGATTTCATTGATATGGTTTTAGCTATAGAACATGGTGAGAACACTTGTACTTAGCATTCTGTTGTATCTCGATTTGCTCGTGTTGGCCCCATTTTTTTCCAAATTAGTGTCAACATGTCATGTTTCTGGGCTACAACACTTGCAAGTAGTCATGAGTAGTCCCCTGGTGCTTTTTCTATAAGGCTTATTGTGGTATCTTGAAGGAAACAACGATTTTAGCTATTGGCTCTAGTGAATAGAATACCATACTTATTGCTGATTTTGACTACCTAAAACTGTTACTTATCATTGAAAGAGTAATTTAGTAGTTTATGGACATTCGTCATGTGTTCCTGAGTTACATTACTTATCACGAATCCATTTTTAGTGTTGAATGTTGATCAGCCTGATGTAATGAATTTACATCTTACATGCGAGCAGAGGTGGACAACTTGATGGCGCAATTCACTCCGTTTCTGTACGAACCATAATGTTTGTTTATTTACGCAACCGACCAGAGTTGTCAAGTCCGAGTGAGGAGGTGTGCCTTCACTTGCTGGTACGTTGAGCTCTCTTGTCCATTCATTTTCCTTTTCAACACCATTGTTTCTTCGATTGTGGCTTTAGAGAATCTGAACGTTGAATGGTGCAAACTGTCTTTTCCCTCTTTTTTGGGGTCTTGATACCGATCCTTTATCATGCGTACAGATGGAACAGAATTTGTCATAAAAAATAATAATATCGGATCGTTTGTTGAAAATTAGATCCAGAATGAAGCCAATGTAACTTGAGGCTGGTTATGAGACTTCTTCGGTAGCTAGATGTACTATGAAACAAGATCTTTTTTCTTTTGAGCTAAATTGGTTTGTTAGATATGCTTAATTTCACTTTCGATTTTGGTCATTTGTTGATCCAGTTTATATATATCGTTTGTAGATAGCCAAATCTGTTTGCAAACTTGGGAATATGGAATACCCTATTAAAAAGATATTGTTTGTCTCTTCTCCGTTCCAGATCAAGATCCTTCCAGTAGGCAAGAACAAGCAGCTTCTCAATTGGCATTCTGATTTGGTTCATTTGTCTGTGTGTGTATGGAGCCAGAGGAAGGACACGATATTGACTGGATGCTTGCGAGTCCGGGATTAAAGCTGGCAACAAGGCATTAGCAATACAATCGGTTCGTTCGATTGCCTTCTTGCCATCTCTCTCTCCTAGAAAGACGAGATGTCTATCATTTTTTCTCTCCCTGAAGATTTTTGTTGGTTCTCACTTCATGCGTGGAATATTTATATATATACCTTTTTCCTTCTCTTGGACCTCCCTGTTTTAGTCTGGGCAAAAAAACTTGCTCCCAAGTAATTTGGTTGTTTTGCCAGATTATTAGGTTCAGATTTTACATTTCTGTTAGTACATACGTAGATCCATTTATTGTCTAGTGTTTGATCTATCATGCTCAAAAGCTCACATTTGTTTGTAAGATGGTTAAACACTTAACGTTGCTTCTGTGATGTTTCCATCTTATTTATGTATGCCTATGATTTTGCTTTTCAAGCTAATAGGATAAACTATTGTCTTCATAATCAAACCCTGGGAATGGCAGTTTAATGATTAAGTAACTTAGTACAACTGTAAACGCACTCATGTCGGCGAGGATCGATAACAGCTATATTTGCCTGTATATTATCTCCCTGTAACTTCATAAATGCCTCATAAAGAAAAAAAAAAGGTATGCAAGCATGTGAAAAACCAAACAGTTCTTGAAAATTATTGTTCTTTAGGGATTTTTGTGGCAGTTAATCTTTCTTTTAGTTTTCCTATGTAAGATGAAGCTGTTATCATACACCATGCTTGTTGAATTCCTCTTTGAGTTATCTAATGGAAAATAACAGCCAGTGTCTCTTTTTCCTTGATTTTCAGTGGCTAAAAAACAGTTTGTTTCACTTCTATCATACACCATGCTTTGTGCTGCTAGTGCACCCTAGGCTGATCATTTCTTTCTATGAAAACACAGTTTGACACTACATAAGTATATTTCTGTCTTAGATCGCAATGGAAGGTGGCTTATCGATGCCATGTGTTTTGCTGATTCACCAATTTTCTTTTTAAGTACATGTTTGGCTATTATAGTATGTCTTTGCTGTCGACAACACTTAAGCTTCAGTTTAGCTGGAAGGAAGTATTTGAAAAATGAGGTTATTTAAGGAGTCAGTTATGTTCAAAAGTTTTGAAGTTTTTAATGATCATTGCTCTTCCAGGAGCTTGTCCATGGCATCCTATGCCCCTCCCTCTCTATTTCTTTATGAATGCCATCATACTTTTAAGCCTCAGTTGTTACCATAGTTACATTTAACAACTACTATCATATATACTTGTTCTAATTTGAGTGATGGACACATAACTTTATGCACTTGTTCTATGGCAAACTCTTGCTGTCAAACCATATTGGCGTCAAATCCTTAGTTGTTTGACCTTAGTCACAGTTTACACCTACCATCAGTATCTGATATACCTGTTCCAATTTGGCTGATGGACACATGACTTATGCACTTGTCGGCCTGGGAAACTCTTGCTGTCAAAGCAGATTTGTCTGATGGAACTTTGTTAGTTGGCGTAATTTTTGCTAGGTACTCCAGATCTTTCTATTGATTCGGAAGGGGCAAGAGACCATTATTTTCTGTGGATCTCTTGTTCTATAGCATTCATATGCTTGTTACTCTTTAATCTCATGCCCATGTGGCTTCAGCAGAAAATATTTAGTGAAACGTATAAGTCGATGCTAAAAGTATGGAGTTACAAATGCTAGCTTGAAGTTAATAGTTTGATAATCAACAGATTGGTGTGGATACATGTATGGCAAAGTATCCGTGCATAGACGAAGCTATTAACTCACATGCAAAATTGTCTCGAACGAATGTGATGCTTTGCTTGTAGGTTTCTCCATTGAGTAATTGTTTCGTGGGCTTCAGAGCTGGACCTTTCTTTTTTCATTGTCGTGCGGGGGCTTCTTGTTGAACGTGGCGGTGGAGCAATGTACGGAGCATCATCATATTGGTGCGGTGGTGCCCGTGGAGGTAGAGGTTGGCCAGGAGGGACCATGGCTGCCGTATCCAGTCGGGTATCGTTTTATTGCTTGACCTGATGTCGTAGTAGGTTAGGTGGTAGCTACTTAGTGAGCTGAAGGTCGAGTGGTCTAGTCTGGAGCATCTACCTAACGTAGACTGACTACTTGAAGTAACTCTCTTGTTCATTGTTTTGTGCTAGTTGCAACACTCATCATCGCATGACAAAAACCATGGAGAAGCACCCAATGCTAGCGAAACCTGCTGTGGTTTTGCAATTGCGGTGCCATTTTTTTCTTTTTTCTGTTTATTCATGGTGGGCGTTCTCTCATTGGAGACATGCAATCGCGGAGGCCTTGTGTATCAAGATTTGAGATGCAAGATGTTACCGTTGGCTCCTTGGACGATGAGGGGGGCTACAAGATTGTAGAGAATGGACAATCAAGACCTGTGGAGTTCAGTTATCTCTATATTGATTATGTTTCTTAACTTGATTGTGAATTAACAAGGATGAACCGGGAATGTCATGTCTCAGCCTGTGGGCCTGGAGCTTGCTCCTGATTATCATGATCAAAGTCTCGGCTGGCTGTTTTTTTTTTCTGTAAGACTAGAACTTGGTAGTGTGTGTCTAGTACATGAGCGTTGCTAGTGGAAATCTTCACTTATGTCATTGTGTTACAGCTCGAGGCTAAGACGGATTACGGAATTCATGGAGAATGACATATTTGAGCTGTGAACTGAATCTATTTTTTTGTGCGTGTGTGTATGGTTTTTGTTGATGCATGATCCACAAGTTGCACTTAAAAGCGGAGACAAGAAGTAGAGCGCTAAGCATGCATTTTCTAAAAGAAATGATGATGAAACCGGGGTGCATGATTTGCAACGTTAGATCCATCAAAACGAGCAAGAATTTTCTTTCCTAGTTTCGCTGTAGATCAGCTGTTGCTATTCGTTTCCCATGTCCCTCTCTCAGATTTTCTTATGGTAATGTCCTTGTCGATTTGCTTGCCGTTGGAAAGAAACGGACAAGTGTGACCGGTAAATTTCTCCAGGCGTTTTCCAACCTGGACGAGAGAGAGGGAGGGAGAAAATCTGGAAACAGTTGATATGAGGGAGCCGAATAGGCATCCTATTTATTGAGATGTAGAGAAAAACGTCTTCCATGCCAGCCGTTGGCACACCATAATTATACCTTGGGAACAGACCCTATTAGGAATGGGCGTTTAATTTCACAGGGCCAAGTGCCACGTCACTAATCCGTGGCAGTAGGTAGGCATCTCAACCGTCAATCCTCTCTGGAAGCACAAGAAACCAACAGAAGAGATGACCGATGGAAATACGTGACCTCATCTTCTTCCCCATGCTACGTCTCTTTCCCTCCCATTTGACTCTATAAGTACAAGGCTAGTGCCACTCGTCGCGTGCGGGGTTCGCGTGCGACTTAGGACTTAGGACTTAGGCGTGGCGGCCGGCGGACGAGATTGATATAGGAGGTATTCTGGATCTTTTTTGTCGATCATGTTTCTTCCTCGGCAGCGCGAAATCTGGGGTTAATTACTTTATTTCTTGTATGTAATGTTCTCGGCCCGTCGGGCTCTCTCTTCCTCTTCTTGCCGTGTTTCTTCCTCGAGCCGCAGCGGCAAATCTCTTGCTGGTTTTGTTTCTTGTGATCTACCTCCCCGTTTGATTGATGCAAATTCCACGGCGATGAGTTTCTGCGTACGTGTCTCCGGCCGGCGCGAGAGGCAGACAGAGGTGGGCATCGATTGCCTTTCTTTTTTGTTTTTGGTTTTTGAGATGGATGGATCACACACCAGCTAGACTGAAGGAAAAAAAAAAAAGAGATTCGCGTCACACGCGAGATCCATCATCTTTTTTTTTCCCCTGAACGCGTGACCTGTTAATTGCTTCGAAACGTGAAAGGCAGCACGTACGTACCAGCCTTGCTGGTTGTTTCATGCGTGCGCGGTCTTTTTTTTTTTGTTGAAACTTGAAAGCACGTAGCAGCCCGTATATGCTGCGGTCCATCTTAAGCACGTACGTACCTTGCTGGTTTTTTTTTTCTTCAAACAGGGATCGCTAGCTCCTGGTGGCACCGTACCGCCAATGTCTCGAAGTAGGTCGATCTTGCTTTTTTTTTTTTTTTGATATCAGGTCGATATTGCTTTGCTGCAGCTACTTCTCACCCCGCTAACGAATCCATCAGCTCCCCGCCGCTCTCGAAGAGGCACGTTTTTTTTTGATATCAGGTCGATCTTCCAAGTACTGTACGAAGTATGGGCCATACGTGAAATCTGCGTTGGACTTGCGAACGTATGTCATGTTGGGCCTGTGGCTGTGAGACCTGAAGCCAGGGCAGACATGTTGCCTTGCGTATACAAGAACGAAAATTGGAGTACATCGCCTAGGTTTTTTGAGATAGCACGAAGCAACGGAGGAAACTGAATTTCCATCTGCATTTCTTTTATACGTACGAAGCAAGGTATGTGATGCGTGTCCCAACACAACACAACACAAGGAAGTTTTGGATGCTAATACATACAGTATATGTGTACGTGTGCCTACCTGGCCTCGATCGATAGCACGCGTACAAGGAGATGGAAGAGACAGAGCTCGTGGAGGACGCCCTATGCGAGATCCTCCTGCGCGTGCCCCCCGCCGCCCTGCTCCGATGCGCCGCGACGTGCAAGCACTGGCGCGACGTCGTGGCCGATCCCTCCTTCCTCCGGCGTCGCTGGCCAGAGAACACGTGCCATCCGTCATCCCTTCTTGGCTTTTTCGACGGGCAGGGAAGTGGCAACAACAACCAAGAGTGCAGCACCTTTTTCTTCCCTGTATGGCCTGCAGGATCGGTGTTCGGCGCTCGTCGGCGCCGTTCCCTCGCTTCCTTCGACGTCTCCGGCACAACGCGGGGCGGTGGCATATTGAAAGCCCCGCGGGCGCTCGCGGCGCGGGGCGGCCTCCTCCTCGTGCGCCTAGCCGGCACTCCTCTCTGCCTCGCCGTTTGTGACTTGCTTACCGGAACCTACGACGTCCTCCCCCGGCTCGACTGCAAGGTTTCAAGTTATCGATGCGCCGTTCTAACCCGTGAGGAATATTCCTCCTTGGATGAGCAGCAGCAACAACAACAAGGACGGACACCATTGACTGGTTACTCGGCATTCTTCAAGGTGCTAGCCGTGGTCACCGGCACCAACGGTCGGGATTGCAACCTCTACACCTTCTCGTCATCCTGCAAGCCTGGCTGGAGCGAACGAAGAAATTGCTTCGATGAAGTCTGGTTGCGTGATACATACCTTCTCCGGATTAACCTCGGGTCGTCGAATAGGGTGGCTGTATGCCACGGCGTCAAGACCGAACAAATTTCTAATACCGAGATCTCGATCCCGACCAACCAACTTACCCCGGGGATTAAATCTGCACTAATGCTTAGCGTCGCGGTCGACGGAAGGCTCTCGCTACTGCACTTGCAAAGGGAAGGTCTTCGACTAAACACGTGGACACGGGGAGACGACGGGGCCTGGCTGCTCACTAGAGTGATCGAGCTAAAACCACCCAAGCAGGAGGTGTGGAATCATGATGATTATGTAACCATTTTGTCGGGAGAAAGGAGCGGTGCGTTGTTCATGACAGATGTGCATGGATATGCGCAAAGGACCAACCCGGAGACCGGAGCGATGGAGATGGTTGAAGGCCGCTTAACTATAGTAGCGGTTCCAATGGAGATAGATTGGCGAGCCTTGTTCATGTCACACCTAGCCAAGTGATATTGCTCGATACTAGCGGAACCAGAATTTCTTATAGTTTATACGAACTATCAGTTGATGAATTAATTTATATTTTTCTACTAGGTAGCATTATTTCATCAAATCATGTACGTTTGGCTCCGCGACAAATTAATCGTGCATGACTATAGATCACAGATGAAGTACTTTTCATTTAGCTGAACCATGTGAGCTTATATATGTGTTTTACAACGTGGTGGATGGGCAATTTATCTGGTGTCGGAGTAGAGTTTTTACCAGGGTATGGCCGCGAAAAGATCTCAAAACTAAAATAATGAAGTGCACATTCATATGGAGTTGAATATGATTGACTACTACCAAAAGGAGTATAACACGGTCGATTTTCAAAATTACCATAGTGACTTGCAAGTGCCTTAGTTGTGTATGTGCTGCTGCTAATAAGACATATGTTTTCCGCGAACAGGCATTTGAAGCAAATGTGCTCACGTTTTTATTGACCGACTATGCTAACCTTGTCAAAGTGAAGTAGCTAATTAAGTTTCTTCATAGAACGGATGATGTATCTTGTCCGTAGTCGGACACTATGCTGTTTCTTCCGCTGTCATTTGGATCTTTGTATTGTATCAGTTGTATTCTTGACTCGTTTGAGTCGTCTTGTATATACCTCCTCTGTTGTTGTTGTGGATTATTCGTGAACTGTTGTAATGTTATCACAAGTGGCAACCTGAAATCGGTTATTATGCGGATTTGGGTGGAAATGCCGAAATCTTCATAGTGCCCGATCTCGGGGCGTCACAGTGTTGCAGAAGGCGCTAGGGGTTGCCCGTCATGGTATGTAGGAGCACTATGTTCCGTACGCAGTAGCGAGGGTCTGAGAATGGTATTGACGCGGCGTTCCAACATCATACTCATATGCATCTATTTTGTTCTAGTTAATTTTAAAGTAATATTAGTTATTTCCATATGATAATGAGTCTTATATTATTTACTCCTCTCAAATCATCATATGATGTCTTACATCTTTGCCTCTCGCATATTATCTCAATGCGTCTTACATCTTTACCTCCTGACCGATCAATAATTTTTCATGCTTCACGCATGATACAAACATATGGAGAAAATTTATTACAGTAACAACATTCTGTTAAAAAGGAAAAAAAATACTTTATGCCTAAGATTTATCTTTTGTCGATGGCTTGTTAGATATCATTATGTATTTAAGTTGAAGACACCAAATACTTATTTACATCAAACCCTATTTTCCTAAACATAATATGGTGGCTCAAACATGGTTTTAAATTAGACCTAATTTGTTTTCTTTTTTAGAAAAACAAGGCACATGCACACACAGGAGGCCCACATGACAGAGTCATAAAAATTCAAATGGCATGAGAAAGTCAATCCATTTTATAGAGTAGAGTAATTACTTATTTACATAAAATCCTATTTTCCTAAACATAATTTGGTCCTTATACATAATCTTTTTTCTGCAAAAATAAATGAAAAACAAGGCACATACACCCATAATAGGCCCACATGGCATAGTCACAAAAAGTGAAATGGGATCACAAGGCTCACAACGAATCGAACTTAAAAATACAGCCCTTCTCGGTAAATGGTTGTTTAACCTTCTTACTGAATATGGGGTTTGGCAAACTCTCCGGAAGAGAAAGTACATTGGGCCAAGTGCAGTATCATAGGTTTCATGGGAACCAGGTGATTCTCATTTTTGGTCTGGCCTAATGGCAACGAAGAAATTCTTCTTCCCATATGGTTCTTTCTCCATTAAGGATGGTTCGAAGATAATGTTCTAGGAGGATAGCTGGTTAGCTAATAACACGCTCAGAGAACAATATCCGGCTTTATACAATATAATCCTCGGACGACACAAAAGTGATACTATTGCTATGATGATGGAAAACAACCCACCGAATGTGCCGTTTAGGAGAGACCTTGTTGGTTCTCGTCTCTCAG
This sequence comes from Alopecurus myosuroides, assembly GCA_028641055.1. Lineage (NCBI taxonomy): Eukaryota > Viridiplantae > Streptophyta > Magnoliopsida > Poales > Poaceae > Alopecurus > Alopecurus myosuroides. Next base: position 198,770,808 of record CM054063.1, on the reverse strand, counting down.
TTTGGAATGATCTGCTTCACCATTTGGCGGCTGTCAATCTTACCGAGAGAGTGGATGAGTTCCGATGGAATCTACGCAGTAATGGTAAATTCTCAGTGAGCTCTATCTTTGAAGCGATATTACAACTAGATGTGCTAGTAGATAATAAGAAGAAAATTTGGATGATGAAGATTCCACTAAAAAATAAGGTTTTGCGTAGTATTTTCGTCGAGGTGTAATATTAACCAAAGACAACGTAAAATTGCTAATTCTATATGGTCAATCATTCAGATAGATTATACCTTATTTCTACCGAGTAGCATCGACAATATTTTTGGTAATTGGCTTAATGGATTGGACAGAAGGTTCGAAAGGCTTATTAGGGTGGCAGCTCTTACCATTATTTGGTCGATGTGACTATGTAGAAATGACAATATTTTTAATGATAAAAATTGTTCTCTTATGCAGATTATCTTCAGTTGTGCAAGTACACTTCGTGCTTGGCTACCTCTGCAGCGTGTGGAGCACCAGGACCTATTTACGGAGGTATGTACCAGACTTGATGATATGGCGAGGGACAATTTATCTTAGCATAATTTGCGGATCGGCCATCCACCAGCATAGACGTTTTTACATTTATTGATTGTAATTCGCCTGTTCCTTACTCGATACTTGGTTATATTTGCGGCTGTGTGCATCTTAGATATGTAGAGGCTGGTTGTAATACTTAAGTTTAAATAATAAAACTCCCTTTATAAAAAAAAGTGCAATAGCTAGACCATCTTTATATTTAGAAACGAAGGGGGTGTTAAGGTTGTAGTTACTATGCTTGTGATTATTTTCACATCGAGTACTCTGAATTGTTTGCACTAAGTAATTTCAGGTATAGATCTTGCCATCAAATGCACAATAACACTACTCCTTCCGATCCATATTAATATGTGTTAAAGTGGATGTATCTAGCAATAAAACATGTCTAAATACATCCACTTCAGCACCTATTAATATGGATCGGAGGGAGTATTAGTCTGTCTCCATAGAAATACAATATTTGTCGTATCTTTTTCAGTTGTAGTTACTGTGCTGTTACTGGGTGTACTTGTCCTATTCCGCAACGAGGCTTGGTTTGGAGGCATGGGATATTTGACAGAGGTCTCCGTGTTGGATCACTGATACATATCATACTAACTTTCACCGGAACTGTAGTGAAACATTTGGTATCTGTATTTGACAGAGGTACTCTGCCTCGTATATAAAGCTAGAATGCTAAGTGAAACTGTGAAACATTGTGGCGTTTGCATGCATGTGTGGCGTGTTAATTTAGTGTACCACGGCGGAGAGAATTATAGGTGGAGGCCGTTTCATTTCTTGTTTGGTTTGGAAGGCTGTTTCATCGCCGTCCAGAATCCAAATTAATCGGGGCGAAATCAAAAGTAGCATGAAGTTTGTTTCATGTCTGTATTTGGCTTCCACTAGCCGAGTATTGCGCGGGAAGGAATCCCAGCATTAACCGAGCCACCATTATGATAGCTTAACATGGCGATGCAAGCACATCAATGGCTGCAATCTTGCTAAAGCAAAAGATGAGCCTAAGAGCTATAAGTGTGTGATGTCAATACTTTCACTCAACGATGTAGTGGCACAAAAAGGCCATTTTCCAGCTGAAGACGCATGTATGTCTGGTGCCAAAGTATACACCATTAGCAGTGGATAAGCCCAACCGAGCTCTGAGCTCAAGCTCTATAAAACCCATCACGACACACAAGCATTTCTCCATCACAGGTTCACTCACACACACATCAACTATGGCTTCCATGGTCTCCATCCTCTCGTTCTACTCACTGCTAATTCTCGTCCTTGTCCAGTCCACAAACTCAGCCATCATCCCAGAGCGCAAGAACTCCATTGCCGAGCCCAAGCCTCATCATCCTTCGAGCTCGCACCACCACATCTACATCGTCCAAACCAACCACCTGGCCAAGCCACCCAAGTTCGCCACCCTCAAGCGGTGGTACGCGTCCATGGTGGACACTCGTGCTACCACCCGCAACCGCATACTATACACCTACGGCACCGTGATGCACGGTTTCGCCGTTCGCCTCACCGACGGCGAAGCCCGGCGCATGTCGGCCGTCCACGGCGTGACCCGCGTGTACAAGGACAGGGTGTACCACACACAGACAACGAGGTCGCCCTGGTTCATGGGCCTCCACGACGACTTCGGCGCGTGGCCGGACACGGAGTTCGGCGACGGCATCATCATCGGCCTCATCGACACCGGCATCTGGCCGGAGCGCGCCAGCTTCAACGACACCGGCCTCGGCCCCGTTCGTCCCACATGGAGGGGCAAGTGCGTGGACGCCAAGGGGTTCAACGCAAGCTTATCTTGCAACAACAAGCTGGTCGGCGCCAAGTCCTTCACCAACAACCTACCGATCCCGCGGCTCAACGACCCGAGCCCTAGGGACTTCGAGGGACACGGCTCCCACGTCGCGTCGACGGCCGCCGGCGCCGAGGTCCCCTCGGCCGACCTGTACGGATTCTCGGGTGGGAGGGCGAGCGGCGTGGCGCGCAATGCGAGGATCGCCATGTACAAGGCGTGCGTCCCACGGCCATATGGATGCGCTGGCTCGGCGCTCGTCGCGGCGATCGACGCCGCCGTGAGCGACGGCGTCGACCTCATCTCCATGTCCATCGGGGGCGAACCGGACGAACCCTTGTACGAAGACCCACTCGCCGTGGCCACGTTCGGCGCCGAGCGCAGGGGCGTGTTCGTCGTCCTCGCCGGTGGCAACGACGGTCCCGAGGCGTCTTCCGTCAGCAACGTCGCGCCATGGATGACCACCGTCGGCGCCGCCACCACGGACCGGGTGTTCCCGGCGAAGCTCAGGTTCGGCAACGGCGTTGTGCTCACGGGCCAGTCCCTGTACACCATGAAATCCAAGGGCACGAGCATGGTCCGGCTCGTGCACAGCTCCTGCGTCCAGGATGACCTGACGCCCGACAATGTCATGGGCAAGGTGGTGGTGTGCGCGTGGAGGGCAGGAGCCGCTACCGGCTTCGACGTGGAGAGAGCGGGCGGAGCCGGGATAGTGTCCATGGAGAGTAAGGACCGATTCCACGACTCCGTAATGGCTTCCCCTTTCACGCTTCCCGGTGTCATCATCAGCGACACCGACGGGAAGAAGCTTGACGAGTACATGTCGTCTTCTCCGTACCCGGTGGCGTCGTTCTCCTTCGCCTGCGAGACGGTGACCGGCGAAAATCGGGCGCCGATGGTGGCGGGGTTCTCGTCGCGGGGCCCGAGCGTGCTGGCCCCGGAGATCCTGAAGCCGGACGTGGTGGCGCCGGGCGTGAACATCCTCGGCGCCTGGTCGGGCGCCGTTGGGCCGTCGGGCTCCGAGAATGACACGCGGAGAGTCGAGTTTAACATCCTCTCCGGGACGTCCATGGCTTGCCCGCACGTTGCCGGCGCCGCGGCGCTGATCAAGAAGAGGCACGGCGACTGGACGCCGGCCATGGTACGGTCGGCACTGATGACGACCGCCGGCCCGCTCGACAAGAACGGAAGGGAGATCGTGGACAGCGGTGCCGTCGTGGGCGCCAGGATGGACGCGACGCCGCTGGCGGCCGGTGCGGGGCTCGTCCTCCCGCGGCTCGCGATGGACCCGGGCCTGGTGTACGACGCCGGAACGGAGGACTACGTGGACTTCCTCTGCAGCCTCAAGTACACGGCGGAGCAGATGCGGCAGTTCGTGCCGGAGATGAGTGCCGGGTGCGGCCTGAGGACGATCGCCGGTGGCGTGGCCAACCTCAACTACCCGTCGTTCGTGGTGGTGTTCGACATCAGCAACTTTGGCGTCCGCACGCTGACGAGGACGGTGACCAAGGTGTCGGCGCAGCCGGAGACGTACAACGTGACGTTCGCGGCGCCGGAGGACGTGCAGGTGACGGTGACGCCGACGACGCTGGATTTCAAGGGGAAGAACGAGAAGCGGAGCTACACGGTGGAATTCAACATCCAGTCGCAGGGAAAGGTGAGGCCGGCCGGGACATGGGACTTCGGCCACATTTCGTGGGAGAACAGGAAGCACCGGGTCAGGAGCCCCATTGCCTTCAACTGGCAGATCTAAATACTGGCTGATACCATGTAGTAGCTGAATATGTGTAGAGTCAGATCTGAACTCTGAAACTGTTGTAGCCATGCTCGATCAGAATTGCTTGCTTCCTGTGAAGGAGATGGGAATACATAGCACACTGTTTTTCAGTTTGTCAGAACTCAGAGGTCAAAAAAAATTCCCGTCATAAGATGGCACACTGTTTTTCAGTTTGTCAGAATTCGACCGTTTCCTGTTTCATCAGAGGCAGGTTTTTTTACATGTAAGCTAGGAGTGTGTGTGGTAGCTTTAGCTGCTCGCACTGAGCATGTGTTTCCCTTACCGAGAGGAAGGCATCAGGTTCCTATAGATCTTCATACCTGACGTCGGTTCGGTGGGGGCACATATCAAACCGCGACGACCAGTTTCTTATATCCTTTCGTCTTTTACTTCGTTCCTCAAATACAGCGGCATATCTTAGGAGCATTAGCTAAATCCTGCGAGGACCTATTTGATTCATAGCATAGGAAAAGAGTGGGAATAGGAAAAGCATAGAATTGCAATTTCATTGCTACTCTAATCCTATACAATTTGTTATTCATTAAACTTTGTTTGATTCCATCAAAAGGAATTGTAAAAATAGATTGGACTAGATGTTAGATTTCCTATAAAAAGTAGTACAAAATTCCTATGAGAAAAAAATCATATATGATACAATCCTACAAATCAAATGGTCAACTCTCTATAGGATTGAATCCTCCAGAAATCTAAAATTCCTACGGTTTTTTATTTTGCTCCAGAATATACAGGATCTAGGAGAGGCTCGTTTGACACCACCATTTTATTTCATTCTATTTGGCACGAGCGAACGAAAAGACCCTTTTTTCGCGAAAACATAAAAACTTTGTGTTTCATTGCATTGATAGAAAGAAAAGATTTACATGCTAAAAAATGTGAGCATACACCGCCCCATAAAACACGACACAACCCAGCTCGCAGAAAAACTTTGTGCTTCCTTGTCTTGCACACCACCACTGCAGCAATTCCTCTCTATTGTAGGAAAGTATCTTGGTCTACCCCTAAGGCGAAGCTCAACCTCCTCCTCATATGGTTGAGGAGGCGCAGCCCATCTTCCACCTCCACCCTGTACGAGGATGCAACCTCGAACCACCTCTGGCGCAACCTCCCCACTCGTGGTCGCTTCCCGGCAACTTTCTCCAAGCACACCCCCAAAGCAGCACACCGACATCGTCGACCGAAGGCACGGGTGGGAAATGCCTCACCTTCTCACCTTAGGGCAACACCTTGGCCAGATCATAATGATAGCGAGTCCACCCCAACGACGTCGTGCATCGGCAACCAACCATAGGACAAACGAGCCCACGCCGCCGCGACTTCCCACCACCGTGGAGCTCTAACCGGTGCTCCTACCACCAAGGAAACGAGGAGGCGTCGCCCGCGCCTGCCGACAAACCTGTGCGGCAGCCTAGAGAAGGCCCGGAGCCCTGGCCGTCAGCGCGACCACAAATCTCGTCGCGCGGGGGGGGGGGGGGGGGGGCAGACCCACCGAGCAGTCCAACACCACCGGCGCAGGATCGCACAATCCCTCCGTCAGGTGTTGCCGCCCTCGACCAGCGCCACCGAGCACCCCCTTCAGCTGATGGTGAACCGGAGCACCCTAGAGAATTCCAAGAACCGCTGCCCACAGGCCCTGGAGACTCCGCGAGAGAGCCCTGCTGCCGCCATCGGCCACACCGGCTTTTTTCGCCTAGTGGCGTCCTCCGACGGAGGCGCGGCGGGAGGAAGGAGGAGGATCGGTGTCTCTAGGGTTTGGGGGTCGCCCCTGAAGCACCCTTGGGCGTGGGCAACACGGGAGGGGGGGGGGGAGGGCAGGTAGCTTCCGAATGAAAAGGAAGTAATTTCATCATTTTATTTCATTTTGTTTGGCAAGCGAAATGGCAGGTTAGAGATAGCAATTGCCATAACATACAATTTACGTTCGTTGGAATTCCAACTGAAATGACTTGTCCAATTTCATGACAGCCAAATAGGTTGGGTATGAAATCACAAATTAATTCTACGATGCTGACTTGAAATGCTGGCTATCAAACGACCTCCATTTTGCTGAAAGGATGAAATCATGAAATAATTCATGGACAAATTTAGTTTTTAGGACAAAGAGGATTAGACAAAGGAGGAACCGGGAAGTGAGGGGGGCCTACTATCCTTTGATCATCTGTTTTCTTCTTCATTTCGCCGAGACCTTCATCTTGAACTAAGACTTTCTATCTATTCATTGAGTAATTTTCCGTCGCTGAAGACTACACTATACGAGAAAGAACAAACAATAAAGAAGAAATAATCCGCCGTTAGAGAAATATTGAAGGGTTAAACGCCGCTAGAATGACCTCCAGCCACATCTCCATCACCTCCAGCATCTCTTCATTGTCTCCATAATGAATATGGAGTAGTTGAAAGTGCATTTCATTTTCCCGATGTTTTATGTGTTAGTTAACAATACTAAGTACATTATTTATCGAGGTGTTTAGTGTGCAGGTGTTATACTTAACATCCGCATCGATCACCAAAAAGATCGGTGAAGATTGGTCATTGAGATTTGGGACAGTGAGGACCCGGATTATTCTGGGAAACCGGATATTCCGGTTAGGATGGCTTCTGTCTAGTTCGGGACAGAGATGAGCCAGAATATTTGAACTGGGTTATTCATGAAGTACCGGATATTCCAATTGAGGAAGTTTTTCTCAAAATCGACTAAGGATTGAAGCCTCAAGTCACAGAACCCAACCGGATTATTTCAACCGGATTATTCCGTGTCAACCGAATATCCGGTTCAGGTGCCTACGCGGGATGGAAGCCAACCGGATTATTGGTACCGGATTATTCACTCTCTGTCGGATAATCCGGTTGAAGTCAATGAGTTCGATTCAGATCTGGAGAAAGAAGCCAACCGGATATTCCGGTACACCTTTTTCTGCTCTTGCCGAGGTGTGGAAAGAGATGATTTTGTTAATTGGTTATATAATCTCTCCATTCCTTTGCATCAAATTGGTTAATTCTTGGATATTTCAATTTTTTTTTCTATAAAAAATAGAAATAAACCTAGTGCTGATCTTAATGATGTCTTTATTTTCAATGATATTATTAGTCATTTGGGGCTGCTGGAATTACCTGTTAACTGTCGGAAGTATACTTGGTTTAACATGAAAAATGATCCTTTGCTAGTCCAGCCGGATTGGTTCTTTACCTCATGTTAGTGGACTCTGGACTTTCCCAATACTCGGGTCATGCCCATGTCCAAAATTACTTCTGATCATTTGCACTGTACTGTCAAGATAAAGACTACAATTCCTAAGGCAAGCATCTTTCAATTTGAGAATCTTTGTCCACCAACCTGGTTTTCTTGATCTTGTCAGTAAAGTTTGGAATACTCCTGTTTTGGCCAAATCCATAGCTACCAAAATTACTGCTAAGTTTAAAAACTTAAGATATGCCCTAAAGGATTACGGGAGAAATCTTTCCAATTTGAAGTTACTCATTGAGATCACCAGTAAGGTGGTTTTGTTTTTTGACCAAGTGGAAGAGGAGAGAGTTCTGAGTACTCCCGAATTTAATTTCAGACTGATTGTTAAGGCACATATAAATAAATTACTGTCCTTATAGTATGATTATTGGAAGCAAAGGTGCACCATTCGATGGGCTAAACTTTCTGGTGAAAATACCAAATATTTTCATGCCAGAGCAACTAAAAGGTACAGGCACAATGCCATTCCTTCTATCTCTGATCTTTCTGGAAATATCTTGGTGGATCACCAGGAAAAAGCGACGGCGTTTCGGAACTGTTTCAAAAATAGGATGGGAATTTCATGCCCTCCTGTTATTGATACTGACTTGAGACCTTTTCTGCATGTGGTGGATGGCCTGGATGGCCATGAAAATCCTTTTTCTCTGGATGAAATTGAGGGGGTTGTGAAGAATCTCAAGCCTGACCGTGCTCCTGGTCCGTATGGTTTCACTGGTTTATTTATAAAGCACTGTTGGAATATTGTGAAGGATGATTTTATGAGACTGTGCAATGATTTCCATAGTGCAAAGGTGTATCTAGAGAGCATTAATGGGTCCTTTATTACTCCTATTCCGAAATCACAGTCCCCTGAAACTGTGAATGATTTTAGGCCCATTTATCTTACCAATTCCTGTCTCAAATTTATCACAAAGATTCTGGCCAATAGATTTCAAGAGAAGATCTTTGGTTGTATCCATGCCAATCAATATGGTTTCATTAAGTCTAGAACTATACAAGATTTCTTGGCATGGTGTTTTGAATATATCTTCCAATGTAAGCAGTCCAAGGAGAAATTGGTTATTTTCAAAATTGACTTTGAGAAGGCTTTTGACATCATTGAGCACAGTGCCATTCTGCAGATTTTGCGACTCAAGGGTTTCCCTCCCCTTGTCATTGATTGGGTCCAAGAAATCCTCTCTTCAGGTTCCTTCTCTGTTTTACTGAATGGTGTTCCTGGTAAACCTTTTGTTTGTAGAAGAGGAGTGAGACAGGGCGATCCTTTATCACCTATCCTTTTTGTGCTGGGAGGTGATTTGCTTCAAAGTATTGTTAATTTGGCTCTAAGAGATGGAAGACTTCGTTTAGCAATTCCCATTGGTGGAGACTTTCCTATTGTGCAATATGCTGATGACACTCTGGTTGTTTTACATGCTGATCCAGATCAATTGTTGGTTTTCAAGAACTTATTGAATCTTTATGCTCAAATTACTGGGCTTAAAGTTAATTTCCATAAGTCTTCCATGATACCAATTAATGTCTCACAACAGGAGGCTGATGATTTGGCTCTTGTTTTGGAATGTAATGTGGCCTCTATGCCTTTTACATACCTGGGATTGCCTATGGGCACTACCAAACCTTCTATTAAGGATCTTGCTCCTCTTATTGATAGAGTTGAAATGAGGTTATCAACCACTGTCTCTTTCCTATCCTATAGTGATAGTTTAGTGATTGGTAACTCTGTTATCTCTTCTTTGCCTACATATTATATGTGCACTCTTGTGATTCCTAAAGAAGTTATTGAGATTTGATAAGGCTAGAAGGAGATTTCTTTGGAGAAAAGATAAGAACAAGGAGAGAGTAAACTCTTTGGCAGCTTGGGATATGGTGTGTAAACCCAAGTGCATAGGTGGTCTGAGAATAATCAATTTGTAGATTTAGAACAGGGATTTGTTGATGAAATTCATAACCAAATTCTATAACTCTGTTTATATCCCCTGGGTAAACCTGGTCAAGAATGCATATTATTTCGAATCTGTCCCTCATGCAGTAACTTCTTGCTCAGTTGGATCCGGTTTCTCTGTTATGTTTTGGAAGGACTTATGGTCGACTGATCTTCTTTCACTCAAGTATCGAAGGCTATATTCTTTCGCTAAGGACAAGTGTGCTTCAGCCATAGATTTGATTGCACTGCCTGACTTTTCTGATGCTTTTCACTTACCTCTCTCAAATGAAGCATTTAAGGAATTTGTTACTTTGCAAGGGTCGCTGATATCCATCTGGATAATTCAGATGATGTCTAGAATTGTAACTTCAATAAGGTGTATATAACTCCAGTAAATTTTACCAGCTTCAATTTTCTCAAATGCCTGATGATAAGCCAGCTAAATGGATTTGGAAATCCAAATGCATGTCAAAGCATAAGGTCTTTTCCTGGTTGATTCTGCATAACAGGATTAACACTAAAGATATGATAAAGAGAAGAAAGTGGAAGATCCAAGGAAATGAGTTTTGTGTCTTGTGTCACCATCATTGTCTTAAAGACTGGACACATCTTTTCTTCCAATGTTATTTCAGCTCCAGAATTTGGAATTATTTGCAGATCCAATGGAGCGATAACACTGTTATGACCAATCTTTCACAAGCTAAAAAGACTTTCAATGGTCTCTGTTTTACTGAGATAGTAATTCTGGTTTGTTGGAATATTTGGAAGCCAAGGAATGGAGTTATTTTCAAATCTGAGAGGCATTCTTTCAGAGATTGGAAAGTTGGGTTCTTGCTGGATCTCACCTGGCTTAGGCATAGGTTGAACCCCTCTCTGGCTGAGAAATTATCATCATGGCTTAGTACTCTCCATTAGTTTTTCATAGACTGCCTTAGTCTATCCTCCTCTTTTACATTTGTAAATATCTGTAAACTCTCTTTCGTGGCAATAAAGGGATGTGGGGGACTCCCCTGCAGTAGACAATGTTTCAAAAAAATTCCATCCCTCTACAATATTGCGCGACACAAGGATGATTCACTGGCTACAATTATGCAAACATCACCTCCTAATGTGACGTTCAGATGAGATCTCATTGGTCCACGACTTTTGTCATGGAACGTGCTTGTTCATAGGTTGACTTCGGTCAATTTGACATCAGGAAATGATGAGTTTCGGTGGAAACTGACTAAGAACGATGTGTTCTTGGTGGATTCCATGTATAGAGCTATGGTACAATCAGATATACCAGTCGATATTTTTAAAAACGTATGGCTTATGAAGGTACCACCGAAGATAAAAATCTTCGCGTGGTATATTCTAAAGGGTTCGTACAAACAAAGGATAATCTTGTTAAACGTAATTGGAAGGGAAGTTCAAAGTGCGTTTTCTGCTCTCATGATGAGACGATTAAACACTTATTCTTCGATTGCACATTTGCGAGTTCTATATGCTCCGCTATCCAAATGGCTTCGAACCTATATCAGCACACATCCGTTGCCAATATTTTTGGAAATTGGTTAAATGAGGTGGATAAAAGGCTCAAAACTATTATTAGGGTAGGAGCGTTAGCCGTTATTGTAGCATCCCACTTTTTAGAAAAAGTGGAATACCTGTGTTATTGTGCTAGTCCCTGGATCAATTGCTAGCACCACAGTACAAAATGAAATATCATGCAAATGCATCAAATTCTATTACATCGTATGATCCAGTCTTGACAAAATAGTATTACAACTTGCATAGTCTTAGAAGACTAGCAGAAAACAAAGTATTACAGCGGAAAACATAGTACAACATTGAGCCCATCTTCTTCATGTGCCATAGGCAAAACATGTTGGCGATAGTCTCGAGATCCTAAACGAAATCCTCACTCGTCTTCAGAAATATCTGCAATATGGAACATGCAGCCACAAGGGAGTCAATACAATTTAATGTATTGGCAAGTAACACTATGGTGGATAGAAATGGCAAAACTAATTCTACATGCTCATTTGGCTGAGTGGAGTTTTGGCTAAGTTTGCATAAAGCCAGTTTTCTCCTATCACTTTTGTAAAACAAACTTTTCTTTTCAAAGGGTGGCAACATTGGATTAAGATCCAAGCACCACGAATACTGTTCACTTGGTCAAATTTTACTTATTGAAAATGGTGATGTGATTCTTCCGTCCATCCTTGTCCAGCTGCTCATAGTTGTCCATAACCGGAGACACGGCTAAGATCTTAGTTTGTTGACTCTGCAGAGCTTGTGCACTTTCACCTTCAGACCCAACTCAACCCAAACATCCTATACACCCTGAGTGCATTAAGGAAAGGAGAAGAATCGAGACGGGATCTTTCAGAAGCAAGAATCCAACCCAATGGCAAGACCCGTTCCACCTATAATTATGCTACATCTGCTTGTCAAGCCCGGGCTGAACCCTCACAACTTAGTTGATCAAGACAGAGCCCATATGACTAAAGGCTGCACTGGAAGCAATCTAAACTTGGGGAACATCATAATCACTTTGTTCCTGGGTGGCATTCCTCAAGTGAACAACCCCTCGGGGAGACACTCAACTCTCATCAGCCAAACAACCAAATCCACCAGGTGGTTCATTGAAGTTGTTACTTAGAATTTTTCCACAACATCAAGTAAAAATCATTTGTCACATTGCATAGCATCTATCAAGTTCTAAGGCTATAAATAACAAGGATAAAAGGGATGGCTACACACTACTAGGATAATAGCATAGCATAATATAACTTAGTAAAATTTCCTATGAATGCATACTACTCAAAAATCAACTAATGCATATAGAAAATAATGGGTAGTTGATGATGTGTTACTTGCCTTGTTGAAGTTGGTGAAGATATCACACTCTCTTCACAAAAGATCGTTGCTCTCTGTACAATCTATTCATTGACAACACAAAACCAAATAAACAAGCATCCTAACAAACAAACATACAAGTGTAGAAAACATACATAGCAACTAACATATCAAAAGGGGCTTAACCAAGTTGGTTAGGACAAGGTCTAGGTTTGAGGTTTCAAAGATTCATTCCATAATGGTTCAATACATTGTTAAGGACTTTCCAAGGGTTTACTTGGAAAGGACTAGGTTGAGCTTGATGTGATCTAACTTTATTATAACCATACTTGTCGAGGAAGTTCCAAGAGTTCACTAAGAATAAACATATTACTTCTTCAACTAAAGTAATACATGCAAACACTTGGTCATATTCACCTTCAAAAATATTTGAGTGACTATGTTAGTATATTCCATTAGGGTTAGGGTAGGTCTACTAACTTCATCATCAAAGGGAAAATATTACTAAGTCTTGGGTTTTCCATTTGGGTCAATGGTTGGACAAAAATAACTTGTTATTCTTCAACTTGTATGGATTGCTTCAAGTCTTCACATGCTTGTCTTCTTGAAGATCATCTCCATGCTTCTATTGTAGTCTCTTTTTTTCCTTGGATGAATTCTTCGCTTGGTCTTGATAGATTCTTCATGGCTTTCACTTCACTAATTGGTTTGTGTATGGGATGGGCACAATTACCACTAAGTCATTTTGAAAAGAAAGAAATAAAAGGGATAGGAAGAGAGAGAAAAATGTCTTCTCCTTGATTTTTTTCATACTCTTGTACTTCATTGAGTTGCTTCTTGTTGTTGTGGAGTCTATGTCCTTCCTTCAATTTATTCAATGATATTCCTCATAGCTCTTCATGTTGCCACCAAGTTGATATTGAAGTTTCATTCTTGTGCTTGAGTCTTGATCTCCATTTTGTTGTCTTGGTGAATTCTTGAAGCAAGAATGGGGGAGTGGAGAAGATAGAAAACTAAAGTTCACTACTTGGTACTATATGTGATTGGCACATTCTAAGTACATGGATTTACTCCAAATGGACATAACATCAAATAATAACAGTTGAAAACAATTCCTAAGTCATGGTGAAAATGGATGTATCACTATGTTGGGTTTTTGGTCAAATAATCATGGCCATGGTCCAAGGGTGTCCAAAATGGTTGGGAAATGATGTCTCTCGTTCAAGGCTACCAAAAGGATCAACTTTGCCTAAGAAAACATTTTCTAATTATTTATAGAAATAATTCTATGTCAAAATACTCAAATAGACAACTTAATTTTAAAATTCAATTTTTATTTGTTCAAAAATTATTTTGAGACAGAGGGTATGAAAGTACACAACCTAAGGTTTCCATATATATTTTATTTACAATTTTTGGATTTGTAGAATTTGAATTATGCCAAATTTCATCAAACAAGCATATTTGAATTTGAACAGATTTAAGTTTGTCAAATTTGAATTTGGCCAGTGCAAAAAGTTTCTAAATGTCAAGGGCTTTTCAAAAAGTCCAAGATTGCTAAATTTGGGTTTATGGATCAAAAGTTATGATAGATCTAAGATGCATGGACTAATCTGTAAAACTGCCAATGAATTCTAGCGGGAGAAAAATTCAAATAAAGGCTAGGCCACGTGGGAGCTCCTGATTGGACAGGGTTGCTGACCGGGCTGCTGCGTGGCATGCTGACTGGGTTGCTGATGTGGATAAGTCAACACATCTCGGCCGTCCGATCTAGATCTGAGGGTTGCATACCCCTTTAGTAAGTGATCTAATCTTGTCCATTAGATCTAGATCTAACGGCTAGAGAGAGGAGGAGGGTGCTTACCGGTGACGGGCGGCCGGAATGGCGATGGTGGCGGCGCTGCGCCTCGGGTGTGGACGGCGGGGCTTCTCCGGTGGGGTTCGAGCTCGATGAAGACCACTCGGAGGTGCGCCACGACGAGGCTGAGAGGTTGGTGGCCACGGTCTGCTCGGAGACAGCGGCTATCGACGGCGCGGTGCGGTTGGTGGCGTCGCGGCTCCGGGGAGCTTCGGGATGGACGGCGCGGCCTCAATTCTGCACAAAATTCTCGACCAAATGGTCAGAGCCGCGCGCGTTGTCTAGGGGAAACAAATGGAGGTGGTCTCGGGCTCGGATACCTCCTCTGTTGGCCGGAGACGACGAGAAACGGCGGCGGCACGGACGAACTCCGGCGAGGAATCGTGACAGAGAGGGGGCGCAATAAGCAGAGGAGGGAGAGGGAAAATGGGGAGGCAGTCGTGGGCTATAAGTAGGAGGAAACAGAGAATTGATTTGGGGTTTAATTCTCGCGCAATCAAGGGGTTTTAATTTTGGCAGAGGCAGTTTCTCCAGGAACGGAAGGTTGAAGACGATGACGTCATTCATGACGTCATCAATGAATTTTTATTTTCTGTTTTCTTATTTATTTTATAACTTCTGTTTAAATAATCCAAATGAGCTCAAATAAATTTCTAAACTCCTGTAATATTAATATCTTTCAACCCAAACCATTTTTGTAAACATTTGAACATATTTTTATTTTTGAATTTTGAAATTTGAATAATTCCTTAATAATAACTTAATGTGATTTTTAATTTAGAAAATTATAAAATATAATTATTAGTCCAATAAAATTTTAGTGACATACTAAATGTTGAAAACATATTTTTGAAATTCATTTCATCTTGTTTTCACAATTTTATATTTTGAAATATAAGTGATTTATTAATAGCAACTAAATGCCATTTTAGAATAGAAAACCAATAATTATTAAAGTGGCTTGATAAAATTTAGAATAAAACCACAAGTCTTAATATTGTTTTCAATGCCCTCTTTTATGTTATTTTCAAAGCAATGCTTTTTATTTTCACACCTTCATGTTTAAAACTTGGAATAACAACTAAAGGTTATTATTAAAATATTTTATCAGCATCAAATAATTTTGTGGCTTAGAACTTTATTAAGGGTTATAAATCTTTGATTTATGTTGCCATAAAATATTTTCAAGGTAATATTTGAGTTGCAAACATTTTAGGTAAGGGTTTGTTAATAAAAAGATACTCCCTTTATATAATAATAAATTTATTTTTGAAGAAGGTTTTTAGAGTTTAAGGAACAAGACATAATTGGATTGGTAAACTCAATTTCATTGAATTATGTATTATTCTCTTTTGTTTCTTGCTTCTCATTTGGTTCTTGGTGACTTGCATAACATGAAAACAAAAAGTTTCAATTTTTTTTGTGATTTTTGCATTTTCCAAAAATCAGGGATGTTACACTTATATGGTCGCTCTGGCTGTGTAGAAATGACAAGATTTTCAATGATAAAAATTGTTCTCGTATGCAGGTTCTATTCTGACGCACAGGTATTCTCCGTTCGTGGTCCACATCATAGCGGGGGGAGTTTCGAGGTCTTTTTACGGAGGCTTGTGCACGACTGGAGCAGAAGGCGAGGGATATTTTTATCACACATGGATGGCCACTTGATTTACGGATCGCTGCCCCATAGTTGTGGATAGTCTACGTCTTCTGTATTTGTTTAGGATTGTTGTTTTATTTTTGTTTCAGTTTCTGGGTTTCGACTGTGTGCATTGTCATGATCCAGAGGCCAAGTGTAATGCTTAAACTCCTTAAGTAATAAAATCCCTTTATAAAAAAAGCACCGAACTAGACGTATACGCGCGCTTCGCCGCACCGTCTACCACGGCGTGTCAGGCGAGATGCATCTAGCAATGTTATACCTTGGTTATAAAGTGTTGCTCTGATGGTGTAATTAGATATGATGCGCTAGAGGACCGTTTTTGTGTGGTCTGCGAGTGTGTGTTGCAGAAGACGGCTGGGGGTTGACAGGTCGTTAATTGGTTATATAATCTCTCCATTCCTTTGCATCAAAACTGGTAAATTCTTGGAGATCTCAATTATTTTTGTTCTAGGGAAAATAGAAACAAACCTGGTGCTGATCTTAATGATCGATCACCAAAAAGATCGGTGAAGATTGGCCATTGAGATTTGGGACAGTGATGACCCGGATTATTCTGGGAAACCGGATATTCTGGTTAAGATGGCTTCTGTCCAGTTCGGGACAGAGATGAGCCGGAATATTTGAACTGGATTATTCATGAAGTACCGGATATTCCAATTGAGGAAGTTTTTCTGAAAATCGACTAAGGACTGAAGCCTCAAGTCACAGAACCCAACGGGATTATTTGAACCGGATTATTCTGTGTCAACTGAATATCCGGTTCAGGTGCCTACGCGGGACGGAAGCCAGCCGGATTATTGGTACCGGATTATTCACTCTCTGTCGGATAATCCGGTTGAAGTCACTGAGTTCGATTTAGATATGGAGAAAGAAGCCAACCAGATATTCCGGTCCAAACTTGGACCGGATATTCCGGTACACCTTTTTCTGCTCAAACGGCTAGATTTGAGGAGGGGGTATAAATACCCATCCTCTTCCTCCTTGAGCTCTAGTTCGTCCAAAGCATTGAATATCATTTATTGAGCTCACTAAATCTTCAATTACTCCCAATCCCTCCAACCAAACTTGTTGATCTTCAGAGGATTGAAGGAGAAGGCCTCGATCTACATCTTCACCGAGCCGTTCTTCATTCCCCCTCATATTCTTGAGGGATTCGAGTCTAGGGTTTCCATTTATGGAGAACCTAGACCTCTTGCTACTCTTGGTGATTCTTGGTGTTGGGAGCCCCAAATTTGGTTGTGGGTGTGTGCCCCAAGCTTGTTTGTAAAGGATTTGATTCCCGCCTCAAAGGGGATCAATAGTGGAAGGTGGACTAGGCCTTTGTGGTGGGGTTCATCGGAGAATAGGGTGAGGCCTTTGTGGCGTTGAGTAGGCCTTCGTGGCGAGCTCACACCCCTCCAACGAGACATACTCCCTTAACAAGGAGGAACTCGGGATTACACCGTGTCTCCGCGTGCTTCATATCGGTTACCTCGTTCGCTTCCCCTTTACTTGTGCTTATATTGTGTTTGTGCTTGTTGTTGTCATATAGTTAAATTCACTGTAGTTGCATTATCTAGATAATTTACCTTTATGTCAAGCCTAATCTTGAAGAAAAATTGAAATTTGTCGTAGCATCTATTCACCCCCCCTCTAGGTGCCTTCACTATCCGTTCAATTGGTATCAGAGCCTCGCCTCTTTTATCGGGCTTAACCTCTTAAGAGTTTAATATGGCCGATGTTTCGGATGTCGTCGGTTCCGTGGCGAGTGTCTTGATGGATGATATCAATGAGTTGAAAAATTCATTGACCTCATCCATGGAGAGCAAAATCGATGAATTGCGAACACTCATGTTGCAATTCATGAAAGTCAAGGAACCGGAAACCTCCAATACATCCCATACGGTTGAACCACCGGAGGGTGCCGAGGTTGGGAGGATGGTGACCACTTAAAGATGCTTCCGCTAATAACTCCACCGATAAGGGTTCAGAAGGAGAAGGAGAATTCCATGCCGTCGAAGGACGCTATTTTCCCGATCCTCCTATCCCACATCCCCATATAATTCCTAGAGGAGATCCACCTAAAATTGATGCACACTCTTTTGGTGAATGGCATTATTATATGGAAACTCACTTGAACTCTTCTTGTATAGAACATTGGAGGGTCACTCGAGATGGATACAAGCCACATGACCCCAAGAACTTGACAAGAAGAGAAGCCGTAGATTGTCAACTCGACTACACCGCCTAGTCTATTCTTGAACAAGCCGTGGGTCCAAACCACATGCCTCATATTCAACAATATTCCACCGCCAAGAAAACATGGGACGCTCTTATCGTCATGTTTGTGGTCAATGAGAGTATGCAAAGGAATAGGTATGATGCCTTGAGAAATGAGGCCGAAGGGTTTTATATGCATGATCGTGAGAGCCATGAAGACATGTACCGAAGGCTCAAGACGCTTGCCACCGCATTCAACAATGTTGGTGCCAAGTACATTGATGATGCTTGGATCAAGAGGAAGTACATGATTGCTCTCATGCCATTTGAGCTCGCGGACTTGAAGAGCATTCAAGGAAGACATAACTTTGCTTCTTTGACCTCAAATCAAGTGATGCAAGAAGTTTGCTCCTATCAAGTGCAAACCAAAAATGCTCTTGACAAACGTGCTAGAGCCCTAGGAATGCACAAAGGGACATCGGTTTCTTTGAAGGCCAAGGTTGTGTCAAGAGAGGTTGAGTATGAAGAAGATTGCCATGAGGACTTGGCTCCATTGAAGGATCAAGAATATGATCCCGTGCTCAAAGATGTCATTGATCTTACCGTGCAGATGTTTTGGAAGAATCCATCCAAGTCCACGTTATATGTTGAGGAGAAGACCAAGTCTCGCTATGGCAATGATGAGACTCAAAGAGTGATGTCTTGCTTCAATTGTCAAGATAAGCACCATTTTATTGCGGAGTGTCCCTATGAAAATAGAGAACTCCATAGTGTCAATCTCATTCGCAAGGAAAAGTCCAAGGTTGCTTAGAAGAAACCTCACTTCAAGAAGAAACCATTCAACAAGAAGCCCCCCACCAAGTTTGTGCTAGTGACTCAAGAGGAGTATGATTCCGGAAGTGATGAAGAAGAAGAAACCACAAGTGAAGTGGCCGCTTTTGCCATTGCTTCAACTCCATCATATTCATCTCTATTTGAATCCCCCAATAAGAATCATCCTCACCCAAATACCAAGTGCTTCATGGCTAAGGCCTCGGAGGTATCACCTTCTCCCAACTCTAAGACCCCAAATGAATTGGAAAACCATGCTAGTCTTAGAGTAGAAGATGAAATCCTCTCTTTGGAGCGTTTTATGTCTAACGTGCAAGGAGAGACCAAGAAGTACTTTGATCATCTCATGAGCCAATTGGTAGAGGCCCATGAAGCTCTTGAGAAGAAAAGTGAGATTGAAAGAAGAGATGCGGATGAGATAGCATCTCTCTCCATGACTCTTGAGGAAGAGCATGATGGTAGCTAGAGTTTCTCTTGAGGAGGAACTTGAATCTATTGAAGTGTCACATAATGAACTTGTTTCTAATATCACTAAGGAACGTGAGCTTGCATTTTCTAAATATAAAAAGGCTAAAAAGTATAAGGTTGAGTTTGGTGTTTCTCATGATAAACTAAGCGAGGAGTTTGAAAATCTCACCAAGGCTCACAAGGCTTTGGAGAGTCAACACTCTACCCTCAAAGAGTTACATGAATAACTTCAAACTAAACTTAATCAATACAACACCCCTAGCACCTCTACTTCTTCTTGTGATCATGCAAATATTATTGAGGAAAATGCTAGGTTGAAGGATGAGCTAGCAAGGCTCAAGGGCAAGAGCCCTCAAGTTGAGAAGGTTGTGGACCCTAGCCCACAAGTGGTTGCCTCTAGACCATAAGTGAGTGCTCCAAGGAAACAAGTGGGCAAGAAAGGTCTTGGCTATGTTTCCAAGAAAAAGAACAAGAAGAAGAAGAGCAAGAAGAAGGCCAACAATGGTGCTTCGGGTGGTATTTTCATTAGGGACAACACTACTTGTAGCACTCCCGCACAAGCTAACAATTTTGCTTCGAGTGGTGGTGTCATGAGGGACAACACTGCTTGTAGCATTTCTGCGGGAATTAACAATCCACACCATTTCTTATATGTTGATTATTATGGTGTTGTGCAAGATAAATATGTTGGTCATATTGAAGGTTACATTGACTATACCATTTGGGATCCAAATACCCTTGTTGCTAACTTGAAGGGACCCTCTTCGGGTCCTAACTCTAGTCAATGATCTCTTGCAGGACAATGCTTCCAGTGGGTCTAAATGGATAATTGATAGTGGATGCACTAGTCATATGACCGGAAGCAAAGAACTTGTGACGGAGTTGCGCCAATGATATTGATGCAACCGTCACTTATGGAGACAATTCCAAGTCTAAGGTATCGGGGTTTGGCAAGGTTGTGATTTCTCGTGATATCACTATCGTGGACGTCATGCTTGTTGAATCCCTTGGTTACAATTTACTTTCAGTTTGTTCATTAGGGAAGATGGGTTTCTCCGTCTTATTTGATCCTGATATTGTGGTCCTTTTGAGGAGCAAGACACTTGACGTAGCTTACATGGGACATGTTGAAAATGAGTTGTTCGTGGTGGACTTTTTGAAGTCTACCAACTCTCAATCAATGTGTCTTTTCGGAAAGGCGGACGTGGGGTGGTTGTGGCATCGCCGCTTATCCCATGTAAACATGAGAAATTTGCAAAGTCTTCACAAAGGTAGCCTTATCCTTGGACTAAAAGAAAATGTTTCATTTTCCAAAGATCGCGTTTGTAGGTCATGTTTGAAGTAAATATGCATGATGCCGCCCACAAGGCCAAGACTATTATCTCATCAAAGAGGATCTTGGAGCTTCTCCATGTTGATCTCTTTGGTGCTGTGCCCGAGGCAAGTCTTGGAGGCAAGAAGTATTGCTTGGTGATTGTCGATGACTATTCAAGATACACTTGGGTCTATTTCTTCAAGTGCAAGAGTGAGACCCAACAAACTATCATCGACTTCACCAACCAAGTGCAACGTCAACATAGTGTCGAAATCATTGCCATTATGAGTGATAATGGCTCCGAGTTCAAGAACTACACTTTGAATTAATTCCTTAGTGATGAGGGTATTCTTCATCAATATTACGCTACCTACACCCCACAACAAAATGGTGTAGCCGAGCGGAAGAATAGAACTCTATTGGATATGGCAAGGACCATATTGGCGGAGTACTCTTCTCCTCAATATCTATGGGTCGAGGCCATTTCCACCACATGCCACTCCCCCAACCGCCTCTACATCCGCAAGGGCTTGGAAAAGACTCCATATGAGATCCTCACCGGCAACAAACCCAACATCTTCTACTTTCGTGTATTCGGTTTTAAGTGCTTCTATTTGATCATGGGTGTTTGGTTGTCTAAATTTTAATCCAAAACTATTGAGGGTATATTTGTTGGTTATGGTGCCGAATCCCACACGTATGGAGTCTTTGACAAAGCCTCGCGGATTGTCATAGAATCTTGCAGTGTGGTTTTTGAGGAAAATGATGGCTCCCAAGTGGCGCAATTTCATGTTTCTAATGTAGATGTTGAAATGCCTCAAGAAGCCATAGGAAGGATGGGTGTGGGATTTTTCCGCCCCATTGAGGGACACCTTATGGCGACTGGAGAAGGACTATGCTCTACTCAAGTGGATCCCTCCTCTACAATAGAAGAACAAGCCAAGGAGCCAAATGATGCACCTACCAAGAACATGTTGAAGACCCTCCTCTCATTGACCAAGTTACTATGCAAGATGCAACCACTCCTATCATTCAAGCTAGTCAAGATCAAGGCCAAGATCAACCATCCTCATACTCCTCTCCTCAAGTTGAAGCTAGTGTTGAAGATGTTGTTGATGATGATGACAATGATGATGATCAAGGCCAAGTTGGTCAAGACGGGGACCCAAATGATCAAGATGATCAAGTGATCCCTCCTCTCAATAATGAGGAGATCGAAGCCCGTCGTTCTAGAAGGATAAGAAGATCTTTGAAGCATATTGATGCCCAAGACAAAAAAGTGTTGGAAGATGTTCAAGCTAGAATATCTACAAGAAGGCAATTGACACATTTTAGTGAGCATGAAGCTCACATATCTATGACGGAACCAAAGAAAGTGTTTGAAGCTCTTGAGGACTCCGATTGGGTTGAAGCTATGCATAACGAGCTCAATAAATTTGAGCGCAATAAAGTTTGGAATCTAGTTGAGAAGCCCAAAGATTGCCACAATTTTATTGTCACTAAGTGTATATTCAAGAACAAGCAAGATGAGCTTGGCATTGTCATAAGGAACAAGGCAAGATTGGTGGCTCAAGGCTACACTCAAGTGGAAGGCATTAACTTTGATGAGACCTCTGCTCCCGTGGCTCGCCTTGAGTCCATCCGTTCCTTCTTGCATATGCATCTTCACATAATTTCAACTTGCAACAAATGGATGTCAAAAGTTCTTTCTTGAATGGTCCACTAAAAGAGGAGGTATATGTGAAGCAAACTCCGGGGTTCGAGAACCTCAGCTTTTCTAACCATGTCTACAAGATTGATAAGGCACTCTATGGACTTAAACAAGCACCACGTGTGTGGGATGAGCACCTTAGAGTGTTATTGGAAGACCGTGGTTTTGAAGTTGGGAAGATCGACCCCACCCTTTTCACAAACAGGGTAAAGGGAGAGCTTTTCATATTCTAACTCTATGTGGACGATATTATCTTTGGCTCAACTAACCAAGATTTTAATAACAAGTTCTCAAAGCTTATGACTGACATGTTTTAGATGTCCATGATGGGAGAGCTTAAATTCTTCCTTGGCTTTGAGATCAGGAAATTGACTCGTGGGACTTTCATTTCTCAAGCCAAGTACACCCAAGACATGCTCAAGAGGTTTAATTTCCAAGGTGCCAAAATGAAGCCATCTCCCATGCAAGTAAAATGCCACCTCATGTGCAATCCGGATGGTAAAGATGTGGAACAAAAGTTGTATCGTTCTATGATTGGTTCTGTAACATCCCAAGTATGAAAAACCACCCCTAGCATGCTTGTTTCTTGTTTACTTAAAGTTTTGCATCATGTCATCATACTCATTGAATTGGCTGCATTTGTTTTGCATCTGTTTTCCTTTTGGTTGCATCTGTTTTCATTTGTTTTCTATTTCAAATTCAAACAAAATTCAAATGCTTTGTTTCATACTTTTTATGTTACAACCTTTTAAATAAAAAGTTCAAATAAAAACAACCAATTGTTTCCATTTATTTTTCCATAAGGTTCAACTATTAAAAATGGTGGCTTTTAATCAATCACTTAACTCAAATGATTTTTCAAATTCAAATACATTTGTTTCAAACAGCAACCTTTTGGAATTAATGATAATTACACAACAATTATAGTCTTTTGCTTCCAATTAAAACTATATGATTACCCCATTTGAATTTGGTTTGCAATAATCATTTAATCTCAAAAATCATTTGAATTGGAATCAAATTTCAAACAGCACCAATTTGAAAATTATGAAAATTACCAAAAAAAACATTCTAATCTTATGTTTCCATTTATTTTAAACTAAAGGTTCAATCCAATTTAAATTTTGTTTCAAATATTTCACTTAATAATAAAATCCATCCAATTTGATCGAATTACAAACAGCAATTTTAAATTTGAAACTTTGAAAAAACAAAGTTGGCAATCAGTTGCTTTTGTAATTACTAACTCACCCTAATTTTTCTAAAAAATTTACTAACTTAAAAACCCCAATTTTCTTCCTATTCTATTTTCTGCAAAAAAAAAACCAGAAGAATAAAATTAAAAAAAGGAAAAGAAACTTACCCGGGGGGGGGGGGGGGGGAGCCCCCGCGGCCCAGCCCATTTTCCGGCCTGGTACCGGTTCGCCCCGCGCCCCTCTTTCTCTCGCGCGTACGACAGCTCATCGGGGGGTGCCACGGCGGCACAGCACCCCGCCGACGGCCGATGCGCGCCCTAGCCCTCTATAAGACCCCTGTCCTAGCCCCTGCGCAGCCCTAACCTAGCCACCCCCCTACCCACCTCGCGCCGCCGCCAATTTTCCCTCTCCCTCGCCGGATTTCCTCACCTCTGAACCTCACCGGAGAGCTCCTCCTCTGAACAATTGTTTCAACCAAAATTCATGGGCTTTTTCATATTCCACTCAAAATTGCATATGTGTCCATTTAAATTGTGTTACCATGTCAACTAGTTTATTTTGATGCATCCCTTAACTTGACATGCATCATCCCATGATTGTGCACTATGCCATGTTATTGATTGTTTATCTTTCTGCATTGTTTGTTTGCTTCTTCTCGGAT
This sequence comes from Alopecurus myosuroides, assembly GCA_028641055.1. Taxonomy (NCBI): domain Eukaryota; kingdom Viridiplantae; phylum Streptophyta; class Magnoliopsida; order Poales; family Poaceae; genus Alopecurus; species Alopecurus myosuroides. Next base: position 198,746,740 of record CM054063.1, on the reverse strand, counting down.
AGACGACGACGTTGAGACCAACGATTCTTACGACACCCCTTCCGAGGATCTAGCTCAGTACCAGGCTGCTGAGTTTGCAGGCAAGTTATCACTCACATGAACCATTGTGTTCCTTTCAACATTGGTTACCGATACTCTCCGTTGTCTATTTCTGCTAGCCCTATGAATAGTTGTTTCTGTTACAAACCTATCACATGTTACCCTTTAACCCTGATATTGCCTCACCTCCACACCTATAACCCCTTTGCTTGTTGCCCGTGTCTTACTAGCATGCTTAGGGTTGTTTTGCTCGAGTCTGTTACCCGTTACTTTCTGTTACTATATTTTTTGTTATATTCTGGGGCTCGATGTTAAACAACAACCTATTAATCTTGAGGTAATAATAATTTGCTGATAAGGCACCGGCAGGAGGCCCGGCGTGGTTTTGAGGCCTGCTAGTGTCGACCCTAATTAGGAAAAGGGTCTTGTCTACTGATCCATGATGAGCGCACTATCCGCATGTGGGAAGCGTGTATGGGCGCCCCCCTCAATTTGATTCGATTCGCATCTCGTCCAAATCGCCTCATTTAGTTCGGGTTTTCCATTTGCCGCACGCATATGCAGGTACAAACCCGAGGCCAGGGTGGAACTTTTGTAGTCGGCATTTAGGGAGACACGTTCTTAGAGTGCTATGAGGGTCCCCTTTTCTTCGTGGGGCTTGATTAGCCGTGCGCTCACTGCACGGGGTTCTTTGGGCTTGATGCGAAGACGAGTTGACTTGTGTAGAGTGCCTCGCTTGATGGAAGTGCATTTCCATCCTGGCGGGATATTCTAACGTGTACGGCCAAATTGGTGCACCCCTGCAGGGATAAATCTTCTCGAGAAGCCGTGTTTTCCGCGGTTATGGTTGACTTGGTGAAAGTACTGGCTAACAAGTACTCAGAACAACTTACACCTAACTAATGATAACTTGACTAGTAATATTCTTATTGACACAATAACTTGATCCATCATTAATTCAAATGTGTGAGTCATCCTCGGATTGCTTCTTTGGATAAGGGGCGAGATCCAGGATGGGTTTGTTTGGTGGTTAGTTATAGTTGGTTACGATACGCTATCTTATCCCCTTTCTGATAGCCGGAAGTTGTAGTATGTTCTGTAGTTGGTTAGTACAGCCAGTTGCCGCATCTTTTATATCCCCTTTCTTCCGTTGAACCCAAGGCATCTGTGCTTGGTGTTGACGGGTTACACTTTGGTGAACTGTGAGTCTTGCTTGCCAGTACGTTTATGTACTGACCCCTTTGGGGCTGTGGTTTCCGCAGACTACGCTTACGAGGATCCCCGTGACGGCTACTACGTGGAGTTTGACGAGGCTGCGGATGAGTAGGTAGCGGACCTGAGCAGGATCCGAGACATCGTGGATGGGCTCCGTTTTCTTTTCATTCCCGGCTTCTTAAGCCTATTTGGATTTGTCTGTACTCAGACCCTTTGAATGCTTCCGCTGAGATGTAATGATGTTATGTTGGGACATGTGTCCTCTGGATGATTGTATTTGCTATCTCTGCTCTAGTGAGAGCTATTTGCAACTTATTTCCATCTTTTGTGTCTTAGAGATATGCTGTGTTATCATTCTGTTAAACGCCGTTGACGTACCATGTGTGTATGGTATGAAGTACGTCAATGGTAGTGTCCTGATTTCTATGGGATGGTTTACGTAGACGATGAACAGTAGGGGTTGGTTGTCACACATACGTGTGTTGGCCTACTCGTAAGAGATGCGGGTGCCGGTAAGGCCCGTAATCCAATCAACTACTGTTCAACGGAACTACGAGTATCCTCTAGAAGTCCGGGTGCGACAAATGGTATCAGAGCCTGTCTGCCTGTAGGATCCCTTTTACTGGTCGCAGTTGAGTCTAGAAACTATTTTTGTAGCTATATAGGAAAAATGAAACGTGAGAGTAGGAATTCTGCCATTTTTCTTCTTTCCCCACCCACCCACCCTTTTCTGGTAAGGAAGTGCAACGTTGTTTTCTCTTCTCACCTAAACTTTCAAGTTAGGTTTTCACGGATCCTGGTTTCTCTAGGATAGTTATATCTACTAGACCATAGGAATGGAGGTGGTTGTGACATGATTTATCATGTTGCCTACTCACGATTGAGAACGGAGGCGTGTAAGCCCCGGAAACAAATCCTTTATTCCTTAAGCAGTAAATATTGATCCTTTAGAAGCCCGGATGGGTTTTCCGTAGTACCTCAGGAGTTTTTGGTCTCGTGTTTCCCGATGTTGCTTCGATATCCTGTTCTTCTCAACATCCTTTTCGTCCGTTGAAACCTTGTTGTTGCTTTCCACTTCAGTTCTCTACCGGCGTCTAATCAAAACTTCCCCAATCATCTGCAGATGGATCTAAGGTTCTACCCGCAGGTGGTTCGGATGACTCGTTGCGAGAGCACTGCCGGTTATCCGGAGATGCTGAGAGACATGGTCACTTATCTGGGGTTCCGTTGGGCACCGGAGTACCAGGTCTACGAGCAGCAGCGAGAGTTTGACCAGACCTACTACCAGGCTATCGTCTATATTCTGTCAGATGATGGCATGAGCGTTGTCCACCGCTACGAGACAGTAGGTTCCGCAGTGGATATGGCAGTGCAGCAGGCAGCTTATGTGAGTCTCACCGTCCTTCATGTTGACTACTGGGGATTTGACGATTCTATCTATCGCCACATCCCCCGTGGCTACATCACTTCGGAGGGAGCTCACTTCACTCTCTATGACAACCTGGATGTCTACGAGCATGATAACACCAGGCTGCACACCACCGCTCAGTTTGTGAGGCACAGTGACGCAGTTGCCACCACACTTTCTCAGGAGTTGGCTTCCGTTAGAGAGCAGCTCTACCTTGCTTTGACTCGTCTGGCGACGTACACCACAGACTTTGTTGGAGACGAGCGCTTTGCACGTTTCGAGCAGCCAGTTGGACGTCGTCTGCCAGATGCTGGAGGTTACGAGCCGATCAGAGGTCCACTCCTCAACCTCGGTGCTGGTTACACTGGGATTCCACGCTTTGGAGCACAGGGAGTCGACGCTATGTACTTCACCACACCTAGAGTCGCTCTCAGACCACGTCAGATTTATGTGGATCGTCGTTCTACCTACTTTCGTGGGCGTGCTCCTCGCCGTACCTCTCGTCGTACTACTCACCGCCGTCCTGCGTGATGAGCATGGGAGTACCGATGTATCCATTCTTAGCTATGTTTAGTTATGCTTTGGCTTTCGAACCATTTATGGTGTGTTGGATATTCTGATGTATTTGAACATGTGATGATGTACCTGTTGGTTATCTATTCATGCGTCGGAATAATCTCTCTTTCGGTTACCAAGTCTATCCTTTTCTGTTGTTGTGCTAAAATGCATGTCTATTCAGGATGCCGCCAACAAGGAACAACCCGCCTGAGCCACCGCCAATCACGGAGCTGTTGACTCAGATGACTCAGGTCGTGATGCAGATGGCCCAGTTCCAGGCTAATCAGCACAACAACCAGAATGCTCCACGAGTCAGCATCAAGGAGTTTCTGAGTCTGGGGCCGAGAGCTTTCGTGGCAACACGCGAGCCTCTGGATGTTGATGACTGGATCCGTGAGATGGCCAGGGCTCTGGACATTGCTCACGTTGCTGAGGAAGACAAAGTCAAGTATGCCTCCTACCTAATGAAGGGTCAGGCAGCTACTTGGTGGGAGAACTACCAGACCATGAGAGCTGGATACCCAATCACCTGGGGTTGTTTCAAGGATGCCTTCCTGAAGCACCACATCCCAGATGGTCTCATGGAAAGGATGCGTGAGGAGTTTTGTTCTCTCAAGGAGGGCAAGCTGGACGTCATTGGCTATCAGAATGAGTTCAATCGCCTCGCTCGTTACGCTGGTGATGAGGTGTCCACTGAGGCTAAGAAGATGGCAAGGTTCCGCCGAGGTTTTAACCCGGAACTCAAGTACGCACTCACCAACATGAAGGCCAAAGACTTCGAGGAGCTCGTGAACACCGCGCTCAATGAAGAAAATGGGCGCAAGGCGTTCGAGGAGTCTCGAAAGCACTCGCGTGAGGGTGGTTCCTCCTCCAACATGACCACCCCTCCGCAGAAGCGCCGAATCTGGGTGCCAAATGGTGCTGTCACTCGGGCTCCATACGCCCAAGCTTCTCCAGGCTTCGCTTCCCGCCCACCCAACCCATCTCAGATGCAGGCTCAGAGGTTTTCAATGGGGCAACCAAGGCCAGATCCTCCTCGTGTCGTCACTTGCTACAAATGCAAGTAGACGGGGCACTACGCTGACAAATGCACTCAGAGGCAGCTACCTCCACCACCACCTCGTCCCAACACAAACCAGGCAATGGTGCGTGCTCCCCCGGCTAAAGCCTTCAACTCCAACAACAGGCCTGTCGGGAGGACCGCGAGGGTGAATCATATCAAGGCCGACAAAGCTGAGGAAGCTGCTGACGTCGTTCTCGGTATATTACCCGTAAACTCTTTTCCAGCTAAAGTGTTGTTTGATACCGGAGCATCGCATTCTTTTGTGTCAAAGATTTTTGCCGCAAAAAACAACCTAATGGTGGTTCCACTAAGCAAACAAATCACCGTTCACTCTCCGGGATCTCAAATGTTGACTTCCAAGATAAGTAAGGATAATCAAATCCTAATTGGAGGCCACATATTCCTTGCTTCTCTCATGCTGCTGGGAAATTCTCACATTGATGTCATTCTGGGCATGGATTGGTTGAAGGCCAATAAAGCGACGATTGACTGTGCTCAAAAGTCAATAACTCTGTTCCACCCTTCTGGCCAGATAGTCTATTCTCCAAATGAATCAAGTTCTGTTCAGCTGTTCACCCTCGATGCTAAACCTCTACCTCTACTCGAAAATGTTCCGGTGGTTTGTGAATTCCCTGACGTCTTTCCAGAAGATTTGCCAGGGATGCCTCCGGACAGAGCAGTTGAGTTCGTGATCGAGCTTGAACCAGGTACTGCTCCAATCTCTAAGCATCCATACAAGATAGCTCCTCCTGAACTGAAACTGTTAAAGGAGCAAATCGATATGTACATGGAGAAAGGTTACATTCAACCTAGTTCCTCCGCTTGGGGTTGCCCAACTCTGTTCGTTGCGAAGAAGGATCAAACAAAGAGACTCGTTGTTGACTATCGTCCTCTTAACGAGAAAACCATCAAAAACAAGTATCCAATTCCTCGTATCGATGATCTTTTTGATCAACTTGCTGGAGCCTCAATATTCTCCAAGTTGGACTTGAGACTGGGTTACCATCAAATAAAGATCAGATAGGAAGATATTCCAAAAACAGCTTTCACCACTCGGTACGGTCTATATGAATACACCGTCATGTCTTTTGGTCTCACCAATGCACCGGCGACATTCTCTAGACTCATGAATTCTGTCTTCCATGAATACCTCGACAAGTTCGTTGTGGTATATCTTGATGACATTCTGGTCTACTCAAAGTCTGAGGAAGAGCATGGAGAACATCTTCGTCTCATTCTCATGAAACTTCGCGAGCATCGTCTATATGCCAAGTTCTCCAAATGTGAGTTCTGGATTCCAGAAGTTGCTTACCTTGGTCATGTCATCTCAGCCAAGGGCATAGCCATTGATCCAGAAAAGGTTAAAGCAATTGTTGATTGGAAACCTCCAAAGACGGTAAAGCAAGTAAGAAGTTTTCTTGGCTTGGCTAGCTATTGTCGTCGTTTCGTCCAAAATTTTCCAAGATTTCCAAACCTCTCACTGATCTCACAAAGAAGGACAAGAAGTTCGTTTGGTCTCCACAATGTGATGAAAGTTTCAATCTCCTGAAGACTAAACTCACTTCTACACCAGTTCTGGTTGGCCCAGATACTCCAAACCTATCCAGATATTCTGCGATGCATCTCTCCAAGGTCTAGGTGCAGTTCTTATGCAAGAACGTCAAGTTGTGGCTTATGCTTCACGTCAGTTGAATGCACATGAGCAAAACTATCCCACACATGACCTTGAACTTGCAGCAGTTGTGTTTGCCCTCAAGAAATGGAGACAATACTTGTTGGGTAATCGCACTGAAATCTTTTCCGATCATAAGAGTCTGAAATACATCTTCACTCAACCAGATCTAAACCTCAGGCAAAGGAGATGGATTGAAAAGATTAAAGACTTTGATCTCACCATTTCTTACACTCCAGGCAAGGCTAATGTTATGGCCGATGCTCTAAGTCGCAAGTCTTATTGCAATAATCTCATGATCATGGAAAGCCAACCTCCACTTCATGAAGAATTCCAGAAGCTGAACCTTGGTCTTGTTCCTCAAGGCTATCTTGCTAGCTTGACAGCCAGTCCAACTCTCGAGGACAAGATTCGTTCTAAACAACTTCGTGATGCTGAAATCAAAAAGATGGTAGAACACATCAAAGAAGGCAAGGATAAATTTAAGTCCTTCTCAATTGATGACAAAGGAACTGTGTTCTTCAAAGGACGCATTGCAGTTCCTCAAGTTCAAAGTCTCAAAGATGTTATTCTCAAGGAGGCTCATGAAACTCCTCTCTCCATCCACCATGGAAGTACAAAGATGTACCAGGATCTTAAGACACTATATTGGTGGCCTGGCATGAAACGTGAGATTGCTCAATACGTTTCTGAATGCGACGATTGTCAACGTGTTAAGGCAGTCCATCAGAAAACAGCCGGTCTACTCCAACCGCTAAAAATCCCTGAGTGGAAGTGGGACATGATTGAAATGGACTTCGTCACTGGTTTTCCAAAGTCCAAGAAGGGCAACGATGCAATCTTCGTTGTTATTGATCGTCTCACTAAGGTAGCTCACTTCTTTGCTGTCAAAGAAACAATCTCAGCTAGCCAGTTAGCAGAGCTCTACACAGCAAAGATTGTTCCTCTTCATGGTGTTCCATTGGAAATAAGCTCAGACCGTGGAAGCATATTCACTTCTCATTTCTGGAAAAGCTTTCAAGAAGCATTGGGCACCAAACTTCTGTTCAGCACAGCTTATCACCCTCAGTCTCAAGGGCAAGTCGAAAGAGTCAATCAGATTCTCGAGGATATGCTCAGAGCATGTGGTCTCTCCTTTGGCATGAAATGGGAGGATTGTCTTCCATATGCTGAATTCTCCTACAACAACAGCTTCCAGGCAAGCCTAGGCATGGCACCATTTGAAGCACTCTATGGCCGCAGATGCAGGAGTCCAATCAATTGGTCCGGAGCTGGTGAACGTTCACTCTTAGGCCCTGACATTGTTAAGGAAGCCGAGGAGAAAGTTCGTATCATTCGTGACAATCTCAAGATTGCTCAGTCTCGTCAGAAAAGCTACTATGACAACAAGCACAGGGACATGATCTATGCACCTGGTGACAAGGGATATCTCCGTGTAACTCCCCTCAGAGGCACTCATCGTTTTGGTGTGAAAGGAAAGCTTGCACCAAGATACATTGGTCCTTTCAACATTCTCTCAAGGCGTGCGGAAAATGCCTATCGTCTTGAACTTCCAGAAAAACTATCCAAGGTGCACGATGTGTTTCACGTGTCACAACTCAAGAAGTGTTTCAAAGACCCAGATCGTGCAGTTGATCATGATTCCATTGAACTGCAAGATGATCTCTCTTATGAGGAGCACCCTGTTCGTATTCTCGATGAGACCGAGCGTAAGACTCGCAACAAGAGCACCAAGTTCTTGAAAGTGCAATGGTCGCATCATTCCGATAAAGAGGCAACGTGGGAGACCAAAGAGGATCTTCGCAAGAAGTATCCGGACCTTTTCCTTTCTCAGTAGGAATCTCGGGGCGCGATTCCTTCAGGGGGGGCGTTTTGTAACATCCCAAGTATGAAAAACCACCCCTAGCATGCTTGTTTCTTGTTTACTTAAAGTTTTGCATCATGTCATCATACTCATTGAATTGGCTGCATTTGTTTTGCATCTGTTTTCCTTTTGGTTGCATCTGTTTTCATTTGTTTTCTATTTCAAATTCAAACAAAATTCAAATGCTTTGTTTCATACTTGTTATGTTACAACCTTTTAAATAAAAAGTTCAAATAAAAACAACCAATTGTTTCCATTTATTTTTCATAAGGTTCAACTATTAAAAATGGTGGCTTTTAATCAATCACTTAACTCAAATGATTTTTCAAATTCAAATACATTTGTTTCAAACAACAACCTTTTGGAATTAATGATAATTATACAACAATTATAGTCTTTTGCTTCCAATTAAAACTATATGATTACCCCATTTGAATTTGGTTTGCAATAATCATTTAATCTCAAAAATCATTTGAATTGGAATGAAATTTCAAACAGCACCAATTTGAAAATTATGAAAATTACCAAAAAAACATTCTAATCTTATGTTTCCATTTATTTTAAACTAAAGGTTCAATCCAATTTAAATTTTGTTTCAAATATTTCACTTAATAATAAAATCCATCCAATTTGATTGAATTACAAACAACAATTTTAAATTTGAAACTTTGAAAAAAAAAAGTTGGCAATCAGTTGCTTTTGTAATTACTAACTCACCCTAATTTTTCTAAAAATTTTACTAACTTAAAAACCCCATTTTTCTTCCTATTCTATTTTCTGCAAAAAAAAAACAGAAGAATAAAATTAAAAAAAGGAAAAGAAACTTACCCGGGGGGGGGGGGGGGGGGGGGAGCCCGCGCGGCCCAGCCCATTTTCCGGCCTGGTACCGGTTCGCCCCGCGCCCCTCTTTCTCTCTCGCGTACGGCAGCTCATCGGGGGGTGCCACGGCGGCACAGCACCCCGCCGACGGCCGATGCGCGCCCTAGCCCTCTATAAGACCCCTGTCCTAGCCCCTGCGCAGCCCTAACCTAGCCACCCCCCTACCCACCTCGCGCCGCCGCCAATTTTCCCTCTCCCTCGCCGGATTTCCTCACCTCTGAACCTCACCGGAGAGCTCCTCCTCTGAACCTTCGACGACCACCGCCGCTATGCACCTCCTCCTCCCTGGCTGACAGCGGGAATCAGCCCGCCGTGCTCCCCTCTCCCTCGACGACACCTCCTCGAGCACGGGGACCCTCTGCTTCCACGCCACCATCCTCGCCGCTGACAGCAACGACCACCTCGCCGTCGAGCTCACCCTCTGCAACCCTCCCGGTGATCACCGTTTCCTCCTCCCCCCTGTCCTCTCTCTGCACGCAAGCATCCGCACACACTCGCCACACTTCCGTGCACGTCCACACACGAGCACAACGAGCATCACGCAGAGATCGCCGCCGGCCGCCGTCGATTTTCTCTGTCAAAGTTTCAGTAACGCGCGCGCGCCGAAAATTCAGAAACACGCTATCTGAACCTTACCTTGGTCGCGCAGCGTATACTGACAAACACCGGTTCGTAGCACAGTGGTAGCAGGCAGTGCGCGCGTGCGAGAGGGCCTGGGTTCGAGTCCCTGGCTCGCGCGGAGAAAAACCCCATTTTTGCACGGTGCGCTGACATGGTGGCCCCCCTGTCAGCTGCTGCTCTCTCTCTGCTGCCACGCTGGCTCTGGGGCCCACTGGCAGTGACCCTGGCTAGGTCACTGCACGGTGTGGAAACATTTCCAGTTTTTTTCTTTTTTGTTTAAGTCCTTTCTAATTACAGTTTGGTCCCTAAAATGAAATTGCTAATAACTTTTGTTTTATAAACCCAAATAATAAAAGTAAAATATGTACACTGCCCCAAATTTAATTCTCTAACTATTTATAACATTTGTTTTTCTGTTTTGACTAATTCAAATGCTTTCAAATTTCAAATTCAAACAATTCATTTGCAATTTGCTAAAATGCATAACTAATTCATACTTAATCCAAATAATGCAAATAAAATATGTTTTCCATACCATTTTGAACCATCTTTCCAAATATAAATTTTGTTTCATGGTTTGAATAATTAAAATTGCTTAAATAATTTAAACCTTGTTTAAATCATTTAAATTTGCTAAATTCATAACTTGCTCAAATCAAATTATTTTTGAACATATAAAATATGTTTTCAAACTAGAAAAATATAAACTTTTCAAATATGAATTTGAATTTATGATTGAAGCAAATAAAATTCAAATAATATTCAAACTTGTTTTAAATTCATTTAAAACTTGTTTAATCATGTTTAATTCATAATTAAATTATGGTAATTCCTTTTTCAATATTTGAAACATGTAATCCAACTAAAATTTTGTATTATTTTCAAATATGAATTTTGTTATTTATTTTGCACAATTTAAATTGGTGAAAACAACAACTATTTGTGTAATCCCTTTAAGGAACCAAAAATTCCCTAACTTAATAAAATAAATTTCTAAATTGGTAAACCTTATTCCCAATTGGTCCTATTGTTGTTATTTTGTTGTTTTCCTCATACATGCATCATACTAATCCACTTTCACCTGTTGGTTAATTGGAAAACAATTGTTTCAACCAAAATTCATGGGCTTTTTCATATGCCACTCAAAATTGCATATGTGTCCATTTAAATTGTGTTACCATGTCAACTAGTTTATTTTGATGCATCCCTTAACTTGACATGCATCATCCCATGATTGTGCACTATGCCATGTTATTGATTGTTTATCTTTCTGCATTGTTTGTTTGCTTCTTCTCGGATAGACGACGACGTTGAGACCAACGATACTTACGACACCCCTTCCGAGGATCTAGCTCAGTACCAGGCTGCTGAGTTTGCAGGCAAGTTATCACTCACATGAACCATTGTGTTCCTTTCAACATTGGTTACCGATACTCTCCGTTGTCTATTTCTGCTAGCCCTATGAATAGTTGTTTCTGTTACGAACCTATCACATGTTACCCTTTAACCCTGATATTGCCTCACCTCCACACCTATAACCCCTTTGCTTGTTGCCCGTGTCTTACTAGCATGCTTAGGGTTGTTTTGCTCGAGTCTGTTACCCGTTACTTTCTGTTACTATATTTTTTTGTTATATTCTGGGGCTCGATGTTAAACAACAACCTGTTAATCTTGAGGTAATAATAATTTGCTGATAAGGCACCGGCAGGAGGCCCGGCGTGGTTTTGAGGCCTGCTAGTGTCGACCCTAATTAGGAAAAGGGTCTTGTCTACTGATCCATGATGAGCACACTATCCGCATGTGGGAAGCGTGTATGGGCGCCCCCCTCAATTTGATTCGATTCGGATCTCGTCCAAATCGCCTCATTTAGTTCGGGTTTTCCATTTGCCGCACGCATATGCAGGTACGAACCCGAGGCCAGGGTGGAACTTTTGTATTCGGCATTTAGGGAGACACGTTCTTAGAGTGCTATGAGGGTCCCCTTTTATTCGTGGGGCTTGATTAGCCGTGCGCTCACTGCACGGGGTTCTTTGGGCTTGATGCAAAGAAGAGTTGAGTTGTGTAGAGTGCCTCGCTTGGTGGAAGTGCATTTCCATCCTGGCGGGATATTCTAACGTGTACGGCCAAATTGGTGCACCCCTGCAGGGATAAATCTTCTCGAGAAGCCGTGTTTTCCGCGGTTATGGTTGACTTGGTGAAAGTACTGGCTAACAAGTACTCAGAACAACTTACACCTAACTAATGATAACTTGGCTAGTAATATTCTTATTGACACAATAACTTGATCCATCATTAATCCAAATGTGTGAGTCATCCTCGGATTGCTTCTTTGGATAAGGGGCGAGATCCAGGATGGGTTTGTTTGGTGGTTAGTTATAGTTGGTTACAATACGCTATCTTATCCCCTTTCTGATAGCCGGAAGTTGTAGTATGTTCTGTAGTTGGTTAGTACAGCCAGTTGCCGCATCTTTTATATCCCCTTTGTTCCGTTGAACCCAAGGCATATGTGCTTGGTGTTGACGGGTTACACTTTGGTGAACTGTGAGTCTTGCTTGCCAGTACGTTTATGTACTGACCCCTTTGGGGTTGTGGTTTCCGCAGACTACGCTTACGAGGATCCCCGTGACGGCTACTACGTGGAGTTTGACGAGGCTGCGGACGAGTAGGTAGCGGACCTGGGCAGGATCCGAGACATCGTGGATGGGCTCCGTTTTCTTTTCATTCCCGGCTTCTTAAGCCTATTTGGATTTGTCTGTACTCAGACCCTTTGAATGCTTCCGCTGAGATGTAATGATGTTATGTTGGGACATGTGTCCTCTGGATGATTGTATTTGCTATCTCTGCTCTAGTGAGAGCTATTTGCAACTTATTTCCATCTTTTGTGTCTTAGAGATATGTTGTGTTATCATTCTGTTAAACGCCGTTGATGTACCATGTCTGTATGGTATGAAGTACGTCAATGGTAGTGTCCTGATTTCTATGGGATGGTTTACGTAGACGATGAACAGTAGGGGTTGGTTGTCACACATACGTGTGTTGGCCTACTCGTAAGAGATGCGGGTGCCGGTAAGCCCCGTAATCCAATCAACTACTGTTCAACGGAACTGCGAGTATCCTCTAGAAGTCCGGGTGCGACATGTTCTTTGCTTTACCCTGGTGCATCTAGGACCGATATCGTTTTGAGTGTAAGTGTGTGTGCAAGGTATCAAGCGGCTCCTAAGGAAAGACACTTAGTGGTGGTCCATAGGATCTTTTGGTATTTGGTTGATACCTCAAGGTTTGGTTTGTGGTACCCAAAGGGGGCACAATTCTCTCTCAAGGGCTACACGGACTCAGATTGGGACGGTGATCAAGATGATAGGCAGTCTACTTCCGGGGCTTGCCAATTTCTTGTTAGGTCCTTGGTGAGTTGGTCTTCCAAGAAGCAAAATTGTATATCTCTCTCCACCGCCGAAGCCGAGTATGTGGCGGCCGCTAGTGCTTGCACCCAATTGCTATGGATGAGGCAAACCCTCAAAGAGTATTTTGTTCACTTGGAGAAGGTGCCTCTCATGTGTGACAATGAAAGTGCCATCAAGATCGCCTACAACCCCGTGCAACACACAAGGACGAAGCATATTGAGATTCATCATCATTTCATCCGGGATCATGTGGCAAGAGGTGATATTGAGCTCTCATATGTCCCCACCAAGGATAATCTCGCGGACATCTTCACGAAGCCTCTTGATGATGCAAGATTCATGTTCTTGAGGAATGAGCTAAATATCATTGATTCTAGGAGTTTGACTTGAAGATCTTGCACACACCCCTATAGTTGATACGTGTTTGGGTTTAGGTGTAGGCATGGACATAGGGGGAGTGTTATCCTAACACATTGGATTTTCACTCCCCCCATTATGCCCAAAGAAAAAAAATTCATTGTTATCTTTTTTTTTTCTAGTGTTGAACTGTGAGCTTCAATGTCGAGTATTGGCCATGCACCCAAGATATATCTTCGCGGTGTCATACCATGGTCTCTTACATGGTGGCTTAGGCCACCAATCTCTTCTTTGTGAAGAGTTGGATCTTAGTTGGGGTTTATTTGATTTTCATTGAATTTCTTATGTTTTCCCTCGCTAAGTGTTTTCGTAGGAAAATCTCTCTCACTTGGTCTTTGTTGTTTGATTCTTGCAAATGAGCAGGATAAGTACTACTTTCAGTTTGGTGTTTCTATCCTAAGCATATCTACCCAAAAACCAAACTCTATCTAGCACACAAGTTAGTCCTTTTAAACTAGGAAGTTTTGAATCAGAAGGCAGCCAGAAAATCCGGTTCAGTTTTGAACCGGAATATCCGGTCCAGCGAATCTCCACATATCTCGAGGGGCACGGGGTGGAGAGGCAGTTCCTGCCTTTCTCCCCCAAGTCCTCTTCTCCACCAAATCGCCGCCTATCGGATTCTTGGCCTCCCGGGTCACTTCCTCCACGGGATCTACGAGTTCTTGCCTTGATCTCGTTCTCCATCCCATTGGGATCATTTCCATCCAAGCATCTTCATCCATGGACACGGGTAATTTTCAAAATCTGTGGATCTTGGTGCCCTAACCCTACCTCTCTATGGATGTGTGTTTTCTTGTCAATGCTTGGTAGTGGATGTTCCCTAGGGTATCTTATGCATGCTAGAGACAATAGGTTAGCACCCCGTATCACCGATCTAGTTTTGAACATAGGGGAAGATGAGATCAGTGTTGTTTTTGTGGACCCGGAATATCTGGTTCAATACTGAACCGGAATATCCGGTTGGGTTATGTACCAACTTTTTAGTACTGTTTTTAATCATCCCTAGGATTGTTACTTGATGGGTATGTGGTTGCTTCCCTATTGTTTTATCAGTATGATTCCTTCATTGATTACATGTGTGCACTTACTCCATTTCTTCCTTCTATGTTATTCCTTCACATGTAGATCTCACGCTGACAAGTTGGGCCCTCGCAAGCATCCTTCATACAAGGACACTAGTGATGAGGACCCCAGTGACCCTCGTCCTCCAAGGAAAGCTGTTGCCAAGGGGAAGGCCAAGTCTATTGCCACTAAACCATCCTCAAAGAAGAAAAAGGGCAGAGATATCAAGAAGAGTTACAAGTATGATGTGACCACTCAAGAGTTTGCACATATTCGTCAGGGGGATTGGTACAACACTCCCAGAGATATGGAGTGTGAGGATGCTCGGTTCTGGTGCAAGGAGTAGCCCTACATCTTTGTTGACATCTATTGTGATTACAAGTTCCCAATCCGTCAGATGCATCCCACCAGGTTCCAGTTCATCAAGGATAAGGAGGAATTTGCTGATGCTGCTAGTATCATTGAGAGGTTTGGTCTTGTGAAGCTCTTGGAGACTCGTTGCCCCTACAACACCAATCTAGTTGTTCAGTTCATGTCCACTCTGGTTTTTTACTCCGGTGTTCCATGCTGTTTAAAGTGGATGACCCAGTCCACTCCTTGTGAGGCTCGATTTCACAGGCTGGGCCGTTTGCTTGTTTACAAGCACAACTCTCATCCTCCACTTGGTCACCGTATGCATGATGTGGAGAGACCCCAGCGAGAGAGGACTATGGCTGAGATGTATGCTCCTGGTTATACTGTTGGCAAGTTGGAAGGGATTCTCCCATTCTATGATCAGCTCATGCGCCTCTTCCGGTCCTTCTTGGTTCCTAGTGGAGGTAACAATGATGCTCTCACCAATCCGCTTTGCAACCTTCTGATTCTGGCAAAACAGTATATGGAGGATGAGGACCCTACTGCTTCCTACACCGTGGATGTCATGGATATTATCTTCAATGAGCTACGCAATGCTATGATTGCTGGGAACACCATCCCATATGGACCCTATATTATGATGTTGATCAAGGATACCATGCAGAGGAACTTCAATGAGCTAACTTTGCAAGACCATGCCTTCAAGAAGCTGTATGTCAAGAGGAAGAAGGATGTACCTGCTCCTGTTCCTCCTCATGAGGGTGGTTCCTCTATGGGAGGTCTTGCCCCTTCTAGTTCTCGCATGACTGACCCCTCCACCACTTTGCGCAATGTCAGGAAGCTTTCCTGGTTTCATCGCAATGTGTTGTGCATGAAGGTGGATATACACAAGGAGCAGTACCAGGCCTACCGCAGGGGACACTGCAATGTGCAGCTCTCAGCGTCAGATTCTTCACCATGTGAGTGGTGATACTGGTGATCTTCCTGCTGCCTTTATTCCATAGTCTTATTCTCAGTGGGCTGCCAGAGACTGTACCCCTTGGGAGCGGATTGAGGAGGATCTTCGTGCCACTGCTGCTTCTTTCAGTACCCATGTAGGTGATGACTTCGAGGAGGAAGATAGTATGTGGACGAGGATCAGGAGTCAGCTGGGGAGTCGTTTGAGCACTCAGATGCTTAGCTTGCCTATGGGACGCTAGCACCACTACCTATCTCCTTTTTGGTGTCTCGATGCCAAAGGGGGAGAAGTAGTCTTAGGCTACGAGATTTGCATGGGTTTCGGGCACAAGCATATTCTTCTACCATTTCTTGAGAGCTTGTGTACATTTAATCTTATTCGTGAACTATTTGCTATTTGTTGTCTCATTTAAAACTATGTGCTATTATGTGTTGTGAGACTATGGTTATTTGGTTATCTATGATTATCTATGTTGAGGATATTATCTATTATTGTGCTTCGGTATACTTGACATTATCTCTCCGCACAAGGTATCTCTTTCAACTTCCTCAACATATTGGTTATAGTATTTGTTGGCATGTTTGTTTTACATGTTGGAAATTACGCTCCGTATGAATATTGCACATTTTGCATTTGAGGCAAACAAAAGTTATGCATATGAGTAGGGGAGAAATTTCCATGTTATTTAAAACATGTACTCGTCAAGGTTTCATTACAAATCTTAGTATTGTCATCTAAAACCAAAAAGGGGGAGATTGAAAGTGCATTTCGTTTTCCCGATGTTTTGTTATTGAGGTGTTTAGTGTGCAGGTGTTATACTTAACATCCGCATCGATCACCAAAAATATCGGTGAAGATTGGCCATTGAGATTTGGGACAGTGAGGAGCCGGATTATTCAAACCGGATTATTCTGAGAAACCGAATATTCCGATTAGGATGGCTTATGTCCAGTTTGGGACAGAGATGAGACAGAATATTTGAACCGGATTATTCATGTAGTACCGGATATTCCGATTGAGGAAGTTTTGCTCAAAATCGACTAAAGACTGAAGCCTCAAGTCACAGAACCCAACTGTATTATTTGAACCGGATTATTCTGTGTCAACCGGAATATCCGGTTCAGGTGCCTGCGCAGGACAGAAGCCAGCCGGTTTATTGGTACTGGATTATTCACCCTCTGTGAATTCATCGAGTTCGATTTAGATGTGGAGAAAGAAGCCAACCAGATATTCCGGTACGCCTTTTTCTGCTCAAAGGTCTAGATTTGAGGAGGGGGTATAAATACCCGTCCTCTTCCTCCTTGAGCTCTAGTTCGTCCAAAGCATTGAATAACATTTATTAAGCTCACCAAATCTTCAATTACTCCCAATCCGTCCCACCAAACTTGTTGATCTTCGGACGATTGAAGGAGAAGGCCCCGATCTACATCTTCACCAAGCCGTTCTTCATTTCCCCCTCATATTCTTGAGGGATTCGAGTCTAGGGTTTCCATTTGTGGAGAACCTAGACCTCTTGCTACTCTTGGTGATTTTTGGTGTTGGGAGCCCCCAATTTGGTTGTGGGTGTGTACCCCAAGCTTGTTTGTAAAGGATTCGAGTCCCGCCTCAAAGGGGATCAATAGTGGAAGGTGGACTAGGCCTTTGTGGCGGGGTTCATCGGAGAATAGGGTGAGGCCTTTGTGGCGTTGAGTAGGCCTTCGAGGCGAGCTCACACCCCTCAAACGAGACGTACTACCTTAACAAGGAGGAACTCGGGATTACATCGTGTCTCCGTGTGCTTCATATCGTTTAGCTCGTTCCCTTCCTCTTTACTTGTGCTTGTATTGTGTTTGTGCTTGTTGTTGTCATATAGGTAAATTCACCGTAGTTGCATTATCTAAAGAATTTACCTTTATGTCAAGCCTAATCCTGAAGAAAAATTAAAAATGGTCGTAGCACCTATTCACCCCCCCTCTAGGTGCCCTCAGTAGTCCATCCCCTTACTATGAGTTTATGTCAACATCTTAATTAAACCTCTCTATGGTCTATGATTGTTAGAACTATATGAGATGAGATACCCTACATTATTATGGTCCACTATGTGTATCTTTGATGGTGTATCCTTATTTATGACATGATTTACTCAACTCAATATTTTTTCATACTTGTTATATATATATATATTTATAGATGCATGTTGTTACTTCATTCTAAATGCTAAATTTGATCAATCTAGGGCATATGATAGTAGCGGCCATGGTATACATTACTAGAAGTAGAAGCCTTCCAACCCTCTTTAGTAGAGGGGCGTACTATATCTTATGGTCTAATTAGCCTAGTAATAGAAATAGTAAAATGAAATAGGTATGATCGTAGATTCTCGAACTATCCCTCTTAGGCATGTGCCAATGCACCATTTCTTAGCCCGATATTTTACTGGTAATAAATATTTAACGTACAGTTAGTCCAATACGTTGTTTTATGGGTTGTATCAATATTTAATTATTTTGGTTCATGCATGCATATGATTGGACTAGAACTATTATTTTCCTATGGCAATCTGCAAGGGTCGTATGTTGGCTAGTCCTGGTGCGGGCTAACTAAGAGTAGTTTCATCATGATGTTATTAGTCTATGTTACTATCTCCATAGTGGGGAGTAACATATATCTTGTGGCATGCATATATTTATTTATTAGGTTGTAGAATCATAAGGCATTGGAATGTGCAATGTTGTGATAAGACTAAGGATAATAGTATATTGAGTTGTTGGCTATAACATATTGACATTTCATCCATATCATTCTTATTGCCAACATGTATAATAATAAGGTATAATTATGTGCTACTTTATTGATACATGGCACACCTGCCACTCTCATACAGTGTCTAGGAAGCATGTGTTGCAGTGGGGCCTTTGATACGTCCCAAACGTATCTATAATTTTTTATGCTCCATACTTGTTTTTTTATGTTCTTCCATGTTTTCTACTCCCTCCATCTCAAAATAATTGTCTCAAAGTTGGACAAAAGTGGATGTATCTAGACATATTTTTAGTGCAAGAGACATCTATTTTTGTCCAACTTTGAGATAATTATTTTGAGACGGAGGGAGTACATGTTTTCCTTCCTTTTCCGAATGATTTCATGGACTAACGTATTGACAAGATTCCCAGAGCCAGTTTCTATTTTCTACTATTTTTATGATTCAGAAAAGTTTTGAAGAAAATATTCGCCAAAAGTCCTGAAAATTCACGGAGATTATTTTCCCCCGGAAAGAAGACAGAGTCCAAAGGAGAGCCGGAGGGGATCCAGGGGGCACCAGAGGGGTGCCAGGTGTGCCCCCTAGGATGCGCCTAGGGTTCACGTCGTGGCCCTGACCACCTCCTCTTGTCGCCTTTTCGCCTATAAATTCACATTAACACTGAAAACGTTGGGGACGGAGAAATTTTCCACCAAACAGTTACCTCGAAATTCCAATCTAGGGCTTCTAGAGTTCTTCTCTAGCACCATGCTGGAGAGCGGGGCGTCGTCAACGGAGGCCTCTACATCACCATGATCGCCTCCGGACAGATGTGTGAGCAATTCATCCCAGGACCACGGGTCCATAGCAGTAGCTAGATGGTGTTCTGTCCACTTTCTGCCACCAAGTTTATATCTTTTGATATGCCCTACATGATCAAGATCACCATTATGTAATTGCTACATGTTGTGTATGCTGGGATCCGATGAACCATGCGATTATGATTATTTTTTTCATGTCATATTGAGTTGCTTCACCTATATCTTTAGAGAGTTTTAATCTTTTCTTGCAATGATCTCCGATGTGTATGATTTTCTTGTCCAAGTTATTGTATACACCTCCAAGAGAAGGTTTATATGTGATACGTCATAAACATATCCATAATTTCTGATGTTCCATGTTGTTTTCATGTTATTTGGTACATGTTTCCTTTACTCTTTATGTCATTTTCATCGATTTTCTGGGACTAACCTATTAACAAGATGCCACAGAGTCAGTTCCTGTTTTCTGCTGTTTTTTAGTTTCAGAAAAGTTGTTATGGAAATATTCTCAGAATTGGACGATTCAAAGCCCAGAAGTCTTAGAATTCCCGGAGGATCCACGGAGTCCGGAGGTGACCCGGAGGGGGGCCACAGGGCCCCCACACCATAGGGTGGCGCCCCTGGCCACACCATGGGGTGGTGTGGGCCCCCTAGGAGCCCACCGATGTTTCCCTTTTGCCTATTTATTCCCCTCGTAAGGTTAACCCTAAATCAATCGACCTTTTCCACGAAAAACACCCGAGGCCGCCGTCATCGTCAACCCGAGTTCGGGAGGGTTCTAGAGTTCTCCCCGGCATAGTGCCGGGAGGGGAAATCATCACCGGAGGGCTCTACACCACCATGCCCTCCTTCAGAATTATGTGTGAGTAGTTCATCTTTGGACCACGGGTCCATAGCACTAGCTAGATGGTTGTTCTCTCCTCTTTATGCCTCATGTTTAGATCTTGTGAGCTTCCCTACATGATCAAGATCATCTTATTGTAATGCCACATGTTATGATTGTTGGGATACGATGAATATTGAATGCTATGTCTCTTGATTATCAATCTATCATGTTATCTTCATGTGTATGTTATTTATGATCTGGCATGCTCTCCGGTGTTAGTAGATTCTCTAGCCAAGTAGATGCTAGTGACTCCAAGAGGTAGTATTTATGCTCGATAGTGGGTTCATGCCTCCTTTGCATCTGTACTCAAGTGACAGAAACGTGACGGATGGAGGCTATGTTATTGCCACTAGGGAGAAAACAACGATGTTTACATTACACACTTTGCTTAATGCGATTATCTGTTGCTTGCAACTTAATACCCAAGGATTGCTCGGATGATATTCTGAGGGTGGATTATTAGTCATAGATGTAGTTGGATAACAGTCTATGAGTCTTGTTGTAATGCCCGCATAAATCACATAGTAACCATCATGTCATGCATATGCACTACGGTGTAGCCTTTATATGTGTCAATTGCCCAGCTGTAATTTGTTCACCACACATGTTATTTATGTTCTATGGAGAGACACCTCTAGTGAACTGTGGACCCCGATCCTTTTTCCTCATACTGATAATACAATCAGTGCAATCTCTGTTTTCATACTGTTGCTACAGTTTTACTACTGCCATCACTATTCTCTTTCATCTACTGCAAACAAATATTATTTTTCACAAGGTACATTTAACCTCTTTGTGTTCAGCAAAACCAGTGAGATTGACAACCTCACTGCTTCGTTGGAGCAAAGTGATTGATTATGTTGTGTAGGTTCCACTTTGCTTGTGAACCGGTAGTGTGCCATGCCACTTCAGCTGCATCAACCTTCAGAAGTTGCTTCTTTCTCCTACAGTTCGATTCAACCTTGGTTTCTTACTGAGGGAAAACTCGCTACTATGCTCATCACACCTTCCTCTTGGGGTCTCCCAACGAGTGCAAGATCTACACCATCAAGAATTTTTCTGGCCCTGTTGCCGCGGAGAAAGAGGACTTCTGCAAGGGGAGTCTCTCACTTCCAATCTCTTTACTTTGTTTTAGTTTTGCTTAGTTTATTTTATTTTGTCTTGTTTGCTTCTCTTTATCAAAAACACAAAAAAAAAGTTCTTATTCTAGTTGTCTTTTTAATCATGTTTTTATCTTGCTAAAATGAGTACTCCTATTGATTTTACCATGTCACATGAAGAAATGATCTTCACTTTCAAACAAGGGAGTGATGAGAGTTTTAAAGAAGCTTGGTCTAGAGTTTTTGATTCCTATTGCAAAATTGAACCTAAAATGACTCTAAGCATGTTTCTTCGTAGTTTTTATTTTGGTCTTGTTCTTTGCTATAGATATGCTTTAGAGACTGTGGTAGGAGGATATTTCCTTCATTGTGATGGAGATCAAGCTTTTAATGCTATAAAAAAATTAACTCCAACCTATAGCTCACCTAGTAGTTCTGATACAGCCTTTGCAAGCATTTATGCTAGATTGAATACTCTTGAGTCACGTGTATCTTGTCTAAAAGAAGGTTATAATCAGATTCCTGAACACCTTGATTATGTCCCACTAAAATCTGAAGCCTCAAATATGATTCCTACAGTGAAGGTTGCTATAAATGGTGAAACTTTTCATGCCCGTTGTGATATTATGTCAGAATTTTTTCTTATGCCTAAAGAGATTTACGAATCTTTGAGTATTTGGGGAGTATTTACAAAACTTCTAGGAATAATGGTATCCACTGATTATCTTGTTATTGAATGTGTAGCAGGAGGCCAAATTACCCTTGGAAGATGTCTACTAAAGCTTTTGGGAGCAACTATTGATGTGGAGAAAGGTACCATGACTTTCACTTCCAAACCATGCTCCAACCATCAGTTCCCTAAAAGCAAGAATAAGGGTAAGAAAGGTAAACGTAAGCCTCGTAATTATTTGAATGCCTCCCCTTTTGAAAACACTTGATTCCATTTTTCTGGGCCTAGCTAAAAGGCGTTAAAGAAAAGCACTTCTTGGGAGATAACCCATGGTTTTATTTTTTCGCTTTGTTTTTATCTGTTTTCTTTGAGTCAAGGGGTTGTATACTTCTATAGAAACTCCTTTGTATCTTTATTTTCATGTATTAGTTGTGCCAAGTAAAGTTTCTAGCAAACGTTGGAGTTGATTTTGGATTTCTGCCCAGAAAACAGATTTCTGCTGTCCACCGTAAAAAAATCATATAATTCACAGAAAGATTAAAATGACCTGAAACTTTTTGTGCCTATTCCTCAGATAATTTTGAAACTTTTTCGTTCTTTATATTTTTCTATTTTAGCAACTTAAGTGCCCCGAAAAAATTCTTCATTGCAGACTACTCTGGTTTTGGCAGATTCAACCATTTTTCTTTAATTTGCTCTTTTACTATGTTGAGTGGATTTCTTTGCTTCACGAAATATCAGTGGATGTAGCTAATGTTTAAAAGTATCAATAGAACTTGTGCCTATGCATAAGCCATGAATTTTTTATTGTGCACTAACCCTCTAACGCAAATTATTTTGAGTGTGGTGTGAACGAAGTTTTCAAGGGTCAAGAGAAGAGGGTGATATAATGTGATCAAGAAGAGTGCAATGCCAAAGCTTGGGGATGCCCCCGTGGTTCATAACATAAATTCTAAGAAGACTCAAGCGTCTAAGCTTGGGGATGCCCAAGGAATCCCCTAATTCATCAACAAATTATCATGTCACTTCTAGTGAAACTATATTTTTATTCGGTCACATCATATGAATTTTTACTTGGAGTGTGTGTTTGTTTTTCTTTTGTTTTCCTTGCTGCAATAATATTGTTGGAACCTAGCATTGTTTGTGTGGGAGAGAGACACGCTCGACTTTTTCATATGGATACTCGTTATGCTCGTATTCTTAGTTTTTTTTCTTCTAGTTGCTGCAAATCCTTTTAGCTCCTGTTTTTCATGCATCTCTTATTCAGAGTTGTTAGTTTTAGTAGAGTTGTGTTAGTACTCTCTTGTTTCATTGTTGTATCTCTTGGAGAGTTTTTTTTAGTATAGAATGCTTGGTGTTGGAAAGCAGTAGTACAGTTTTCATGCTTACAACGGTGCAAAAAGAAGCTTGTATAGACTGTCGCTAGACTTTTTCATGTCATGTTAGATGTTATTTTAATTCTCAGCCTAGTGGTTATTTTGTAGCATGACTTGTCTCAAATAATTGAGAGTGTTTAATGTGCCATTGAAAGAATCATGAGTTGATTTTATCACATTGAAGCATAAATTTGTTGTTTTCTCCTTTTAATGTTTTGTTTGGTTGACTTGGCGCATGCTTACACCATGTTTATGACTACAAACCAATCACTTATAGCCTCTATGATCATTTAGTTTTTTTACTTGTAATACCCTTTATGCTTTGATTAATAATGTTTTTGTCGCTATGCATGATTATTGCCATTATGCTCTCTTGATTTGTCGCTCCCAGTCTTTTCTAGCATCCACCTATACCGAGTATGAGCTCTACTCGTGCATCCAACTCCCAAAAACCAAACTATGACAAATGTGTCCACCATACCTACCTACATCTGGTATTTAACCGCCATTCCAAAGTAAATTTCTCATGTGTTACCTTTAAAACCTTCAAAATTACTCATGTTTTAGCTCATGAGGGCGTGAATAGTTAATATTAATCTCACATGTTGATTGGATTTCACACCCTGCAAATTCTCTTCACTTTTTTGCCCCTGATTTATCAGTCAAAGCATAATTGTGTAAGAAAAAGAGAAAGAGGGACGACCTTCTACCCAGATGCGTCCTTCTATGGGAGCCGCTCTTGTGAAGTCTAGTTGGCTTGTTACGTACTGTATTTTCTGTTTACCATTCGTTGACATAAGCAGACACACCTCTCTAAAAAAATGTTTTCAATACCTCAGTTTAACAAAATAAAAAGCTCTAGCACATGAGTGATCCCTGCTTCCCTCTGCGAAGGGGCTTTCTTTTACTTTTATGTTGAGTCTCCATTTCCTAACTTTATGCACAGTTGAGAGAGCATAGTTGCCATTCTAAGTTTAATGTGCATTTTTTCCAGAAACATAATTAACTGATTCATGTTGTGTTATTATTTCCTCTCAAATTATTTGTTCTAATCATCCACTTGAACTTTGAAGGTGTTCTGGAATTTATGTTTTGCCCCACTCTTAAGGACAGGCAAAATATCACTTGTCTATGTTTTCTCTATGCTCGAAACAAATGTATAAATTTCGAGTGCATTATTATTCATGATCTTCTATCTGTGTTACTTTTCATGATGCAAAGTGATTGCTATGTTTCATTGTTAAAATTATATCTACCATGCTTGTGTCTAAAGTACTATGATCTCAGCTATACTTATTCTTTAACAATTTTGATGATCAAGTTTTTGTTGGTAGCATGTCACCTCAGAAATTATTTGTTCTGTCATTTACCTACTCGAGGACGAGTAGGAACTAAACTTGGGGATGTTGATACGTCATAACGTATCCATAACTTCTGATGTTCCATGTTGTTTTCATGTTATTTGCTACATGTTTCCTTTACACTTTATGTCATTTTTATCGATTTTCTGGGACTAACCTATTGACAAGATGCCACAGAGCCAGTTCCTGTTTTCTGCTGTTTTTAGTTTCAGAAAAGTTGTTCTGGAAATATTCTCGGAATTGGACGATTCAAAGCCCAGAAGTATTAGAATTCCCGAAGGATCCACGGAGTCCGGAGGAGACCCGAAGGGGGGCCACAGGGCCCCACACCATAGGGCGGCGTGCCCCTTGGCCGCGCCATGCATGCGGTGGTGTGGGCCCCATGGCTGCCCACCGACGTTGCCCTTTAGCCTATTTATTCCCCTCGGAAGGTTAACCCTAAATCAATCGACCTTTTCCACAAAAACTCCCGAGGCCGCCGTCATCGTCAACCCGAGTTCGGGAGGCTTCTGAAGTTCTCCTCGGCACCCTGGCGAGAGGGAAAATCATCACCGGAGGGCTCTACACCACCATGACCGCCTCCCGAATGATGCGTGAGTAGTTCATCTTTGGACTACGGGTCCATAGCACTAGCTAGATGGTTGTTATATCCTCTTTATGCCTCTTGTTTGGATCTTGTGAGCTGCCCTCATGATCAAGATCGTCTTATTGTAATGCCATATGTTGTGTTTGCTGGATCCGATGAATATTGAATGCTATGTATCTTTATTATTAATCTATCATGTTATCTTCATGTGTATGTCATTTATGATCTTGCATGCTCTCTGTTGTTAGTAGATGCTCTGGCCAAGTAGATGCTAGTGACTCGAAGAGGGAGTATTTATGCTCGATCGTGGGTTCATGCCTCCTTTGCATTTGGGCTCGAGTGACAGAAACGTGACAGATGGAGGATGTGTTGTTGCCATTAGGGATAAAAGACCGATGTTTACATTACACACTTTGCTTAATGCGATTATCTGCTGCTTGCAACTTAATACCCAAGGATTGCTAGGATGACATTCTGAGGGTGGATTATTAGTCATAGATGAAGTTGGATAACGGTCTATGAGTCTTGTTGTAATGCCCGCATGAATCACATAGTAATCATCATGTCATGCATATGCACTATGGTGCAGCCTTTATATATATATATCAATTGCCCAGCTGTAATTTGTTGACCACATATCTTATTTATCTTCTATGGAGAGACACCTCTAGTGAACTGTGGACCCCAGTCCTTTTTCCTCATACTGGTAATACAATCACTTCAATCTCTGTTTTCATATTGCCGCTACTGTTTTACTACTGCCATCACTGTTCTCTTTCATCTACTGCAAACAAATATTATTTTCCACATGGTACGTTTAACCTCTTTGTATTCAGAAAAACCAGTGAGATGGACAACCTCACTGCTTCGTTGCGGCAAAGTGATTGATTGTGTTGTGTAGGTTCCACATTGCTTATGAACCGGTTGTGCTCCCTGCCACCTCAGCTGCATCAACCATCAGAAGTTGCTTCTTTATCCTACTAGTTGATTCAACCTTGGTTTCTTATTAAGGGAAAACTTGCTGATGTGCTCATCATAGTGCAAGACCTGCACCATCAATATGCTAGATAGTTGATTCATGCCTCCTTTAACCAACGCCCGAGTGACAGAAACGTGTAGGAGGAGGATGTGATCTTGCCACTAGGGAGAAAATAATAGTCTTCTTGTCTATAGATGAGAATTATTTCTTACATTATGTATTATTCTTAATGCATTTCTCTGTTGCACACAAGAATTCATTTCGTTGTTGTAACTTAATACCAGCGAGATTTGATGGATAGCTGTCTCAAGGTGGACTCTTAGTAATAGATGTTGTCGGATGGCGGTCTATTTATCTTGACGTAATTCCTACAATGTTAGAACCCGTAAAATATATCTCATCATAATAGTATTGTTATGCGTTCATGATTTTTCAATTGCCCAACTGCAATTTGTTTACCCACCATGTTTATTGTTCTTAGGAGAGACACTACTAGTGAAACTATGGCCCCGGTCTTGTTTTCCTCATTGATTACAACCTCGTTTACTTTCTTTTCATCGTCACTTGATAGTTGTTCCGTTTTCATTTAATCGTCTCCAACCATTCGATCCAATTAATTCTCTACTTTTCAGCAAGACGAGAAGATTGACAACCTTCTCGGAAAGTTGGGAGCAAAAGAGAAGTTGTGTTTGTGTGCAGGTCCACGCTTGTTGAAGGACCAGACATCAAGCAACCTACTGAGAGACTTTGATGTCCTACTGGATCGATCACCCTCGTTCCTTAACTAGGGGAAATTCAATGCTGACTACATCATACCTTCCCTGTTGGGGTTTCCCAACGGGTGTGTGATCACGCCAACAAGCACGTAATTTTTGGCGCCATTGTTAGGGACTTCAAACTTTCAGCTATGGGAGTTACAAAATTCCACGTTCTCTCTTTTGTTTTGTTCTTGCTTGGTTTTCTTTTATTTATTTTTCTTTTCCTTATATCAAAAATTCAAAAAAATAGTTTTCTTGTTTCTAGTGTTTTACTTGTCTTGTTAGTTTTTTTGGCCTTTACATTGTTTCTATGTCTAAAACAATAAAAATCAAAAAGAGAATTAAAGTAAGAATTTATGAGTTTGCTTTGTAATCCCTCTCTTGATTGGCTTTTAGAAGAAGTTACATGTCCTGGACCAATAGCTAATAATGAAGAAACTGTAGAAAGAGAAGCTATTGGAGTTGTCTCATTGAAAGGAAACATGATTGGAGTAAACATGATAAACTTTATGAATCAAGTGACGAAGATGATACATTTAATGAATGTTTTTCTTCTTGTGGTGATATGTGTCTATAAACACCGTGAAGTATGAGTGCTATATTGATGAATGTGATGATCCTATGGATTCTTATGAAATACCCATGTTTGATGAACTTGATACTTGCTATAGAGGTAATGACCTTCAAGACTCAACGAAGAAAAACAAGGAAAAACAACTTGATACTTTGCCTATTGTTACTTATGATAATCCTTGCTATTTTGATAAGTATTATGATAATCATCTATTTGTTCCTACTATTGATATGTGTGATAATGAGGAGTTTTGCTTAGAAAATTTATATGTTAATTCTCTAAATTATGGTCCTATGTTACTAGATGATATGAATTATAATGCTACTGAAAATGGTATTATAGAGGTCTTAAATTTAGCTAAATAGAGTCCCATACCTTTTGAGAGTGATCAATCATCTTGTTATATAATTGTTAAATATGAGTTGGAAGAGGTCATGCTTTTAAATTTTGATCCCACTTTTTTGGAGCTTGATATAAATTGTGTGCTTGTAGATCATGAAAAACATGCTTTATATGATAGTTATATTGTTTATTTTGTTCATGATGCTATTGAAAATTATTATCAGAGAGGAAAACATGGTTGTAGCAATTTTTGTGGTACTGAAACACCTCTCTTTTTGTTGAAAGTTTTGAAATTGTTTTTTTTATCTTTCCATGCTTGCTACTTTATGCTTCTGTGATTTATTTATTTACAAGATTACTACACATAGGAAGTGCGTTGGAATGAAATATGTTTCATATTTGCTTCTTGATACTCTTATTTGTTTCAGTTCTTATTCCTATGTGAGCATCCTTTGAAAATTACTTTGCCTAGATAAAAGACATTAAAGAAAAGCGCTTTGGGGAGGCAACCCATTTTATTTTTGCTTTCAGTTTTCCCTGGTCTCTTGGAAGTTGTTACCTCTGTAATAACTATTCTTTATCCTTTTTATTTCGTTTTTGTGCCAAGAGTAACCTCTATTTGAAACCAAGTGCAATTTGATGTTTTCTTTCTAGATTTTTTATGCTTTACCCAAAAAATTCGTATCTCTTAGCCAGACTGCGAGAAAATTCTGAAAAAGTGGGCACCTGCCCCAAGTTGTTATCTAACTTTCATTAGCTTACCACTTTTTTATTTGAGTTGCGAAAGTGCCTTGGAAAAAATCATCTTTACACTTAGTTTTGTTTCAACAGATTTATGGCTTTGTTTGCATTTGCCTCTTAATCTTTTTATTTTTGCGTTCTCTCAAGGGGGTGGGCTTTAAAATAATCTGTGACAATATCTAATGTATAAATTGATTTTTTGGCTTGTGTTAAAACCAAACCAAGTGGATTTATTTATTTGATGCACTAACCCTACGAATGAAGATTGTGTGAAGTTTTGTGTGGAGGAAGTTTTCAAGTGTAAGGAGAGGAGGATGATATGAGAAGATAAATGATAGACAAAAGCTCAAGATTGGGATGCCCATGTCACCCCAAGAAATATCCAAGAAGTACAAGCATCAAATCTTGGGGATACCCAAGGCATCCCCTTCTTCATCAAGAAAATTATCACGTCACTTTTCAGGACACTATATTTTTATTGCTTCACATACTAAGTGTTATTCTTGGTGCGTTATTTTATTTTTCTTTCAGTTTTGTTTTGTTTTTTTACTAGTCATAATTGGTTGGATCCTGACATTCTTTGTTGGAGAGAAACACAGTCCATTGTATTCTTTAGAACACTCTAGTTTTCACTCTTATTGCATCGTGAGTGTTCAGTCATTGCTACTGCTATTTTTAGTTCATGTTTTCCTTCCTTATTTGTCCATAGCTTGTGTGTTTGCTATATTTAGATATGATTAGCTCTTTGGTTTTTATTGATTACTTGTTAAGAGAGTTGTTTCAAAGAAGTTGGTTATTTTTCGATGGGAGAAAAATATTTCATGCCTATAGTGGTGCAAAGGAAGCTTGTTTAGACTGTGACTAGGCATTGACATGTCATGTTAGATTTATTTTAATCGTGTGCTTATTAATTTATGATGCATCCTAACTAGTCTTAAATAACTGAGAGTGCTTAATGTGCTATTGAAATTAAATCATGTGTTATCCTTGATTATAATGAAGCATATTATTGTGGTATTCTCATTTGAATATTTATTTGGATTGACTTGGCGCATGCTCACACCATGTTATGACTATAAATAAAGTCACCTTTAGCCTTGATGATCTTTTATTTTTATACTTGTAATATCACTTATACTTTGATCAATGATGTTTTGTCGCTATGCTTGATTATGGCCGTTATTGCTCTCTCAGTTGATCGCTCCCAGTCTCTTGCTAGCCTTCACCTGTACTGACTATGAGCTCTACTCGCGCATCCAACTCCCTTAAACCAAAGTTATTCCAATGTGTACACCATATCTATCTATACATGGTATTGTATAACCATTCCAAGTAAATTGCTCATGTGCTACCTTTAAAAGTTTCAAAATTATTAAACCTTTATTTGTGTTCCTGTTTTAGCTCATGAGGAAGTTTAAAATACTTTATAATTTCTTCATGTTGGATGGTTTAGCCTCTTTACTTGCATAAATAATGTGTTTGTCCCTAATACTGCAAAAAGAGCTGGCAAACGGGTGTCTATCGCACAAAAGATAAATTACGACAACAACAATTAATCTCCTCACACTTTGTTCCTTAGAAATCACTTCAAACATAGCTTGTGTAAACAAAGGAGAAGAGGAATGTTATCGTTCATCAATGGAGACGCTCTTAGAAGCCATTTGACATGAAAGATAATAAAATATTATTAGCATTCGTTGATATAGACATACACCTCTCTCAAAATTATATTTTCAATATGCTCTATTTTATAAAACAAAAAGCTCTAGCACATGAGTGTTCCCTGCTTCCCTCTGTGAAGGGACTTTATTTTAGATATAGGATGAGTCTTCACCTTCTTACTTTATGCACCAATTAAGAGAGCATAGTTTTCATTCTGAGTATAATGTGCATAGTCCCCAAATTTGTTATTGATTGGAATATGATTATGTTATTCCTGGTCTAAAATTATTTTTATCTAGTCACCACTTGAAATTTGAAGCTTTCCTAACATTTATGTTTTGTTATTCCACGAAGGAAAAGCGGAATACAAATTTATCAAGTTTTTCATTATGATCTAACAAACGTATCAATTTTAATGCATCATTGCTCATTGTCAATTATTTGTGATACTTTTCATGTGCAACATAGTAGCAAAGCTTTCGTTGTTCAAATAACATTTATCATGTCTTTGTTGAAGTTCTTTGATCTTAGCTTGCAATGATATTACATAATTATTTATCAAGTTTGTGTTGGTTGCATGTCACCTCAAAAACTATTTTTGTTATCACTTACCTACTCGAGGACGAGCAGGAGTTAAGCTTGGGGATGCTGATACGTCCCAAATGTATATATAATTTTTATGCTCCATGCTTGTTTTCTTTATGTTCTTCCATGTTTTTCTTTGTTTTCCGGATTATTTCATGGACTAATCTATTAAAAATATGCCCAGAGCCAGTTTCTGATTTCTGCTATTTTTATGTTTCGAAAAAGTTCTAAAGAAAATATTCGCCAAAAGTCCTGAAAATTCATGGAAATTATTTTTTCTCCGGAACGAATACAGAGTCGAAAGGAGAGCTGGAGGGGAACCAGGGGGCCACCAGAAGAGTTCTACGCGTGCTCCCTAGGCCGCGCCTGGGGTCACCTTGTGGCCCTGGCCACCGCCTCACGTCGCGCTCTTCGCCTATAAATTCACATTAACCTAAAAACATCGAGGACGGAGAAATTTTTCACGAAACAGATACAGAGGCGCTGTCACCTCGGAAGTCCAATCTAGGGCTTATGGCGTCCTGTTCCAGCACCCTGCAGGAGAGGGGGATCGTCGCTGGAGGCCTCTACATCGCCATGATTGCCTCCAGGCATATGTGTGAGTAGTTCATCCCGGGACTACGGGTCCATAGTTGTAGCTAGATGGTGTTTTTTTACACTTTGTGCCACCATGTTTATATATTGTGAGCTTCCCTACATGATCAAGATCACCGTTATGTAATTTCTACATGTTGTGTTTGCTGGGATCTGATGAATCATGATATTGTGATTATTTGTTCATGTCATATTGAGTTGCTTCACATAATTTTTTAGAGAGTTTTAATCTTGTATTTCAATGCTCTCTGATGTGTATGATTTCCTATGCCAACTTATTGTATACACCTCCAAAAGAGGATTTACATGCTAGATAGTGGGTTCATGCCTCCTTTAACCAACGCCCTAATGACACAAATGTGTAGAAGGAGGATGTGTTGTTGCCACTAGGAAGAAAACAACGATGTTCTTCTCTAAAGATGGGAATTATTGAATACATTACGAATTGTTCTTAATGCATTTGTCTGTTACACAAAAGAAATCATTTCGTTGCTGCAACTTAGTACCAACGAGTTTGCTTGGATAGCTGTTTCAAGGAGGACTCTTAGTAATAGATGTTGTCGGCTGGCTGTCTATTTATCTTGACGAAATTCCTACATTTTCATAACCCGTAAAATATATATCTTCATAATAGTATTGTTATGCGTTCTTGATTTGGCAATTGCCCAGCTGCAATTTGTTTACCCAGCATGTTTATTGTTCTTAGGAGAGACACCACTAGTGAAACTATGGCCCCCGGTCCTATTTTCCTCTTCTATTATAGCCTCGTTTACTTGCTTTTCATCATCACTTGATCGATGTTCCATTTTCATTTAATCATCTTCAGTCATTCGATTTAATTAATTCTCTAGTTTTCAACAAGATGAGAAGATTGACAAACTTCTTGGAAAGTTGGGGCCAAAAGAGATTTTGTGTTTGTGTGCATGTCCACGCTTGTTGAAGCACCCGACAACAAGAAACCTAATAAGAGACTTTGAAGTCCTACTAGATTGATCACCCTCGTTCCTTAACTGGGGGAAATTCGCTTCTGAATATATCATACCTTCCATGTTGGGGTTTCCCAACGGGTGTGTGACACGCCAAGAAGCTCGTAATTCTTGGCTCCATTGTCAGCTACTTCAACCTTTCAGCTAGGGGAGTTACACAATTCCACTTTTTTTCTTGCTTAGTTTTCTTTTATTTAGTTTGTTTTCCTTATATCAAAAATCCAAAAAAAAAATAGTTTTCTAGTTTCTAGTATTTTACTTGTTTTGTTAGTTTTTTTTGCCTTTACATTGTTACTATGTCTAAAACAATAGAAAAAAAGTAACTTAAAGTAAAAACTTATGAGTTTGGTTTGTAATCCCTCTCTTGATTGACTTTTCAAATAAGATACATGTCATGAACCAATAGCTAATAATGAAGAAACTATAGAAAGAGAAGCTAATTGGAGTTTTCTCATTGAAAGGAAAATATGATTGGAGTAAACATGATAAACTTTATGAATCAAGCGGTGAAGATGACACATTTAATGAATGTTTTGCTTCTTGTGGTGATAATGTGTCTATAAACATCATGTAGGATGAGTGCTATATTCATGAATGTGATGATCCTATGTATTCTTATGAAATACCCATGTTTGATGAACTTGATACTCGCTACAGAGGTAATGACCTTCAAGACTCAAAGAAGAAAAACAAGGAAAAACAACTTGATACTTTGCCTATTGTTACTTATGGTAATCCTTGCTATTTTTATAAATCTTTTGATAATCCTCTATTTGTTCCTACTACTGATATGTATGATAATGATGAGTTTTGCTTAGAAAATTTATATGTTAATGTTGTAAATTATGGTCCTATGCTACTAGATGATATGAATTATAATGCTACTGAAAATGGGATTGTAGAGGTATTAACTTTAGCAAAAATAAGTCCATATCTTTTGAGAGTGATCAATCATCTTGTTATACAATTGTTAAAAAAAGGTTGGAAGAGGTCATGCTTTTAAATTTTGATCCCACTATTTTGGAGCTTGATATAAATTGTGTGCTTGTAGATGATGAAAAACATGCTTTGTATTAAAGTTATATTGTTGATTTTGTTCATGATGCTACTGAAAATTATTATCAGAGAGGAAAATATGGTTGTAGGAATTTTCCTGTTACTAAAACACCTCTATTTTTGTTGAAAGTTTCGAGTTTTATTTTTTACCTTCCTATGCTTGCTACTTTATGCTTATGTGATTTATTTATTTAAAATATTCCTACACATAGGAAGTGGGTTAGAATGAAATATGTTCCATATTTGCTTATTGATACTCTCTTTTTTCAGTTCTTATTCCTATGTGAGCATCCTTTCAAAATTACTTTGCCTAAATAAAAGACACTAAAGAAAAACGTTTTTGGGAGGCAACCCACTTTATTTTTGCTTTCCGTTTTCCCTGTTCTCTTGGAAGTTGTTACCTCTGTAACAACCACTCTTTATCCTTTTTATTTAATTTTTGTGCCAAGAGTAACCTCTATCTGAAAGAAAGTGCAATTTGTTGTTTTCTGTCTAGATTTTTATGCTTTACCAAAAAAATATATCTCTCAGCTAGAGTGCAAGCAAATTCTGAAAAAATGGGCACCTGACCCATGTTGTTATCTAACTTTCATCAGCTTACCACTTATTTATTTGATTTAAGAAAGTGCTTCGGAAAAATTCATCTTTACACTCAGTTTTGTTTTGACAGATTTCTGTTTGCATTTGCCTCTGAATCTTTTTATTTTTGCATTCTCTCAAGGGGAGAGGGCTTTAAAATAATCTGTGAAGGTATCTAATTTTTAAATTGAGTGATTTGCTTGTGTTAAAACTGAACCAAGTGGATTTATTTATTTGATGCACTAACCCCGCTAATGAAGATTGTGCAAAGTTTTGCGTGGAGGAAGTTTTCAAGTGTAAGGAGAGGAGGATGGTATGAGAAGATGAATGATGGACAAAAGCTCAAGCTTGGGATGCCCATGTCAACCCAATAAATATCCAAGAAGTACCAGCGTCAAAGCTTGGGGATGCCCAAGGCATCGTCTTCTTCATCAACAAAACTATCAGGTCACCTTTCAGGACACTATATTTTATTACTTCACATACTATGTGTTATTCTTGGTGAGTCATTTTATTTTGCTTTCAGTTTTGTTTTGTTTTCTTACTTGTCATAATTGGTTGGATCCTGGCATTCTTTGTTCGAGAGAAACACACTCCATTGTATTGTTTAGAACACTCTAATTTTCACTCTTATTGTGTTGTGAGTGTTCAGTCTTTCCTACTTCTGTTTCTAGCTCTTGTTTTCCTTGCTTATTTTAGCTTGTGTGTTTGCTATATTTAGATATTATTATCTCTATGGTCTTTATTGATTACTTGTTAAGAGAGTTGTTTCAAAGAAGTTGATTAGTGTTTCGATGGGCGCAAAATATTTTATGCCTATTATGGTGCATACGAAGCTTGTTTAGACTATAACTAGGCTTTGACATGTCATGTTAGATGTCGTGGGATAATCACGGCAGACGTTACCGGGGGTAACGGATCTTGGGGCAAGACGACACAGGCGTTTGGGAGAGGGTTTAGCTCAGAGGAAAACATGATGGAACTCGATCTGATAGCCGGCAATCAAGTCGCCGAGTCTCCGATCTCACGATATTAACTCAACTCTCGTGTTACACTGGATACTCGATACCAAACGATATTGCTAGGGTTCTTAGATCTCTCTCAGCTAAACCTAGGGGTCGGTTTATAAAGTACCCGTACCTCCTGGCTTACCCTCCAAGACGCACCCTGAATCCTACCCGGACACCGCATACAAACCCTAACTTTCCTTTACCGTAACCCACAATCCGGGTTACGAGGCCTACAGCTTGGGCCTTCCAGAAGTTTCTTTATTCTTAGCCGGATCTTGCGCAGCGTCCTTTGGGCCGGGTTACACCTTGGAGTTGGCCTACCGGGTTATTATCCCTCCATCAGTAGTCCCCAGAATAGCTTGGGCTTCACAGATCCGTCCTTGAAGCGCATGTTATTCCCTGAAAAAATATCGAACGCACAAGTGTATGGAGGCCGGGTTAAGGTGCTTTGATAAATAGCTAGGCCTAACTCCATGGTGGCCATATAGTAACCCGGCTTTTCTCCAAGTACTTGGCTTAGCTCTCCAGGTCTAAACCCTGATAAAAAATGCCAAAAGCTCGACTTACTTTACTCGATAATTAACCCTGACATCGCGGAAAATATCTCCTTCTTATTTCTGCCCGGATATCACGTTCAACACTTGAAGCATATCTCGAAAAATCCGCACAGATGACCGTTATCCCAAAATTTCCGGATCCCGCCTGTTAGGATAGGTTTATTCACCCACATATTATAAATAGAGCCCAGAGGGTAACTTAGATCCCAACGTTTCATTCCAACCTTCCCTTTGCTTCCTTACTCCCTGCGCTCCGCAATTCCACAAGAATCTCAATCCGCCATCGTAGCAAGGCCGCCGTCGACCACGTTCATCCTTGAACTGCTCCGCGCCGCCGCCAAACTCTGCCACCGCGCCTTCATCCCGCTCATCAAGGGTTGCGGGGGGGACATCCAGATCGCGACATCGGCCGCCGCCACGCCAGATTCAAGCTCCTCTCAGTAAGTATTTGTTAAGATAGCTCCGCAATTGCTCGATTCACCTTAGATTGGATCTAGGTCAACCTGCGAGCCGTTCTTCCTATTGCACCGGATTAGATCGATTTGACGCTCGCTAACTCCTTTAACCACCTGTTTGATGATTACACCTCATCCTCCTACCATTATTAATCACCAATTTCTTCGTAGAGTCGTTCGCAAGTTTTCCAATCTAGATCCATTTCACCTTAATTTTCCGCGCATAACATTGACACCCGGAAAATCCTCCTTTTCCGGCTATTTTGCTTGCAGTAGATACATGGGCAACCATCCGTCTTCCCCAAATACTTTTCCATACGTAAGTGACCAATAATCTCCATAGTTGTACTTAATACCCGGATACCTCGCAATCTCCACTCCATGGCGTGATACCCGGATAGTTCTTAGTTTTCATACTTCCTTGATACCCCAGACTCGGATAATCCAATACTTCCGAGTCTTATTTCCTGTACCTTTTTTCCTTGTGTTTTGCAGGTTGATCCCATGGCTCCCAAAAGGCAAGGGAAACAGCCGGCCGAGGCGAAGACAACCCAATCCATATCCGCCAACTGGGGGCGATCCACTGTCACAAAGGCCAAGCTGGAAGAATTGGCCGAGTTGGGGGTTCTTCCCCCTCAAAAGGACATTCACTGGAGGGCGCCGGGTGACGAGACCCGACCCACACCCGCTGACGGCGAGGTAATCTGTTTCCTAGAGAACGTGACCCGGGGATTCCGCCCTCCGGGTCACCCTTTCTTTCGCGAGGTCCTGAGCCACTACGGCCTCCGGGTATTCGACATAGGGCCTAACTCTATGTTGAATATTACCCACTTCACTGTCCTATCCGAGTCATACTTGTGCACTCCGCCAAGTTTGACTCTCTTTATTGAACTTTTCCAGTGCAAGCCGTGCCGCGAAAGCGGTGACAGAGCACTTCTCACTTGCGGCGGGGTATCCATCCAACGCCGCAAAAACTCCCCAATGCCAACCCTTAATCTGAACTCCCATGTTAAACACTGGCAACTATCCTTCTTCTACTGCCACGACACCTCTCCACCCGGCGAGAAGAGACTGCCGGGTCACTCGGAGGGCCTCCTCAATACTTCCGAGAATTTCAATGCTTTCGCCCCTGACTCAGACAGGGAGGCAATCATACCTTTGCTAGCTAAGTTAGCCGTTCTCTCAGCCCAAGGCCTTCTTGGGCTCAACTTAGTGAAAACTTGGGTCGACTTCCGGATCCAACCCAATTCTATCCGCTCCAAATTGATGTGCGAATATTCGGGGCACACCACAGACGCCCTTTGATATTCCACCAAGAGCTTTGCAGCCGGGGCTACCAACAAAACCATCAAGGGTTTCTTGACAGAGAAGCTGGAGGTGATAAAGAACGTCGCCGGGTTACCTCCGTTTACTCGGGAAAACCCAGCCCCAGCGGTAAGACCCGATATTCATAAGTTTATTTCCTCATCTTGACTCGATACTGCTCCTAGTTCTTATTTTCATCTTTATGTCTCAGGCCGATGATCCTTTCTGGACAGTTGAAACCTCCCCCCCTTCCAGAGACCCGGAAGAAGAAGATGAGACGGCTGACGGTGACGAGGGTATTTGCCCGGATCTTGTATTATCTTTACTTGCATCATTTTCCTCCCATTTAACTTTTTCCCACGAACACACACTCGGTTCGCAGGGCTGGAGGACGAAGGTGAAAATAACGAGGATGACCCGGAGGCTACCGAATCTGACCAAGAGGCAACAGTTGGAGCCAAGAGGAAGACCAGAGGGGCAGTGTCCAAGGTTCCTTTCTCCTCTATATCCTCTGAACCTTACTCCTTTGATGCCATGCGACAACTTAACCATCAATTATCGAACACGTCGTACTTGAAGGATTCTCTTCCAGCCAAGCGCAGAGTAACTCGGAGTTCCCCGGGTGAGGATCCCCTTAACCCGGGCATCTCCATCTCCCCCGTCCATCGTGCCAGTGCTCCTCCGCCTCGTCCTTCCAATTCTCCTCAGCGCCACCCTTCTCCTAACCATCCACGTGCCGGGCAATTCCGGGTTCCGCTGTCGGTCCCTTTGACATCTTCGTCTGCTTCCAGCAGCGAGCTCCCGCCGGACTACGCCGTAAATACCGGGTAAGTTTTTGCCATATGACATCTTTTGATACCTGACAATTTTCAATCACCATTGCTAACTGCCTCCTATCATCTTTCTTTTAGCGCTCAAGTCACCGTTAGTGACCCGGAGAATGTGGGGATGGATAACCGTCAGACAGAGGTGCCGACTGAGACCGTAGATGCCGCGACTGGCGGTGATATTGAGAACAACCAGGAACAAGGCCCCTTGGGCGATCCACTTCACCAAGCCGCCGGGTCCTGCTTCATCCGAACCAGTGGACGAGGAGATCGAGGTTCCGGACACGAGGATGGATTCTCCCAACCCGGATACCCAAACTATCCGGGTCCCGACCCCAAGGGCGGGGAGAGCTCCCCCATCAGGCGACCAGGCTCCCGACTCTTCCGGTGTCCGACCCGAGGACCTGACGTTTGCCCAGATGCTCGAAACACTGCGCGCTTTGAGGGCTAATGAATAAAACATCTTGGAGGCTTTAATAGCCAAACACGAGGTAAACCCGACTAATATTGCTTGTGTCCTTATCCAGTCCCCAAGTTCCGAGTGAATTGATTCACAATTTGCTTGGAACTTTACGATATACACGACTGATAACTTGCCCCTTTACCCGGCTAATCCTTCCTTGCATCCATGTAGTCCTTCGTGACTTAATCTGAGGAGAAACTGGCCCAGGCCACCAAGCTCATTGAAAAGGAGGTGGCTCTGCGTGAGGCGGCCGAGGCTGAGGCCAGGAGGAGCAGGACGATAATGAAGAAGTATAGGAGGAGGGCTCACACAGCAGAAGATGATCTAACGAGCCTTTCTGTTCAAATTGCTGATACATATCGTGCTTTGCTTGGTACGTTTCTTCATCCGGGTTATCCTTTTGATAAATAGCCGAAGTTTCCTGACTCATGTTTCCATTTCTGCAGGTCCGGATGAAGTGATGCCGGACGAGGGTGACATTGCCTGGCTGAAAACTATCAAGAGCGTTATCCGGCAGCTATGCGCCGGAACCAAATGGATCCTTCCAGAAATACGGTGGCCGGGTAAAGGGCATGGCGACCTGAAGAGAATGCTAGACGCTTGCTCCACTATCCCCGAGTGGATTTGGCACTGGAAACGCTCGTCCTGCCGGGTTGGAGTAACCCGGGGTCTTGCGCTTGCCAAGGCTTACTTCCCTAAGCTCGAGCTAGCCAAGCTTATAGGCGGTTTCCCGGAATACAAGCTTGATGGGTCCAAGTTCTCCTTGAAGGATTTCCAGGCCGTCCAGAAGGAGGTCCGTTACCCGGCCAGCGTGATTGCTGACGACTTAGATGTCGATTCCCTCGTTCCTGCATATGATGCTGCATGTGAAGCGGTTAAGTCGGATCTTCCCGAGCCATATGACATGCTGGCCCGATGGAAGGAGGAAGCTGCTAAGTTGAGGGAGGAGGCTGCCAAAAAGAAAGCTGAAGCCGATTCTGCACCCGCTACCTCCACACCAGTCGTTCCTCCTCCTGCGCGAGCCGGTACTACTGATCCGGGTGCTGCTGTTACCCCAAGTGATAACAAGGGCAAGGCGAAGATGGACGCCGCGGCCTAGAACGCCGAGTGATACCTGATGCCTGATGCTACTTCATACACGTAAGTTGATCGATGTGTCGTTAGAACAACTATTTTTGGATGGTGCGCCTGTGCACCTTTGGTACTATTTGTCGGAGTTTGTAATGCACTCTAAGTTCTTGATACACTTTCTGCTTCTTCTGATCGTTTAAATATATCCACTTTTGAGTCAACTTGTTCTTGATATCCGACTTTCTTTACGATTCCTTTTGTGAGACTCGGTTTCCGAGTTTCGTGGGTGTTGACAAGCGGACTTGCTTCTAAGCCCCCAAGTCCCCAAGACTCGGATGTTTGGGTTTTTTGAGCTTTAGCAACTAAGCCACTTTTTCCTTTCCAAAATCCCGAATCGCCAAGACCCGAATTTCCGAGTCTGGGATATGTGGTCTTTTCGAGGAGAACGAGTTTTGTTGTTTGCTAAGCCCAAACCCGGAGCCGTTTCACATAGGTAATGAAGTTATGCTTGATAAACATTGAGTTTCCAGCTATTAGCCTTATACTCTGCATAACTTGTGGTTTAGATGACCCTTTTGACAATCTTGTACTATAAGCCGGCTTTCGTGTGGATATCATGTTGTTACATCTATACGAAAACAGGGTCAGGAAAGTCCCATTGGGCTTCATGGCTGATTGTAATCGTAAGCGAGCAAATCATGCCACTTTTATTGCGAGTCACATCGAGCTTAAGTAAGAAAAGTCAAGAAAGTTTGGCTCCTTTGTCCGGTTATAAGATTGCAGCCATACTCGTTTGCGAGTAATCGGCCCTTATAACTCATAGGCATCAAGGCCGGGTCATTGAGTTTGCAACTGTGTTATTCAAGCAATCAGCCCCCAAGACCTATATATATGCAACGTACTGAGATTAAGGAACATGATAATAACCACTTCTTTTCTTGATATGAGAATGTTAGGTCAGCAAGCCGCCTCATTAAAAACCCATCCAGTCCCCAAGGGTACCCTGGATAGGAAAAGAGTACGTCTGAAACCTGCTGCCTGTTACATCGTGCAATTCCACTTGCCAATATAGTCTTTACTAAGTATAATATGGACGTAGCTGAGCCACGTTCCATGGTCTGTCTCTTTCTTGCATAGATGAAGTGGTATGAGCGGTGTCATTAACTGTAGCCGACTCTTCCCTTGCATCTACCAAGTAATATGATCCATTATGCAGATTCCGGCTTATGATAAACGGTCCTTCCCATGGTGGTGATAATTTGTGTTTTCCTTCGTTTGACTGTACCAGGCGCAGAACCAAGTCTCCTTCCTGGAATACCCGGGTTTTCACGCGCCGGCTATGATACCTCCGTAGATCTTGCTGATATATGGCTGATCTTTCCAGGGCTTGTTCCCTTTGTTCTTCTAACATATCTACGGCGTCCTGCTGGGTCTTCTCGTTCTCTATCTCGACGTAAGCTGATACTCGAGGTGAATCATGAATAATATCACTCGGCAACACTGCTTCCGCACCATAAACCATGAAGAATGGTGTCATCTGAGTAGATCTGTTAGGTGTAGTGTTGATACCCCAGACCACGGAAGGTAGTTCTTCGACCCATGCACCCGCAGCCCTAATGCAAGGGACTCGCAGTCGTGGTTTTAGTCCACGAAGTAATTCTTGGTTTGCCCTCTCCACTTGTCCATTGGCCTGCGGATGAGCCACTGACGCTACGTCAAGTCGGATTCCATTGCTACCACAAAACTTTTCCATTGCGCCAAGGGACATGTTGGTTCCATTGTCGGTAATTATACTGTGGGGATACCCGAACCGATAGATAATTCTTTTCAGGAACTTGACTGCTGTGACTGCTTCACAGTTGGTGACTGGCATAACCTCAACCCACTTGGTAAACTTATCAATAGCCACCAAAAGATGTGTCTTCTTGCAAGGTGACATGTGAAAGGGACCAACCATGTCCATACCCCAAACCGCGAACGGCCAAGTTAGCGGAATAGTCCGTAATTCCATAGCCGGCACGTGGGTTTGGCGTGCGTACCTTTGACATCCGTCACACCTTGCCACTAAGCGCTCCGCATCTGCTAGAGCAGTGAGCCAGAAAAATCCGTGTCGATAAGCTTTGGCC
Source organism: Alopecurus myosuroides (assembly GCA_028641055.1). Taxonomy (NCBI): domain Eukaryota; kingdom Viridiplantae; phylum Streptophyta; class Magnoliopsida; order Poales; family Poaceae; genus Alopecurus; species Alopecurus myosuroides. Next base: position 198,705,040 of record CM054063.1, on the reverse strand, counting down.
ACAAGGGATCTTGTGGATGCATGATGCCCACAATCACCTTCATGGATTTCCTTAAGAATCTGTCGGCCTTCTTCTGGTGCTACACAGCGCAAAAAGACTCCTGCTGCACTCCTCTTGTATAACTCCCCATTGATGATCGAATATCCCTTTGCTCGCCGCAGAATTTGCCTTGCTAACACCTCTTGCTGTGGTAACTCGCCCCGTGATAGGTAGGCCAAAAAACGGTTCTGTCCACTCGGGAATAGCACGTACAGTGGCCACAAGTCCTAAATCCGGGTCTCTGGACTGGATAACCTTTCCCATCCTCTTTACGCTCCACAACCACTACTGCACTGACGGCTCGGGGGCCAGCTGCCACGTATAGCAACATAGGCTCTTTAGGACCCGGGGCCGCTAGTACTGGTGCCTCGGATAACTGCTTCTTTAGTGCTTCGAACGCCTCATCCGTCTCTTGATCCCATACGAATTTGTCGGATTTTCTCAAGAGCCGGTACAAGGGTATTGCCTTTTCTCCGAGTCTTGATATAAATCGGCTCAAGGCTGCTACGCAGCCCGTGAGCTTTTGAACATGCTTCAAATTTTCCGGCTTTTTCAGACTTTGGATAGCTTTGATTTTGTCCGGGTTTGCTTCAATTCCTCTCTCGGAAACGATAAAGCCAAGTAATTTCCCAGCTGGAACTCCAAATACGCACTTTGTCGGGTTAAGCTTCATCTGATACCTCCTTAAGTTCTTGAACGTTTCCTTTAGATCGTCGATAAATGTTTCTGCCTTCCTGGTCTTGATAACCACATCATCCACATAAGCATGGACGTTGCGTCCAATTTGGTCCTCGAAGCACTTCTGAATACACCGTTGATAAGTTGCGCCAGCGTTCATCAACCCAAATGTCATGGTTTTGTAACAAAAGGCCCCAAAAGGGGTTATAAACGATGTTTTCTCCCAATCCTCCCTCTTGAGTTTAATCTGATGATATCCGGAATAAGCGTCCAGAAAGCACAATAGGTCACTCCCAGCTACTGCATCTATGATCTGATCTATCCTTGGTAGTGCGAACGGATCCTTTGGGCAATGCTTGTTGAGACTCGTAAAATCAATGCACATTCTCCACTCATTGGTCTTTTTCATCACTAGCACCGGATTTTCTAACCAGTCCGGGTGAAATACTTCCATGATGAAGCCGGCTGTCAATAGCCGAGCAATTTCTTCACCTATAGCTTTCCTTCTTTCCTCATTCATCTTCCTCAAGCCCTGCTTCACAGGCCTGGACTTGGGATCTACATGCAAACTGTGCTCTGCCAACTCTGTAGGGATACCCGACATGTCGCTAGGTGTCCAGGCGAATACGTCCGCATTCGAACGAATAAACTCCACAAGTGCCTTCTCCTGCTCGCTGTCCAAGTTAGACCCTATAGTAAATTGCTTAGTGGGATCACCTTCGACAAAATCTATCATCTTGGTGTCCTGTGCTGCCTTGAATTTTGCTCTTTCGTCCTTAGTATTCGGCCTTTTTAATGCGGTTCCATCATCCGGATCTACTTGAGACCGATAATACTTGAGTTCTTCTTTTCTGCAAGCTTGCTCGGCCATTACCGAATCTCCTTCGTCGCACTCGGCCGCTATATCCCGGCTTCCATGTATGGTGATGGTCTGCTTAGGACCCGGAATCTTCAGCTGCAAATACACATAACACGGCCTGGCCATGAATTTGGCGTAAGCCGGTCTTCCAAATAGTGCGTGATAAGGACTGCGCAATTTGACCACCTCGAACGTGAGCCACTCGACTCGATAATTATCCGTTGATTCTCCGAAAGCTACCTCCAATGCGATTTTCCCCTCGGGACATGCCGAGTGACCCGACACTATTCCATGAAAAATTGTTGAGCTTTTCTGTAGCTGGGACTCTTTGAGACCCATGCGTGAAAAAGTTTCCCAGTACAAGATATTGATGCTACTTCCACCATCCATCAGGACCCTTTTTAACTCGTAGCCATTAACCTGTGGTGCGACTACCAATGCTAAGACTCCTGGGCGCTCTATTCTTTCCGGGTGGTCTCTTCTGCTCCACGTTATCTCTTGCTCCGCCCATTTCAGGTATCCCGGACCAGCCGAGGAAACCGAGTTCACAGCTTGCTTGAGTATCTTTTTGTCCCTATTAGAAGTTCCTGTGCTATGCACATGATATTGTCCTTTTAAATCAGATGTACGTACCATACCGATGAAGACGCTGATCTGGCCGATCGTCACAATAGATCCAGATCAGAGGTGATCCGACTCTGGCCCCCAGCCGGAATCGTCTACCATCTTCTCCCCTTCGTGGTCGATGTAGATCTCGCCGACGACAAGATTCTCCATGTTCTTCCGAGCTTCTCCCGTGATGTAAACACCTTTGGACGCAGGCCCCACGGTGGGCGCCAACTGTCGTGGGATAATCACGGCAGACGTTACCGGGGGTAACGGATCTTGGGGCAAGACGACACAGGCGTTTGGGAGAGGGTTTAGCTCAGAGGAAAACATGATGGAACTCGATCTGATAGCCGGCAATCAAGTCGCCGAGTCTCCGATCTCAGGATATTAACTCAACTCTCGTGTTACACTGGATACTCGATACCAAACGATATTGCTAGGGTTCTTAGATCTCTCTCAGCTAAACCTAGGGGTCGGTTTATAAAGTACCCGTACCTCCTGGCTTACCCTCCAAGACGCACCCTGAATCCTACCCGGACACCGCATACAAACCCTAACTTTCCTTTACCGTAACCCACAATCCGGGTTACGAGGCCTACATCTTGGGCCTTCCAGAAGTTTCTTTATCCTTAGCCGGATCTTGCGCAGCGTCCTTTGGGCCCGGTTACACCTTGGAGTTGGCCTACCGGGTTATTATCCCTCCATCATTAGATGTTATTTTAACTGTGTACTTATTAATTTATGATGCATCATAACTAGTCTTAAGTAACTGAGAGTGCTTAATGTGCTATTGAAATTAAATCATGTCTTATTCTTGATCATAATGAAGCATATTATTATGGTATTCTCCTTTGAAGATTTATTTGGATTGACTTGGCGCATGCTCACACCATGTTATGATTATAAAAAAAGTCACCTTTATCCTTGATGGTCTTTTATTGTTAGACTTGTAATATCACTTTATTCTTTGATCAATGATTTTTTGCCGCTATGCATGATTATGGCCGTTGTTGCTCTCTTAGTTGGTCGGTACCAGTCTCTTGCTAGCCTTCACCTGTACTGAGTATGAGCTCTACTCGTGCATCCAAATCCCTTAAACCAAAGTTATACCAATGTGTACACCATATCTATCAATGCATGGTATTGTGCAACCATTTCAAGTAAATTGCTATTGTGCTACCTTTAAAACTTTCATAATTATTAAACCTTGTTTTGTGTTCCTGTTTTAGCTCACGAGGAAGTTTTAAATACTTTATAATTTGTTCATGTTGGATGGCTTCACCTCTTGACTTGCATGAATAATGTTTTTGTCCCTGATACTGCAAAAAGAGCTGGTAAACGGGTGCCCAGCGTACAAAAGATACATTACAACAAGAACAATTAATCTTCTCACACTTTGTTCCTCAAAAATCAGTTCAAACATAGCTTGTGTAAACAAATGAGAAGAGGAATGCCATCGTTCCTCAATGGATCTGGTCTTAGAAGCCATTTGACATGAAAGATAATAAAATATCTAAAATTATTTTTATCTAGTCACCACTTGAACTTTGAAGGTGTCCTAACATTTATGTTTTGCTATTCCAAAAAGGACAAGAGGAATAATAGTTTATCATGCTTTTAATTATGATCGAACAACCATATTACTTTCAATGCATTATTGCTCATTGTCAATTATTTGTGATACTTTTCATGTGCAACATAGTAGCGAAGTTTTCGTTGTTCAAATAACATTTATAATGTATTTGTTGAAGTTCTTTGATCTTATCTTGCAATTATTTTACATAATTATTGATCAAGTTTGTGTTGGCTGCATGCCACCTCAAAAAATCATTTTTGTTATCACTTACCTACTCGAGGACGAGCAGGAGTTAAGCTTGGGGATGCTGATACGTCCCAAATGTATCTATAATTTTTGATGATCCATGTTTTTTCCCCCTTTATGTTCTTCCATGTTTTCCTTTCTTTTCCGGATGATTTCATGGACTAACCTATTAACAAGATTCCCAGAGCCAGTTTCTCTTTTCTGCAGTTTTTATGTTTCAGAAAAGTTCTAAAGAAAATATTCGCCAAAAGTCATGAAAATTCACGGAGATTATTTTTTCTCCGCAACAAAAGCGGATTCGAAAGGAGATATAGAGGGGAACCAGGGGGCCACAAGAAGAGTACCAGGCACGTCCCCCTAGGCCGCGCCTGGGGGTCACATTGTGACCCTGGCCACCACCTCCCGTCGCGCTCTTCGCCTATAAATTCACATTGACCCTAAAAACGTTGGGGATGGAGAAATGTTTCACGAAACAGATACAGATTCACCGTCACCTCGAAAGTCCAATCTAGGTATTCTGGAGTCCTGCTCCGGCTCCCTGCCGGAGAGTGGATCGTCGCCGAAGGACTCTACATCGCCATGATCGCCTCCAAACAGATGTGTGAGTAGTTCATCCCGGGACTACGGGTCCATAGCTGTAGCTAGTTGGTGTTTTTTTTCAATTTGTGCCACCATGTTTAGATGTTGTGAGCTTCCCTACATGATCAAGATCAATGTTATGTAATTTCTACATGTTGTGTATGCTGGGATCTGATGAATCATGAGATTATGATTATTTCGATCATGTCATATTGAGTTGATTCACTTATATTTTTAGGGAGTTTTAATCTTGTCTTGCAATGCTCTATGGTGCGTATGATTTCCTATGTCAATTTATTGTATGCACCACCCAAAGAGGGTTATATGCTAGATAGTGGGTTCATGCCTCCTTTAAGCAACGCCCGAGTGATAGAAACGTGTAAAAGGAGGATGTGTTGTTGCCACTAGGAAGAAAACAATGGTGTTCTTGTCTACGGATGAGAATTATTGATTACATTACGTATTGTTCTTAATGCATTTCTTTGTTAAACAAAAGAAATCATTTCGTTTGTGCAACTTAGTACCAGCGAGATTTGTTGGATAGCTGTCTCAAGGTGGACTCTTAGTAATAGATGTTGTTGGATGGCGGTCTATTTATGTTGACGTAATTTCTGCAATGTTAGAACCCGTAAAATATATCTCGTCATAATAGTATTGTTATGTGCTCATGATTTGTTAATTGCCCAGCTGCAATTTGTTTACCCAGCATGTTTAGTGTTCTTAGGAGAGACACCACTACTGAAACTATGGCCCCCGGTCCTATTTTCCTTATTGATTACAACCTCATTTACTTGCTTTTCATCATCACTTTATCCCTGTTCTGTTTTCATTTAATCATCTTCAACCATCCGATACAATTAATTCTCTAGTTTTAAGCAAGACGAGAAGATTGACAACCTTCTCAGGAAGTTGGGAGCAAAAGAGAATTTGTGTTTGTGTGCAGGTCAACGCTTGTTGAAGCACCAGACAATAAGCAACTAATGAGATACGTTGAAGTCCTACTGGATTGATCACCCTGGTTCCTTAACTTGGGGAAATTCGCTGCTGACTACATCATACCTTCCTCTTGGAGTTTTCCAATGGGTGTGTGATCATGCCAACAAGCACCGTTGCATGAGAGCACACTTACATTCTCTCTTATACCCTCTCTTCTCCAAATAACCACAAAAATATTAGTTTAATCCTTATGGCCTACTGACTGTATCATATTACACTTGCTCTAACTAACTATTTTATCACAACCACATTAATTACAGGGCACATTTACAACCTTAGTTTCTTTCTTCATTAACTAGTACGACACGTCTATAAAATGACTATGAAACTTCATTAACTAGCATTGGCACATGGATAGATACCATGAGAGAATATGGATGCCTCAAATCATTTCTATAAATGTCCCTCTTAGAATACTTGAGTTTGATATTAAACCATGAGTCATCTTTGTAGGAAAAATGTCCTCCACCTACAACAAAACTTTGTGCTTAGGATCCTAACAGTTAGTAGGCAGTAGCCCCTTCATGAAGGCATGTACAACGCCAGGCTCTTGCACATGCTTGGCAGTCCAAAAATGATTATTATCAGAAAATATAAATCAAAGAGTCTAGAATCCAACGCGTAGTGCTTGACACGACTTTTTATGTACCTGTGTAGTTTACTCTAATCGAGAAAACGGTTTTGTATTGGAAGAATAAACGAAGCACTCGGCTCCTAAGGTTCTGTAGACACAACAGAAGTTCCTATTGTGAAACTGAGCCGTGTGACCGGAAGCCCACTTCGGTGGAGCAATCAAGTCCACTGTTAGCCTGGTCAAACTTCACATTAAGTGGGTTCTTATCCCTCATCCCATCCCCCTTTATATAACGAGGCATTGTACGTAGTCTAAAAAGAGAAGAGATCAATAAATTTTCACTTTGCCCACACACTGTGTCTATTATTTTTCCTGTTCGTGTGTTGGATCTTCGCCTTCGTCTTCATCACCCCCACTGTACACCCTCGGGACCGGCCAGCCGGCAGAGGTTGTACAACGTGTTATCAGCACGTGTCTCGCCATCGAGCCTCTGTCGAGTATACACCGAGCAGGTTCCCTGCAATGATTGCGAAGGTATAACCACGATCTGATCGTAAAAATGATTCGTCTCGCAATTTCCTTTTCGTTTTTGCGCTTTGCGTATTTTTTAGATCACATCCATGGTGTGGATTTCTCTCCCGGAGATCGATCTCACACGCTGTTGCCGACCAATGTCGATATCCCCGGACATGTGAGATTTGTTGACTGCACTGTGGAGAGTCGATAGAGATCATGATCCCGCTGATCATGGTGCCCCCGCGGCGCACCTGATGCGCGACGCGCTGTCGAATTTCCTGATGAAAAAGACGAGGAACTTTGATTTCCGTTTTTTTGTGGCCGGTGTCACAGACATCAATGCAGCCCTGCTGGCCGCACATGCGCGTCAATGGGAGTGCTAGGCACGCGCGATGACGGCCCTGCTGGCGGTGCCACCTGAGGCACGCGAGCATGCTTCCCATGGCCGCTGCACTATGCCCGCAACCGCGCGGGGATGTGATACGTCTCCAACGTATCTATAATTTCTAATGCTCCATGATCATATTTTTCCAATTGCTACTTGTTTTCTCCCTTATTTATAGCATTTTTATACGTTTTTGGGACTAACCTATTAACAAGATGCCAAGTGCCAGTTCCCTGTTATCTGTTGTTTTTGGTTTCTAGAAACATTCTCGGAATTGGACCTACACAAAGCCCGAAGTTCCTATTTTCCCCGGAAGCATCCAGAACACCGAAGAGGAGTCGAAGACGGGCAACAGGGGGGCCACACCGTAGGGTGACGCGGGTCCCCCTGGCTGCGCCACCTATGGGTGTGGGCCCCCTGGAGCTCCATCGCCTTTGCCCTTTCGCCTATTTAATCCCCCCGGATGGAAAACCCTAAGCACCTTATCAAAAATTCCCGAAAAGTTCTGCAACCTCCATCACCATCAACCCTAGATCAGGGGGTTTTGAAGCTGTTTCCGGCACCCTGCCGGAGAGGAGATCATCACCGGAGGCCTCTATATCACCATGCCTGCCTCCGAAGTGATGCGTGAGTAGTTCATCCTTGGATTACGGGTTCGTAGCTGTAGCTAGATGGTTGTCTTCTCCTCATATGCCTCCATGTTTAGATCTCATGAGCTGCCTATCATGATCGAGATTGATCTTATGTAATTCTATATGATGTATTTGCTTGGATCCGATGAATATTGAACTTATGCCAAGTTGATTATAGTCTTTATTTGCTTATGCTATTTTTGATCTTGCATGCTTTCCGTTGCTAGTGGTTGCTCTGGCCAAGTAATTGCTAGTGACTCCAAGAGGGACTATTTATGCTCGATAGTGGGTGATACATCATAAACGTATCCCTAATTCCTGATGCTCCATGATGATATTTTGCCAATTGCTACATGTTTTCTCCCTTCTTCATGTCATTTTTATCGATTTTCCGCACTAACCTATTAACATGATGGCACAGAGCCAGTTCCATGTTTTCTGCTGTTTTTAGTTTCAGAAAAGTTATTCTGGAAATATTCTCGGAATTGGAAAGTTCGAAGCCCGGAAGTCCTATTTTCCCCGGAAGCATCCTGAAGACCGAAGAGGAGTCGAAGATGGGGCAACAAGGGGCCACACCATAGGGTAGCGCGCCCCCCTTAGCCGCGCCACCTATGGGTGTGGGTCCCCTGGAGCTCCACCGCCTTTGCCCTTTCCCTATTTAAGCCCCCCGGATGGAAAACCCTAGGAAATTGATCAAAATCCCCGAAAAAGTTCCGCAGCCGCCGTCACCGTCAACCCTAGATCAGGGGCGTTCTGAAGCTGTTTCCGGTACCCTGCTGGAGAGGAAATCATCACCGGAGGCTTCTACATCACCATGCCTGCCTCTAGAGTGATGCGTGAGTAGTTCATCCCTGGACTACGGGTTCGTAGCTGTAGCTAGATGATTGTCTTCTCCTTATATGCCTCCATGTTTAGATCTCGCGAGCTGCCTATCATGATCGAGATTGATCTTATGTAATTCTATATGCTGTGTTTGCTGGGATCCGATAAATATTGACCTTATGCCAAGTTGATAATAGTCTTTATTGCATATGTTATTTGTGATCTTGCATGCTTTCCGTTGCTAGTGGTTACTCTGGCCAAGTAGTTGCTAGTGACTCCAAGAGGGAGTATTTATGCTTGATAGTTGGTTCATGCCTCCTTTTCGCCTTGCTCGAGTGACAGAAACGTGAAGGGGCATGATGTGCTGTTGCCATTAGGGAGAAAACAGCGATAAGAGTGCCCGCGTGCATAATCATTGCTTACATTACACACTTTGTTTAATGCAATTATCTGTTGCTTGCAACTTAATACCTAAGGGGGTTTGGATGATAACCTGAGGGTGGATTATTAGTCATAGATGCAGATGGATGTCGGTCTATGTATCTTGTTGTAATGCCCGCACTAAATACCATAGTAATCTTCATGTTATACTAGTTGAATGCCCATGCTTTTCTACGGCCTCTTATTTTTAACATGAGATATTAAAAGCATTTATTAAATGGTCTGTCTATTTTGAAAATATCTCGTAGCTGAAAGTCAAGGTGTTTTATTCCTCTATCTCCGAAGAAGAAAAACTATAAATTCTCACTTGAATACATCTTTGCAGAAAGTACGGAGGGATAAATCTAGAGATATAGCAAAATATTTACATTGGCTTATGTTTTGTGCAAAATAAGGTCCACCGGCTCAAAGGCTGAGTATGAAACATATTGTCTAACATTTTTGCTCCCTTATGTTGCACAATTTGTTACTCACTACATCTTATAAATTGCTACTATCAGCTTTCATAATTTGTTGTGTTGCCTTCTCTAGTGCCAATATTCTCGACAACTTGAGATTTTCTTAGACTCGGCTTTGTGAGTGCTCTACTCCTGTTTCCTATCATGATTATCTATTTAATTATCTTCATTGATGCCACAAACTGTAAGCTGTACCGATAGAGAAAAACACGACATCAAGCACTTCTTCCTTTTCGTCTATAGCATCATCTTCAGTAGGACGTTGTTTTACACAGGCATGAAGGTAGATAAACTACCCCATCCATATGACTGACATCAATGGACGATGGCATTTTTTTTACAAACTGTAGAACCTAACAAAAGCCAATAAAAAGAAATGTCACCTGCTTTATTATACTTTGGCAGACAGCTTTCTGGGCCTCATTTTTTCCAGCTGACACTTCTGTTAATCAGCGTATAACTTAGAGCATGTCCCCCGGTGGAACAACCATTCTAAAGGTTTGCACGGTTGCCCGAAGAATAAAAAAAGCTAATCGTTCATTTAGGAATGCCCAAATACACGCACCACAAGATCATGGAGCTTCTGAGACTCCAAACCATATTTCTGCATGGGAATGATCATAGATGAAATCAATCATCTTCTGTATCCTACTCAAACTCAATATTGATAATTTTGGACTTATTAGTTCTTACAAATCATGTGCAACTAACAGCTCAAGTGCCTCAGTTGCAAACACATGTGGTTCCGTATTTACCCACTGAAATATCCTCATAATTAAGTCCTAAGATATTCCTTTCTTTTTTAGCACTTTCTGGCACTCAATAAGAAGGAACTGGTTGTGCCTGCCCTTGTGTCGCACCCGGACTTCTAGAGGATACTCGCAGTTCTGTTGAACAATAGTGGATTGGATTACGGGGCTTACCGGCACCCGCATCTCTTACGAGTAGGCCAACACACGTATGTGTGACAACCAACCCCTACTGTTCATCGTCTACGCAAACCATCCCATAGAAATCAGGATACTACCATTGACGTACTTCATACCATACACACATGGTACGTCAACGGCGTTTAACAGAATGATAGCACAACATATCTCTAAGACACAAATAAACAGAAATAAGTTGCAAATAGCTCTCACTAGAGCAGAGATAGCAAATACAATCATCCAGAGGACACATGTCCCAACATATCATCATTACAACTCAGCGGAAGCATTCAAAGGGTCTGAGTACAGACAAATCCAAATAGGCTTAAGAAGCCGGAAACGAAAAGACGGAGCCCATCCACGATGTCTCGGATCCTGCCCGGGTCCGCTATCTACTCGTCAGCAGCCTCGTCAAACTCCACGTAGTAGCCGTCACGGGGATCCTCGTAAGCGTAGTCTGCGGAAACCACAGCCCCAAAGGGGTCAGTACATAAACGTACTGGCAAGCAAGACTCACAGTTCACCAAAGTGTAACCCGTCAACACCAAGCACAGATGCTTTGGGTTCAACGGAAGAAAGGGGATATAAAAGATGCTGCAACTGGCTACTCTAACCAACTACAGAGTTACTACCACTTCCGGCTAACAGAAAGAAGATAAGATAGCGTATCGTAACCAACTATAACTAACCACCAAACAAACCCATCCTGGACCTCGCCCCTTATCCCAAGAAGCAATCTGAGGATAACTCACACAGTTGGATTAATGATGGATCAAGTTATTGTGGCAGTAAGACTATTACTAGTCAAGTTATCATTAGTTAGGTGTAAGTTGTTCTGAGTACTTGTTAGCCAGCACTTTCACCAAGTTAACCATAACCGCGGAAAACACGGCTTCTCGAGAAGATTTATCCCTGCAGGGGTGCACCAATTTGGCCGTACACGTAAGAATAACCCGCCAGATGGAATGCCTCCCACCAAGCGGGGCACTCAACACAACTCAACTCTTCTTCGCATCAAGCCCAAAGCACCACGTGCTGTGCGTGCGCGGCTAATCGAGCCCCACGAAGAAAAGGGGACCCTCATAGCACTCTAAGACCACGCCGCCCTAAATGCCGACTACAAAAGTTCCACCCTGGCCTCGGGTTCGTACCTGCATATGAGTGCATCAAATGGAAAGCCCGAACTAAGTGTGGCGATTTGGACGAGATGCGAATCGAATCAAATTGAGGGGGGCGCCCATACACGCTTCCCACATGCGGATAGTGCGCTCATCATGGATCAGTAGACAAGACCCTTTTCCTAATTAGGGTCGACACTAGCAGGCCTCAAAACCACGCCGGGCCTCCTGCCGGTGCCTTATCAGCAAGTTATTATTACCTCAAAATTAACAGGTTGTTGTTTAACATCGAGCCCCAGAACATAATATAAATATAGTAACAGAAAGTAACGGGTAACAGACTCGAGCAGAAACAACCCCAAGCATGCTAGTAAGACACGGGCAACAAACAATGGGGTTATAGGTGTGGAGGGGAGGCTATATCAGGGTTAAAGGGTAACATGTGATAGGATCGAACAGAAGCAACGATTCATAGAGCTAGCAGAAATAGACAACGGAAAGTATCGGTATCCAATGTTGAAAGGAACACAATGGTTCATGTGAGTGAATACTTGCCTGCAAACTCAGCAGCCTGGTACTGAGCTAGATCCTCAGAAGGGGTGTCGTAAGTATCGTCTGTCTCAACGTCGTCGTCTATCCGAGAAGAAGCAAACAAACAACACAGAGAGATAAACAATCAATAACATGGCATAGTGCACAATCATGGGATGATGCATGTCCATTTAATTGATGCATAGAAATAAACTAGTTGACATGGTAACATGTTTAAATGGACCCATATGCAATTTGGATTGCATATGGAAAAGGTCCATGAATTATGGTTGAAACAATTGTTTTACAACTAACCAACAGGTGTAAGTGATTTAGCATGATGCATGGATGAGGAAAACAGAAAAATAACAACAATAGAAACAATTTAAAATAAGGTTTACCAATTTTGGAATTTTATTGATTAAGTTAAGAAATTTTGGTTCCTTAAAGGTGTTACACAAGCATTTGTTGTTTTCAGCAATTTAAATTGTCCAAATTAGATAACAAAGTTCATATTTGAAAATAGCACAAAATTTTAGGTGGAATACATGTTTCAAATATTGAAAAAGGAATTAGGATGAATTTATTATGAATTAAACAAGATTAAACAAGTTTTAAATGAATTTAAAACAAGTTTGAAATTATTTGAATTTATTTGTTCAAAACATAAATTCAAATTCATATTTGAAAAGTTTATACTTTTCTACTTTGAAAACATATTTTACAAGTTCAAAAATAATTTATTTTTAGCAAGTTATGATTTTAGCAAATTTAAATGATTTAACAAGGTTTAATTTATTTAAGCAATTTTAATTATTCAAATCATGAAACAAAATTTATATTTGAAAAGATGGTTCAAAAATAGCATGGAAAACATATTTCATTTATGTTATTTGGATTAAGTATGAATTAGTTATGCAATTAATCAAATTTCAAATGAATTGTTTGAATTTGAAATTTGGATGCATTTGAATTATTCAAAACAGAAAACAATTGGTTTAAATAGATAGATAATTTAATTTGGTGCAGCAAACATATTTTATTTTTATTATTTGGATTTGTAAAATAAAAGTTATTAGCATTTTCATTTCAGGGACCAAACTGTAAAAGAATTGAACTTGTTTTGAAAAAAAGAAAAGCTAAAAAACTAGTTTTACTCTGCAGTGGCTAGCCCTAGCCACTGACAGAGGGCCCCTGGGCCACGGTGGCCCGCGTGTGCTTGCGTGGCAGCATAGGCCACTGACAGAGGGGGCCATCCTGTCAGCAGTCCTTGCGAAAAAAGTGCTGCAACCAGTGCCAGGGCTCGAACCTGCGCCCCGCTGCGCGCGCGCAAGTGCTGCAACCAGTGCGGTAAGCAAATCGTTCTTATCAGTACAGCATGCGCAAACTGGTTGAGGTTTATTTTCATTCTCTGACGAAACTGAAGAAAGTTTCAGTCTTGCGACGGCAACTGACAGCGGCGGAGGGAAACGGTGGCCTGCCGGCGCGGTGACCACGTTCTGGCGGCGCTGAGAAGGTGTGGGTGCGTGCAACAGATAGGTGAACAAGTGCGCGTGCTTGGATGGACTAATCGTGCACGGAAACGACCTCGATCGCAACCATGGCGGCATGGTGGCGACAGCGGCCGGGAATTCAGACACGGGCGTGCGCGTACAGGAAGCGATTGAGCGATACAGAGGCCTGGGGCGCTGCGGTGGTTCACCTTGAGGTTGTGGGAGGCGAGAGAGAGGCGGGAGGTAGACGGAGGCGACGGCGCGGTGAAGAAATTCAGAACAGCTGCGGCGGCGTCGAGCTCGTCGTCGTCGACCAACGGACCCTGGGTCCTGCTGCTGCTGCTGTAGAGGAAGTAGGCGTTCTGGCGTTGACGTAGGTGCCCCTAGCGTGGACGGAGGTGCTCCATGGCGGCCTGTCGACGGCGAGCTCCTCTGCAGTTCTTCCACCCCCGAAAACTCCGGCAGAAAAATGGAGAGGAAGGAAGGGAGGAGATGATGGCTGGTGGCGGCAGGGAGGAACAGGGACCTAGGGCTAGGGTTTGGTGGACGAGGGGGTAGATATAGGCAAGGGAGGGAGCAGGTGGAGCTCCCTGCTGAGTGCGCGCTGGCGTCTGCTGACGCCAGCCGTACGGAGAAGGAAGACATGCCAGCGGGCCTTCGCGCGCGTGGGTGTGCTGGGGTGGTGGGCTAGGCATTGGCCCAGTCTGCTTCTCCCCCAGCCGTTTTTCTTTTTAATTTTTGATTCTGTTTTTTTTTTTGCAGAAATAGAATTAGGAAGAAAACTAGAGTTTTGAGTTAGGAAAATTTTTGAGAAAATTTGGTATGGTTCAAAACATGTAACAATAACACTTGCCAAGCTTTGATTTTCAAAAGTTCAAAATAACTTGTTGTTTGCAAATTGGTTCAAATTTGAATGAATTTGATTATTGAAAACAAGATTTTTAATAGGGTGAACCTTATTGTTTAATTAGAACAAATGATTAGAATTGTTTTGGTAATTTTTCATAATTTCAAATTGGGTGTTGTTTGTGATTTGATTTGAATTTTGAATGCATTTTGAGTTAAGTGGATTATTTAAAGAACAAATAAATAGTTGAGCTTTTTATTTTTCATGGAAACAAATGGAAGTTTAATTTGAACCTTTTATTTGGAAAGTTGTAACATTACAATTATGAACAAGCATTTGAAATATTGGTTTGAATTTCAATTGTGAAAACAAAGGAAAACAGATGCAAACCAAATGAAAACAAAGCAATGAGTATGATGACATGATGCAAAACTTTAATAAAACAAGAAACAAACATTCTAAATGGAAGTTTTCATACTTGGGATGTTACAAAACGCCCCCCCTTGAAGGAATCGCGCCCCGAGATTCCTTACTGAGAAGAGAAAAGGTCCGGATACTTCTTGCGTAGATCCTCTTCGGTCTCCCACGTTGCCTCTTTATCGGAATGATGGGACCACTGCACTTTCAAGAACTTGGTGCTCTTGTTGCGAGTCTTACGCTCGGTCTCATCGAGAATTCGAACAGGGTGCTCCTCATAAGAGAGATCATCTTGCAGTTCAATGGAATCATGATCAACTGCACGATCGGGATCTTTGAAACACCTCTTGAGCTGTGACACGTGAAACACATCGTGCACCTTGGATAGTTTTTCTGCAAGTTCAAGACGATAGGCATTTTCCGCACGCCTTGAGAGAATGTTGAAAGGACCAATGTATCTTGGTGCAAGCTTTCCTTTCACACCAAAACGATGAGTGCCTCTGAGGGGAGTTACACGGAGGTATGCCTTGTCACCAGGTGCATAGATCATATCCCTGTGCTTGTTGTCATAGTAGCTTTTCTGACGAGACTGAGCAATCTTGAGATTGTCACGAATGATGCGAACTTTCTCTTCGGCTTCCTTAACAATGTCAGGGCCTAAGAGTGAACGCTCACCAGCTCCAGACCAATTGATTGGACTCCTGCATCTGCGTCCATAGAGAGCTTCAAATGGTGCCATGCCTAGGCTTGCCTGGTAGCTGTTGTTGTAGGAGAATTCAGCATATGGAAGGCATTCCTCCCATTTCATGCCAAAAGAGATACCACATTCTCTGAGCATATCCTCGAGAATCTGATTGACTCTTTCGACTTGCCCCTGAGACTGAGGGTGATAAGCTCTGCTGAACAGAAGTTTGGTGCCCAAAGCTTCTTGAAAGCTTTTCCAGAAATGAGAAGTGAATATACTTCCACGGTCTGAGCTTATTTCCAGTGGAACACCATGAAGAGGAACGATCTTTGCTGTGTAGAGCTCTGCTAACTGGCTAGCTGAGATTGTTTCTTTGACAGCAAAGAAGTGAGCTACTTTAGTGAGACGATCAATGACAACGAAGATTGCATCGTTGCCCTTCTTGGACTTTGGAAAACCAGTGACGAAGTCCATTTCAATCATGTCCCACTTCCACTCAGGAATTTTCAGAGGTTGGAGTAGACCGGCTGTTTTCTGATGGACTGCCTTAACACGTTGACAAACGTCGCATTCAGAAACATACTGAGCAATTTCACGTTTCATGCCAGGCCACCAATACAGTGTCTTGAGATCCTGGTACATCTTTGTACTTCCAGGGTGTATGGAGAGAGGAGTTTCATGAGCCTCCTTGAGAATGATATCTTTGAGACTTTGAATTTGAGGAACTGCAATGCGTCCTTCAAAGAACACAGTTCCTTTGTCATCAATTGAGGACTTGAATTTCTCCTTGCCTTCTTTGATGTGTTCTACCATCCTCTTGATCTCAGCATCACGAAGTTGTTAAGAACGAATCTTGTCCTCGAGAGTTGGGCTGGCTATCAAGCTTGCAAGATAGCCTTGAGGAACAAGACCAAGGTTCAGCTTTTGGAATTCTTCATGAAGTGGAGGTTGGCTTTCCATGATCATGAGATTATTGCAATATGACTTGCGACTGAGAGCATCGGCCATAACATTAGCCTTGCCTGGAGTGTAAGAAATGGTGAGATCAAAGTCTTTAATCTTTTCAATCCATCTCCTTTGCCTGAGGTTTAGGTCTGGTTGAGTGAAGATGTATTTCAGACTCTTATGATCAGAGAAGATTTCAGTGCGGTTACCCAACAAGTATTGTCTCCATTTCTTGAGGGCAAACACAACTGCTGCAAGTTCTAGGTCATGTGTGGGATAGTTTTGCTCATGTGCATTCAAATGACGTGAAGCATAAGCCACAACTTGACGTTCTTGCATAAGAACTGCACCTAGACCTTGGAGAGATGCATCGCAGTATATCTGGAAAGGTTTGGTAGTATCTGGGCCAACCAGAACTGGGGTGGAAGTGAGTTTAGTCTTCAGGAGATTGAAACTTTCATCACATTGTGGAGACCAAACGAACTTCTTGTCCTTATTTGTGAGATCAGTGAGAGGTTTGGCAATCTTTGAGAAGTTTTGGACGAAACGACGGCAATAGCTAGCCAAGCCAAAAAAACTTCTGACTTGCTTCACCGTCTTAGGAGGTTTCCAATCAACAATTGCTTTAACCTTTTCTGGATCAATGGCTATGCCCTTGGCGGAGATTACATGACCAAGGTAAGCAACTTCTGGAATCCAGAACTCACATTTGGAGAATTTGGCATAGAAACGATGCTCGCGAAGTTTCATGAGAGTGAGACGAAGATGTTCTCCATGCTCTTCCTCAGATTTTGAGTAGACCAGAATGTCATCGAGATATACCACAACGAACTTGTCGAGGTATTCATGGAAGACAGAATTCATGAGTCGAGAGAATGTCGCCGGTGCATTGGTGAGACCAAAGGACATGACGGTGTATTCATATAGACCGTACCGAGTGGTGAAAGCTGTTTTTGGAATATCTTCCTTTCTGATCTTTATTTGATGGTAACTCATCCTCAAGTCCAACTTTGAGAATATTGAGGCTCCAGCAAGTTGATCAAAAAGATCATCGATACGAGTAATTGGATACTTGTTTCTTATGGTTTTCTCGTTAAGAGGACGATAGTCAACAACGAGTCTCTTTGTTTGATCCTTCTTTGCAACGAACAGAGTTGGGCAACCCCAAGCCGAGGAACTAGGTTGAATGTAACCTTTTTCCATGTACATATCGATTTGCTCCTTTAACAATTTCAGTTCAGGAGGAGCTATCTTGTATGGATGCTTGGAGATTGGAGCAGTACCTGGTTCAAGCTCGATCACGAACTCAACTGCTCTATCCGGAGGCATCCCTGGCAACTCTTCTGGAAAGACGTCAGGGAATTCACAAACCATCGGAACATTTTCAAGTAGAGGTAGAGGCTTTGCATCGAGGGCGTAAAGCTGAACAGAACTTGATTCATTTGGAGAATAGACTATCTGGCCAGAAGGGTGGAACAGAGTTATTGACTTCTGAGCACAGTCAATCGTAGCTTTATTGGCCTTCAACCAATCCATTCCAAGAATGACATCAATGTCAGAATTGCCAAGCAGAATGAGAGAAGCAAGGAATATGTGGCCTCCAATTAGGATCTGATTTTCATGACTGATCTTGGAAGTTTGCATAGTTGCTCCGGGGGAGTTTACTACTAGCGGGGAACCCAAACCAACAAAAGGGAGTTTAACTACTGTCGCAAAGATCTTTGACACGAAAGAATGCGATGCCCCCGTATCAAACAACACTTTAGCTGGAAAAGAGTTTACGGGGAATGTACCGAGAACGACGTCAGCAGCTTCCTCAGCTTTGTCGACCTTGACATGATTCACCCTCGCGGTCCTCCCGACAGGCTTGTTGTTGGAGTTGAAGGCTTTAGCCGGTGGAGCACGCACCATTGCCTGGTTTGTGTTGGGACGAGGTGGTGGTGGAGGTAGCTGCCTCTGAGTGCACTTGTCAGCGTAGTGCCCCGTCTGCTTGCACTTGTAGCAAGTGACGACACGAGGAGTATCTGGCCTTGGCTGCCCCATTGAAAACCTCTGACCATGCATCTGAGATGGGTTGGGTGGGCGGGGAGCGAAGCCTGGAGAAGCTTGGGCATATGGAGCCCTAGTGACAGCACCATTTGGAACCCAGATGCGGCGCTTCTGCGGAGGGGTGGTCATGTTGGAGGAGGAACCACCCTCACGCGAGTGCTTTCGAGACTGCTCGAACGCCTTGCGCCCATTTTCTTCATTGAGCGCGGTGTTAACGAGCTCCTCGAAGTCTTTGGCCTTGATGTTGGTGAGGGCGTACTTGAGTTCCGGGTTAAAACCTCTGCGGAACCTTGCCATCTTCTTAGCCTCAGTGGACACCTCATCACCAGCGTAACGAGCGAGGCGATTGAACTCACTCTGATAGCCAATGACGTCCAGCTTGCCCTGCTTGAGTGAGCAAAACTCTTCACGCATCCTTTCCATGAGACCATCTGGAATGTGGTGCTTCAGGAAAGCTTCCTTGAAACAACCCCAGGTGATTGGGTAGCCAGCTCTCATGGTCTGGTAGTTTTCCCACCAAGTAGCTGCCTGACCCTTCAGCAGATAGGATGCATACTTGACCTTGTCTTCCTCAGCAACGTGAGCAATCTCCAGAGCCCTAGCTATCTCACGGAACCAGTCATCAGCATCCAGAGGCTCGCGTGTTGCCACGAAAGCTCTTGGGCCCAGACTCAGAAACTCCTTGATACTGACTCGTGGAGCATTCTGGTTGTTGTGCTGGTTAATCTGGAACTGGGCCATCTGTGCCATGACTTGGGTCATCTGAGTCAACAGCTCCGTGATTGGCGGTGGCTCAGGCGGGGTGTTCCTTGTTGGCGGCATCCTGAATGGAAATGCATTTTAGCACAACAAAAGAAAAGGATAGACTTGGTAACCGAAAGAGAGATTATTCCGACGCATGAATAGATAACGAACAGGTACATCATCAAATATTCAAATACATCAGAATATCCAACACACCATAAATGGTTCGAATGCCAAAGGATAACTAAACATAGCTAAGAATGGATACATCGGTACTCCCATGCTCATCACGCAGGACGGCGGTGAGTAGTAGGACGAGAGGTACGGTGAGGAGCACGCCCATGAAAGTAGGTAGAACGACGATCCACATAGATCTGACGTGGCCTGAGTGCGACTATAGGTGTGGTGAAGTACATAGCTTTGACTCCCTGTGCTCCAAAGCGTGGAATCCCAGTGTAACCAGCACCGAGGTTGAGGAGTGGACCTCTGATCGGCTCGTAACCTCCAGCATCTGGCAGACGACGACCAACTGGCTGATCGAAACGTGCAAAGCGCTCATCTCCAACAAAATCTGTGGTGTACGTCGCCAGACGAGTCAAAGCAAGGTAGAGCTGCTCTCTGACGGAAGCCAACTCCTGAGATAGTGTGCTGGCAACTGCGTCACCGTGCCTCACAAACTGAGCGGTGGTGTGCAGCCTGGAGTTATCATGCTCGTAGACA
This sequence comes from Alopecurus myosuroides, assembly GCA_028641055.1. Classification (NCBI taxonomy): domain Eukaryota; kingdom Viridiplantae; phylum Streptophyta; class Magnoliopsida; order Poales; family Poaceae; genus Alopecurus; species Alopecurus myosuroides. The sequence continues at coordinate 198,685,152 of CM054063.1, read as the reverse complement.
TCCAGGTTGTCGTAGAGAGTGAAGTGAGCTCCCTCCGAAGTGATGTAACCACGGGGGATGTGGCGATAGAAAGAATCGTCAAATCCCCTGTAGTCAGCACGAAGGACGGTGAGACTCACATAAGCTGCCTGCTGCACAGCCATATCCACTATGGAACCTACTGCCTCGTAGCGGTGGACTACGCTCATGCCATCATCTGACAGAATGTAGACGATAGCCTGGTAGTAGGTCTGGTCAAACTCTCGCTGCTGCTCATAGACCTGGTACTCTGGTGCCCAACGGAACCCCAGATAAGTGACCATGTCTCTCAGCATCTCCGGATAACCGGCAGTGCTCTCGCAACGAGTCATCCGAACCACCTGCGGGTAGAACCTGAGATCCATCTGCAGATGATCGGGGAAGTTTTGATTAGACGCCGGTAGGAGAACTGAAGTGGAAAGCAACAACAAGGTTTGAACGGACGAAAAGGATGTTGAGAAGAACAGGATATCGAAGCAACAACGGGAAACACGAGACCAAAACACTCCTGAGGTACTACGGAAAACCCATCCGGGCTTCTAAAGGATCAATATCTACTGCTTAAGGAATAGAGGATTTGCTTCCGGGGCTTACACGCCTCCGTTCTCAATCGTGAGTAGGCAACATGATAAATCATGTCACAACCACCTCCATTCCTATGGACTAGTAGATATAACTATCCTAGAGAAACCAGGATTCGTGAAAACCTAACTTGAAAGTTTAGATGAGAAGAGAAAACAACGTTGCACTTCCTTACCAGAAAAGGGAGGATGGGTGGGGAAAGAAATAAAATGGCAGAATTCCTACTCTCACGTTTCATTTTTCCTATATAGCTACAAAATAGTTTCTAGACTCAACTGCGACCAGTAAAAGGGATCCTACAGGCAGACAGGCTCTGATACCATTTGTCGCACCCGGACTTCTAGAGGATACTCGCAGTTCCGTTGAGCAGTAGTGGATTGGATTACGGGGCTTACCGGCACCCGCATCTCTTACGAGTAGGCCAACACACGTATGTGTGACAACCAACCCCTACTGTTCATCGTCTACGCAAACCATCCCATAGAAATCAGGATACTACCATTGACGTACTTCATACCATACACACATGGTACGTCAACGGCGTTTAACAGAATGATAGCACAACATATCTCTAAGACACAAATAAACAGAAATAAGTTGCAAATAGCTCTCACTAGAGCAGAGATAGCAAATACAATCATCCAGAGGACACATGTCCCAACATATCATCATTACAACTCAGCGGAAGCATTCAAAGGGTCTGAGTACAGACAAATCCAAATAGGCTTAAGAAGCCGGAAACAAAAAGACGGAGCCCATCCACGATGTCTCGGATCCTGCCCGGGTCCGCTATCTACTCGTCAGCAGCCTCGTCAAACTCCACGTAGTAGCCGTCACGGGGATCCTCGTAAGCGTAGTCTGCGGAAACCACAGCCCCAAAGGGGTCAGTACATAAACGTACTGGCAAGCAAGACTCACAGTTCACCAAAGTGTAACCCGTCAACACCAAGCACAGATGCTTTGGGTTCAACGGAAGAAAGGGGATATAAAAGATGCTGCAACTGGCTACTCTAACCAACTACAGAGTTACTACCACTTCCGGCTAACAGAAAGAAGATAAGATAGCGTATCGTAACCAACTATAACTAACCACCAAACAAACCCATCCTGGACCTCGCCCCTTATCCCAAGAAGCAATCCGAGGATAACTCACACAGTTGGATTAATGATGGGTCAAGTTATTGTGGCAGTAAGACTATTACTAGTCAAGTTATCATTAGTTAGGTGTAAGTTGTTCTGAGTACTTGTTAGCCAGTACTTTCACCAAGTTAACCATAACCGCGGAAAACACGGCTTCTCGAGAAGATTTATCCCTGCAGGGGTGCACCAATTTGGCCGTACACGTAAGAATAACCCGCCAGATGGAATGCCTCCCACCAAGCGGGGCACTCAACACAACTCAACTCTTCTTCGCATCAAGCCCAAAGCACCACGTGCTATGCATGCGCGGCTAATCGAGCCCCACGAAGAAAAGGGGACCCTCATAGCACTCTAAGACCACGCCGCCCTAAATGCCGACTACAAAAGTTCCACCCTGGCCTCGGGTTCGTACCTGCATATGAGTGCATCAAATGGAAAGCTCGAACTAAGTGTGGCGATTTGGACGAGATGCGAATCGAATCAAATTGAGGGGGGCGCCCATACACGCTTCCCACATGCGGATAGTGCGCTCATCATGGATCAGTAGACAAGACCCTTTTCCTAATTAGGGTCGACACTAGCAGGCCTCAAAACCACGCCGGGCCTCCTGCCGGTGCCTTATCAGCAAGTTATTATTACCTCAAAATTAACAGGTTGTTGTTTAACATCGAGCCCCAGAACATAATAGAAATATAGTAAGAGAAAGTAACGGGTAACAGACTCGAGCAGAAACAACCCCAATCATGCTAGTAAGACACGGGCAACAAACAATGGGGTTATAGGTGTGGAGGGGAGGCTATATCAGGGTTAAAGGGTAACATGTGATAGGATCGAACAGAAGCAACGATTCATAGAGCTAGCAGAAATAGACAACGGAAAGTATCGGTATCCAATGTTGAAAGGAACACAATGTTTCATGTGAGTGAATACTTGCCTGCAAACTCAGCAGCCTGGTACTGAGCTAGATCCTCAGAAGGGGTGTCGTAAGTATCGTCTGTCTCAACGTCGTCGTCTATCCGAGAAGAAGTAAACAAACAACGCAGAGAGATAAACAATCAATAACATGGCTTAGTGCACAATCATGGGATGATGCATGTCCATTTAATTGATGCATAGAAATAAACTAGTTGACATGGTAACATGTTTAAATGGACCCATATGCAATTTGGATTGCATATGGAAAAGGTCCATGAATTATGGTTGAAACAATTGTTTTACAACTAACCAACATGTGTAAGTGATTTAGCATGATGCATGGATGAGGAAAACAGAAAAATAACAACAATAGAAACAATTTAAAATAAGGTTTACCAATTTTGGAATTTTATTGATTAAGTTAAGAAATTTTGATTCCTTAAAGGTGTTACACAAGCATTTGTTGTTTTCAGCAATTTAAATTGTCCAAATTAGATAAAAAAGTTCATATTTGAAAATAGCACAAAATTTTAGGTGGAATACATGTTTCAAATATTGAAAAAGGAATTAGGATGAATTTATTATGAATTAAACAAGTTTTAAATGAATTTAAAACAAGTTTGAATATTATTTGAATTTTATTTGTTCAAAACATAAATTCAAATTCATATTTGAAAAGTTTATACTTTTCTAGTTTGAAAACATATTTTACAAGTTCAAAAATAATTTATTTTTAGCAAGTTATGATTTTAGCAAATTTAAATGATTTAACAAGGTTTAATTTATTTAAGCAATTTTAATTATTCAAATCATGAAACAAAATTTATATTTGAAAAGATGGTTCAAAAATAGCATGGAAAACATATTTCATTTATGTTATTTGGATTAAGTATGAATTAGTTATGCAATTAATCAAATTTCAAATGAATTGTTTGAATTTGAAATTTGGATGCATTTGAATTATTCAAAACAGAAAACAATTGGTTTAAATAGATAGATAATTTAATTTGGTGCAACAAACATATTTTATTTTTATTATTTGGATTTGTAAAATAAAAGTTATTAGCATTTTCATTTCAGGGACCAAACTGTAAAAGAATTGGACTTGTTTTGAAAAAAAGAAAAGCTGAAAAACTAGTTTTACTCTGCAGTGGCTAGCCCTAGTCACTGACAGAGGGCCCCTGGGCCACGGTGGCCCGCGTGTGCTTGCGTGGCAGCATAGGCCACTAACAGAGGGGGCCATCCTGTCAGCAGTCCTTGCGAAAAAAGTGTTGGATTTTATTGCGAGCGCCAGGGCTCGAACCTGCGCCCCGCTGCGCGCGCGCAAGTGCTGCAACCAGTGCGGTAAGCGAATCGTTCTTATCAGTACAGCATGCGCAAACAGGTTGAGGTTCAGTTTCGTTCTCTGACAAAACTGAAGAAAGTTTCAGTCTTGCGACGGCAACTGACAGCGGCGGAGGGAAACGGTGGCCTGCCGGCGCGGTGACCACGTTCTGGCGGCGTTGAGCAGGTGTGGGTGCGTGCAACAGATAGGTGAACAAGTGCGCGTGCTTGGATGGACTAATCGTGCACGGAAACGACCTCGATCGCAACCATGGCGGCACGGTGGCGACAGCGGCCGGGAATTCAGACACGGGCGCGCGCGTACAGGAAGCGATTGAGCGATACAGAGGCCTGGGGCGCTGCGGTGGTTCACCTTGAGGTTGTCGGAGGCGAGAGAGAGGCGGGAGGTAGACGGAGGCGACGGCGCGGTGAAGAAATTCAGAACAGCTGCGGCGGCGTCGAGCTCGTCGTCGTCGACCAACGGACCCTGGGTCCTGCTGCTGCTGCTGTAGAGGAAGTAGGCGTTCTGGCGTTGACGTAGGTGCCCCTAGCGTGGACGGAGGTGCTCCATGGCGGCCTGTCGACGGCGAGCTCCTCTGCAGTTCTTCCACCCCTGAAAACTCCGGCAGAAAAATGGAGAGGAAGGAAGGGAGGAGATGATGGCTGGCGGCGGCAGGGAGGAACAGGGACCTAGGGCTAGGGTTTGGTGGACGAGGGGGTAGATATAGGCAAGGGAGGGAGCAGGTGGAGCTCCCTGCTGCGTGCGCGCTGGCGTCTGCTGACGCCAGCCGTACGGAGAAGGAAGACAGGCAAGCGGGCCTTCGCACGCGTGGGTGTGCTGGGGTGGTGGGCTAGGCATTGGCCCAGTCTGCTTCTCCCCCAGCCGTTTTTCTTTTTAATTTTTGATTCTGTTTATTTTTTGTTTTTGCAGAAATAGAATTAGGAAGAAAACTAGAGTTTTGAGTTAGGAAAATTTTTGAGAAAATTTGGTATGGTTCAAAACATGTAACAGCAACACTTGCCAAGCTTTGATTTTCAAAAGTTCAAAATAACTTGCTGTTTGCAAATTGGTTCAAATTTGAATGAATTTGATTATTAAGTGATTATTGAAAACAAGATTTTTAATAGGGTGAACCTTATTGTTTAATTAGAACAAATGATTAGAATTGTTTTGGTAATTTTTCATAATTTCAAATTGGGTGCTGTTTGTGATTTGATTTGACTTTTGAATGCAATTTGAGTTAAGTGGATTATTTAAAGAACAAATAAATAGTTGAGCTTTTTATTTTTCATGGAAACAAATGGAAGTTTAATTTGAACCTTTTATTTGGAAAGTTGTAACATTACAAGTATGAACAAGCATTTGAAATATTGGTTTGAATTTCAATTGTGAAAACAAAGGAAAACAGATGCAAACCAAATGAAAACAAAGCAATGAGTATGATGACATGATGCAAAACTTTAATAAAACAAGAAACAAACATTCTAAATGGAAGTTTTCATACTTGGGATGTTACACCTTGCCACCATGGAGGACCAAATGATGGCAAGTTAGCCCCTAGAAACCCCATGAATGTTGGTCGCTGAGATGCATGTGTAGTCTGAGCCCCAAATGTAGGACTATGAATCAAAGATCAAGTAAATGCTTAGAAAAAAATAAGCTAATGAAAATCTTAGAATTCTCTCCATGAAGAACAGAAGAAGAAAAACACCTTTCGTTGTTCTTCCATATGTCGATGTTAACATACCTGCTGGATTTTCGATAAGACCGTCTATACCATTCGCCCGCCAACTTCCCGCACAACGTTCCTTGTATTTCTTGTTCTGTGTTTTGTAGGTCAATCTGTATTCATGATAGGTACTATCGTACACATGTTTCTGGATAATAGTTTTAGAAAGAAAGATGATATAAGCATTGAAAGTACGTGATTACTAATTCCTATATCTGACTCACACCCGTCTAGCTAATTAAATAACCATAGATAATAAAATTCCAAGCTTGTGGGGCTACCAAACTAAAACGGAAGCCTACGTCTAGAGTTCCCTTCGCCACATCGGCTTAAACAGATGGTATATTTTTTGGTCCCACGCACCTGGTCAAGGTCTGCATCGTCACAAACTCTTCCATGGCAGACGGGTGAATTATGTCCTGCAAAGCCAACAAATACAATTACAACCCTGAAAACACGGGTCTGAGCCTCTGTTCTAACATGAGAGTAAATGCCATTCAGACTGACAAGGCTGTCACATGTGGGTTTGATAGCTCCAGCCTTAGCGGGACACGAAGGCCCCGTAATTTTGTGTGTAGTAGCTCAGCTACAGAGTGTCGCACCCGGACTTCTAGAGGATACTCGCAGTTCCGTTGAACAGTAGATGATTGGATTACGGGGCTTACCGGCGCCCGCATCTCTTACGAGTAGGCCAACACACGTATGTGTGACAACCAACCCCTATCTGTTCATCGTCTACGTAAACCATCCCATAGAAATCAGGATACTACCATTGACGTACTTCATAGCATACACACATGGTACGTCAACGACGTTTAACAAAATGATAGCACAACATATCTCTAAGACACAAAAGATGGAAATAAGTTGCAAATAGCTCTCACTAGAGCAGAGATAGCAAATACAATCATCCAGAGGACACATGTCCCAACAATTCATCATTACATCACAGCGGAAGCATTCAACAGGTCTGAGTACAGACAAAACCAAATAGGCCTAAGAGGCCGGCAATAAAAGGAAAACGGAGCCCATCCACGAAGTCTCGGATCCTGCCCGGGTCCGCTATCTACTCGTCAACAGCCTCGTCGTACTCCACGTAGTAGCCACCATGGGGATCCTCGTAATCGTAGTCTGCGGAAACCACAGCCCCAACGGGGTCAGTACATAAACGTACTGGCAAGCAAGACTCACAGTTCACCAAAGTGTAACCCGTCAACACCAAGCACAGATGCTTTGGGTTCAACGGAAGAAAGGGTGATACAAAAGATGCGGCAGCGGGCTGCACTAACCAACTACAGAAACATACTATAACTTCCGGCTAACAGAAAAAGGAGATAAGATAGCGTATCGTAACCAACTATAACTAACCACCCAAACAAACCCATCCTGGATCTCGCCCCTTATCCAAAGAAGCAATCCGAGGATAACTCACACAGTTGGATTAATGATGGTTCAGGTTATTGTGTCAATAGACCTATTACTAGACAAGTTATTATAGTTAGGTGTAAGTTGTCTGAGTACTTGTTAGCCAGTACTTTCACCAAGTCGTCACATAACCGCGGACAACACGGCTTCTCGAGAAGATTCATCCCTGCAGGGTGTGCTCCAGTACCCGTACACACTCGAGCCACCAACTAAAACTCAGGTGGACTCAACACGACTCGAACCATCTCTACAACCTGTCCTAGGAGCCACAGAGCTATAAGGTCCCGGCCAGTCCGACCTAACCTACGCGCAAGGGTGAAAACCACACCCCCCGGCACCACAGGCCTCGCCCTATATGCATCATCATCATAATCATCACCAACAGTAACCATGGGAGCGACCCAATCATGCTTATGCGCAAATGGAACACCCAAACTAAGTGTGGCTCTTCGGACAAACTGCGGATCAGGTCAAAGTCGAGGGGGGTTCCATACTACCACCCGGATGCGGTGAGCACGCTCATCATGGATCAGTAGACAAGACCCTTTTCCTAATTAGGGTCGACACTAGCAGGCCTCAAAACCACGCCGGGCCTCCTGCCGGTGCCTTATCATCAAATTATTATTACCCATAGCATTAACAGGTTGATTGTTTAACATCGAGCCCCAGAACATAATAGAGTATGATAACAGAAAGTAACTGACAGCAGACTCGAGCAAAAACAACCCTAAGCATGCTAGTAAGACACGGGCAACAAGCAACGGGGTTATAGGTGTGGAGGTGAGGCAATATCAGGGTTTAAGGATACATGTGATAGGTTCGGAACACAAGCAACGATACATAGGGCTAGCAGAATAGACAACGGAAAGTATCGGTATCCAATGTTGAAAGGAACACGATGGTTCATGTGAGTGAATACTTGCCTGCAAACTCAGCAGCCTGGTACTGAGCTAAAATCCTCAGAAGGGGTATCGTAAGATCGTCTGTCTCAACGTCGTCGTCTATTCGAGAAGAAGCAAACAAACAACGCAAGGAGACAAACAATCAATAACATGGCATAATGCACAATCATGGGATGATGCATGACAATTTAATTGATGCATCAAAAATAAACTAGTTGACATGGTAACACAATTTAAATGGACCCATATGCAATTTGGGGTGGCATATGGAAAGCCCATGAATTTAGGTTGAAATAATTGTTTTACAACTAATCAACGGGTGAAAGTGGATTAGTATGATGCATGGATGAGGAAAACAGAAAAATAACAACAATAGAATCAAATGGGAATAAGGTTTACCAATTTTGGAAATTTATTTAGTGAGTTATGGAATTTTGGTTCCTTAAAGGTGTTACACAAGCATTTGTTGTTTTCACCAATTTTAATTGTTCAAAACAGTTAACAAGGTTAATATTTGAATAGAATACACAATTTTAGGTGGAATACATGTTTCAATTATTGAAAAAGGAAATAGAATGAATTACTTATGAATTAAACAAGTTTAAACAAGATTTAAATGATTTTAATTCAATTATTAATATTGATTGAATTTTATTTGTTCAAGACATTAAACAAAATTCATATTTGAAAAGATTATGTTTTTCTAGTTTGAAAACATATTTTATATGTTCAAAAATAATTTAATTTGAGCAAGTTATGAATTTACCAATTTTAAATGAATTAAACAAGGTTTAAATTATTTAAGCAATTTTAATTATTCAAACCATGTAACAAAAATTATATTTGGATAGATGGTTTAATTTGACATGGCAAACATATTTTATTTGTGACATTTGGATTAATATTGAAATAGTTATGGAATTAAGCAAATGAAAGGAATAGTTTGAATTTAAAATTTGAAAACATTTGCAATGCTCAAAACAGAAAACAATTGACTTAAATAGGTAGAGAATTAAACTTGGTTCAGAAATCATATATAAAATGTCAAATTTGGAGTTGTAATTAATTAGTTAGGCATTTTTAAAGTTTGGTTGTTAATCTGCCATGTTATTCCACAGATGGGGACTTAGAAAAAAAAACTGCAGGGACCTAGAAGAAATAGACAAGGACCTGTGCGAAAAACATGGTGCTGTGTTGGATCTGAAAAAAAAAACAAAAAGATGTTTTGCCAACGCGCGGGGGGGGAGTCGAACCCGCGACCCCGCGGTTGGGAGCACTGCGCGCTGGCCACTGTGGTAACTGAGCGGTTTTGATAGGGTAGGTGTGCGGAAGTTTTTAAGGTGTGCTTTCTGTCAGTTTATCTGCCTGACGAATCTGAACAACAGGTTCAGCTACTGCCGATCGCCGGACAGAGGCAGACGGTGGCCTTCGGCCGGTGCTACGCTGGGCGTGCGTGGTGCTTGCGCGGGCCGTGTGCGGTGGCCGGTGCTACCGTGTGGTGGCCGTGCGAGGAGAGGGGGGAGGGAACGAGGGGACGAGGGACGGTGAGCTCACAGCGAGATGAACGGAGGGGTCGGTGGCCCGAGCTCGGTGGTGCGGTGGTGACGAAACCGGAGACGGCGGCGGAGCTCCGGGGGGCCTCCGTGGAAACGGAGGGCACGGCGCAGGAGAGGGCAGCGCGGCGTTTCCGTTCCCGGCCCAAGCGCGGCCGGGCGGGCACCGGTGGCGCAGCGACCCGGAGAGGAAGGCGACGGTGATGGTTGCTGTCGTTGGATTCAGAACAGAGAAGAAAAGGGGCAGCGAGGGAGGAAGATAGGAAGAAGAGCTGCGGCGCGAGGGAGAGAAGGAAGGAGAAAATTAGGACAGGAGGGAGAAGCTCGAGGTCTTAAGGGGGGAGGGGAGCTACTGATCGCCGTTCCCTGCCTCCGATGCCGACGTGGGCACCCCCGATGGGGTGCCGTACGGGAGGTTAGGGAAGAGTGGGGGGTACGGGCCTTGGGCAGTTGGGCTGGCCCCAAATGGGCTGGTTGCCCCTTTCCCCCCTCTCTTTTCCTTTCAATCTTTTCTGTTTTTTTTGCAGCTTTGGGAAAAGAGAGAAAAACAAATGGTTTTAGGGTTTAGCATATTTTGGAATAAATTTTTAATGATTTATTTTTGTAACAACACCTTAAAATAAACTTTTGTTTTCCAATTATTTTAATTTAGTTGATGTTTGGTAATTAAATGAATTGAGCAATGTTGGTATAAAAGAATAAATGAAACTTAAGCCAAAATAAAGTTATTGATTCCAACTTTTGTGGAACAAATTATTTGTTTGTTTTGTAGTTTTTATTTGACACATTGTAACATAACAAGTATGAACAACAATTGAATTTTTGTTTGGAATTCAAAATAGAAATCAGATGGAAACAATTGAAATAAAATGTAAAACAAATGCAACAAAACAAAACAAGAAACAAACATCTAGGGGGAGATTTTCATACTTGGGATGTTACAAAACGCCCCCCCTTGAAGGAATCGCGCCCCGAGATTCCTACTGAGAAGAGAAAAGGTCCGGATACTTCTTGCGAAGATCCTCTTTGGTCTCCCACGTTGCCTCTTTATCGGAATGATGCGACCATTGCACTTTCAAGAACTTGGTGCTCTTGTTGCGAGTCTTACGCTCGGTCTCATCGAGAATTCGAACAGGGTGCTCCTCATAAGAGAGATCTTCTTGCAGTTCAATGGAATCATGATCAACGGAACGATCTGGATCTTTGAAACACCTCTTGAGATGTGACACGTGAAACACATCGTGCACCTTGGATAGTTTTTCTGGAAGTTCAAGATGATAGGCATTTTCCGCACGCCTTGAGAGAATGTTGAACGGACCAATGTATCTCGGTGCCAGCTTTCCTTTCACACCAAAACGATGAGTGCCTCTGAGGGGAGTTACACGGAGATATGCCTTGTCACCAGGTGCATAGATCATATCCCTGTGCTTGCTGTCGTAGTAGCTTTTCTGACGAGACTGAGCAATCTTGAGATTGTCACGAATGATATGAACTTTCTCTTCGGCTTCCTTAACAATGTCAGGGCCTAAGAGTGAACGTTCACCAGCTCCAGACCAATTGATTGGACTCCTGCATCTGCGGCCATAGAGAGCTTCAAACGGTGCCATGCCTAGGCTTGCCTGGAAGCTGTTGTTGTAGGAGAATTCAGCATATGGGAGGCATTCCTCCCATTTCATGCCAAAGGATAGACCACATTCTCTGAGCATATCCTCGAGAATCTGATTGACTCTTTCGACTTGCCCTTGAGACTGAGGATGATAAGCTGTGCTGAACAGAAGTTTGGTGCCCAATGCTTCTTGAAAACTTTTCCAGAAATGAGAAGTGAATATGCTCCCACGGTCTGAGCTTATTTCCAAAGGAACACCATGAAGAGGAACGATCTTTGTTGTGTAGAGTTCTGCTAACTGGCTAGCTGAGATTGTCTCTTTGACAGGAAAGAAGTGAGCTACCTTCATGAGACGATCAATGACAACGAAGATTGCATCGTTGCCCTTCTTGGACTTTGGAAAACCAGTGACGAAGTCCATTTCAATCATGTCCCACTTCCACTCAGGAATTTTCAGCGGTTGGAGAAGACCGGTTGTTTTCTGATGAACTGCCTTAACACGTTGACAAACGTCGCATTCAGAAACGTATTGAGCAATTTCACGTTTCATGCCAGACCACCAATAGAGTGTTTTGAGATCCTGGTACATCTTTGTACTTCCAGGGTGTATGGAAAGAGGAGTTTCATGAGCCTCCTTGAGAATAACATCTTTGAGACTTTGAATTTGAGGAACTGCAATGCGTCCTTCGAAGAACACAGTTCCCTTGTCATCAATTGAGAAGCACTCATACTTCACATTGCCTGCTTTGATGTTATTTGCGATCTTCTTGATCTCAGCATCACGAAGTTGTTCAGAACGAATCTTGTCCTCGAGAGTTGGACTGGCTGTCAAGTTCGCAAGATAGCCTTGAGGAACAAGACCAAGGTTCAGCTTCTGGAATTCTTCATGAAGAGGAGGTTGGCTTTCCATGATCATGAGATTATTGCAATACGACTTGCGACTGAGAGCATCGGCCATAACATTAGCCTTGCCTGGAGTGTAAGAAATGGTAAGATCGAAGTCTTTGATCTTTTCAATCCATCTCCTTTGTCTGAGGTTTAGATCTGGTTGAGTGAAGATGTATTTCAGACTCTTATGATCGGAAAAGATTTCAGTGCGATTACCCAACAAGTATTGTCTCCATTTCTTGAGGGCAAACACAACTGCTGCAAGTTCAAGGTCATGTGTGGGATAATTGAGTTCATGTGCGTTCAACTGACGTGAAGCATAAGCCACAACTTGACGTTCTTGCATAAGAACTGCTCCTAGACCTTGGAGAGAAGCATCGCAGAATATCTGGAAAGGTTTGGTAGTATCTGGGCCAACCAGAACTGGTGTAGAAGTGAGTTTAGTCTTCAGGAGATTGAAACTTTCATCACATTGTGGAGACCAAACGAACTTCTTGTCCTTGTTTGTGAGATCAGTGAGAGGTTTGGCAATCTTGGAGAAGTTTTGGACGAAACGACGGCAATAGCTAGCCAAACCAAGAAAACTTCTGACTTGCTTCACCGTCTTAGGAGGTTTCCAATCAACAATTGCCTTAACCTTTTCTGGATCAATGGCTATGCCCTTGGCAGAGATGACATGACCAAGATAAGCAACTTCTGGAATCCAGAACTCACATTTGGAGAACTTGGCATACAGACGATGCTCGCGAAGCTTCATGAGAGTGAGACGAAGATGTTCTCCATGCTCTTCCTCGGATTTTGAGTAGACCAGAATGTCATCGAGATATACCACAACGAACTTGTCGAGGTATTCATGGAAGACATAATTCATAAGTCGAGAGAAGGTCGCCGGTGCATTGGTGAGACCAAAGGACATGACGGTGTATTCATATAGACCGTAGCGAGTGGTGAAAGCTGTTTTGGGAATATCTTCCTTTCTGATCTTTATTTGATGGTAACCCATTCTCAAGTCCAGCTTGGAGAATATTGAGGCTCGAGCAAGTTGATCAAAAAGATCATCGATACGAGGAATTGGATACTTGTTTTTGATGGTTTTCTCGTTAAGAGAACGATAGTCAACAACGAGTCTCTTTGTTTGACCCTTCTTCACAACGAACAGAGTTGGGCAACCCCAAGCGGAGGAACTAGGTTGAATGTAACCTTTCTCCATGTACATATCGATTTGCTCCTTCAACAACTTCAGTTCAGGAGGAGCTATCTTGTATGGATGCTTGGAGATTGGAGCAGTACCTGGTTCAAGTTCGATCACGAACTCAACCGCTCTGTCAGGAGGCATTCCTGGCAATTCTTCTGGAAAGACATCGGGGAAGTCACAAACCACCGGAATAGTTTCAATAGATGGTAGAGGATTTATATTGAGAGTGTAGAGTTGAGCAACTGGATTTTCAGCATGGAAGTAGACTATCTGGCCAGTAGGGTGTGTGATTTTGACAGACTTAGCAGGACAATCAATGACTGCTTTGTTGGTTACCAGCCAATCCATCCCAAGAATGACATCAATATCTGAAGAGTGGAGAGCTATCAGAGATGCCTGGAATGGAAGGTTTCCAATTGTGATCTCGATGTTCTGGCTAACTTTATTGCTTTGCCAGCTAGATCCCGGTGATTTCACTAGGAGAGGGATAGACAACTGTTCGAAGTTGATTTTACTGGTGTTTGCAAAGCATTGAGAGATGAAAGAGTGTGAAGCACCAGAATCGAACAAGACTTTAGCACGAAACGAGTTCACAAGAAGTGTGCCCATTACAACCTTTGGAGATTCTTCTGCTCCGTGGGACTTGACATGGTTCACCTTAACGGTTCTCACGCCAAGGTCGTTGCTGTTGTAGCAACCCAACGGAGGACCATGTATTCTTGTCGGGGTCGACCTGTGGCGAGGTGGAGGTGGAAAGAGGTGCCTTTGCGGACACTTATCAGAATAGTGGCCCGGCTGTCCACACTTGTAGCATGTAACAACAGAACGAGGAGTTGTTGGACCTGGCTGAGATGGAGCACATCCTGAAGATACCACTGGGGTGGGAGGGCGGGCAAGAAATTCTGTCGGGCTTGGCAAGCAGATGGGCGGTGTTGGAGTGGTATATGGAACCCAAACTCTTCGTTTTTGTGGAGGCATGATAGCTTTTGAGAGATTAGCCTGTTCACGAGAGTGCTTACGAGATTCCTCAACCAACTTGCGCCCATGCTCTTCATTTAGAGCGATGTTGATGAGGTCCTCAAAATTCTTGGCCTTGACGTTGGTGAGAGCATACTTGAGTTCCGGGTTGAGACCCCTGCGGAACTTTGCCATCTTTCTCGCTTCCGTGGAGATTTCATCTCCGGCGTAGCGAGCCAGACGATTGAACTCTCTTTGGTATTCGAGAACGTCCAAACTGCCTTGTGTGAAAGAATAGAATTCCTCACGCATTTTCTCCACGAGCCCATCGGAAATGTGATGGCGCACGAAGGCTTGTTTGAAATCCTCCCATGTGATTGCCACACTAGCACCTCTCATTTCTTGGAAGTTCTCCCACCAAGACATGGATTGTCCACGGAGAAGGTAGGCCACGTAAGGAACACGGTCCTCGTCAGCCACATGAGCTACCATAAGAGTACGGTTCATTTCACGGAGCCAGTCATCAGCATCCAATGGCTCGGAGGAGGTATCAAACGTGCGCGGATTGAGCTCAAGGAACTCCCGAATAGACACCCGGGTGTTGCCATTACTCCCAAGGTCTTGGTTCTGCTGCATCTGCTTTATAACTTGTGTCATCTGAGACAGCACTTTCCCCATCTCAGGTGGCAGTGTGGGGTCTTCGTCACCACTTTCCATCCTGAAGAGGATACCAAGATTAACACACTAACCGGATAACAAAATCCAATATAAGTGCTTAAAAGGATTACTTCAGACGGTAAGTCGACAACATAGAACAAGGATGGAGGTTAACAACGGATCAACAGATAAGTTGTTACAACGGAAGAGAAGATTTGTGAAGGACGATATCGAAGCAACAACTGGGAAACAGGAGACCACAAACACCTGAGGTACTACGGAGAAAACCCATCCGGGCTTCTAAAGGATCAATATCTACTGCTTAAGGAATAGAGGATCTGCTTCCGGGGCTAAACGCCTCCGTTCTCAATCGTGAGTAGGCAACATGATAAATCATGTCACAACCACCTCCATTCCTATGGTCTAGTAGATATAACCATCCTAGAGAAACCAGGATACGTGAAATCCTAACTTGATAGTTTAGGTGAGAAGAGAAAACAACGTTGCACTTCCTTACCAGAAAAGGGAGGGTGGGTGGGGAAAGAAATAAAATGGCAGAATTCCTACTCTCACGTTTCATTTTTCCTATATAGCTACAAAATAGTTACTAGACTCAACTGCGACCAGTAAAAGGGATCCTACAGGCAGACAGGCTCTGATACCATTTGTCGCACCCGGACTTCTAGAGGATACTCGCAGTTCCGTTGAACAGTAGATGATTGGATTACGGGGCTTACCGGCGCCCGCATCTCTTACGAGTAGGCCAACACACGTATGTGTGACAACCAACCCCTATCTGTTCATCGTCTACGTAAACCATCCCATAGAAATCAGGATACTACCATTGACGTACTTCATAGCATACACACATGGTACGTCAACGGCGTTTAACAAAATGATAGCACAACATATCTCTAAGACACAAAAGATGGAAATAAGTTGCAAATAGCTCTCACTAGAGCAGAGATAGCAAATACAATCATCCAGAGGACACATGTCCCAACAATTCATCATTACATCACAGCGGAAGCATTCAACAGGTCTGAGTACAGACAAAACCAAATAGGCCTAAGAGGCCGGCAATAAAAGGAAAACGGAGCCCATCCACGAAGTCTCGGATCCTGCCCGGGTCCGCTATCTACTCGTCAACAGCCTCGTCGTACTCCACGTAGTAGCCACCATGGGGATCCTCGTAATCGTAGTCTGCGGAAACCACAGCCCCAACGGGCTCAGTACATAAATGTACTGGCAAGCAATACTCACAGTTCACCAAAGTGTAACCCGTCAACACCAAGCACAGATGCTTTGGGTTCAACGGAAGAAAGGGTGATACAAAAGATGCGGCAGCGGGCTGCACTAACCAACTACAGAAACATACTATAACTTCCGGCTAACAGAAAAAAGGAGATAAGATAGCGTATCGTAACCAACTATAACTAACCACCCAAACAAACCCATCCTGGATCTCGCCCCTTATCCAAAGAAGCAATCCGAGGATAACTCACACAGTTGGATTAATGATGGTTCAGGTTATTGTGTCAATAGACCTATTACTAGACAAGTTATTATAGTTAGGTGTAAGTTGTCTGAGTACTTGTTAGCCAGTACTTTCACCAAGTCGTCACATAACCGCGGACAACACGGCTTCTCGAGAAGATTCATCCCTGCAGGGTGTGCTCCAGTACCCGTACACACTCGAGCCACCAACTAAAACTCAGGTGGACTCAACACGACTCGAACCATCTCTACAACCTGTCCTAGGAGCCACGGAGCTATAAGGTCCCGGCCAGTCCGACCTAACCTAAGCGCAAGGGTGAAAACCACACCCCCCCCCCCGACACCAGAGGCCTCGCCCTATATGCATCATCATCATAATCATCACCAACAGTAACCATGTGAGTGACCCAATCATGCTTATGCGCAAATGGAACACCCGAACTAAGTGTGGCTCTTCGGATAAACTGCGGATCAGGTCAAAGTCGAGGGGGGTTCCATACTACCACCCGGATGCAGTGAGCACGCTCATCATGGATCAGTAGACAAGACCCTTTTCCTAATTAGGGTCGACACTAGCAGGCCTCAAAACCACGCCGGGCCTCCTGCCGGTGCCTTATCATCAAATTATTATTACCCATAGCATTAACAGGTTGATTGTTTAACATCGAGCCCCAGAACATAATAGAGTATGATAACAGAAAGTAACTGACAGCAGACTCGAGCAAAAACAACCCTAAGCATGCTAGTAAGACACGGGCAACAAGCAACGGGGTTATAGGTGTGGAGGTGAGGCAATATCAGGGTTTAAGGATACATGTGATAGGTTCGGAACACAAGCAACGATACATAGGGCTAGCAGAATAGACAACGGAAAGTATCGGTATCCAATGTTGAAAGGAACACGATGGTTCATGTGAGTGAATACTTGCCTGCAAACTCAGCAGCCTGGTACTGAGCTAAAATCCTCAGAAGGGGTGTCGTAAGATCGTCTGTCTCAACGTCGTCGTCTATTCGAGAATAAGCAAACAAACAACGCAAGGAGACAAAGAATCAATAACATGGCATAATGCACAATCATGGGATGATGCATGACAATTTAATTGATGCATCAAAAATAAACTAGTTGACATGGTAACACAATTTAAATGGACCCATGTAACACCTGGGGTGTTACCCTATTAGAGAGTGTTTGTTTTCTTTTTGCTTGCATCATATGCATCACATGAGCATTGCATTCTGTTTTTCAAAACAACTCAAAATTCAAAACAATTTAAACTTTTCCCCTTGCTCCAAATTTCCAATTTCAAAATATCAAAACTAAACCACTCAATTGTTTTTTCCACTGGTTGAATTTGTTCTAATCAAATTGCTTGGTAATACAAATCTCCCTGTTATTAAAACCCTAATGACTAATTCAAAAATTCAAATCACTCCTAATTATCATACTTCAATATGGGTTTAAATATTAAAATTTTGCAAACCAATTAAATTCAATAATGTTTGATTGATTGAACTCATTAAGTACCATTTGTTATTTCCAAACTTCCAAAAACCAAACCCCATTTACAACAAAATCACATAACAAATTAATATCAAATTAATAGTTTCAAATTGTTGAAAATATTTTACACCACCTTGTTGTTGCTGTTTTGCAAACCAGATAAAAACAGTTATGAAAAATAAAATAACCCCCCCCCCCAAAATTCTATTTCTATTTTCCTTTTCCATCCTTTCCAAAGAAAAAAAGTTGGTCATAATGAAAAGCAAACAGCAGAAAAAAAAGGTGGAGAGAGAGGCAAGCCCACCCTTTTTCCTTTCTCTTCTCCACCTCAGCCCAATTTTCTCCCAGCCCACCAAACCTTCTGGCCCATACCCCCTCTCTTTTCTGTCTTCTTCCTCCTGCCAACGTCACCCTGTACGAACGCCAAAACCACCGTGCGATCTCTCATTCCCCTCCCCGATTCTCTGCCGTACAAGGCCTCTTCCCCTTAAAGCACCACACCTCCCCCTCTGCCCCTAACCCTAGAGCCCCCCTCCTTCCCATCGCCGCCATTCTCCTCTCTGCTAGTTCTTCTTCCTCTGAACCCTGCAACCACACCACCGAACACCACCGTGAACCACCACCTCCTCCCCTCACCACCGATAGCCATGGTCGCCTCGAGGAGCATCTGAGGAGTGAAATGGAACCGCTGCGCTTCCCTCCATCTCCCCGTCCCCTCGCCAGCTGCTGGGAGCCCTCGTGGACGCCGCGCCATCGCCGGAGAGAAGCCACGATGCTACTGCCCGTCGGCAGTCGTCCTCGACAAACAGACCGAGGTGCGCACCCCCTCGGTCCCCTTCCTCTCGCCTCCCTCCTCTCACCAGCACCGCACGCCACCCACTGCCTCCCACCGCCCGCACGGCGCCCGCCCCTTCTCCGGCGAGCCCACTGCGAGCAGCCGTTGTCGGTGATCCCCATCGATCTGTTCTGTCGTGGTACAGATGGGTACCTGTTCGGGTTCAGTCAATTCAGAAAAACAGGCCGCAGCCACAGCTGATACCCCCCCCCGACCCCTCTACTGTCACAACTCGAGCACCAGCCCAGTGGTACTGTCCCCTTTGCGCGTCCAGGAGGTGGGGGGATCGAATCCCACCCCCTGCAGAATAAAACCACATTTTATTTTGCAATGTTTTGGTCACAGCAATTTCAAAGAATCACAACTAGGCCCTGTAAATTAAATCTAGACCCCTGAAATAATTTTTCCTAAGTCCCTAATGGATTAAAAATGGCAGATTTGCACTATATCTTGTAAATTGCATAAGAAAATCATGGTAACTCCAATTTTGACTTTTTAAATATGTTTTCTGTCCCAAATTAAATGTTCTATCCAAATATAAAATTTGTTTACTGTTTTGAATATTTTAAATTGGTGCAATATTTGAAAACTTGTCAAATTCACTTAAATTTGCAAAATTCATAACTTGTTCATAAAAATTCCAAATTCAACAAACCAAATATGTTTTCCAATCAAATTTTCATGTACTTTCCAAATATAAATTTTGTTTGCTGTTTTGAATAATTTAAATTGCTGAAAACAACTGTTTCTTGTTTATTGCATTTAATATTGCCAAAATAATAACTTGCTCATTTTAAATCCAATTTCCACAAATGAAATATGTTTTCCATGCAAAATTAAACCACCTTTTCAAATATAAAATTTGTTTCATGTTTTGAATAATTAAAATTGGTTGAATGATTTAAACCTTGTTTAAATCATTTAATATTGTTAAATTCATAACTTGATCAAATCAAATTCTTTTGGGATATATAAAATATGTTTTCCAACCATAAAATTATAATATTTTCAAATATGAATTTGGTTTAATGCTTTGAACAAATAAAAATTCAAATAAGTTCATGTTTGAATTAAATTCATTTAATTCTGGCTTAAACTTGTTTAATTCATAAATAAGTTATTTGAAATCCTTTTTCAACAAGTGAAACATGTAATCCACCCAAAATCTTGTGTTCTTTTCAAATATAAACTTTGTTATCTATTTTGAACAATTTAAATTGGTGAAAACAACAATTGCTTGTGTGACATGTTTAAGTAACCAAACTTTCCACACTTAACCAATAATTTCCAAACTTGTTAACCCTTATTTCAATTGGTTCTATTGTTGTTATTTTGCTGTTTTCCTCATCCATGCATCATGCTAATCCACCTTCACCTGTTGATTAGTTGGAAAACAATTGTTTCAACCATAATTCATGGGCTTTTCATATGCAACTCAAATTGCATATGGGTCCATTTAAACCTGTTTATCCTGTCAACTAGTTTATTTCTGATGCATCCATTAAATTGTCATGCATCCATATCTTGATCATGCTGGATCTTTTGTCGTAGTAGTAATTGTTGCATCCGGTGTTTGTTTGAGGTTCATTGCTTCTTCCCGGATAGGACGTTGAGATGATGTGAGCAACGACAAGTTCTGCTACCTTGCGGGATCTCAGGCAAGTATACTCACTTGCTGCCAAATGGCTGTCTTTCATCACTTGTTACCGATACTTTCCGTTGTTCTGTTCTGCTAGCCTTAGTAGTAGTTGTTTCTGTTACGAACCTATCACATGAATCCTTTAACCCTGATATTGCCTCACCTCCACCCCTATAAACATTGCTTGTTGCCCGTGTCTTACTAGCATGCTTAGGTTGTTTGCTCGAGTCTGTTACCCGTTACTTTCTGTCACCATTCCTATTATGTTCTGGGGGCTCGATGTTTAATCAATCAAC
This sequence comes from Alopecurus myosuroides, assembly GCA_028641055.1. Classification (NCBI taxonomy): domain Eukaryota; kingdom Viridiplantae; phylum Streptophyta; class Magnoliopsida; order Poales; family Poaceae; genus Alopecurus; species Alopecurus myosuroides. The sequence continues at coordinate 198,664,493 of CM054063.1, read as the reverse complement.
CAATCATGCTAATGTTACTATTAATAATAATTTGATGATAAGGCACCGGCAGGAGGCCCTTGTGGTTTTGAGGCCTGCTAGTGTCGACCCTAATAGGAAAAGGGTCTTGTCTACTGATCCATGATGAGCGCACTACCCGCATGTGGGAAGCGAGTATGGGCGCCCCCCTCAATTTGACTCGATTCGCATCTCGTCCAAATCTCCTCATTTAGTTCGGGTTTTCCATTTGCTGCATGCATGATCTTGCGAGCCCTTGGTACCCGGGTGGAACTTTCGTAGTCGGCATATAGGGGGACACGTTCTTAGAGTGCTATGAGGGTCCATTTTCTTCTGGGCTCGATTAGCCGTGCGCCCAAGGTGCTTTGGGCTTGATGCGAAGAAGAGTTGAGTTGTGTAGAGTACCTCGCTTGGTGGGTTAGCTCCCCATCTGGCGGGTTATTCTTGCGTGTACGGCTAAATTGGTGCAACCCTGCAGGGATAATCTTCTCGAGAAGCCGTGTTTTCCGCGGTTATGGATTACTTGGTGAAAGTACTGGCTAACAAGTACTCAGGACAACTTAAACCTAATGATTAACAATCTTTCACCCCATGTTTAACAACTTGACTAGTAATAGGCTTATTGACACAATAACATGAACCATCATTAATCCAACTGTGTGAGTTATCCTCGGATTGCTTCTTTAGATAAGGGGCGAGATCCAGGATGGGTTTGTTTGAATTTATCTTTCAGTTGGTTACAATACTCGATCTTATCTTCTTTCTGGTAGCCGGAAGTTGTAGTATCTCTCTGTAGTTGGTTAGTGCAGCCTGCTGTCGCTTATTTGCAATAACCCCTTCCTATCCATTGATCCTAAAGTATTTGTATCTTGTGATGACTGGCTACGCCGGTAACTTGTGAGTATGGTTTATCCACTTGCCAGTACTTAACCATACTGACCCACGAATCTCTTTCGTGGCTGCATATTCAATATTGCAGTCAACAGGTTTGAAGTCTGACGACGTTAGCTTGGGAATCCCTCCGGCTTGGCCTGGGCAGGGATTGGACGCCTTCGGTTATCTTCAGGACTCTTAGTCCAATTTGGATCTTGTCCGTAGCCGGACGCTATGTTGTTTCTTCCGCTGTTATTGGATCTTTGTAATGTATCAGTTGTAACCCTGGCTCGTTTGAGCCATCTTGTATCTATCTGTTTCTGTTGTAATTGTGGAATATTCGTGAACTATTGTAATGTTATCACAAGTGGCAACCTGGAATCGGTTATTATGTGGATTTTGGCGGGAATGCTGAAATCTGCATAGTGCCCGATCTCGGGGCGTCACAAAATGGTATCAGAGCCTTGGTTCCGATTCCCGATATTGTTTCGATACGAATGGTTATCGAAGCAACGGGTCCGCAAAGCCTGTAGGATAACCTCGCTAACGGTCGTTGTTCCTAGAGTGTCAAGAACTATTTCTGCTAAACTATTTTGGAAAAACCTCTCAATAGGATTCTTGTTTTTCTCCTTATCCCTATTCTATTTCCCCTCCCATCTTATTTGTTTTGGAGTCTACTCTCGTATTCAATCTTTCAAAGTGTTAGGATCCCACGTGGGTGGACGTTTTCTGAGCTCTTAACCTAATAGGTTCGATCATCGGAAGGTTCCTGGTGGAAGAACATCGTCGTCACTCCGAGCAAGAATCTCTTGTTAATGGTGTCGAGAAGCCCTTGTTAGTGGTGTCGAGGAGATCAACCGGAAGCACGGAGAATCGATAGTCGAACTTCTTTCCCCTCCCGGGTTAGCAGGTGGATTGCGAGGGCGCAATCCCTTGTTAGTGGTGTCGTCTGTAACACCTGGGGTGTTACCCTATTAGAGAGTGTTTGTTTTCTTTTTGCTTGCATCATATGCATCACATGAGCATTGCATTCTGTTTTTCAAAACAACTCAAAATTCAAAACAATTTAAACTTTTCCCCTTGCTCCAAATTTCCAATTTCAAAATTTCAAAACTAAACCACTCAATTGTTTTTTCCACTGGTTGAATTTGTTCTAATAAAATTGCTTGGTAATACAAATCTCCCTGTTATTAAAACCCTAATGACTAATTCAAAAATTCAAATCACTCCTAATTATCATACTTCAATATGGGTTTAAATATTAAAATTTTGCAAACCAATTAAATTCAATAATGTTTGATTGATTGAACTCATTAAGTACCATTTGTTATTTCCAAACTTCCAAAAACCAAACCCCATTTACAACAAAATCACATAACAAATTAATATCCAATTAATAGTTTCAAATTGTTGAAAATATTTTACACCACCTTGTTGTTGTTGTTTTGCAAACCAGATAAAAACAGTTATGAAAAATAAAATAACCCCCCCCCCCCCAAAAATTCTATTTCTATTTTCCTTTTCCATCCTTTCCAAAGAAAAAAAATTGGTCATAATGAAAAGCAAACAGCAGAAAAAAAAGGTGGAGAGAGAGGCAAGCCCACCCTTTTTCCTTTCTCTTCTCCACCTCAGCCCAATTTTCTCCCAGCCCACCAAACCTTCTGGCCCATACCCCCTCTCTTTTCTGTCTTCTTCCTCCTGCCAACGTCACCCTGTACGAACGCCAAAACCACCGTGCGATCTCTCATTCCCCTCCCCGATTCTCTGCCGTACAAGGCCTCTTCCCCTTAAAGCACCACACCTCCCCCTCTGCCCCTAACCCTAGAGCCCCCCTCCTTCCCATCGCCGCCATTCTCCTCTCTGCTAGTTCTTCTTCCTCTGAACCCTGCAACCACACCACCGAACACCACCGTGAACCACCACCTCCTCCCCTCACCACCGATAGCCATGGTCGCCTCGAGGAGCATCTGAGGAGTGAAATGGAACCGCTGCGCTTCCCTCCATCTCCCCGTCCCCTCGCCAGCTGCTGGGAGCCCTCGTGGACGCCGCGCCATCGCCGGAGAGAAGCCACGATGCTACTGCCCGTCGGCAGTCGTCCTCGACAAACAGACCGAGGTGAGCACCCCCTCGGTCCCCTTCCTCTCGCCTCCCTCCTCTCACCAGCACCGCACGCCACCCACTGCCTCCCGCCGCCCGCACGGCGCCCGCCCCCTCTCCGGCGAGCCCACGGCGAGCAGCCGTTGCCGGCGATCCCCATCGATCTGTTCTGTCGTGGTACAGATGGGTACCTGTTCGGGTTCAGTCAATTCAGAAAAACAGGCCGCAGCCACAGCTGATACCCCCCCGACCCCTCTACTGTCACAACTCGAGCACCAGCCCAGTGGTACTGTCCCCTTTGCGCGTCCAGGAGGTGGGGGGATCGAATCCCACCCCCTGTAGAATAAAACCACATTTTATTTTGCAATGTTTTGGTCACAGAAATTTCAAAGAATCACAAGTAGGCCCTGTAAATTAAATCTAGACCCCTGAAATAATTTTTCCTAAGTCCCTAATGGATTAAAAATGGCAGATTTGCACTATATCTTGTAAATTGCATAAGAAAATCATGGTAACTCCAATTTTGACTTTTTAAATATGTTTTCTGTCCCAAATTAAATGTTCTATCCAAATATAAAATTTGTTTACTGTTTTGAATATTTTAAATTGGTGCAATATTTGAAAACTTGTCAAATTCACTTAAATTTGCAAAATTCATAACTTGTTCATAAAAATTCCAAATTCAACAAACCAAATATGTTTTCCAATCAAATTTTCATGTACTTTCCAAATATAAATTTTGTTTGCTGTTTTGAATAATTTAAATTGCTGAAAACAACTGTTTCTTGTTTATTGCATTTAATATTGCCAAAATAATAACTTGCTCATTTTAAATCCAATTTCCACAAATGAAATATGTTTTCCATGCAAAATTAAACCACCTTTTCAAATATAAAATTTGTTTCATGTTTTGAATAATTAAAATTGGTTGAATGATTTAAACCTTGTTTAAATCATTTAATATTGTTAAATTCATAACTTGATCAAATCAAATTCTTTTGGGATATATAAAATATGTTTTCCAACCATAAAATTATAATCTTTTCAAATATGAATTTGGTTTAATGCTTTGAACAAATAAAAATTCAAATAAGTTCATGTTTGAATTAAATTCATTTAATTCTGGCTTAAACTTGTTTAATTCATAAATAAGTTATTTGAAATCCTTTTTCAACAAGTGAAACATGTAATCCACCCAAAATCTTGTGTTATTTTCAAATATAAACTTTGTTATCTATTTTGAACAATTTAAATTGGTGAAAACAACAATTGCTTGTGTGACATGTTTAAGTAACCAAACTTTCCACACTTAACCAATAATTTCCAAACTTGTTAACCCTTATTTCAATTGGTTCTATTGTTGTTATTTTGCTGTTTTCCTTATCCATGCATCATGCTAATCCACCTTCACCTGTTGATTAGTTGGAAAACAATTGTTTCAACCATAATTCATGGGCTTTTCATATGCAACTCAAATTGCATATGGGTCCATTTAAACCTGTTTATCCTGTCAACTAGTTTATTTCTGATGCATCCATTAAATTGTCATGCATCCATATCTTGATCATGCTGGATCTTTTGTCGTAGTAGTAATTGTTGCATCCGGTGTTTGTTTAAGGTTCATTGCTTCTTCCCGGATAGGACGTTGAGATGATGTGAGCAACGACAAGTTCTGCTACCTTGCGGGATCTCAGGCAAGTATACTCACTTGCTGCCAAATGGCTGACTTTCATCACTTGTTACCGATACTTTCCGTTGTTCTGTTCTGCTAGCCTTAGTAGTAGTTGTTTCTGTTACGAACCTATCACATGAATCCTTTAACCCTGATATTGCCTCACCTCCACCCCTATAACCATTGCTTGTTGCCCGTGTCTTACTAGCATGCTTAGGTTGTTTGCTCGAGTCTGTTACCCGTTACTTTCTGTCACCATTCCTATTATGTTCTGGGGGCTCAATGTTTAATCAATCAATCAATCATGCTAATGTTACTATTAATAATAATTTGATGATAAGGCACCGGCAGGAGGCCCTTGTGGTTTTGAGGCCTGCTAGTGTCGACCCTAATAGGAAAAGGGTCTTGTCTACTGATCCATGATGAGCGCACTACCCGCATGTGGGAAGCGAGTATGGGCGCCCCCCTCAATTTGACTCGATTCGCATCTCGTCCAAATCGCCTCATTTAGTTTGGGTTTTCCATTTGCTGCATGCATGATCTTGCGAGCCCTTGGTACCCGGGTGGAACTTTCGTAGTCGGCATATAGGGGGACATGTTCGTAGAGTGCTATGAGGGTCCATTTTCTTCTGGGCTCGATTAGCCGTGCGCCCAAGGTGCTTTGGGCTTGATGCAAAGAAGAGTTGAGTTGTGTAGAGTACCTCGCTTGGTGGGTTAGCTCCCCATCTGGCGGGTTATTCTTGCGTGTACGGCTAAATTGGTGCAACCCTGCAGGGATAATCTTCTCGAGAAGCCGTGTTTTCCGCGGTTATGGATTACTTGGTGAAAGTACTGGCTAACAAGTACTCAGGACAACTTAAACCTAATGATTAACAATCTTTCACCCCATGTTTAACAACTTGACTAGGAATAGGCTTATTGACACAATAACCTGAACCATCATTAATCCAACTGTGTGAGTTATCCTCGGATTGCTTCTTTGGATAAGGGGCGAGATCCAGGATGGGTTTGTTTGAATTTATCTTTCAGTTGGTTACAATACTCGATCTTATCTTCTTTCTGGTAGCCGGAAGTTGTAGTATCTCTCTGTAGTTGGTTAGTGCAGCCTGCTGTCGCTTATTTGCAATAACCCCTTCCTATCTGTTGATCCTAAAGTATTTGTATCTTGTGATGACTGGCTACGCCGGTAACTTGTGAGTATGGTTTATCCACTTGCCAGTACTTAACCGTACTGACCCATGAATCTCTTTCGTGGCTGCATATTCAATATTGCAGTCAACAGGTTTGAAGTCTGACGACGTTAGCTTGGGAATCCCTCCGGCTTGGCCTGGGCAGGGATTGGACGCCTTCGGTTATCTTCAGGACTCTTAGTCCAATTTGGATCTTGTCCGTAGCCGGACACTATGTTGTTTCTTCCGCTGTTATTGGATCTTTGTAATGTATCAGTTGTAACCCTGGCTCGTTTGAGCCATCTTGTATCTATCTGTTTCTGTTGTAATTGTGGAATATTCGTGAACTATTGTAATGTTATCACAAGTGGCAACCTGGAATCAGTTATTATGTGGATTTTGGCGGGAATGCTGAAATCTGCATAGTGCCCGATCTCGGGGCGTCACAACCCATATGCAATTTGGGGTTGCATATGGAAAGCCCATGAATTTAGGTTGAAATAATTGTTTTACAACTAATCAACGGGTGAAAGTGGATAGTATGATGCATGGATGAGGAAAACAGAAAAATAACAACAATAGAATCAAATGGGAATAAGGTTTACCAATTTTGGAAATTTATTTAGTGAGTTATGGAATTTTGGTTCCTTAAAGGTGTTACACAAGCATTTGTTGTTTTCACCAATTTTAATTGTTCAAAACAGTTAACAAGGTTAATATTTGAATAGAACACACAATTTTAGGTGGAATACATGTTTCAATTATTGAAAAAGGAAATAGAATGAATTACTTATGAATTAAACAAGTTTAAACAAGATTTAAATGATTTTAATTCAATTATTAATATTGATTGAATTTTATTTGTTCAAGACATTAAACAAAATTCATATTTGAAAAGATTATGTTTTTCTAGTTTGAAAACATATTTTATATGTTCAAAAATAATTTAATTTGAGCAAGTTATGAATTTAGCAATTTTAAATGAATTAAACAAGGTTTAAATTATTTAAGCAATTTTAATTATTCAAACCATGTAACAAAAAATTATATTTGGATAGATGGTTTAATTTGACATGGCAAACATATTTTATTTGTGACATTTGGATTAATATTGAAATAGTTATGGAATTAAGCAAATGAAAGGAATAGTTTGAATTTAAAATTTGAAAACATTTGCAATGCTCAAAACAGAAAACAATTGACTTAAATAGGTAGAGAATTAAATTTGGTTCAGAAATCATATTTAAAATGCTAAATTTGGAGTTGTAATTAATTAGTTAGGCATTTTTAAAGTTTGGTTGTTAATCTGCCATTTTATTCCACAGATGGGGACTTAGAAAAAAAACTGCAGGGACCTAGAAGAAATAGACTAGGACCTGTGCGAAAAACATGGTGTTGTGTTGGATCTAAAAAAACAAAAAGATGTTTTGCCAACGCGCGGGGGGAGGGAGTCGAACCCGCGACCCCGCGGTTGGGAGCACTGCGCGCTGGCCACTGTGGTAACTGAGCGGTTTTGATAGGGTAGGTGTGCGGAAGTTTTTAAGGTGTGCTTTCCGTCAGTTTATCTGCCTGACGAATCTGAACAACAGGTTCAGCTACTGCCGATCGCCGGACAGAGGCAGACGGTGGCCTTCGGCCGGTGCTACGCTGGGCGTGCGTGGTGCTTGCGCGGGCCGTGTGCGGTGGCCGGTGCTACCGTGTGGTGGCCGTGCGAGGAGAGAGGGGAGGGAACGAGGGGACGAGGGACGGTGAGCTCACAGCGAGATGAACGGAGGGGTCGGTGGCCCGAGCTCGGTGGTGCGGTGGTGACGAAACCGGAGACGGCGGCGGAGCTCCGGGGGGCCTCCGTGGAAACGGAGGGCACGGCGCAGGAGAGGGCAGCGCGGCGTTTCCGTTCCCGGCCCAAGCGCGGCCGGGCGGGCACCGGTGGCGCGGCGACCCGGAGAGGAAGGCGACGGTGATGGTTGCTGTCGTTGGATTCAGAACAGAGAAGAAAAGGGGCAGCGAGGGAGGAAGAGAGGAAGAAGAGCTGCGGCGCGAGGGAGAGAAGGAAGGAGAAAATTAGGGCAGGAGGGAGAAGCTCAAGGTCTTAAGGGGGGAGGGGAGCTACTGATCGCCGTTCCCTGCCTCCGATGCCGACGTGGGCACCCCCGATGGGGTGCCGTACGGGAGGTTAGGGAAGAGTGGGGGGTACGGGCCTTGGGCAGTTGGGCTGGCCCCAAATGGGCTGGTTGCCCCTTTCCCCCCTCTCTTTTCCTTTTAATCTTTTCTGTTTTTTTTTTGCAGCTTTGGGAAAAGAGAGAAAAACAAATGGTTTTAGGGTTTAGCATATTTTGGAATAAATTTTTAATGATTTATTTTTGTAACAACACCTTAAAATAAACTTTTGTTTTCCAATTATTTTAATTTAGTTGATGTTTGGTAATTAAATGAATTGAGCAATGTTGGTATAAAAGAATAAATGAAACTTAAGCCAAAATAAAGTTTTTGATTCCAACTTTTGTGGAACAAATTATTTGTTTGTTTTGTAGTTTTTATTTGACACATTGTAACATAACAAGTATGAACAACAATTGAATTTTTGTTTGGAATTCAAAATAGAAATCAGATGGAAACAATTGAAATCAAATGCAAAACAAATGCAACAAAACAAAACAAGAAACAAACATCTAGGGGGAGATTTTCATACTTGGGATGTTACACAGAGTGTGACCGAAATGAATAGCTAAAAAAATCATACTTCCTCCGTATCAAAATATAAGATGTTTTAGCATTTTGTAGATATAATGTATCTAGACATGTTTTAGTGTGTAGATTCATATGCATCTTACACTAAAACATGTCAGGTACATATTGTCTAGGAAATGCTAAAACATCTTATATTTTAATACGGAAGGAGTATTAATTTAAGAGAACACAAGAGCTCCATATATTAGTACCTGCATGATTTCAGCTGCATCTGGTCCAAACAACGCTGCACCAAGTGCTCTGTCAGTCTCGGCATGAAACGTTAAACTACAGTGTAAGAGATGATCCCGTGATACTTACTTGGATATGATGTTCTTCATTGGGTTGAAACATAATGTGTAAGCAAGAATATCATTCTTAGCTTCCTTCAAAGCCTCTTTTTCACTCAGACCCAAGACAGATAGTGGCGGAATGCTAATTCTACAAAACATAGTATCGTATGACAACTCAACGATCGAATGATACTGCAATAAAATAATACATATGACATAACACATAAGTTAGTGGCAGGCTGTCAAAGGTTTAAGCATCTGTTTTTGTATTTCTACTCTCCAATTGTGGTGTCCTTGACGTGGTTTCGAACCACCGGTACCTCAGAGAAAGTCTTGAAACAAATTGAGCAAAAGATAATTACTTACCAAAAACAGCAGAATGTACACCTATGTTTTTCCGGCTTAATTGTATGGCCACCAAACATAGTTTTCTACATTGAAAATATAAATACAGATAGTGCCAATTAAACACAATACAATTTGAAGAATGACCAGAAGATGTTAAGGTGATGGGATAACAAACTATGGCCACCACATACAGACAAGGAAGTAGCCTCCACAAGAACAACATGTATAAGATTAATCCGATCTGTTACATCACCAAGAACCCATATACTTGGAGCTGATGTACAAGATCCAGAAATTATATTATTTAGAGAGTAATTACACAATCCAGAAATAAATAGCAAACCATCACATATCTCTTATCCACAACGCTGTGCCATCGTCGACACCAATAGCATGTTGCGATGAGCAGAAGCTGGAAACACTCGTTTTACTCTGGACCAAGTCATTCGGACTGTTCACGAAAATATTATGCAAAGTTTTACTTTTCAGATAAATCATCAAACGCCTAGTGTGCAACATGCACGTTAATTTTTCAGCTGATGAAAAAAAAGTAAAAAAAACAGTCAATTTTGCAGCCTCTTTTGACTGTCCAATGTAGTAGAAACGACATCAAAGAAAGGGGAGAACATATACCTCACTGTCCTCTGTCCGTCTGGGCTATCGGCTGCATCTCTTCCATGTCGGTCTTCGCTCACGGTTCTCATCCAGGGCACTGGGAACCTCCCTAGCTTCTTCCCTTGACGAAACCAAGCTTGCCGCCTTGCTCGAAACCACGAACGGCTGCGCGTCCACGAGGACGAACAACACGCACCGGTCCCCGAAAGCCCGGATCACTGGTCACCACCACCCAACGACGTCCCCGGATGTAGAACGAGAGACCCTCGTCCACCTCCGGTGGAGGTGTGGGTGCAAGGCAACGCGCGGCGGATCCCCCGCTGCCGCTCGTATCAATACCCAATAGGCCGAGCTCCCTAGGGCAGAGTCGAGGGCGTCATGGCACGCGGCTGCGACTGCCATGGCCGATGAGAAGGGCCGCGTGCAGGCAGAGAGGTGAGGAACGCACGGCGAAGATGGAGTCAATGGGTGCGGCAACGTCTCACGCAGGTGGCCACTCCATCCGTTTCAGATCTCATGCAGGTGGCGATGATGCATCACGGGGGGAGAGATGAGGACGGGAAGAAGGAAAGTGAGTCACCTAAGGAAAAAAATAGTTTTGCGGGATTTTTTGCGCTTATCCCAGGCGGCCGATCGGCTGCATAGCGAGGAACGCGAGCGAGCGAAGGTGAAGCATGGTCTAGAGTGGGAAGATTTTTTGTTGAGTAAATCAAGCAGAGGAGTGCACAATTTTTGTGGATATGTGAAACGTTTTTTAGGGAGGTTAGGGATGGGAGAAATTTGAGGGTGGTGACATATTATCCATAATTATCTAGAAGTGGGATAGTTAGTTGTGCGGTGGCAATCCTTCTGTAATTTCGTTGAAGTGTGACACCACCGTCACAGCAACCTTAATAGTAAAGATTGTGCACTACGGTGCAACCTCTATTTGTCAATTGCCCAGCTGTAATTTGTTCACAAATCATGCTATCTTTTATGGAGAGACACCACTAGTGAAACCATGAACCCCGGTCCATTTTTCCACACTGTTAAACAAACCACAACAATTTCCTGCTTTCTTTACTTACTGCAAGCATACACTGTTTTCCACACTATACGTCTAATATTTGTTTTCAGCAAGACCGGTGAGATTGACAACCTCACTGTACCGTTGGGGCAAAGTATTTTGGTTGTGTTGTGTGCAGGTTCCACGTTGTTGCTGACACCAGTGAAGCGCCAGCACCACCGTCAGTGGCATCAACCTTCCGAAGATCCTCTTTCTCCTACTGGATTGATAACCTTGGTTCCTAACTAAGGGGAAATACCAACCGATGTGGTCATCACACCCTCCTCTTGGGGTCTCCCAACAACCGTGTGTATCACGAGCATCAGTGGGTTCATGCCTCCTCACCACCTTGCTCGAGTGACAGAAACGTGAAGGGGGGATGCGTTGTTGCCATTAGGGAGAAAACAGTGGTGAGAGTGCCCGCATGCATAATAATTGTTTACATTACACACTTTGTTTAATGTAGTTATCTGTTGCTTGCAACTTAATACCTAAGGGGGTTCAGATGATAACCTAAGGGTGGATTATTAGTCATAGATGCAGATGGATGTCGGTCTATGTATATTGTTGTAATGCCCGCACTAAATATCATATTAATCTTCGTGTCATATATGTGCACTACGGTGCAACCTCTATTTGTGAATTGCCCAGCTGTAATTTGTTTACGCAGCATGCTATCTTTTATGGAGAGACGCCACTAGTGAACCTATGAACCCCGGTCCATTTTTCCACATGTTTAAACAAACCACAACTATTTCCTGCTTTCTTTACTTACTGCAAGCATACATAATTTTCCACACTATACGTTTAATCTTTGTTTTTAGCAAGACCGGTGAGATTGACAACCTCACCGTACTATTGGGACAAAGTATTTTGGTTGTGTTGTGTGCAGGTTCCACGTTGTTGCCGACACCAGTGAAGCGCCAGCACCACCGTCAGTGGCATCAACCTTCCCGAGATCCTCTTCCTCCTACTGGATTGATAACCTTGGTTCTTAACTGAGGGAAATTCTTACCGCTTACTCATCACACCCTCCTCTTGGGGTTTCCAACAACTCTCCCACTCAGCAAGAATTTCTTGCGCCGTTGCCGGGGACTTAAAATTCATCATCATCAAGAATTCTCCCCGTGAAGGCACCATCAAGGCGTAGCAAAGAATTTCTGGCGCCGTTGCCGGGGAGGAAGAATTCTTCTGGCAAGGGGAGTCTCTCACTCTCAATCTCTTTATTTTGTTTATTGTCTTGTTTTTATTTTTGTCTCATTTTTCTTCTCTATATTGAAAACACAAAAAAGGTAGTTTACTTCATAGCTGTTATTTATTTGCTTGCTTTTATTCTGCTAAAATGAGTTCCTTTGAGAATACTAAGTTGTGTGACTTCACTAGCACAAACAACAATGATTTTATTTGTACACCTATTGCTCCACCTGCTCCTACTGCTGCTTTTTATGAGATTAAACCTACTTTATTAAATCTTGTGTTGAAAGAGCAATTTTCTGGTATTAGTACCGATGATGCTGCTGCCCACCTTAATAATTTTGTTGAACTATGTGAGATGCAAAAATATAAATATGTGGATGGAGATATTATTAAACTGAAATTATTTCCTTTCTCTTTGAGAGGAAGAGCTAAAGAATGGTTGCTATCTTTGCCTAGAAATAGTATTGATTCATGGACTAAGTGTAAAGATTCTTTCATTGGAAAATATTATCCTCCTGCTAAGATTATATCCCCGAGAAGTGACATAATGAATTTTAAACACTTTGATAATGAACATGTTGCTAAAGCTTGGGAAAGAATGAAAACTATGGTGAGGAATTGTCCCACTCATGGACTAACTACTTGGATGATTATACAAACCTTTTATGCGGGACTGAATTTCTCCTCAAGGAACCTATTGGATTTAGCTGCTGGAGGTACCTTTATGTCCATCACTTTGGGCAATGCAACAAAGCTTCTTGATGATATGATGATAAATTATTCAAAGTGGCACACTGAGAGAGCTCCACAAGGTAAGAAGGTAAATTCTGTTGAGGAAACCTCCTCTTTAAGTGAAAGGCTTGATGCTATTATCTCTATGCTTGTTAATGGTAAAGCTCAAGTTGATCCTAATAATGTCCCTTTAGCCTCTTTGGTTGCTCAAGAAGAGCATGTTGGTGTAAACTTTATTAGAAATAATAATTTTAACAACAATGCTTATAGAAATAATTTTGGTGGAAACAATTATAAGCCCTATCCTCCTAATAATGGTTATGGTAATTCTTATGGCAACTCCAACAATAATAATAAAATCTCTACCTCTGATCTTGAAAACATGCTTAGAGAACTTATTAGCACACAAACTACTTTTAATAAATATGTTGAGGAAAAGCTTGGTAAAATAGATGTTCTTGCCTCTAAAGTAGATAGCCTTGCTATTGATGTTGATTTTCTAAAACTAAAGGTTTTTCCACAAGATGTTAAACAAAGTAAAACTTTGAATTCCATTCAAGTTCGAATTGATGATAATGTTAGGTTGATGGCTGAATTATATGCTAGGTGGGAAAGAGAAGATGAATTGGCTAGAAAGAATAATATTGCTAGAGTTTGCACTATCACAACCACTAGTAAAACTGAAGCTCCAAGTGCTAGTAAACCTCCTACTATCAATGGTAAAGTAGTTGATGTTAATAAAGTCCCTACTCCTTTGGTGAAACTTGCTGAATTTCCTCAAACTGCTGAAATTGCTTCTCATAAAAGTGCTGAAATTTTTAGAGATGTGGGAGATAATGGTTCCATTACTTTTGATGATTATAACATTGATTTTCATGATTGTAATATCTCTGAAGTTATTATGTTTCTACAAAATATTGCTAGAAGTCCCAATGCTAGTGCCATGAATATGGCCTTCACTAAACATATTACCAATGCTCTCATGAAAGTTAGGGAAGAAAAGTTGAAATTTGAGACATCTATCCCTAGGAAATTAGATGATGATTGGGAGCCTATCATTAAGATAAAAGTAAATGATTTTTATTGCAATTCTTTGTGTGATCTTGGTTCTAGTATCTCTGTTATGCCTCAAAAGCTTTATAATATGCTTGATTCACAACCGTTGGAACACTGTTATTTGGATGTTCATCTTGCTGATAATGCTAAGAAGAAACCTCTTGGTAGAATTGATGATGTTCTTATTATGGTTAATAATAACCTTGCCCCTGTTGATTTTGTTGTTATGAACATTGAATGCATTGCTTCTTGTCCTATTGTTTTGGGAAGACCTTTCCTTAGAACTGTTGGTGCTATTATTGATATGAAAGAGGGGAGTATTAAATATCCATTCCCCCTCAAGACAGGTTTGGAACACTTTCCTAGAAATAATATGAAGCTACCTTTTGACTCTATTATTAGAGAAAGATATGATGTCGATGCTTCTTCACTTGAAAATACTTGAGTTTCCCTTTTATGCCTAGCTGAAAGGCGTTAAAGAAAAGCGCTACCGGGAGACAACCCGTTTTATTTCGCAGTTTTCAACTCTTTTCCTTTGGTGTGCTTTGCACCTGGGTGTTTTCTATTTCCTTAGAAACCCCGTTGTATCTTTTCTTTTGAGTTTTTGTTGATCCAAGTAAATCCTCTAGTGGAAAGTTGATCCTATATTTTGGATTTCTGCGTAGGAAACAGATTTCTGCTGTCCACCGTTAATTCCATTAAAAATCAAAGAAAATTCAAAATGACTTGAGTTTTTTGTGCTTTATCCTGAGTTATATACGCAACTTTCCTTATTCGACCACTTTTTGATTTGAGCAACATAAGATTCTAGAAAAAATTAATCTTTACCTGCTATTCTGGTTTTGACAGATTTCTGTCATTTATCGCATTTTCATCTTAATCTCTTTCTTTTGGTGTTATTTTGAGAAAAAAGTTTTAGAAGAAATTGTGACACTATCTAATGTTTTTTTTGAGTGTTATACTTGTGTTGAAACTGAACCATGTGAATTTATTATTTCAATTGCACTAACGTTGCTAATGAAGATTGTGAGAATTTTGATGTGAAGGAAGTTTTCAAGGGTCAAGAGAAGAGAATGATATGATGTGACCAAGAAGAGTGAAAAGCCTAAGCTTGGGGATGCCCTGGTGGTACATCCAAGCAAATTCCAAGAAGACTCACGTGTCTAAGCTTGGGGATTCCCAAGCCATCCCCTTCTTTATCAACAAATTTTCAGGTAACTTCTAGTGAAACTATATTTTTATTCGGTCGCATCTTATGTGCTTTACATGGAGCGTCTTTTATTTTTGTTTTCAGTTTGTTTTTTGCTTTTGATTTCAGTTTTTTTTTACTTTTTCAATAAGCTTGGTTGGATCCCAGCATTCTTTTATTGGAGAGTGACACGCTCCGCTTTTTCATGAGAATACTTTGTATTCTTAATCTCTGTCTAGCTGCTGCATTTATTTAGCTCCTGTTTTGCATGTATCTCTTGTTAGAGTTGTTAGTTTTAGTAGTGTTATGTGAGTACTCTCATGTTTTCTTGCTATATCATAAATAGTATTTTTGTTAAAGCATGTTTGAAAGTAAAGTATGGGCACCTAGAGGGGGGTGAATAGGTGCTACGACCAATTTTAATTTTTCTTTAACAATTAGGCTTGACACAAAGGTAAATTCTCTAGAGAATGCAACTACGGTGAATTTACCTATATGACAAGGATACAATAACCACAAAGCAAGTAAGTAAAGAGAGTAAGGGAACGAGGTAACCAACGTGTAGCACATGGAGACACGATGTGATCCCGAGTTCCTCCTTGTTAAGGGAGTACGTCTCGTTGGAGGGGTGTGAGATCGCCACGAAGGCCTACTCAACACCACAAAGGCCTCACCCTATTCTCCGATGAACCCCGCCACAAAGGCCTAGTTCACCTTCCACTATTGATCCCCTTTGAGGCGGAAATCGAGTCCTTTACAAACAACTTGGGGCACACACCCACAACCAAATTGGGGGCTCCCAACAATACTTGAATCACCAACAAGAAGCAAGATGCCTAGGTTCTCCACAAGAGGAAACCCTAGGCTAGATCCCTCTAGCTAGAGAGGGGGAAATGAAGAACGAGTCGATGAAGATGTAGATCCGGGTCTTCTCCTCCAATCCTCCAAGAATCAACGAGTTTGGGTGGAGGGATTGGGAGAGATCTATCTTTTGGAGGCTCAATAAATGCTTGTCTTAAATGCTGGAGTGAGAAACCTCTTGGGGAAGAAGGGGAGGGGGTAGTTATAGCCCCCTCCCAAAACTAGCCGTTTTGACCCTTTTCGTGCCTGGCGGTACTACCGCTGGACCCAGCGGTACTACCGCTACCTGGGTATCAACGCGGTACTAGAGAGCCCCAGACGCAGGGCGCAGGCGGTACTACTGCTGAAGTACCGTGGTACTCCAGCAGCGGTACTACCGCGAGTGCACCATGGTACTACCGCTGGACACTCACCTCGAATTAATTCGAAGTGGCTGGCTTTAGTACTAGGTCACTACCGCTCTAGTACCGTGCGATACAGAGAGCAAATCCTAGCCAGCGGTAGAAGGGCCGGTACTGAGGGCGGTACTACCGCTTCCTGTATGGAGCGGTACTACCGCTGGCCAGTAGCGGTACTACCGCTGAGCATGGTTTTGCTCAAAACTGAAAAGAGTGCAGCGGTACTACCGAGCCACTACCGCCTCAGTACCGTGCGATCCAGAGAGCTTTTTACTCCTGGCGGTACTTCTGGCGGTACTGGGCGCGGTACTACCGCTTCCTGTGTGGAGCGATACTACCGCTGCCAAGCCCGGTACTACGGCTGTACAAAATCAATTTTGGTGGCAAAGTCTTCGAAATCTCTTCACCTTTTTGGTGTCTATTTGATATTTCCTGAAATACTTAACGCATTGTTAGAAGCTTAGTTGTGTTGTTGTCAACTCCAAAACCTAAGAGAGATCAAAGATGCAAATGCACTTTCAATCTCCCCCTTTTTGGAGATTGATGACAACACACTAAGGGAGGTACAAAGAATTTGGACGAGCACTTCTAGAGAGTGATACATAAGGAAAAAAATTCTTATGAGGCAAACTTTGTTCTCTTTTCGAAAGTGTGCTCCCCCTAACTCTTTGAAACCTAGCAAGGGTACAAAAGATATGATAATATGAATGCTTGCTTAGTAGATAAATGATAATAGCCATAAAACCAAATCCATAACATCAAATGGTTCAACCACACAAATAAAACACCAAATACTGTTCAACACACAAGCACACGACTTAAAGTTTGACAAACGAAACGAACACAAACCCAAGCAAATGATTTGATCCTAATAGAACTCGGTACTACCGCTTCCTGTGTGGAGCGGTACTACCGCTGCCGAGCCCGGTACTACCGCTGTACCAAATCAATTTTGGTGGCAAAGTCTTGGAAATATGTTCACCTTTTTGGCGTCTATTTGATATTTCCTGAAATACTTAACGCACTGTTAGAAGCTTAGTTGTGTTGTTGTCAACTCCAAAACCTAAGAGAGATCAAAGATGCAAATGCACTTTCGATCTCCCCCTTTTTGGAGATTGATGACAACACACTAAGGGAGTACAAAGAATTTCGACGAGCACTTCTAGAGAGTGATACATAAGGAAAAATTTGCTTATGAGGCAAACTTTGTTCTCTTTTCGAGAGTGTGCTCCCCCTAACTCTTTGAAACCTAGCAAGGGTACAAAAGATATGATAATATGAATGCTTGCTTAATAGATAAACGATAATAGCCATAAAATCAAATCCATAACATCAAATGGTTCAACCACACAAACAAAACACCAAATATTGTTCAACACACAAGCACACGACATAAAGTTTGACAAACGAAATGAACATAAACCCAAGCAAATGATTCGATCCTAATAGAACTCGGTACTACCGCTTCCTGTGTGGAGTGGTACTACCGCTGCCGAGCCCGGTACTACCACTGTACCAAATCAATTTTGTTGGCAAAGTCTTGGAAATCTCTTCACCTTTTTGGCGTCTATTTGATATTTCCTGAAATACTTAACGCACTGTTAGAAGCTTAGTTGTGTTGTTGTCAACTCCAAAACCTAAGAGAGATCAAAGATGCAAATGCACTTTCAGTCTCCCCCTTTTTGGAGATTGATGACAACAGACTAAGGGAGGTACAAAGAATTTAAACGAGCACTTCTAGAGAGTGATACATAAGGAAAAATTTGCTTATGAGGCAAACTTTGTTCTCTTTTCGAAAGTGTGATCCCCCTAACTCTTTGAAACCTAGCAAGTGTACAAAAGATATGATAATATGAATGTTTGCTTAATAGATAAACGATAATAGCCATAAAAACAAATCCATAACATCAAATGGTTCAACCACACAAACAAAACACCAAATATTGTTCAACACACAAGCACACGACATAAAGTTTGACAAACGAAACGAACACAAACCCAAGCAAATGATTCGATCCAAATAGAATTATCTCCCCCTTTGGCATCAAGGCACCAAAAAGGGAAGAGGTGATGCTAGCATCCCTAGAGGTCACGCGTCGTCGGAGCTAGAAGCACCAGCCGGGCTGCCAAGTTGATGCTCATCCTCCGAGTTCACATCTTCAACTTCCTCGTCTGTCTCACCACGAGTCCAAGGCTCGCGAGAAGTTGCGGCATCATCTAGAAGCTTGGGATCAAGCCACACATTTCCTTGCTTGGATTTCCACTCCCAAGTAGCTGTGATCCTGTCCTGAGACCCAGCACGAACAGGCACCCCCAGATGGGCAAACCTATCACGTGTCAGCTGTCGCTCCTCCTTGCTACGGACATGGGCACGATATGCCTTGTCCTCCATATCAACCTGGCGACAGAAGATATTCTTTAAGGTAGAAGTCATCCACTTGCGAAAGCCTTCCTTCTGAGCTCTCCCCTCCATCTCAAAATCTGAGTCACTCGAGCCATCGGTGTCCGGACCAAGATCATCCGGACCAAGTAGAGGAGAGGCATGCTTCTTGACACGGAGATCCTTGATAGCAGATGCAGATGGATGTCGGTCTATGTAGACGGATGATAACCTGAGGGTGGATTATTAGTCATAGATGCAGATGGATATCGGTATATGTATATTGTTGTAATGCCCGCACTAAATATCATAGTAATATTCATGTCATATATGTGCACTACGGCGCAACCTCTATTTGTCAATTGCCCAGCTGTAATTTGTTCAGCCAGCATGCTATCTTTTATCGAGAGACACCACTAGTGAACCTATGAACCCAGGTCCATTTTTCCACACTGTTAAACAAACCACAACTATTTCCTGCTTTCTTTACTTACTGCAAGCATACATCACTTTCCACACTATACGTCTAATCTTTATTTTTAGCAAGACCGGTGAGATTTACAACCTCACCGTACTGTTGGGACAAAGTATTTTGGTTGTGTTGTGTGCAGGTTCCACGTTGTTGCTGACACCGGTGAAGCGCCATGTCGGGGGGCTACCCCCGAGTAGGGGTAATGCAGGTGTTAAACCAGAGATCAAGGTACTATTTGGCGAGCAGGCAGTTACCCGGGTATCTGGTATCCGGTAGACGCTACTAGGAGATAAGTATTGAAGGCCAAGGAGAAGATACAAGTGAAGTTCGGAATTGACCGAGTAGAACTCAGGTGGCCCGAGTAGATGAGAAGCTATCCTACTCAGGCACAAACTCAATGGAGCCGTTCTGACGAGATCCCGCGTATCCCGCATCCGTACAGGCGTGCGGTTCAACTTACTAGGAACATAATTATCTGCACCAAGGCGTGTGTACGGTGAGGGTGGGCGCCTGTCATGTCCTGTCACTGACAGGGGGACAGGACGTGTCGGGAGCCTACTCTGTGAGACTGACAGGGTGGACAAGGCCTGTCAGCCGGGCGGCGCGGCGACTTCTCGCAATGGCGTCAGCGGGAGCACAGAGGCGTGCACCGTTGTGACAGTAGAGATGTCATATCGTGTACTTTAAATCGTTGTTTACTCGACTGGCCACCAGTATATAAGGTGGCCAGCCCCCTCCTGCGCGAGGGACGTTGGCCCTGGGAGCATTTATTGCGAGACCTAGCATTGGACAGAGAGAGAACTAGAGGTTGGCTACTCGGCAGAGGGCCGGAATTGTACTGTGGCTACTCGGTACAAGCTATATACAGAGAGGTAGGCAGGAGTAGGGGTGTTACCTCCACACGAGCGCCCCGAACCTAGGTGGATCTTGGTGTCTGCAGTGTTTCTGAGCGCGTCTACGTGACGTGCGATCCCTCCCCGAATACCTACAGCATCCATCGGCCCCAAACTTAAGCCACCCTATGGCATTTGTCTTCTCCACACCACGACAGTTGGCGCCCACTGTGGTGCCAGCAACGGCGCTGGCTGGGGTGCATATTCGGACGGGGCCGGTTACTCCGTCGGGGGAGCGTGTGGTTTGTGGCCTTGTCCACACATTCGGATACTTCGACTTCGTCAGCAACAACGCCCGCGATTTCGGCGGCAGGCCCTTGCCTGCAGGCGGTTCCGTGCTGTCTTTCGGCGCGCATCTGGTGTACGTCGCCACCACCGTCATCCGCAAGTACCCCGAGGTGGTGCTCGTCGCTGATGATCACCCCGCTGTTCTCGCTGTCCGCGGGAAGCCGGCTGGCTGCTCTGCGGGCAGCGTAGAGGTGATGATGACGGGCCCAGTCGTCAACTCCCGGAAAGGCGCGGCCACTGCGACTGAGGTCATCGAGGAGCCGGCTACTGCCAAGGCCACAAGCCCTACGAGATGCCCTGGAACATTCCGGGCTACATGGGTCCTTCTACATCGACTGTGATACCGGCTGCTCGCGCTGGTGTCGAGCATCTCGGCATGCCTATCGCCACGGACGCTGATACGGCGGTGGTGAGGGCGCAGCTCGAGCAGCAGCGACTCGCTTTGCTGCGGAAGGCCCAGGAGCTGGAGAAGGTTAGGCTTGAGCTTAACTTGGATCAAAATTAGTACAATAGGGCGCATGTCTTTACCCCTATTTCTATAAATCCTAGCAAGATAGGGACTATTCGGCGTAACTTAGGCGCTGAGCTAGCTAGAGATGGTAGAGCTGCTAGCAAGTCTGCCAGTCAAAACACAGCTGGTAGGCCGAAATATAGTTCCCCTGCAAAAACACTTAGAGCTGTAGAGGCTGTTGCTGCAGAGTTGCCAAATCTCACCGGCGAGGCCCGTGTGAGGCAGCAGGAGCGGCTCAATGAGCTCAATCTGGAAGTTGGCTGGCAGAATGAGGCATTTCGGCAAGCCAACCCGGGGGGCGGTGCGTCTCATGTTGTTCACTCGCATGGGGCAAGATCCATGGACTAGGCCTCATCGCCGCTTCCCGGGGGAGAGAGGGCACGGAGTGTAAACTCTGGGAGGCACAAACAGATGCAGGTGTACGACCCAACTGTCGCCGGAAAATAGCACGCTGTAGTGCGGAAGCCCGACCAAAGACACAACGCTGCAGGTACTGGCCATCCGGCCGCAAGAGTTCACCAAGAGGGGCAAGGAGGTAATCGAGAAGGCCCATCTCGGCAGCATGTTGCTAACCCTGTCCAACATGTTGCTCAGCCAAATGTGGTTGCTGCTGTGGCCAACCCGGTTGCTCAACCCGGACCTGTGCCTCAAGATCTATACAACGACGGGTACTCGGACATGGAGCGTACCGGATACGCCGACCCAAGAGATCTCGCAACCCGGTTGGGTGGAAGAATGTTGGAACCAAGTGATGCAAGATACAAGCTGGACCGGCTCTACCGGTCCGAGGAGATAGAAGCGAAGGGCCCGCCAGGGCCAGATTGTTTTGGTCCCAGGATCATGGGGGAGCCACCCGTGTCCAAGTTCCAGCTGGCTAGAGGGACCAAGACCTATGACGGAAGCACCGAGCCGGAAGACTGGCTGAATGACTATGTGACTGCCGTGTACGTTGCAGGTGGCAACAGGAGATGGGCAGTTCGGTATGTGCCCCAGATGCTGTAGGGCCCTGCCCGGATCTGGCTCAACAACTTGCCCAGAGACAGCATCAACTGCTGGCTTGACTTCTCGGAAGCCTTCATCAGCAACTTCACCAGCACCTACAAGAGGCCAAACAGGCCGCAGCAGCTCTCGGCGTGCAAGCAAAGAGAGGAGGAAACTGACCGGGAGTATCTTACTCGGTTGAGTACTCTGAGGAACACCTGTAAGGGTGTGAATGAGTCGCAGGACATTGCGTGGTTTGCGCAGGGTTGCCGTCATGGCAGCATGCTGTGGCAGAAACTGCAGAGGGAGATGCCGAGTACCCTTGATGAGACAATCAAGATTGCTGATATGTATGCACTCGGTGATCCTACTCAGCCTCTGCTTGATTCCTTCGAGCCCAAGAGGAAGCACCATGATGGTTCTCGGTGCGATGACCGCCAGGATTTCCGCAACAAGAGAAGAGAAGACCGTCTGGATATCCGCTACGGGTCTGACCATGTAGCTGCTGTTACAAAGGATCAGGGTGCTGCCGGGAGCAGCCAAAGGCAAAGAACTGCTAGAGCCCAATACGGGCAAAACCAAAATCAGGGCCAGAACTTCAAGAAGCAGTACAATGCTCCTCAGCAGCCCAGTGGCTCCCAGGGATCCGGAGACCCTGCCAGGTTCATCTTTGAGAACATGAAGGATGGACAGTGTAGCTTCCCTACTCGGCATCCGAGTAGGCCGGCCAATCACACTACCCGACAGTGCAGCTGGTGGGACAGGATCAAGAGCGAGGCTCTCGGTCAGCTGCCTCCTCCACCTCCTCTTCCGCTCCCAGGCTCCAATGTGCAGCCTATCCGGGCAGCTGCTCCCAGGCCAACCGAGAACCAGAGGAGGGAGAACGTGAACGAGGTAGCTCAGGGAGCCAACCGGAACAACAACAACTACTACAACCGCAACTTCAACAACAAAAACCGCCACAACAACTACTACACCCGAAACAACAATCGCAACAACAACAATGCCAACCAGAACAACAACAATGATGGTGGTGCTGGGGACAGGAACCAGTACCAGGAGCACCTCGAGAGCTACATGGTGTTCACCACTGAGTCGGATGACAAGCAGTTTCAGCGCAGGTGCGCGATGGAGGTAAATGCCGTGATGCCATCTGTGCCTTACTGCATGGAGTGGTGCGACCAGGAGATAGTCTGGTCCATAGCGGATCATCCCAAGATTATGCCCAACCCGGGTGCATATGTTCTGGTAGTGGACCCCACTTTCTTGGGGACCAAGAAGAACGTGAAGTTCAGCAAGGTGCTGATCGACAACGGGAGCAGCATCAACATCATGTACTGAGATACCATGGAGAAGCTCGGCCTTGCCGAGAACATGCTGCTACTGTCGGATATATACTGAATAGGGGTATAGAAGATGGTAGACAAAGAGCCGGACTACCAGGGTGGCCTACATGGTAATGGGCTTAGGTCCATTGGGCGGCCCAGTAGTCCGACGCGCAGAAGCCGGATTCTAGAAGAACCCGGATCACGGCCCGCGTGATCTGGCTTGGAGGAGAAGACGGATTCCTTGTTTTCCAAGTTACAAGTTAAACGTAGTCTTCTAGGTTTCTTATTCTGTAAGCCCTAATCCGGCTATTATATAAAGCCGGACGGGAGATAGATTAAAACAAGCACAAGTACAAGTTAGACACAACAAGTTCAAGCTCTACGCAACTCGCCGAGAAGCTCATCCTCGCCGAGAAGCTAGATCTACACCCTCACATTGTAACCCTGATAAACGGGCTTTAGTCCCAATTAGTGAGAAGTGCAGGAGTAGGTACGCCATACTGTCGCGACGTACCGAACCTGGGTAAAATCCCGTGTTCTGTGTTACTACGCTATCTCGTTACCCCACGTCTCTACCGTAGTCTCATGGCACCCCCGTCTATGAAAACTACTACGATGTCTCGACAGTTGGCGCCCACCGTGGGGCAAACGACGTCAGGCGTGAAATTCCGATCTGGGATACTTGCCGGAATTGGAAGATCGATCACTGTCGGAAGCTTGGAGTTCGACGACGACGTCGGCCGCTTCCTCGACAACGGATCCTATATACCGGCGCAAAACCATCTGGTAAGTGCCTGCGTGTTACCGATCGGATCTGCTAACATCTTTATCGGACTAACTGCAGAGGCAATGGGGTTTTGCGGTGGAAGCAAATTTATCCCACCCGCCCTATACCCAGTCGAAGACGACTATGATGCCGGATTCTGCTCAGATCGCCGACAAAAAAGTGATACACACTTTATCGGCATGGTGCAATCCGAAATCGCTGAAAACACGGATGACGGAAATCCCGTGCAAGAGGCAGACAACAACCTACCCGTCATAGAGACGGAAGAACAAATACCCGTCACAGAGACGGAAGATCCGACATCCGTCAGCCAGACGATGAACTCGGAAGCAGAGTCTGTGCTTGCCGCCATTGAGGCGAGGTTGGAGTCGGAAACCGGATCGGATAACTTCGACTCCGGAGACGAAGACGAGGATGCCTTCGTAAGAAAGGTTAAGTCCTTTCAAGAGGGATTCCATGAAGTGCTAATGGCAAAACCAGCTGATACAACGGGTGCCGACAGCCAGGAAAGCCCTAAAACCCCTCCGCCGGTGGAAGAGAGAGAAGACGGAGAAACTTCTCCGATATTCCCCAATGTTAAGGAGATGACAGAAGATGAGCCTGTCAAAAAACCTCCCTCTTCCAAGAAAAAGCACCGTGTTTCTAAAAAACTCCAATACAAACTCCGGAAGAAAAAATCAGCAGATCTCGCTGATGAAAACCTGGAAGTAGGAGATGTTAGCGGCACAAAGCTAGCGGAAAAGAAATCTAAGGAAATCACTGCTCCGCCAATGACGGAACAGGAAGAGCAAGAGCTATTACAAACACCAGTGGGACCAGACGAACCCCCTGAGATGCTGGAAGCCAGGAGACAAGCTTTCCAACGGCAACAGCAACATCTGCTTAGATCTCGGCAACATCTCCAACAAACCCATAATGACATCAAAGTCATGAAGGAAGAAATAGAGGAGTACGAGAGAAAGCATAGATCCGCGTTAAAACCTACTAGGTTACCCGGAATCGCAAAACCGGAAGAACTGCCGCCAAAAGAAAGGTTCTATAACCCATCTTGGCAAAAGCAGTTAAACGGCAAAGATGCCAAGGGCGAACCAATATACAAAACCGCAGCGGAAAACGCGGAAGCAGCGTTCGCCATCCTAAACAACGATCTGTACTCCAACGGGGAAAAACTCCAAGGGGTGTATGCTTTCCTAGGAAAAGCATTACAGCAGCAACAGCGAGGCCAAGAACGATCAGGGAGGCTGCATGATAATTCCGCCCTCTGCAAAACAGCTACTTGCGCTGCTGGAACACCTGGACCGGAAGAACCCGGACATTCGGATAAAAAAGAGGATCCGAGAAAAGACAGGAAAAACCCAGACAACCGGGACGCAACGTCTAGAATCGGACCTCATCTCCCGAAAGATGGATATAAACCACACGATCGGGAAGACAAACACCGGAATGACGGCAAAATAATGCCACCTCCGAGAAACCCAGCTGAAAAAGCCGGAAGATATGATATACCTCACAGACGTGAAAGATCCCAGACACCTCCTAAGGATAAGGAAAGGCATAGAAGAAGAACTCCGCCTAAAGGACGTGAACACAGAACAGATAGAGATAACCTCGGAAAAGCGCGTCCGCGCAACAATGGAAAAGAAAGGAGCAGATCCCCTTCTGTCCATTCAGCCGGGAGATATTCTGCACACATTGATAGAGCAGAAAAGGATGATCTATACTTTGGTCCTAAGTGTTTTACTGACAGGATCCGAAGGATAACCCTGCATTCTGGCTTCGCCAAAGTTGGTCCAACCTACCAAAAATATACCGGCAGTACAAACCCGGATACCTGGCTCTCAGATTATTATACAGCCGTCCAAATCAACAATGGGACAGACCTGGAAGCTGTCAAGTTTCTTCCCCTAATGTTGCTAGACGGAGCCAGAGATTGGATTAATGGTTTACCATCAAGAAATGTCGACAGCTGGGATGATATGGCTAGAGTATTCACTCAGCATTTTCGGGGAACATACAAACGCCCAAATAGCATCAACCAGCTGAACCGTTGCACCCAATTTGAGGACGAACCATACGTGGATTTCATCTCCAGATGGACTGCAATGAAGAATAGTTGCTCTGGAGATACTGACGTACAAGCAATGCATGCTTTCGTCAATGGCCTAAAACCCGGACTCGTACCGTTCATGGTTGGTTCTAAACAACACAAAGATCTCGGATCTATGCTTACAACCGCTAATGAGCATGCTGCAGCCGAAGATGATATCAGAGCAAGAGGAGGCAATATTGAGTCACTAATACTCGCCAAGAAAACCCCTCGTTCTGACAAAAAAGGAACTCCAGAGTCAACGACAAAGCCCAAGGAGGTCAACATAGCCTTTGGAGGAGAAAAGGTGAATAAGTGGAAAGGCCGCAGTCCACATCCAATCAATTACACTCCCGAAGAATGGGAGAGAATTAAGTCGGAACCCTGCGTCCACCACTCGCAATTTGGGAAACCAACCCACACAAACGCGCAATGCCGGCTAAACAAGCATATGAAAGGCAATGCAGGATCCGGAAATAAAGGGAAGGGTTCCAAAAGGAAACCTGCCAAACAAAAGCCAGAAGCTGAAAAAGAAGACAGTGAATCGGACACTGATGACAAAATCCAGGAACAACAGCGAAAGGGCGAACCCAAATTTCCGAGAGTTGATGGAGAAGCAATGCTAACTTTCTTAGCAACCCGTCAGCAAAGGTGGCAAAAAGAACACTTCGAGAAATAAACGCGGTTGTTCCGGCAACTCCGAAATTCTTGAAGTACTCCAACACACCGATAATCTGGGATCAGTCTGATCATCCCGGAAATATCCCTGAACCCGGCACACAAGCTCTTGTTGTAAGCCCTATTGTTCAAAATACTAGGCTAAGAAGAGTGCTGATGGATGGAGGATCCAGCATTAATATAATGTACCTGGATACACTGAAGCACTTGAAGATCTCCGAGTCCCAGCTCAACTACAGCAATATACGCTTCCATGGCATTGTTCCTGGAAGGCAAGCACGATCCCTAGGAGAAATTTCCCTAGATGTCACCTTCGGAGATAAAGACCACTTCCGGCAGGAAAAAGTATCCTTCGAAGTAGTGCCGTTCGAAAGCGTGTATCACGCAATACTCGGGCGTCCAGCTTTCGCCAAATTCATGGCAAGATCCTGTTATATCTATAACAAGCTGAAAATGCCAGGACCCAAAGGAGGAGTAATCACCATAGCCGGTGATTTCAAGCTGGCAAATGAGTTGGAGAAAGAAAACGCCCTTTGCGCTCAGAGAGTTATAGCAAAGGAGGAACTGAAGGAATTAGCCAAGGAGGTATCGCCGAAAGAAATGCCGGCAGGAAAAGAAACTCGGAAGCCAACAGATAGTTTCAAGGCGTCCGAGAATACAAGACAGGTAATCCTAGATCCCAAAGATCCGACAAAATTTGTCGTCGTAGGGACTGGGATGACCGATAAATAGGAAGGCGAGCTCATCAAGTTCCTCCGTGAGAACTGGGATATTTTTGCCTGGTGTCCAGCTGACATGCCGGGCGTACCCAGGGAACTTGCTGAGCACCAACTCAAGGTTATTCCCGGATCAAAACCCGTCAAACAAGGTCTCCGTCGTTTTGACGGAAGAAGACGGAAGGCTATTGGCAAGGAAATTATCCGGCTTTTAGCAGCGGATTTCATCAAGGAAGTAATCCATACTGATTGGTCCGCAAATCCGGTCCTAGTACCGAAGAAAGGCACCACTGCTCTTAGAATGTGTATAGATTACACAGGATTGAACAAGTTGTGTCCGAAAGATAGGTTCGCGTTACCGCGAATCGATCAAATAATAGATGCCACTGCAGGCTCCGAGCTTTTATGCTTTTTGGATGCATACTCCGGGTACCACCAAATACGCATGAAAAAGGAAGATCAAATCAAGACTTCTTTTATAACCCCGTATGGGACGTACTATTACATAACCATGCCTTTTGGCCTGAAGAACGCAGGTGCAACCTACCAGCGTTGCATGCAACGCTGTTTGCATAGTCAAATTGGCAGAAACGTTCATGTTTACGTGGACGATATCGCTGTCGTCACCAAGGAAAAAGATACACTCCTTGAGGATTTGCGAGAAACTTTCGAAAACTTACGCACTTACAAGATGAAGTTAAATCCATCTAAGTGCGTATTCGGGGTTTCCTCAGGAAAACTTCTGGGTTTCATTGTTTCCCACAGAGGAATAGAAGTTAACCCGGAAAAGATCAAGGCAATCTTGAACATCTCAAAACCTACATGTGTAAAAGATGTCTAAAGATTGACGGGTTCCGCTGCAGCCGTCAGCAGATTTATCAGTCGGCTGGGGGCTAAAACCTTACCACTCTTCAAGATGCTGAAAAAATTCGACAAAGTCAAGTGGATTGCGGAAGCCTGGGAACGTCTAGAAAGTTATGTACCTTTCCGTACTTAGTTCAATTCTATGTAAACATCTTTTGAGATCATGAAATAAAGTTGTCGGAATGCTGTCATCCACATTCTTTATAAGTGTAAAGTGTTTCCGCCTCATCTATTTCCCAATGATCTTACAAATTGCTCAACATTAACCCGAATTGTGCTTGCGTACTCGGTGTTACAAAACTGAATGATTTTTCAGCCTGTTAACGGCTAAGGGAAACTTGAATTGCCTGTGTGCCCAAGTTTCACTTAAAACTTTCCTTGATTTCTCTAAGTCTTATCTGATTGTGTGCGTGTTGAGTTACTGGAACTAGTTAGTAAAAATGCCTTTAGCATGGTCCATGTTTCCGAGTTTCAAAAACTGCTTGGTTCGTCCCCAGTTACTCGGCATGAAGATTCATATTGCTATTTGAGCCATTTCAAACACTAAGGACAGTTAAAACATACACACCAGAGAACTTAGAAGATAAAGGAATGATAAAACCCAAAAAACTTGCAAAGAATTTCATAATTTAAACTGCAACAGACGGAAGCTTCATTCATACAAAAGAAGCATTACATTTTGGATTACATTAAAAGAACAGTAATGCTCCTATTGTCTATTTTTTCTATCCAGGTTCCAGGTAACCCTTCAAGCATCTGACTCCTCCTCGCTGCTTTCGTCTTCGGGGATTGGAGGGATCTCCGCTTCTGGATAGTTGACGGAGATATTTACCATGGAGGCAATCTGGGTGGCGTGGCCCTTGACTTCACCAAAGATGGTGTTTCGCTGCATATCCGTGTATCCTTGAGGGACACCGGACGCCACGCGCCAGGATTTAGCACTAGGGTAGTGCATGCGCATGAGGCCAAGAGCCATGCGCGCACCACCCCGTGCAGCGGAGCGAAGGAGAGATTCCTTAGACTCCGCCACCTCCATGATGGCACCCGGAAGTTTTTCAACCTCCGAGCACTCCCCAGATTTTTCGGGAAGAAACTTGTCTACTAGCTGCGTTGCAGCAGCCTTCATCAAAGTCCATGTCTCCCTGAAAGCTCGGATGCCTGCAACCCGAGTGCCATCTGGGGTATCTCCTGGTTTTTCCAATAACACACCCAAAAGGGTTAGACGGAAAAACAGAGAAAAGTAAAACATGGAAAGATGATAAATGAGTCAGAAATTTACCGATGAGCTTGTCGATCTCGGAAACTTCCTCCAGGCGAAGGTTTAGAGCGTCGGTCAAATCCTGAATGGTGGATTTGTCCTTCTCCGCCTGCTCGGAAGCCTTGGAATTAGAAACTCCAAGGGCCAGATTACTGGCTTCCAAGTCTTGTTGTGCTTTCACAAGGTTCTTGTGAAGCTCAACATTCTCCTTGCGGAGAATTTCGGCATTGTCAGAATCTTCTGCTGCTTGTTTAGCCTGAGCTAATGCAGCTGAAAAGCAAGGGAAAAATCCGAGTTAGCCAGCTCCTCGGAAAAAACTTAGGCAAATAATTGAATCGGAAATTTCAGAAGGAAAATGTTTACCTTGTGTTTCCGACAGTGCGAGCTTAGCTGATTCCAGCTCTGCTTCCCTTTCTTCAAGAATAGAGAGAAGACTTCTAACTTCTTTAT
This sequence comes from Alopecurus myosuroides, assembly GCA_028641055.1. Lineage (NCBI taxonomy): Eukaryota > Viridiplantae > Streptophyta > Magnoliopsida > Poales > Poaceae > Alopecurus > Alopecurus myosuroides. Next base: position 198,634,532 of record CM054063.1, on the reverse strand, counting down.
TCTTGATGGTAAGCTTCTTGAAAACTTCCATGTTGATGGCTTCGGAGGTTTGCTGAAACATAGCAAGGAGAAGAATGAGTACAAAAAGCATCAAAGCAAAAAAGCACGCATTTTAATTAATGCTTGGGGGCTAGAGTTATATACCTGGCTCATGCGCTGCAAACCTGCCAAGTTTTCTTTGAACTCTTTCGCGTATTCCGCGAAGAGATTCCCGGCTGCGTCCAAGCCGTCATTGATAGCTTTGAAATCCTTGTCAAAGGTGGGAATTTCCTCGTCGAAAGTCCGCGGTAATTTTCCCACCTCTGGAGCCGCCCTTTCCCTCGTGTCCGTGTCGGACACAATGGGCTGGCTGGGCTATGGGGGCTTGGTGGTGGGGATTGCAGTAGGCTCTTCCGCCATTGTGCTTGGCGTGTCCGGGGCGACGACGGGAGAAGGTTGGCTGCCTCGGCTGGAAGAAACCTTGTGTTTCTTCAGCTTCTTCGGCTTCAGGGTGGAAGGTGGCAGGCTAAAAACACAAAAACCCGGAAAAGGTTAAAACACCGGAGATGGATGAAAAAAGTTCACATAAAAGAAAAATCCAGAAGAAAATAACCTGGAAGTGGCAACGGGGATTCCGTCAAGATCGATAATTTCTTCCGAGGAAGTTATTTTCTTGCGCTTGCGTCCACCTGTAGCGGCGGTGCGCAGCGCATCCAGCTCGGCCTCGGAGGCTAATTCCGAGTCTGGAAGATCCGCAAGCTGTCGGAAGAACCAATCAGAATTAGAAGGTAGATTATCCGAGAATTGTAACTATACCCAAATGACTGAAAAATTACCTTGGGAACCGGATTTTCGGCCGTGTACATAGGCCGACTCTCTGTGTATTGGTCGCGCGATGCGACCAACTGATTGATGCGCCGCCTAAGTTCCTTTGCGGGCCAATCTTTGGCGGATGTCCGCATTGGATCCTTGACTCCCGTGTATTCGCACAGGAGACGGCCGCTGTGGTTGGCTAGTGGCTGGATCCGCCTAATCAGCCAGCATAGAACCGTGTCCATGCCGGTTAGAGGCGGATCCATGGAGGTGAGCTTGGCGATGTGCCTCTTGATCCTTAACAGATCTGGCGGCAGAACTTGGACGGCTTCTGTTCCCCAGTTGTCCTGGGGAACGGCGGCAGAATTCACAAAAGGTGGAACCCCGACGGCCTTTTTAGGAAAAGGCACGCCGGGATGATAGAAGAAAGAACCCGTCCAAAATTTGACGGATTCTGAGGTTTTGATCTTGGGGAACCAATCCTCTCGGAATCTCCGAAGAGTGAAGGATATGGTCCCGCAAGTTGGGAGCGCGCCCTCCGAAGAGTTCCGCTTAACTCCAAAGCAGTACATCCAGAAGTCTAACCTAGGTTCTAGCCCTAAGTAGCCTTCGAACAAGGCCTGAAAGCCGGCCATGTATAGAATGGAATTGGGGGGGAAGATTGTGGGGCTGGATGTTATAATGAGAAAGAACTTGGAGGAAGAAAGAAGAAGGCGGAAGCCCCATACCTCGCAAGAGGTGGGAAGTGAGAAGTACCCTTTCGCCGTTCTGCGGCGTTGGCTCGGTCTCTTCCTCCGGAAGCCGCCATTTCTTCTTAAGTACCAGGCCCTCCTTCTCCAAGTTTGGAAGGAGAGCCGGAGGAATACTGCAGGCAATCCAGTTGCCTGCAGATTCAGCTTCCTCGTCCGCTCCGGCGGTGGCGGCGGCGGCAGCCTCCGCGGCGGCGAGTTCGTCGCCGAGGAGCTCGATCTTTTCCTCCACCGTTTCGGGTGCAAACGGTGGGGTTGTCGCGGCACTTGATGACGCAATGTCCACGGCGGCGGAAGTGTTTTCTCCGCCCGCCGCGGAGGCCGTAGTCTTCTCCGGCTCGCCGCCGGTGTGCTTCTGCGATCCCGGCTGCGGATCCAGATCGCTGACGAGCTCGTCGATGGCGGCGTGGGTCGGTGACGACGGCGAGGAGGCCATCTTTTGGTGGCGCTTTGCGTTCGGCGTACGAAGGATGCGTGCGTTGGGACAGGGCTTTGTTCTCGAGCTCGCGTTCGCAGCAATGGCGTGGACAGTGAGGGGAGTGAAGAAAGTTTCCGATGAGGACGATGATGGCTATTTATAGCCAGAAACCCGTTTAGATACGTGCCAACGGCTCTTTCGACCGTTGGATGTTCGACGCGTGTCGCTCGCCGGAAAATCCGGGAAATAAAACGATAGGGGAATGATGGCTATCTCCTCGTTTCCCGTGAGAATCTGTCAGAGATACGCTGAGGGGTTTCCCGCGTGGAACCAAGCGGCGCTTGCGTCAGCATGTTTAAGACGCTGACGTTATGAGTTCCTTTTCCGCGAAGGATCGCGAGAAGAAAAGCCGGACTTTCATAGTTCCGAGTTTTATGTTACCATCTCCTTCAAAAGGAAAGTAGAAAGAATCAAGACTGCTGAATCAAGATTTCCCGGACAAAATGTATTTGGCGAAAGACGGAGAATCAGAGTTTTGATCCTTCCTGGGGGCTACTGTCGGATATATACTGAATAGGGGTATAGAAGATGGTAGACAAAGAGCCGGACTACCAGGGTGGCCTACATGGTAATGGGCTTAGGTCCATTGGGCGGCCCAGTAGTCCGACGCGCAGAAGCCGGATTCTAGAAGAACCCGGATCACGGCCCGCGTGATCTGGCTTGGAGGAGAAGACGGATTCCTTGTTTTCCAAGTTACAAGTTAAACGTAGTCTTCTAGGTTTCTTATTCTGTAAGCCCTAATCCGGCTATTATATAAAGCCGGACGGGAGATAGATTAAAACAAGCACAAGTACAAGTTAGACACAACAAGTTCAAGCTCTACGCAACTCGCCGAGAAGCTCATCCTCGCCGAGAAGCTAGATCTACACCCTCACATTGTAACCCTGATAAACGGGCTTTAGTCCCAATTAGTGAGAAGTGCAGGAGTAGGTACGCCGTACTGTCGCGACGTACCGAACCTGGGTAAAATCCCGTGTTCTGTGTTACTACGCTATCCCGTTACCCCACGTCTCTACCGTAGTCTCATGGCACCCCCGTCTATGAAAACTACTACGATGTCTCGACAGCTACCCAATCGGACTACTTTCCATGGCATTGTGTCGGGAGTATCTTGTGCTCCAATCGGCCGCATCTGGATGGATGTGTTTTTCGGCACCAGGGAGAACCGCCGCACCGAGTGCCTGCAGTTTGAGGTGGTTGATCTTCAGAGTCCTTATCACGCTCTACTCGGCAAACCTGCTCTGACCAAGTTCATGGCCTCTACTCATGCGGCCTATCTGAAGATGAAGATCCCTGGTCCAAACGGCATCATCACCATCTCGGATGACTAAAAGCGCTCTTTGGAGTGTGCATCTGCTGGATCTCGGCTTGCCGAGTCCATGGTCATTGTTGTCGAGAAGAAGAAGATACATGAGGTTGTGGCTATGGCCCAAGCAGCTCAAGTAGGTATGCCAGCCATGCCGAGTTCTCAGTATGGGGCTACCTTCCAGGCCTCCTAGGAGACGAAGAAAGTGCAGATTGACCTGGAGTTCCCGGAGCGTGTGGCCATCATTGGTGCCGGGTTGGAGTAGAAATAGGAAAGCGATCTCATCCACTTCCTCCGTGAGAATCGGGATGTCTTCGCATGGTCCAATCAGGACTTCCCGGGTGTCCCGAGGGAGTTGGTTGAGCACTCGTTGCATGTGCGCCCTGCCGCCAAGCCGGTCAAGAAGGCAATGCGCCGCTTTGCGGCTGAGAGAAGGAAAGCTATCGGTGACGAGATCACAAAGCTGCTGACAAGTGGATTTATCATGGAGGTGCTTCATCCAGATTGGTTGGCCAATCCGGTCATGGTGGAGAAGAAGAAAGAGGATCCCAAGGCCGCTATAGCCTGGCGCATGTGCGTGGACTACATCGACTTGAACAAGGCCTGCCCCAAGGACCCGTTCCCGCTACCCCGCATAGATCAGGTGATCGATTCCACTGCCGGGTGCGAACTTTTGTCTTTCATTGATGCCTACTCTGGTTTTCACCAGATTCCTCTGAACCCGGCTGATCAAATAAAGACCTCTTTCATTACCCCGTACGGGGCTTATAGCTATGTTTTCATGTGTTTTGGGTTGAGAAATGCTGGGGCTACTTATCAGAGGTGCATGCAAAAATGTTTGCATGACCAGATAGGCAAGAATGTGCAGGTGTACGTAGATGACATTATCATCAAAACGAAAGAAAAACACACTCTGCTGGGAGATCTTGAGGAGACATTTGCCAGCTTGCGCAAATACCGGATGAAATTAAATCCATCCAAGTGCACATTTGGCGTCCCGGCTGGCAAGCTACTCGGCTTTTTGGTATCCAGTCGGGGCATTGAGGCCAATCCTTCAAAGATAAAAGCTATAGAGAGCATGTCTTTGCCGAGATCACTGAAGGATGTGCAGAAATTTACCGGGTGCCTGGCTTCTCTTAGCCGCTTCCTGGGAAAAATGGGCGAGAAGGCACTGCCTCTTTATCAGCTCATGAAGAAAAGTGACAAGTTTGTCTGGACACCACAAGCTGATGTGGCTTTCAAGGAACTCAAGACCATGCTGGGTAGCGCTCCCATCTTGGCAAGCCAATGTTGCTGTACATTGCAGCCACCAACCAAGTACTCAGTGTGGTGGTGGTGGTGGAGCGAGAAGAGGAAGGAAAGACCATGCAGAGGCCGGTGTATTATCTCAGCGAGGTGCTATCCATCTCCAAGCAGAATTACCCTCACTACCAGAAGATGACATATGGCGTTTACCTGGGTGCCAAGAAGCTCAAGCATTATTTCCAAGAGCATCCCATCACGGTGGTGAGCACCGCTCCCATCTCGGAGATCATGGGCAACAAGGATGCGAGTGGTCGAGTTGCCAAATGGGCGATTGAGCTGGCCATATACACCCCTTTGTACGCGAGAAGAGAAGCTATCAAGTCACAAACCCTGGCAGATTTCTTGGTGGATTGGGCCGAGATGCAATATGAGCCTCCCTTGCCGGAAACCAATTTCTGGAAGATGCATTTTGATGGCTCCAAAGTAAAAGAAGGGCTTGGTGCTAGCCTAGTGCTCACCTCACCCAAGCGAGATCAACTCAGATATGTGCTGCTGATCCACTTCTCGGCATCCAATAATGTTGCCGAATATGAAGCACTGGTACATGGCCTAAGGGTATCCAAGGAGATCGGAGTTCGGCGTATTGTTTGCTATGGTGATTCAGACCTAGGAGTTCAACAAGTCTCGGGGACTTGGGATGCCTTGGATGCCAACATGGTGTCCTATCGCTTTCTGGTGTAGAGAATGACTGGATTCTTTGATGGGTGTGAGTTCCATCACATCCACCAAGCTGAAAATGATGCAGCGGATACTCTGTCCAAGTTGGGGTCTTCTCGGCAGTTCGTCCCGCCTGGGATTGCCTTGGAGCAATTGAGGAAGCCATCTATCAAGCCATCTCCCAACTCGGAGTCAATATACATTCCAGGTCTGTTGGACTCTGAGGTTGTGTCCTATGGAAATTGATTGGTCAGGTGCAAAAGAGGACCCGGGGACTGCTCCATCCAATCCGGGGACTGCCTCTGCAAACCCGAGGACTGTCGCATTCATCGAGGGGATTATTTCTCAGTACTCGGGGACTCGTCTCCAACTCGGAGAAAGTCATGGAAGCTGATCCAATGGAAGTGGATGAACCAGTGTTTCCCATCCGGGAGACACCGAGTTGGGCTCTGCCCATATTATCCTTTCTAACGGATGGCACATTTCCAAGTGACGAGGTCACAGCCAGGCAAATACAGAGAAGATCTAAGGGCTACACTATCATCAACAAAGAGCTGCACAAGAGAAGCCCTACTGGCGTGCTGCAACGTTGTGTTGAACCAGAAGAAGGAGAAGAGATACTAAGGGAGATACATCAAGGAGAATGCGGGCATCATGCCTCATCTCGGGCCCTGGTCAAGAAGGCATTCCGGCATGCATTCTTTTGGCTCACTGCCTTGCAGCAAGCAGAAGATATAGTGAGAAAGTGCAATGGGTGCCAGAGATATGCAAGCAAGATTCACATGCCAGCTTCCGAGTTGAAGAATATCCCCATCACTTGGACCTTTGCAGTTTGGTGCTTGGATATGGTAGGCCCTTTCAAGCCAGCTAGAGGCAACATGACTCACATCTTGGTCATGGTGGACAAATTCACCAAGTGGATTGAAGTGAAGCCTATCCGAAAGTGTGATGGGAACACAACTGTGAGCTTCCTGAAAGATATCATCCTGAGATACGGCTACCCGCATGAGATCATCACGGACAACGGAACGAATTTTGTTGAGGGAGCCTTTGCCAGGTTCTGCAAAGAGAAGCGGATCCGACTAGATGTTACGTCAGTCGCCCATCCGGCTTCCAATGGGAAAGTTGAAAGAGCAAATGGCATGGTCTTATACGGAATAAAGCCAAGGTTGATTGAGCCATTACAGCGAACCCCTGGTTGTTGGCTGGACGAGTTGTCGGCGGTGTTGTGGAGTCTAAGGACTACCCCTAACCGATCAACCGGATACACACCATTCTTCCTGGTATATGGAGCTGAGGTCGTGTTGCCCACTGACCTTGAGCATGACTCACCCAGAGTAACACTCTATACTGAGGCGGAGGCAAGAGAAGCCCGAGAAAACGATGTGGACCTGCTTGAGGAAGCAAGAGAGTTAACTCTGTCCCGCTCAGCTGTATATCAACAGAATCCGAGGAGGTATCATAGCCGGAAAGTGAGCCCAAGGGTTTTCCGAGAAGGAAAAATGGTCCTTAGCGCGTCGTGCAGCGCACAGCCGGGATGGACAAGCTATCCCCTCCGTGGGAAGGGCCTTTCATTGTGAGCAAGGCGCTGCACAATGATGCCTATTATCTCATCGATGCACATGCACCACAGAAGAACAGGGCGGATAAATCCGGAGAGGAATCCAAACGTCCTTGGAATGTAGCTCTACTCCATCGTTTTCATTCATGAGCAAAACATTGTATGTATCTTCTTAACCGAGTTAAATTCAAGTCGGCACTCCGAATTCAAACTCGGGGACTACTTGTGCAAAAACTTGCCTTGTGTTTGTCTACTCGGTTCTTCTACTCAAAATTTCATGCGTACGTTAAGTAGTGTGTTTAAACCCAAGAGCCAACTCTGGGACTCTACTGTTGTACGCAACCCGGCTTCATGGCAAGAAAGAGAACAATCTAAAGGTCCATGAACACATGAAAAAACTACTAAGGAAAAAAGAGTATGACAATCGAGTAGGGTGTTTTTACTTCTCTGTTTTCCTTTTTGGCTAACTGGTGGGCAGTGTTAACATGCAAATTTCTAAGTGGTTAAGTATCTGAAACTTGGTTTTTCAAATCTTGTGACTCGACTACCAAAAAAGCCACAAGTGGCAGGTAAGAGCAAACACAAAAGAACTGAGTGAATGAAAAAAAGCAACTCGGGGACTCGCATTTTAACGCAATCCGGCATTGAGCCAGTCTTGCTAAAAGAAACAAGGAAAAACTGAGTATCCAGAGGAACCTTAAACGTATTTATTACATCTGCACCCGGCATCCCGGGGATCTAATAAGTGTTTGAGGATAAAAGTTGCAGGAATTTAAACGACTGTGGAGGTGGTAGTGTCCGATTCGGTGCTGGTAGGCGCCACGGGCTCGGTAGCAGCAGTTGTAGACGCAGGCTCTGCCGCAGATGAAGTTGGAGTAGCGGAGATCGGCTCGGATGCAGAGTTGGAGGCCTGAGTAGCTATTCACTCGGAAGAGGGTAGATCTTGAAAATGATGTTCTCGGTGCAGGCACCGGTCGCGCCCAACTCGGGAGCGGGGTCGTCAATCACCATCTCGGTGGTGACAACCTCCTCCTGAGCGGTGGGTTGCGGCTCGGCATGGGCCTCATCCGAGCCAGTAGCTGGCTTGATGTTTTCCTGGTAAGCTTGCATCCCGGACTCCTCCGTGGTGCTGTGCTGCTCGGTCTCCTCGTGTTCGGCCTCTTCGTGCTCGGCCTCTTCGTGGTCCCTGTTGCGGTCCTCGCCGCCATCTTCATCGAACCCGGCTTCCTCCTCCTCCTCCTCTTCAACATCAGCATCCGGCTCAGTGGGGCCATCGATATACTGATTGGTCTCAGCATAGGAGGCGAGTTCGTACGCCACTTCTTTTTGGCGCAGGACACACTCTGGCCTCTTCGTCCACTTCGAGTCGTTTCGGAGTTTGCTGATCCTGTCAAGATAAAGATTTTCATACCACGAGAGGATGAAGTGGAGGGTCTCGTCCGCTCCAACCCGAGCTGCGGAGGCACGCCACTTCTTCAACTCTTCCTTGACGTGATCCAAGTTGGCTGCCATGTCGCTAATGGTATCCGGAATTTGGCGCTCTAGCCAGAACAGCTTGTGAAGTTTCATCACAGTAGAGACCATGGAGGTACCCAGACCTTTGAGACATGCAGCCCGGGTCTTGATATTCAGAATGTGATCGTCAATACTGGCGGACTAGTCAGTATCAAGACCGGATGCTGCCCTGGCCCTTCTTGCTTTTTCCACAGCAAACTCAACGACTTCATGGAGATCCGGGAAGGTATCTGGGTCAGGGCACGCTTGTTTGAATCAGAAAGAGGAACCGGGGAGAAGAAGAAAAAAATCGAGTAAGAGGAAGGCAAAAAGGCAAAAAACCAAGTAAAGTGGAGGGTAGTGATAACTTACTGTTCAGTTCCAAGACAACGGCCCCTAGTCGGGCCTTCCAGTCATCAGCAAGTCAGATTTGCCGGTCTTGTACATGGCGTGAATCATTGAGCATATTCTCGAGAGCTTGATTTCTCTCTTTCAGAGATGAGATCTCCCTCTTGAGTTCCTTCTTCTCCTTAGCAGCCCAGTTTGTCACTGCATTCTTCTCGTCCACATCTGTAATTGCAGTCTTGAGCGCATCAGTGAGCTCAAGTTGGAGATTCTCAAATTACGCCTTCTCGGCATCCCGCTCCTTCTGCAGTTCGGCCTCTCGGACCTGCACTTGGTGATGTGCTTCAGCTGGGGTGAGGCACTCCAGGTGCTGCTCTCGGAAGTTTTTGTACTCTTCTGTGAGGAGAACAACAAGTTAGCAAGGTGAGAAAGCAGCAGGAAGCTAGGTGAAGAGAACAGAGAAGGATTAGCTCATCTTCCAGACAGGAGATCGTACTCTGCACTGAGTCAGCCATGACCTCGCAGTCTTGGTGCCTCTCGACCAGAGTCTTGAGTTCACCTTCAGAGAAGACAGTGTTTGAGCGAAAAGCAGAAAACGGGCGTAAGCAAAAAAGCGCACAAACCGAAATGCTAGAAGCTTACTTTCAATGGCGGACAGCTTGATGGCATTTTCCGTGGCATTCTTCTCCATAGCATCCATCTCTCTCTTCTTGTATTCCAGCTCCCGGTTCCTATCTCTGACTTGTCGGTGCGACCACAGGAGCTGGCGGAAAATCTTGGTTCGTTCCTGGATACTATCCTGCAGAGAAGAAGGAAATTTGATTAATTTGGAAGATTTGGCCCGAGTAGATGGCAACTCGTTTGAGCTTCACCTACTCGGCCCGAATCTCGGGGACTGGGTAGTGGATAAAGGAAGAGAAGTAAAGAAGAAATCTGGCAACTCGGAAAAGTCAAAAGAAGAAAGGCACTTACCACGTAGGACTGCTCAATGTCTTCGATGTTTTTGCGCATAACAAACATCTTGCCAGCCAGGGTGCTGCTGCATCCGGCCAGGGCCATGCTAACAGGGCCAATATCGGCCTTGTTCCACTCCACCCGATAATTGTCGAGGTTCCTCAGCTCAACACCGTCCCATGCAGCGTGGCTGAGTGCTTTGCTGTCCCAGACCTTCTCGATGAAGCCTCTCAGTCGAGGATAGCTGCTAAGCCTTCTTCGGGGAGCTCCTCTTCATCCTCTGAGCGGGAAGTGAATTCTTTGATGGCCAGGGAATCATTTTTTCCCTTGGTTCTGTAGCGGGTCGCGGCTCTTCGCTCTTTCAGAGCAGCTATCCGCTCAGCCTGCTACGACATTGCTTCTCAACAGGGCCAAATTGGATGTTGGTCTGTACCAACTTGGTGTTTGGATTGGGGGCTTTCTTGGGCTTGTTAAGTGGCCAGTTGGCTTTCTCGGCTGGCGACAGCTGTTGTGCGGGTTGCCCACCTGGCTGACCGCCTGGCTGCTGGGGCGCTGGAGGATGAAGAGTCAGTTGCTGTTGTCCGGCCTGCCGCTTCTCGGCTGGATGCGAACCGCTCTGAGATGCGTTGTGTTTGGGTTGTTTTCTAGTTGGCTCTGGAGCCGTCTTGGCAGTGGAAGGCGGAGGCACTTTCTTGGTTGGCGGCGCTTGCACCTTCTTTACTGGCGGCGCTTGCGGTTGGCTAACCGGCGCAGCGTCCGGCTGAACTTTCTCTTGAGGTTGTGGCTGCTCCACAACCCGGTCCCCTGCAGGCGGGGTCCTGGGCTGCTCTTCGGTGGGGTTTTTGTCCCGCTGCTCCGCAGCAGGATCTGGCTGCTCCATGGCGACGTTGTCTTGCTGCTCCTCGGCGGCGTTGTCTTGCCGCTCCTCGGCGGCGTGGTCCACGGTCTCCTCAGCGGCGCCGGCTGGTGGTGTTGGTGATATCTCGGTGGTGGCGTCCTGAGCAGCGTGCTGGGTGTTGGGTTGTGGCTGCTCGGAGGTGTGCTCAGTCTCCATCTCGGCGCCTGTGTTCTCGATGCCAAGATCTGGTTCTTCTTGGGGGGAGGACGTCTGCGTCCTGCCCTCTGGTACTATGTTCCCTTCGTCGTCGGAAAGCTCCACGACGTCTCGGGGTGGACTTCTCCTCCTCTGGGGAACTGGTGCGGCAGTGGCCTCAGCGTCGAGGGCATCACTAAAAAAAATAAGCAGAAAAGGAAAAATGTCAAAGGGATGTAGAGAAGAAGACCAGAAGGAAAACTGGGAAGAGAATAGAAGGCAAAGGATTAAGTTCAACTCGGAAGCACTTACCCGTCTGCGGTAGGGCGATTCTTTCGCTGGTTGGTCTTCTTGACACCTGCTTTCTTTCTTATTCTCTTGGCAGGGGGTTCCGGTGCCCCGCTACCCGTCCTCTTCCTGGTAGTGGTGGGTGCAGCCACGGAAACAGGAACCACGTCCAGTGGTTCCTCCCCATCGTCCAGTTCCGGTTCCTCTATATTCGAAAGAAGCAAAGCTCAGTACAAGAAAATAAGATGATCAAAGCGCGCTGCAAGCAAGCAAAAAGGTGAACTCGGTCACCTTCTTCGTCCTCTGACCAGTCCCGGGTAGAGACAACGACTCGGGACTTACCGTCCTGACCGGCACGGGGGATACAGAGCGTATCCTGGATGTCGTACGCTGTCGCGTCATCCTCGGTCCGGTCTGGCTTCCAGTTCCTTTCGAAGATGGCGTGGTCTTCTTTTTTCGGGCGAGTGATGTGCTGAAAGTGCAAACATAAAGCACACTAAGTTGAGTCCCAACAGGGTAAAGAATTCTACTTGGTCCAGCGTACAAACAAAAAGCACATTAAGCTAAGTTCTTACAGAGGAGATCTATCCGGTATCAAGTGCAAACATAAAGCACTCTAAGCAGAGATGAACGAGTGAATATATTACCTGGTCTAGCGTGCAAACATAAAGCACACAAAGCTAAAAGCCTAGCAGAGATAACCGAGTAGGTTTTCTATTCGGTTTAGCGTGCCAACGCAAAGCACATAATGCTAAGTCCTAGAAGAGGAACGCGAGCAGAGGTTCTACTCGGCCTAGCAAGCAAACAGAGAAAATTCGTAGCTAAGTCCTAAACAGGTACACTAATGGAAGCTCTACTCTGATAGCGTGCCAACATAAAGCATATAAAGCTAAATTCTAGCAGAGGAGCACTATTCAGTATAAGGCTAAGTGCAAACATAAAGCATGATTGAAAACTAACCTGAGGGATGGGTTTAGTGCGGCTATACGGCACGAAGCCATAGTACCAGTTCTCGGTGAGGGTGGTCCGCAGAATGGACTTCGCCCAGATCGCCACCTCTGGTCTGGAGAGCTCGAAGGTGGTCGTCCGGGTGCAGTCACGGGGGCCACCCATGTAGCACATCTTGTGTACCCGGTGCTGGAGCGGGAGTACTCGACGCTCCATCCAGCAGGCCACCGGGTCATCTTGAAGGAGTCCTTCCTTTACCAGCTGCTCTAGGCGCTTGTCAACCTAGACGGCGTCATTCACCGTCTTCTTGGGGTTGTACCCCCAATTCTGCCCCGTGGGACGAATATTCTGGAACTCGGGAAGTTGGATCCCGTCCACAGCTTTTTCTCCTTTTCCAGCAGGGGCATTCTTCACATACAGAAAACCCCTCTGCCACTTGCGGCAGGTCTCTAATCCGAGTACCCGCGGATGGTGCCCGGTGGAGCGCTGTAACATCATAGCGCTACCCGCGTGGGTCATCTCCCTTGGGGATAGGGGATTGGAGGGGTTGGGAACACTCTGCTGGCGGAGGAAGAAATATTTGGCCCAGGTGTGGATAGTCAGATAAACACCCAAGAAGGCTTCACAAACGGTAGCGTGGGTGAAGAGCATAGCAACGGCGTTGGGAGGCATGTGGTGAGGTTGAAGGCCAAAATGGCAGAGGAAATCTTGGAGGAATTTGGAGATGGGGAGTCCAAATCCGCGCTTGAAATGGGAAAGGAGACGACGTACTCACCGGTTTCGGGAGCGGGGACGAGCTCGTTCCCGGGAGGGCGGCAGATCACGCCAGGAGGGACACGGCGCGTGTTCACCAGCCACTGGCAATCCGCCGCCATGACAACGGAGCCTTCCCAGTCGGCGCGCTCCAGAGCCACCTCCTCCTCATGCTGGTCTCCGGCGAGATTATCAAGCTCCATGTCTTCTCTGCTGGCAAAGATGTGGGCGCGTAGAGAACAAGGGCGACGGCGAAGGCGGAGGCGCGCAAGAGGTTTCTCTCTCTCTCACACTCTCTGTTCGTGGAGCGGCGGCGCGTTGCGAGCTCGCGGCGGCGTTGTGCTCTACGGTGGAGGTGGAGGCGAAGAGGGAGCGAGAGTTGGGGAAAGTGCGAGAAAAGAGATGACGAGGGCGGCGCGGGGGTATTTATCCCGCCGCGGCTGCAATTACTGAATTGGGATCGATCGTGGCTGAGATCGTATGGTGTGGGGATTAACTGCCCGTTAGAAACGCACACAGCACTATATGAGCACGTAACGGGCGCAGTTAATCCCACGACGTGGGTCGTGGGCTCTCGAGTACACGCGCTAGGTGACACAACGGGCCGTGGGCCCCAGGCACAGTGAGGGGCGCGTGGCACGCTGTAACGCCAGAACCGAGGCGTCGGGAGCGCGGGTGCGTGACACGTGCCCTCCCTAGACACGAGAAGATGGATTCGCTCTGGATCGATCGGGATCGCGTTGAAAAATTTCGCTAAGTGTAAGTTCTCGGCAGAACTCTGCATCGCGTGATCTACTCGGCACCGAGAAGATTTCTCCCCAGACCGTAATCAGAGAAGTTCGAATAAAGATTGTGAGTGTCCGAGTTGAGGAGTAACTCGGCCACACTTCTTCACAGAGGCAATTTGGCTTAAGCTGGCAGGGCCCAATGAACAAGTTCGCTGGACTCTACCAGCTTCGGGGACTAATGTCGGGGGGCTACCCCGAGTAGGGGTAAGGCAGGTGTTAAACCAGAGATCAAGGTACTGTTTGCCGAGTAGGCGGTTACCCGGGTATCTGGTATCCGGTAGACGCTACTCGGAGATAAGTATGGAAGGCCAAGGAGAAGATACAAGTGAAGTTCCGAATTGACCAAGTAGAACTCAGGTGGCCCGAGTAGATGAGAAGCTATCCTCCTCGGGCACAAAGTCAATGGAGCCGTTCTGACGAGATCCCGCCTATCCCGCAGTCGTACATGCGTGCGGTTCAACTTACTAGGAACATGATTATCTGCGCCAAGGCGTGGGTACAGTGAGGGTGGGCGCCTGTCATGTCCTGTCACTGACAGGGGGGACAGGACGTGTTGGGAGCCTACTCTATGAGACTGATAGGGTGGACAAGGCCTATCAGCCGGGCGGGGCGGCGACTTCTCGCAACGGCGTCAGCGGGAGCACGGAGGCGTGCGCCGTTGTGGCAGTAGAGATGTCATATCGTGTACTTTAAATCGTTGTTTACTCGACTGGCCACCAGTATATAAGGTGGCCATTCCCCTCCTGCAAGAGGTACGTTGGCCCTGAGAGCATTTATTGCGAGACCTAGCATTAGACAGAGAGAGAACTAGAGGTTGGCTACTCGGCAGAGGGCCGGAATTGTACTGTGGCTACTCGGTACAAGCTATCTACTGAGAGGTAGGCAGGAGTAGGGGTGTTACCTCCACACCCCTACCAGAGCAATAATATTTGTTTCCTCAAACATTTATCAGCGTCTGGATGACTTTATTGTCATTCATTTATTCCATTGTTTAATAGAGATGATTATGTTATGTTGTGAAATATTTGCATGTTTAATTATTATTACTGTAGCATCTTCCTCGCTCACGTTTAATAATTAGACAATACATTTTAGAACATGTATGGTGTCCGAATGGAGGAAACGTGCCTTGTCGATAGCGGTATCACCAATACCATCTTGAGAGATACAAAGTATTTTGGGTTCATTAAAAAAATTTCAGGTAATATTACGACGATCGCCAGCTATGGTCTTCATATAGTTGGCTCCGGACGAGCACTATACTACTCCCCATGGGAACAACTTTGATCATGACTGAGGGATTATTGTACCCGTAAGCGACTCGTACTCTCTTGATTTTTAAAGACATTCATGTTAATGATTTTCACATTGAGACCTAGGATGATGACACTGGTAAGGAGTACCTACTCATCACAAAACGTGATAAAATGGTAAACATGTTGTCGAAATGCTTCATTCGTTTGCTACAGGGTTGTACTACACTAAGATAGTAGCACCGCCCATATACACTACCCTTACAACTGTTTTTACAAGCTCTAACTATTCTGCCTTTGTCACGATAGGTTAGGCCATCCTGGTCTTACGATGATGATAAATATAATTAACAACTCTAATGGTCATAATGTTAGTGTCAAAAATTTCCCGAAACCTGATGATTTCGTGTGGTCCGCATGCGCCAAGGGTAAATTAATCATTAGACCATCGCACCCAAAGGGGAAGGATTAAATCTCTACGTTCTTGGAACGTATCCAAGGGGACATATGCGGTCCTATTCATACTGATGGAGGGATGATAACCCGGTACGCTAATGCCAAGGAGAAACCCGGCCCAAAGGCAATCGCGCAAGACCCGGCTCAAGGAGGAGGAGTTTCTAGAAGGCCCAAGAAGGAGCGTAAGCTTTGCAGCCCGTACCGTAGGGGTCAAGGTTAGAAAACTTAGGGTTGTGTGCGGTTTCCGGGAAGGATTCCGGGTGTATCTTGTATAGGAAGCCAGGGAGCCGGGTAACATATAAACCGGCTCCTATGGTTAGAGAAACAGAGGTTCACCAGATATTCGAGTACCCTGTAATACGAGAGCCAATAGTAATAAACCCTAGATCGGAGACTCGGCGATATTATTGCCAGAGCTACCAGATCGATTGATAGCATGATTTCCCCTGAGCTAAACCCTCTCCCAAACACCAGAGTCGATTTGCCCCAAAGTAAGTTACCCCTGGTAACGTCTGCCGTGATTATCCTACGACAGTTGGCGCCCACCGTGGGGTCTACGTCCAAGGGTGTTTACATCACGGGAGAAGCTCGGGAAAGCATGAAGAACCTCGTCATCGGCGAGATCACCACCAACCCCGAAAGAGAGAAGATGGTGGACGACCTTGGTTGGGGACCAGAGTCGGATCTACTGGAAACCGGATCTGTTGTCACGATCGGCCGGGTCAACGTCTTCGTCGGTATGGTACGTGCGTACGGTTCTGTTCCTGATGATATTGAATATGATTCTGTGTCAGGAGAAGCGACTTGCGTTCAATCGGACGGAGAAGAGTCGGTCGGGACAGCCGATCCGGTAGAAGATCCCACCGCGAAGAGGGAACAGCCGGAGGAGCCGGCATGGACCCCGCGCGACCGGGTCACGAGAGAAGAGGATACCGAGTCTATCATGCACCTGCTGGAAGATCGGTACGAGGAAGATAGCTGTGACGAGGAGGAATACGAATCATCACCAGACATCGCGCGCCGGGTCGCGGTCTACACAGCCCCTGCAATCAATCTTAATCAGGGGGATGTGACGACGGCCGCGGCTGGAGCGGCGCGAGCACTGGCCCAACAGCAGGCACCGATTGACGGAAACCCGGTCATAGCCCGGGTCGACGGAGAGTCGGCCTCTGTCGCCAGCCATACCGGGGAAAGCGAGCGACAGAGAAACATGTTTGGATTCATGGCGAACAGAACACCAGGATCGGGACCTTCGAATCCGCGAAATCCGGCTATGTTCAACAATAACTTGATCTTAGATCCCACAGTGCTAGCAACGATGATAACCCCAGAAAACGCGGCGGCACGTGCCCGAGATCTGGATGTGGCTCGCCGTGCACTGGATCAGCAGAGGAGAGATGTCGAAGCTGAGAAACAAGGGATGGCCGCGCGCAAGCATGAGCTGGAAGAATTGGAGAACCGGCTTCAGGTTCAGTCGACTAGGATTTACAATCGGAGGCACCAGACGAGATTACCGGCTACAGGTGGAAATCTGCAACCAGCCGCACTGTTTATTACCCCTCAGGATCAATCGATTCCAGTTGTTAATCAAGAAACCGGGTATCAAGCTGCAACCCTGGGAGGACAGCCGGCGAACATGCAAGCCGGGTTACCCACATTACAAACAGGAGTCGTTGTTGGCAATACAACACCACCACCACCGCCACGATTTCATACCCCACCAGGTCACTTCAATAACCCCATAGACAACGTATATGCAGCAACATTGGCACTTGACCGTATCCCCATTGGAGAGTCACCCCATGCAGCGGAGACCCGGCGGGCGATAGACCTGTTGCGCACCGCAGTGGCCCAGCAAGCAAATTACCCGGATCATAGAAGTGGTTTGCACGGGACACCGTATGTCAGCCGGCAGCCCAGGAATACCGGGTATATTCAGTCAAGTTCGGCAAGGCGGAGGGCAGAGCAGCAGCAAATGCCGCCTCCTCCCCATAGACCGGCAACACCTGCAGTATCAGCAGCACAGGACATTGTGGACAGTTCTCGAGCCAGGCGAGCAGCAGCCGGGTCTGCGGTACGGGGACCGGTAGCGGTTGCACCCCCCGTCGTACCCGCTGCGGCATCACACGTTTCCCGAGTGAGGCCAGTACCAGCAAACCTCGCCGGGCCTAAGTATTTATCGAATGCCATCAGGGCTGAGCCTTACCCGGATAAGTTCAAGGAACCGGGTAAAGTGGTTAATTATGAGCCGACCATGGACCCCGAGACTTGGTTGAGCAGTTACGAGATGGCTATGTCGATTCGCAACGCATCTGAGAATCTTCAAGCCAAATTTATGTACTTAATGATGTCAGAGGGAGCAGCAAAGTTATGGTTCAATAACTTACCCGAAAGATTCGTCAATTCATGGAGTGAGCTGAAAACTACCTTTTTCAAGCACTTTCATGGGACGTGCAGGAAGTTATTTACGATCGATGATTTAGAGCGATGTGTCCAGAAGAAGGGAGAGTCGGCGCGCAGTTGGGTGCGTCGGGTTATGGAAATTCTCCACTCGTCCACTGATATCCAGCCAAAGGATGCATTACAAGCCATGGCGAAAACATGCAAATACATACCCTTAGTGCAAAAGCTGACACGCATGAAGTCCAGTCGGCACGCTTCAGAGGTTACAATGGGAGAATTGATGGACGCGTGCAACAAGCATGCCGCCACAGATACCACGGAAGAGGATTTGGATGACAAAAGAGCGAAAGCCAACACAAATAATAGTGGAAGACCCGGCAATGGGACTGCACCGGGTAATAATGGAGGAAATAACGGAAACAACCAGCACAAGCGCCCGTATGAAGGAAACTCCGAGTTTGTTGCTAATACAGAAGCCGGGTTTGCAAAACCCAGGGCAGAGGGAAATTTCAACGGAGGAAACTTCAATGGAGGAAATTACCAAGGACCACCAAGGCCGGCTAACCATATATAGGCCTTTAGGATGCCCTGTCCGCGTCACAGCAGGAACGGCAGGCCGGCTAATCATTCATTGGAGCAGTGCGTGGATTTGCAAAGATGGAAGAACGAGGAAATACAAAAGGCCATGCGAGGCGCGGGCCGGGGAGCAGGGCCGGGTCCGGGTGGAAACCCGGGGAATGGTCCACCCCCGGCTGGCAACGCAGGAGGTGGTAATCCGGGTAACAACCAAGGAGGTGCTGGAGGTTTCCAAGCCAACCAAAAGCAGCTAGGACAGTACCATGTTCATACTACAGGGACTTCCAACAAAGACAGAAAGATACTCAAAAGGGTCGTAAACTCGGTTTCCTCAGGCGTTCCGAGATATTTGAGGTGGTCAGATCAAGAGGTAACATGGAGCAGAAGGGATCACCCGGAAACAATAGAGCATCCGGGTGTGTTAGCTTTGGTGGTTGCACCGCAAGTAAATGGTTACGAGTTGAAAAAGGTTTTGATGGATGGTGGAAGTAGCATCAATATCTTATACTGGGAAACCTTCCTACCCATGGGGCTCAAGGAGTCTCAGCTGCAGAAAAGTTTCACAGTTTTTCATGGAATTGTGCCGGGTCACTCGGCGTGCCCTGAAGGAAAGATAACACTAGAAGTTGCTTTTGGAGAATCCAAGGATAATTTCCGAGTGGAATGGCTCACTTTTGAGGTGGTAAAATTGCGCAGTCCTTATCACGCGCTGTTCGGAAGGCCGGCTTACGCCAAGTTCATGGCCAGGCCGTGTTATGTGTACCTGCAGCTAAAGATCCCGGGTCCCAAATCAACCATTACTATACATGGCAACCGGGTTGTGGCCGCAGAGTGTGACGAGGGAGACGCGGCAATGGCAGAATAGGCTTGCAGGAAAGAAGAGCTCAAGTATTACCGGTCTCAGGTAGACCCGGAAGATAGAACAGCATTGAAAAGACCGAACGCGGAAGATGAGAGGGCAAAGTTTAAGGCGGCCCAGGACACAAAGATGGTGGCTTTTGTCGAAGGTGATCCCTCCAAACAATTTGCCATCGGCTCTAACCTGGACAACAAGCAGGAAGAGGCACTTATCGAGTTCATTCGTGAGAATCAGGACGTTTTTGCTTGGACGCCCAGCGATATGCCGGGTATCCCGACCGAGTTAGCTGAGCACAGTTTGCATGTTGATCCCAAATCTCGGCCTGTGAAGCAGGGCTTGAGAAAGATGAACGAGGAAAGAAGAAAAGCTATAGGAGCACAGATTGCTCGGCTCCTTGCAGCCAGCTTTATCATGGAGGTTTTTCACCCCGATTGGCTGGCAAATCCGGTTCTAGTGCTGAAAAAGAACAATGAGTGGAGGATGTGAATAGATTGCACGAGTCTCAACAAGCGTTGCCCAAAGGATTCGTTCGCCCTTCCAAGAATAGATCAGATTATAGATGCAGTGGCAGGCAGTGACCTATTGTGTTTCATGGATGCTTATTCCGGGTATCACCAGATCAAGCTCAAGAGGGAGGATTGGGAGAAAACTTCGTTCATAACCCCCTTTGGTGCTTTTTGTTATAAAACTATGACCTTTGGGCTAAAAAATGCAGGTGCAACGTATCAGCGCTGCATCCAGAAGTATTTTGAGGATCAAATTGGGCGCAATGTTCACGCCTATGCGGACGATGTGGTGATTAAAACAAGGAAATCTGAAATCTTCATAGATGATCTAAAGGAGACCTTCAAGAACTTGAGAAGATATCAGATGAAGCTTAACCCTACCAAGTGTGTGTTTGGAGTCACAGCAGGAAAATTACTCGGTTTCATTGTTTCCGAGAGAGGGATTGAGGCCAATCCGGACAAAATCAAAGGTATTCAAAGTCTGAAAAAGCCGGAAGGCCTGAAACACATTCAAAAGCTTACAGGATGTGTAGCAGCGTTAAGCCGGTTTATATCCAGACTCGGAGAAAAGGCAATACCTTTGTACCGGCTCTAGAGGAAAACCGACAAATTTGTTTGGGACCAAGAGGCGGAAGAGGCGTTCGAGGCCCTGAAAAAGCAGTTATCTGAGGCACCGATTTTGGCAGCGCCGGGTCCCAAAGAGCCCATGTTGTTATACGTTGCAGCTGGGCCCCGGGCGGTCAGGGCAGTAGTTGTTGTTGAGCGCAAAGAGGATGGAAAAGATCATCCGGTACAGAGGCCGGTTTATTACGTGAGTGAAGTTCTATCGGAAGCAAAGCAGAGCTATCCACATTGGCAAAAGTTAGTTTTCGGGGTCTTTATGGCCAGCCGGAAATTGAAACCATACTTTCAGGAACACCCCATAACAGTGGTTAGCTCTATACCAATGGCAGATATTATCGGAAATTCAGATGCGACAGGTAGAATAGCCAGGTGGGCCATTGAGATGGGAGATTATCACATCAACTACGAGCCTAGGTCTGCAATCAAATCCCAGGCCTTAGCTGATTTTATCAATGATTGGACTCACACAAGCATGCCCACAATGATGCCAAGTTCCGAGTCTTGGGTGATGCACTTCGATGGTTCTAAGCAATACGAGGGATCAGGGGCTGGTGTGGTACTTACATCGCCTAAAGGAGATAAATTGAGTTACGTGTTGCAAATTCACTTCGATTGCTCCAACAATGTAGCCGAGTATGAGGCATTGTTACATGGATTGAGAGTTGCAAAGGAGATGAACATCAGGCGAATACGGTGCTATGGAGATTCGGATCTTGTGCTACAGCAGGTCTCTGGAACTTGGGATAGGAAGGATGCAACAATGGCGGCATATCGCAGGGAGGTAGACAAGGTGGCCGGGTCTTTTTCCGGGTATGAGGTGGAACATATTGACATACGAAAGAACGAGGCAGCAGATGCGCTCGCAAGACTCGGCTCGCGCCGAGAGCCGGTTCCACCCAATGTTTTTCTGGACGAGTTATGGAGGCCTTCCGTCAAAACCGAGTCTGAGGAAGAGGTGGCCCACCAAGACCCGGATTTGGAGCTCGTAGCCGCCGTGCACGCTATCCCCGAGTGGACAGAGCCGTTTCTGGCCTACCTGTCACGGGGCGAGTTACCACCGCAGGAAGTTTTAGCCAGGCAAATTCTGAGACGAGCAAAGGGTTATTCCATCATAAATGGTGAGTTGTGTCGTGGGATAATCACGGCAGACGTTACCGGGGGTAACTTGTCTTTGGGAAAATCGACTCTGGTGTTTGGGAGAGGGTTTAGCTCAAGGGAAAGCATGGTGATACGCAATCTGGTAGCCGGCAATCAAGTCGCCGAGTCTACGATCTGAATATACTATCTCGATACTCGTGTTACAATGGATGCTCGATATCTCACAATCTATATCTCGTAAACTTGTGTCTCTGGTGAACTCGTCGATCTAACCCTAGGGGACCGGCTTATATAATCCCCGGATCCCCTGGCTTGCTATCCAAGGCGTACTCGGAATCCTACCCGGACACTACTTACAAAACCCTAAACTTCCTTATCGGAACCCACAATCCGGGTTACGAGGCCTACACTCCTGGGCCTTCTAGAAGCTCCTTTTCCCTAAGCCGGGTCTTGCACAGCGTCCTTTGGGCCGAGTTACTCCTTGACGTTAGCATACCGGGTTATCATCCCTCCATCAGTAGTCCCCAGAATAGCCTGGGCTTCACGGGATCCTCCTTGAAGCGCATGCTATTCCCTGCAAAAATGACAAACATACAAATTCGCAGAGGCCGGGTTAAGTTGCTTTGATAAACAGCTAGGCCTAACTCCATCGGTGGTCCATATAATAACCCGGTTTCCTCTAAATCTATCCTTTACTTTTCCGGGTCAATGCCCTGATGAAAATGCCAAAGATCCGGCTTACTTCACTCGTTAATTGATCCAGATATCACGGAAGAGATTTGCTTCCTATCCATTCCGGATATCCCGTCCAGCACTTAACGCGTATCCCAGAAAATCAGGACAGGTATCCCTTATCCCAAAAATTTCGGTTCCCGCTCGTTGGCCTAGGTTCCCCAACCCGTACCTATAAATAGGTACCTAGGGGCGTGACCTAACCCCAACGGTTCACTCCTTCTTCTTCCTTCTCACCAGCGCCTCCCCATCCGAGCCCACAGAGCACCACCACGGAGACCTCGCGCACGCCGCCGGAGCAAAGCCGCCGCCAGCTGCGTTCCGCCACGGTTCGCCCCGCGCCGCCGCCAGTCTCCGCCGCCGCACCCTCGACCTGCCCGCCGGGAGTCACAAAGGGGCATCAGGACTGCGCCATCTGCCGCCGTCGCGCCCTTCTCCAATCCACTCCGGTAAAGTCCTTACATCCATTGATCTAGCTCCTGATTGTCCCGTTTGACCTAGATCGGATCTTGGTCCTCCCGCGGGTCATTTCTTGCTTCACGCCGGATTAGGTCGCATAGCTCCATGCTAGCTTGTCCAATCGCTTAATAGATGACCACACATCATTCCCCTATCGCTCGTAATCATTAATTTCACAACGAAATCATCCATAAATTTTCCAATCTGGATTCAGTTCGCCCAAATTTCCGCGGCTGCGCTTGATACCCGCAAAATCCACCTCTCCCGGTTCTTTTACTTGCACTAGATACATAGGCAATCAACCTTTTTCCATAAATGCTTGCCGATACATAGATATCCCATAATTTCTATACTGCTCATCAATACCCGGATAGTTTGTAATTTTCGCTCTGTCCAGTGATACCCGGACAACTCATAGTTTCCATGCTTCTCACTGATACTGCTTGTGAATACTCGGATAGCTCATGATTTCCGAGTCTTAATGTTTCGTGCTTTTTGCTTTGTATTTTGCAGACTGAACCAATGGCTCCTAGGAACAAAGGGAAGCAGCCGGCAAAGGCAAGGACGACCCAGTCCATATCCGCCAATTGGGCGCGGTCTTCCGTGACCCAGGCCAAGCTGGAGGAACTGGCCGAGTTAGGCATCCTCCCTCCTCAGAAGGAAATTCATTGGAGAGTTCCGGGTGACGAGACCCGGCCTACCCCCAACGCCGACGAGGTAATATGCTTTGTCGAGCACGTGATCCGGGGGTTTCGCCCCCCGGGTCACTCTTTCTTCCGTGAAGTCCTCCGCCACTATGGCCTCCGGGTGTTCGACATAGGGCCGAACTCTATGTTGAACATAACCCACTTTATAGTTCTCTGCGAGTCTTATTTGTGCATCCCGCCAAACTTGGCTTTGTTTATCGAGCTCTTCCAATGCAAACCGTGCCGCGAAAGCGGTGACGGGGCCCTTTTGGCCTGCGGCGGGGTTTCCATCCAGCGCCGCAAAAATTCTCCCATGCCGACTCTAAACCTAAACTCACACGTTAAGCATTGGCAGCTGTCCTTCTTTTACTGCCGGGATACCTCCCCACCCGGCGAGAGGAAGTTGCCGGGTTATTCGGAGGGTCTCTTAGATCTTTCCGATACTTTTAATGCTTTTCCCCCTGAGTCGGACAGGGAAGCCATCCAGCCCTACCTGGCCAAAATAGCCGTCCTTTTCGCCCACGGTCTCACTGGGCTCAACCTAGTTAAAACTTGGGTAGATTTCTGCATCCAGCCCAATTCTATCCGCTCAAAGCTGATGTGCGAATACTCGGGGCACGTTACGGACGCGCTCCGTTACTCCTCGAAGAACTATCCGGCCGGTGACACCAACAAGACCATCAAGAGCTTCCTGACCGAGAAGCTGGAGGTGATCAAGAATGTGGCCGGGTTAGCGCCGTTCACCCGGGATAACCTGGCTCCAGCGGTAAATCCGATACTTACACACTTACTCTCGTACTTTGACTTGATACAACTACTAACTCCCATTTTCATGCTTTTATCTCAGGCCGACAATGTCTTCTGGAGCATTGAGACCCCTCCTAACTCCGGGAACCCAGAGGAAGAAGAAGAAGAACCAGCCGACACCGACGAATGTATCACCCGGAATCCAATCACCTCAACCTTTATTACTTTGCTTTCCCATTTTTTCTCTCTTTCCAACTATATGCTTGCACCTTTCAGGGATGGATGATAAGGGTGACAAGGACGACCAGAAAGACTCGGAAGAAACCGAGAGTGACAAAAGCGAAATTGAGCCGAAGGTCGAGGTTGGGGCCAAGAGGAAAACCCGCGGGGTCGTCTTCAAGGTTCCCTACTCTTCCATGTCCTCAAAACCTTACTCTTTTGATAATATGCGCGAGCTTAACCGACAGTTATCAAATTCACCATACTTGAAGGATCCACCTCCACCCAAGCGCAGAGTAACCCGGAATTCCCCGGGCGAGGATCCCCTCAACCCGGGTATTCCTACGTCCCCGGCTCGTCGTACTGGTATTTCTCCATCTCATCCCATCAACTCACCTCGAAAACACCCTTCCCCCAATCATCCACTAGCCGGACAGCTCCGGGTCTCACTCTCGGATTCTGTGACAGCCTCATCTGCGTCCAGTAGCTCGCTTCCGGCAGATTTCGTGGTGAATGCCGGGTAGGTCATATTTCCGGCTAAGCAATACTCTAGTCCTTCTGATAACCTTCAATTTTCGTTGTTGACCTCTTCTCTTTCCTTTCCTTAGCGCCCAGGTCACGATCAGTGACCCGGATATTATGGACACGAACAACCGGGAGACGGAGGGGCCGACTGATGATATGGACGCCACGACTGGCGGTGGTGCTGAAAGCAACCAGGAGCAAGACCCCTTGGCTGACCCGGCTAGGCAGGAAGCCGGGTCTCCCAAGCCATCTGAAGAGGCTGAAGACGACGACGTCGAGATCCTGGACACAAGGATGGGCTCTCCCAATTCGGACACCCAGACAGTCCGGGTCTCGACCCCAAAGTCGGAGAAGGTTCGCCCGCCGGGTGATCAAGCTGCCGGCTCTTCCGGTGTCAGGCCCGAAGATATGACTTTTTCCCAGATGCTTGAAGCCCTGCACACCTTGAGGGCTGATGAAGAAAATATCCTAGAAGCTTTGATAGCCAAACATGAGGTAAATCCGAATAACATTGCCTGTATCCTTGTCCAGTCCCCAAGTTCCAAGTGAACTTATTGATAATTTGCTTGGAACTTCGTAGTATATCCGAATGGTAGCTTGCTTTTTATCCGGCTAATCCTTCCTTGTGTCTCCACGCAGGCCTTCGTGAACCACTTTGAGAAAGCATTGGCGAAGGCCACCAAGCTCCTCGAGAAGGAGGCGACTCTGCGTGAGTCGGCTGAAGCTGATGCTAAGAGGAGCGGGAAGATCACAAGGAAATATAGAAGGAGGGCTCATGCAGCAGAAGATGAACTGACCAAGCTTTCCTTTCAAATTGCCGACACATATCGTGCTTTGACCGGTACGATTCCTAACTTGATAATTATAATCCGGATTCTCCTTCTGACAAATAGTCGGCTTTCCTTACTCGCTGCTTTTTCCTATTTTCTGCAGGTCCGGATGATGTAACCCCGGACGAAGATGATATCGCCAAGCTGAAAACCATCAAGAGCACTATCCGGCAGCTCTGCGCCGGAATCAAATGGATCCTTCAGGATCTGAAGTGGCCGGGTGTCGGGCATGGCAACCTGAAGACGCTGCTTGACGCGTGCTCCACTATCCCCGAGTGGATTGAGCACTGGAGACGCTCATCCTGCCGGGTTGGAGTAACCCGGGGGCTTGCACTGGCTAAGGCGTATTTTCCCAAAATCGAGCCGGCCAAGCTTCTAGGCGGGTTTCCAGAGTTCAACCACGACGGGTCCAGGTTCTCAGTGAAGAATTTCAAAGCTATCCAGAAGGAGGTTCATCACTCGGCCAGTATGATTGCCGATGGCTTGGATGTCAGTTCAATTACCCCCGCATATGATGCTGATGACAAGGCAATTAAGTCGGATCTTCCCAAGCCATACGACATGCTGGCCCGATGGTAGGCGGAGGCTGCCCAGGTGAGAGAAGACGCCGCGAAGAAGAAGGTTGAGGCCGATTCTGCACCTGCTACTTCCACACCAGTTGTCCCTCCTCCCGCACGGGCCGGCACTACTGTTGACCTGGGTGCTGCCGCTACCAAGAACGCTGAAGACCAAGGCAAGGAGAAAGACCCGGCTGCCAAGGGCAAGGGTAAGATGGACGACTCGGCCCAAGATGCCGAGTGAAATTTGTATCGGCAACCGTCTTAGGCACATTATCCGGCCGATGGGCCTTTTTAAAACAATTATTCTTTTGATGGCGCGCCTGTGCGCTTTATGATACTACTATCGTGGCTTGTAATACATTTTGATACCTTAATATATCTCGTGGCCCTTCTGGCCTTTTGCTTGAATTTGATATTTCTTAGCTTTGAGCTTTTTTGTCCTTGATTTCTGACTTTCTGCTATGATTCCTATTGTGAGACTTGGTTTCCGGGTCTCGTGGGTTTTGACTAGTGGACTTTTTTCTAAGTCCCCAAGTCCCCAAGACTCGGATTTTTGGGTTTTTGAGCTGAATAGCTAGATAATTTGTTTCTGTTTTCAAATTCCCGAGTCCCCAAGGCCCGAAATTCCGAGTCTGGGGTATTGGGTCTTTCAAAAGGAACAAATTGTTACGTGCTAAGCCCAAAACCTAGAGCAGTTTCACATAGGTTTTGAAGTTATGCTTAATAAACTTTGAGTTTCCGGTTGTTAACCTTGTACTTTGCATAACTTGTGGTTTAGATGACCCTTTTGACTCTCTTGTACCGTATGCCGGCTTTCGCGTGGATAATCATGTTGCTATAGCTGTATCAAGACAGGGTCAGGCAAGTCCCATTGGGCATCATGACTGATTGTAATCATACGCTAGCGAATCATGCCACTTTAGTGCGAGTCACATCGAGCTTAAGTAAGAAAAATCAAGAAAGTTTGGCTCCTTTGTCCGGTTATAAGCTTGCAGCCGTACTCGTTTGCAAGTAATCGGCCCTTATAACTCATAGGCATCATGGCCGGGTCTTTGAGTTTGTAACTGTGCTATTCAAGCAATCAGCCCCCAAGACCTAAATATATGCAATTTACGAAAGAAACTAATGTACTAAGAACAATAAATAATACTTACCTGGAAGAAGACATAAAAACACAACAGAGATAAGAAACTTAATAAAAAAACACATGAAAAGGAAAGAATATGTTGTTTAACCATCTCTTTATTGATATGAGAAAAGTTAGGTCAGCAAGCCGTCTCATTAAAAACCCTCCAGTCCGCTTAGGTACCCTGGATAGGAAAAGAGTGCGTGTGAAACCTACTGCCTGTTACATCGTGTAATTTTCACTTGTAAGTCTGGTCTAGACTAGGTATAGTAGGGACGCAGCTGAGCTACGTTCCAAGGTCTTTCTCTCTCTTGCATAGATGAAGTGGTATGGGCGGTGTCATTAACCGTTGCCGACTCTTCCCTTGCATCTATCAAGTAATATGATTCGTTATGTAGATTCCGGCTTATGATGAACGGTCCCTCCCATGGTGGGGATAACTTGTGTTTTCCTTCCTTTGACTGTACTAGGCGCAGAACCAGGTCTCCTTCCTGGAAGACCCGGGTTTTGACTCTGCGGCTATGATATCTCCTCAGATCCTGTTGGTATATGGCTGATCTTTCCAAAGCTTGTTCCCTGTATTCTTCTAACATATCCACGGCGTCCTGCCGGGTCTTCTCGTTCTCCACCTCGACGTAACCCGATACTCGAGGCGAGTCGTGGATGATATCACTCGGCAGCACCGCTTCTGCGCCATAAACCATCAAAAACGGTGTCATCTGAGTAGATCTGTTAGGTGTAGTGTTAATACCCCAAACCACTGAAGGTAACTTCTCAACCCATGCTCCAGCAGCTCTGATACATGGGACTCGTAATCGTGGCTTTAATCCACGAAGTAACTCCTGATTCGCCCTCTCCACTTGTCCATTGGCTTGTGGATGAGCTATGGAAGCTATGTCAAGCCGGATTCCGTTGTTGGTACAAAATTTCTCCATCTCGCCAAGGGACATGTTGGTTCCATTGTCGGTAATTATGCTGTGGGGATATCCGAACCGATAGATAATCCTTTTCAGGAACTTGACTGCTGTAATTGCTTCACAATTGGTAACTGGCATGACCTCAACCCACTTGGTAAACTTATCAACAGCCACTAAGAGATGTGTCTTTTTGCAAGGTGACATGTGGAAGGGGCCAACCATATCCATACCCCAAACCGCAAACGGCCAAGTTAACGGGATAGTCCGCAATTCCATAGCCGGCACATGGGTTTGGCGAGCGTACCTTTGACATCCGTCACACCTTGCCACCAAGCGCTCCGCGTCTGCTAGGGCCGTGAGCCAGAAGAAACCATGTCGATAAGCTTTGGCCACGAGGGATCTTGTGGATGCATGATGCCCACAATCGCCTTCATGGATCTCCTTGAGGATCTGTCGGCCTTCTTCTGGTGCTACACAGCGCAAAAAGACTCCTGCTGCACTTCTTTTGTACAACTCCCCATTGATGATAGAATATCCTTTTGCTCGCCTCAGAATTTGTCGTGCTAATACCTCCTGCTGTGGTAACTCGCCCCGTGATAGGTAGGCCAGGAACGGCTCTGTCCACTCGGGAACAGCACGTACTGTGGCCACGAGCTCCAAATCCGGGTCTTGATTTGCCAGTTCTTCCTCAGACTCGGTTTTAACTGATGGTCGCCATAGCTCATCCAGGAAAACATTAGGTGGAACCGGCTCTCTGCACGAGCCGAGTCTGGCGAGTGCGTCTGCTTCCTCGCTGTTTCTTCTGTCTATGTGCTCCACCTCATACCCGGAAAAACATCCGGCAACCCTGTCCACCTCTCTGCGGTATGCTGCCATAGTTGCATCTTTTCTATCCCAAGTTCCTGAGACCTGCTGTACCACAAGGTCCGAATCCCCAAAGCATCGTATCCTCTTAATGTTCATCTCCTTGGCTACCTTTAAGCCGTGCAATAGGGCCTCATACTCAGCCACGTTATTGGAACAATCAAAGTGAATCTGCAACACGTAACTTAACTTGTCTCCTTTGGGTGATGTTAGCACCACTCCAGCTCCTGATCCCTCGTATTGCTTGGAACCATCAAAGTGCATTATCCAAGACTCGGAGTTTGGAGCCATGGTGGGCATGCCTGCGTGAGTCCAGTCGTTAATGAAATCAACTAGAGCTTGAGATTTGATTGCTGACCTGGGCTCGTAGTTGATGTGATAATCTCCCATCTCGATCGCCCACTTGGCTATTCTACCTGTTGCATCCGAGTTTCTGATGATATCCGACATTGGTATAGAGCTAACCACTGTTATGGGGTGTTCCTGAAAATACGGCTTCAATTTCCGGCTGGCCATGAAGACCCCGAAAACCAACTTTTGCCAATGCGGGTAGCGCTGCTTTGCTTCTGATAATACCTCACTGACGTAATAAACCGGCCTTTGGACCGGGTGATCTTTTCCATCCTCCTTACGCTCAATGACAACCACTGCGCTAACCGCCCGGGGCCCCGCCGCAACGTATAATAACATGGGCTCTTTAGGACCCGGAGCTGCTAGGACTGGTGCCTCAGATAGTTGCTTTTTTAGTGCCTCGAATGCCTCATCCGCCTCTTGGTCCCAAACGAACTTATCAGATTTCCTCAAGAGCCGGTACAAGGGTATTGCCTTCTCTCCGAGTCTTGATATAAACCGGCTCAGCGCTGCTACGCACCCTGTAAGCTTCTGTACGTGCTTCAGGTTTTCCGGCTTTTTTAGACTCTGGATCGCTTTGATTTTATCCGGGTTTGCTTCAATCCCTCTCTCTGAAACAACGAAACCGAGTAACTTCCCTGCTGGGACTCCAAATACACACTTTGTCGGGTTAAGTTTCATCTGGTATCTTCTCAGGTTCTTGAATGTTTCCTTCAGGTCATCAATAAATGTTTCTGCCTTTCTGGTCTTGATCACCACGTCATCCACGTAAGCATGAACGTTGCGTCCAATTTGGTCCTCAAAGCACTTCTGAATGCACCGCTGATAGGTTGTGCCGGCGTTCTTCAGTCCAAAGGTCATGGTTTGTAACAAAAGGCTCCAAAAGGGGTTATGAACGACTTTTTTTCCCAGTCTTCCTTCTTGAGCTTGATCTGATGATACCCGGAATATGCATCCAGGAAGCATAATAGGTCACTTCCAGCCACTTCATCTATGATCTGATCTATCCTTGGAAGTGCGAACGGATCCTTTGGGCAATGCTTATTGAGACTCGTATAATCAATGCACATCCTCCACTCATTGGTCTTTTTCATCACGAGAACCGGATTTGCTAGCCACTCCGGGTGAAATACTTCCATGATAAATCCGGCTGTTAACAGCCGAGCGATTTCTTCGCCGATAGCCCTTCTTCTTTCCTCATTCATCTTTCTCAGTCCCTGCTTCACGGTCCTGGACTTGGGATCGACGTGCAAACTATGCTCTGCTAGCTCTGTAGGGATACCCGGCATATCGCTAGGCGTCCAAGCGAACACATCCTGATTTGAACGAATAAACTCCACAAGTGCTTTTTCCAGCTCATCATCCAAGTTAGATCCTATGGCAAATTGCTTGGAGGGATCACCTTCGACGAAAGCTACCATCTTAGTATCTTGTGCTGCTTTGAATTTTGCTCTCTCATCCTCGGTGTTCGGCCTTTTCAGCGTTGTCCTGTCATCTGGGTCTACTTGAGATCGGTAGTACTTAAGCTCCTCCTTTCTACAGGCTTGTTCTGCCATTGCCGCATCTCCTTCGTCACACTCAGCCGCTATATCCCGGCTCCCATGTATGGTGATGGTCTGTTTAGGACCCGGGATTTTCAGCTGTAGGTACACGTAACATGGCCTGGCCATGAACTTGGCATAAGCCGGCCTCCCGAATAGCGCGTGATAAGGACTGCGCAACTTCACCACTTCGAACGTGAGCCACTCTACCCGGAAATTATCCTTTGATTCTCCAAAAGCAACCTCCAAAGTGATCTTTCCTTCAGGGCACGCCTAATGACCCGGCATGATCCCGTGAAAAACCGTTGAACTTTTCTGTAGCTGAGACTCCTTGAGACCCATGCGCAAGAAAGTTTCCCAATATAGGATGTTGATGCTGCTTCCACCATCCATTAAGACCTTTTTCAGCTCATAACCATTAACCTGTGGCGCAACCACCAATGCTAGGACTCCCGGATGTTCTATTCTCTCCGGGTGATCTCTTCTGCTCCACGTTACATCCTGCTCGGACCACCTCAGGGATATCGGGACAGCTGAGGAAACCGAGTTTACTGCCTTCTTTAGTATCTTTCTATCCTTGTTAGAAATTCCTGTGGTGTGAACGTGGTATTGGCCCAATTGCTTGGGGTTGGCTTGGAAACCTCCAGCTCCTCCCTGGTTATTACCCGGATTCCCAACTCCCGGGTTGCCTGCTGGGGGTGGGCCGTTGCCCGGGTTTCCACCCGGACCCGGTCCTCCTCCCCGGCCTGCACCTCGCATAGCCTTGTTAACCTCCTCATTCTTCCATATCTGCAAATCCGCACATTGCTCCAATGAGTGGTTAGCTAGCCTTCCGTTCCTGCTGTGTTTCGGGCACGCCATTCTGAAGATATCCCAGTTGTTGCCCGGCCTTGGTGGCCCTTGATAATTTCCTCCATTATGATTTCCTGCGTTCAAATTTCCTTCTGCCCTGGGCCTTGAAGACCCGGCTTCTGTGCTGGCGACAAACTCGGAATTCCCCTCGAACGGGCGCTTGTTCTGGTTGTTCCCATTGTTACCTCCATGGTTACCCGGCGTAGATCCATTGCCGGTTCTTCCATTATTGCCTGTATTTGCTTTTGCTTTCTTGTCATCAACGTCCTCTTCCGTGGTATCCGTTGCAGCGTGTTTGTTGCACGCATCCATTAGTTCTCCCATTGTAACTTCTGAAGCATTCCGACTGGATTTCATGCGAGTTAATTTTTGCACTAAAGGTGTATACTTGCATGTCTTGGCCATAGCCTGCAATGCATCTTTCGGTTGAATATCTGTAGATGAATGCAATATCTCCATAACCCGGCGCACCCAGCTGCGCGCCGACTCTCCCTTCTTTTGTACACACCGTTCCAGATCGTCGATGGTAAACAATTTCCTGCATGTTCCGTGAAAGTGCTTGATAAACGCAGTTTTCAACTCTCCCCATGACTTGATAGATCCTTCCGGTAAATTGTTGAACCACAACTTTGCTGCTCCTTCCGACATCATTAGATACATGAACTTTGCCTGAAGGTTTTCAGACGCGTTGCGAATCGACATAGCCATCTCGTAACTGCTCAACCATGTTTTTGGATCCATAGTCGGCTCATAGTTCACTACTTTACCCGCTTCCTTGAATTTATCCAGGTAAGGCTCAGCCCTTATGTTATCCGTCAGACACTTGGGCCCAGCGAGATTAGTCGGTACTGGCCTCACCCGTGAAACATGCAATGCTGCGGGGGGTACGGCTGGACGTGGCGCTGCCGCTGGTCCATGCACCGCAGACCCGGCTGCGGCTCTCCTAGCCCTGGAACTATCCAGAATAGCTTGTGCTGCTGATACTGCTGGTGCTGCTTGCACGCGGGGAGGAGGCGGCATTTGCTGCTGCTCTGCCCTCCGGCGCGCTGAACTTGTTTGCATATTGTCGGCGTTGCCGTGTTGCTGGCTGATATAACGTGTTCCATGCATTCCACTCCTGTTATCCGGGTAATTAACCTGCCGAGCCACTGCCGTATGCAATAAATCGATCGCCCGTTGGGTCTGCTCCACATGGGGTGACTCTCTTACGGGGATCTGATTCAATGCTAACGTTGCGGCATATACATTATCCATGGGGTTATTGAAGTGACCTGGTGGTGTACGAAATCGTGATGGTGGTGGTGGTGGCGCTGTGTTGCCGACAGGGGCCCCAGTTTGCAGTGTGGGTAACCCGGCCTGCACGTTTGCCGGCTGTCCTGCTCCAGTTGCCGGTTGATGCACAGTTTCCTGATTCACAGCCGGAATCGGTTGATCCTGGGGTGTGATGAATAGTGCGTTAGGGTTTATGACTCCTCCCATCGCCGGTAATCTTGTCTGATATCTCTGATGCACCCTACTTGTCTCGGCTCGGAGCCGGTTCTCCTGCGCGTCCAGTTCACGTTGGCGCGTGGCTACCCCTTGGTTTTCTGCTTCTACATCTCTTCTTTGTTGCTCTAGCGCGCGCCGCGCTACCTCCAAGTCCCTGGCACGTGCCGCGGCGTTTTCCGGGGTTATCACAGTAGCTAACACTGTTGGGTCCAAGACAATATTGTTACTGAACAGGGCCAGGTGTTGCGGATTCGAAGGACCTGCCCCCGGCGTCCTGTGAGCCAAGAACCCAAACATATTTGCCTGCATCTCGCTATCCGCCGCTCGGCTGGTGACTGAAGCCGACTCTCCGTCAACCCGGGTCAGAACCGGATTTCCTTCAGCCGGATTTTGCTCCTGGGCCAATGCTTGCGCCGCTCCGACCGCGGCCGTAGTCACGTTCCCTTGATTGAGGTTGGTTGCGGGGGCCGTGTAGACCGCGACCTAGCGCGCAATGCTTGGCGAAGACTCGTACTCCTCCTCATCGTAGCTATCTTCCTTGTACCGGTCCTCCAGCAGGTGCAAGATAGACTCGGTATCATCCTCCCTTACGACCCGGCCACGCGGGGTCCATGCCGGCTCCTCCGGTTGTTCCCTCTTTGTGGTGGGCTCCTCTGTCGGGTCCACCGTCCCGACCGATTCTTCTCCGTCCGACTGAACGTGGGTGGCCTCTCCTGACACAGAATCAAATCCAAAATCGTCAGGGATTGAACCGAACGCACGTACCATGCCGACGAAGATGTTGACCCGGCCGATCGTGATGACGGATCCGGATTCGAGCAGATCCGACTCTGGCCCCCAGCCAAAATCGTCCACCATCTTCTCTCCTTCAGGGTTGCTGTAGATCTCGCCGACGACGAGGTTCTTCATGTTCTCCCGAGCTTCTCCCGTGATGTAAACACCCTTGGACGTGGGCCCCACGGTGGGCGCCAACTATCGTGGGATAATCACGGCAGACGTTACCGGGGGTAACTTGTCTTGGGGCAAATCGACTCTGGTGTTTGGGAGAGGGTTTAGCTCAAGGGAAAGCATGGTGATACGCAATCTGGTAGCCGGCAATCAAGTCGCCGAGTCTACGATCTGAATATACTATCTCGATACTCGTGTTACAATGGATGCTCGATATCTCACAATCTATATCTCGTAAACTTGTGTCTCTGGTGAACTCGTCGATCTAACCCTAGGGGACCGGCTTATATAATCCCCGGATCCCCTGGCTTGCTATCCAAGGCGTACTCGGAATCCTACCCGGACACTACTTACAAAACCCTAAACTTCCTTATCGGAACCCACAATCCGGGTTACGAGGCCTACACTCCTAGGCCTTCTAGAAGCTCCTTTTCCCTAAGCCGGGTCTTGCACAGCGTCCTTTGGGCCGAGTTACTCCTTGACGTTAGCATACCGGGTTATCATCCCTCCATCAAGTTGTATAAAAGAAGTGCAGCAGGAGCCTTTTTGCGCCGTGTAGCACCAGAAGAAGGCCGGCAGATTCTGAAGGAGATCCATGAAGGTGATTGTGGGCATCATGCCTCCACAAGATCCCTCGTGGCTAAAGCATACCGGCACGGTTTCTTCTGGCTCACGACCCTAGCAGACGCCTAGCGCTTGGTGGCAAGGTGTGACGGATGTCAAAGGTATGCTCGCCAAATCCATGTGCCGGCTATGGAGTTATGAACAATCCCGCTGACCTGGCCGTTTGCAGTTTGGGGTATGGATATGGTAGGCCCCTTTCATATGTCACCCTGCAAAAAGACTCATCTTCTTGTGGCTATTGACAAGTTTACCAAGTGGGTTGAGGTTATGCCAGTCACCAATTGCGAAGCAATCACAGCAGTCAAGTTCCTGAAAAGGATTATCTATCGGTTTGGATATCCCCACAGCATAATAACAGATAATGGAACCAACATGTCCTTAGGAGAGATGGAGAAATTCTGTGGAAACAACGGCATCCGCCTTGACGTAGCCTCGGTATCCCATCCACAAGCTAATGGACAGGTGGAGAGGGCAAACCAGGAGTTATTGCGTGGATTGAAACCACGGCTGAGAGTCCCGTGCCTCAGAGCTGCTGGAGCATGGGTTGAGGAGTTACCATCAGTGGTTTGGGGAATTAACACTACACCTAACAAATCTACTCAGATGACCCCGTTTTTTATGGTTTATGGTGCAGACGCGGTGTTGCCGAGTGACATTATTCACGATTCACCCCGAGTGGCGGCTTATGTTGAGGTGGAGAATGAGAAGACCCGGCAAGATGCCGTGGATATGCTAGAAGAGCACAGGGAGCAAGCTTTGGAGAGATCGGCCATATATCATCAGTATTTGAGGCGATACCACAGTCGGCGGGTCAAAACCCGGGTCTTCCAGGAAAGGGACCTGGTATTACGCTTAGCACCGTCAAAGGAGGGAAAGCATAAGTTATCTCCACCATGGGAAGGCCCGTTCATCATAAGGCGGAATTTGCACAACGGATCATATTACTTAATAGATGCAAGGGAAGAGTCGGATACTGTCAATGATACCGCCCATACCACGTCAACTATGCAAGAGAGGGAAAGACCATGGAACGTGGCTTAGCTAGATCCCTATTACACTTAGCACAGGCTAGGTTTACAAGTTGGATTACACGATGTAACAGGCAGCAGGTTTCAGACGCACTCTTTTCCTATCCAGGGTACCTAAGGGGACTGGAGGGTTTTTAATGAGGCGGCTTGCTGACCTAACTTTTCTCATATCAATAAAGAGATGGTTAAACTACGATATTGTTTCTTCCTTGTTTATTTCTGTTTTTTAATCTTTCTGTTTTTACCTTCTATTTTTATTTTATCAGGTAAATATTAGTTGTTTCCTTGTAGTACACTAGATTTAACATTCCTTTAGATTACATATATAGGCCTTGGGGGCTGATTGCTTGAATAGCACAGCTATAATCTCGAGACCCGGCCACGAGGCCATTAAGTTATAAGGACCGATTACTTGTAATAAGTACGGTTACAATCTTATAACTGGACAATAGAGCCAAATTTCCTTGGTTTCTCTTGTTTAAGCTTGATGTGACTCGCAATAATGTGGCGTGACTTGCTAACGTGTAATCACAATCAGTCATGATGCCCATGGGGACTTGCCTGACCCTGTTTTTATACAGTTATAGCAGCACTCAATATCCACGCGAAAGTCGGCTTACAACAAAGAGGATCAAAAGGGTCATCCAAACAACAAGCTATGCGGAGTAAAAGGCTACGGCTAGAAACTCACAATGTATTAAGCATGGCTTCAAAATTTATATGGGAAGATACATATTTTGGGCCCTGGCAAGAACAGGCAGCTTTTTCTTAAAAACCACTAATCCCTAGACTCGGAAATTTGGGTCTTGGGGACTGGGGAATTTGAGAAAAGCAACAAACTGTTTAGCTATTTGAGCTCAAAACCCAAAAAACCGAGTCTTGGGGACTTGGGGACTTGGGAATTTGAAAAAAAACAATTTGGTGTTAACTATCAAGCTTGAAGCCCAACAACCCGACTCTTAGTGATTTGGGGGCTTGGGGACTTGAAAAGCAAACATATCAATTGGTCAAAAATCCTGAGACCCGGAAACCGAGTCTCATGGATGGGGAAAAAGAGAAAATATCAAGAAAGCAGCAAGAAGTATAAGTCTGGAAAAGATCATATCGAAGTGGATGGCCAAAAGGGCCACCAAAAACTATTAAGGTTTAAACGTATTACAAACTGGGAAATAGTGTCGAAAAGTGCACAGGTGCACTATTAAAAGGATAATTGTATCATGCATATTACATAATGCCTATTGGCCGAATAAGTGTTTGGGGCGAGATATAATAAAACTTCACTCGGCATCCATAGCCGAGTCATCAACAGTATCCTTGGCAGTCGGGTCTTTAGCATCCTCATCGGTGGTCTTCCCTGCTCCCATGTCCGGGTTAGACGCAGTATCGGCGCGAGCTGGAGGAGGAACATCCGGAGTAGAGGAGGAAGGCACAGTGTCGGCTTCAGCTTTCTTCTTGGCAACTTCTTCCTTCCATCGAGCCAGCATATCGAAGGGTTGAGGGAGATCAGATGGAACCGGCTTGTCATCAGCCTTGTAGGGCGGGGTGATCTTGCTCACATCCAGACTGTCGGCTATCAAGCTTGCCGAATGACGCACCTGAGTATGGATGAACTTATAATCCTTGCCAGTGAACCTTGACCCGTCGTTGTTAAACTCGGGGAACCCGCCCACGAGCGTTGCCGGCTCAAGCTTAGGAAAATAAGCTTTGGCCAAGGCAAGGCCGCGGGTTACTCCCACTCGGCAGGCTGAGCGTTTCCGGTGCTCAATCCAGGCGGGGATAGTTGAGCACACCTCGAGCATCTTGTCCGCGCCGCCAGGAGTCCCAGGCCACTTCAAAGCCTCCAAGGTCCATTTGGTTCCCACAGAGAATTGCCGGATCACGGCCTTCAGCGTCTTCAGCTTCTCAACATCGTCTTCATCCATAGCCCGCTCACCCGGAGCTACAGGATACCAGAAAAATTAAAGCAATAAGATCAGGGTTACAAACCTTGCAGAACGAGGAATCCGGGTTATATTCGGTAAAGTTATGATCCCTTACCAAGCAGAGAGCGGTAAGTGTCGACAATCTGGGTCGTAATTTTCTTCAGTGCGCCCTCGGCATTTTGGGATCGTTTCTTGTATTTCTTGACATCCTTGGCAAGATCCTCCACCTCGGCTTCCAGCCCTTCCCGCAGCTTGGTCTCGGCCTGGAGGAGCTCATTGGTTTTTGCCAACACCTCCTCAGACCGGGTCACGTGCGCCTGCGGAAGTAGACAAGAAAAAGTCAGTCGGATGCAGGGTAAAACCGGGTATGAAAGTTTATACAGCTATGGAAGTACCGAGTAAACTTGATAGTTAACTCGGAACTTGGGGACTGGATGAATACGTAAGCAACATTGGTTAAAGTTACCTGGTGTTCAGCTGCTAGGGATTCAAGGATATCCCTTTTAGTGGTCTTCAGAGAGAAGAGCTCACTTAACTTCCCTTCGAAATCAAGATCGTCGAGTCTCGGCCTGGAGGAGCTGGGGTTCTGGTTACCCGGGGGCGGGGTCCTTTCCTGCTTGGGGGAGTTGATCCGGGTTTCCTGGGTGTTAGGAGTGGGGTCACCCATCCGTGATCCCAGGAACTCGATCTCCTCATCTCCTGGCAGCGGAAACTCGGCTTCCTGCTCAACCGGGTCTCTCAGTAAATCACCCTGTTCTTCTTCTGCGCCGCCAGCTGCGGGCTGCACAACAACCTCCGGGTCTTCCATAGCCGGATTGTCGACGTTCATATCTTCAGGGTCACTAATTGTGACCTTGGCTCTGAGAAAGAAAAAGAAGCAGTTAGCATATAACAAATGAAAGACGTGGATAATAATAGTGTATTGATTAGCAAGGAACGTGACTTACCCGGTATTCACGACGAAATCCGGTGGGAGATCGTTGCTAGACCCAGAAGATGCTGATAAAGAGTCAGAGAGTGAGACTCGGAGTTGGCCGACTAAGGGATGGTTTGGAGATGGAAATTTTCGAGGTATATAGGATGTATGAGTTTGGGGAATACCGGCTCGGCGAGCGGGTGATGAAGGGATGCCCGGGTGAAGAGGATCGTCACCCGGAGAGTTCCGGGTTACCCTACGTTTGGTCGGGGCAGGTTCCTTCAAGTATGATGAATCCGTTAAGCGTTGGTTAAGTTCGCACATGTTAGCGTAGGAGTATGGTTTGGAGGCAATGGAGGAATAGGGCACCTTGAAGACAACT
Source organism: Alopecurus myosuroides (assembly GCA_028641055.1). NCBI lineage: Eukaryota > Viridiplantae > Streptophyta > Magnoliopsida > Poales > Poaceae > Alopecurus > Alopecurus myosuroides. The sequence continues at coordinate 198,595,589 of CM054063.1, read as the reverse complement.
CCCCGGGTCTTCCTCTTCGTCCCAATCTCCACCTCCGTCTCAGCTTCACTCTCGTCCGACTCAGAGTCTTCTTTGTCCTCTAGCTCTAGGAAATAAGGAGCATTGTCGGAAAGGGGAAAGATTTGGTCCAACAAGTTATTGAGATAAGTTTAAATACAAGACTCGGATTTACCTTCATCACTATCAGCCGGCTCCTCGTCCTCCTCCGAGTTTTCTGAAGGGGGAGGGGTGACTATCTTCCAGAACGCATCATCTTCCTGTGTAAGCAAAGTAGAGCCAAATATTAGTATACATGCATAAGAAATATCAGTCGGATAAAGAGAGTAACCGGTTCTTACTGGAGGAGCCGGGTTTGAGCGAGTGAAGGGGTTAAGCCCGGCTATATTCTTGATTGCGTCAAGTTTCTCGGCTAGGAAAGTCTTCATGAGCTTGTTCATGTCACCAGCCGGGAAATTTTTCTCCGAGTATCAGAGAGAATCGGTGAGGTGCCCGGAGTAGTGGCACATGAGCTTCGGTCGGGTGCTGTTTGGCTGAATCCGGTAGCTTACCCAAGTTTTTATCAGGTTGATCCCAAGGAGACCTTGGGCGGAGAGCACAGCAAGTTTATGAAGGAGAGGTTGGATAGATTGCCTCTCGGCCTCGGAGGCAAAGGAGTTGAGGTTATCGGACAAAGTGAGGGTATCAGTGTAGAAACCCGGCAATGGCTTCTCGCCGGGTAAGGAGGTATCTTGGTAGTAAAAGTAGGTTTTTTGCCAGTGTTTGACGTGTGAATGGAGGCTCAGAGTCGGCATCAGGGAGTTTTTTCGCCTCTGGATGGAGACTCCTCCGCAAACTAGGAGGACTCCATCGCCACTCTCTTTGCATGGCTTACATTGGAAGAGTTCGAGGAATAGAGCAAGGTTGGGAGGGACGCACAAGTAGGCTTCACATAAAACTATAAAATGACAGATATTGAGCATAGAATTGGGGCCAATGTCGAATACCCGGAGCTTGTAGTGGTCCAGGAGCTCCCGGAAGAAAGTGTGACCCGGGGGGCGGAAACCCCGGATCACATGCTCGACAAAGACCACCACCTCATCTAGACCCGGAGAAGGCCGAGTCTCCTCGCCGGGTATCCTCCAGTGGATCTCCTCCCGGGCGGGCAGAACACCCGACTCAGTAAGCTCGTCAAGCGTAGCCTTCGTTACAGTCGATCTCGCCCAGTTGGCGGAGATCGACTGACCCGGTTTTTGCTTGCCGGCCGGGTGTTTCCCCTTCAACTTAGCGCTGGCCTTAGGAGCCATGTGTGCAGATCTAAAAAGAGGCAAAATGCAAAGTATGAATAACGAGAGACCCGGAAATTACAGCTATCCGACATAATGAGAGGAGGAAAGGGCAAAATGTCTAAAGTACTTGCAGAAATTTGGCAATTGGATCTAGTCAAGAACGTATAGAGGAAAAATACGCGATTGCAAATGGTGAAATTGTGTTGAGAGACATACACGTGGATCTACCTAAGTGCGAACCGCGGAAAATATGAGATTAGGGCATGCCCCGTCAATGAAGAACAGTGGACAAATGAAGAGCAAGATTGGATCTAATCTATCTACGAGAAATTAAAATCTAGATCTAGATTCAAGGGACTTACTGGACGGATTGAGGGGAGGTGTGCAGCGGCGGCGGAGAGCTTGACGGCGATGGTGCCTTGGGACCTCCGGCGGCTTTCTCGTGCGCGCTGCGGCGGAGATCGACGGCGGCGTCGCGGGCGCAGGTGGTGGCGACCAGGGGGCGGCGGCGCGATTCCGGTGGCGCTCCCGCGGCCGGCGGCGTGGCTCTGCTAGTGCGGGCTCGAGCTCGGGCTCGCGTGCGCAAGAGCGGAGTGGAGAGAGAAAAGAGAGAGATGGGAATGGCTAGTGAGATCTAGGGTTGACCCCTGGGCGCCTATTTATAGGTGCGGGGGAAAATTTCTAGGTTTGGGCGGTAGGCAAAATTTTTGAGAAAAAAGATCCTGTCCGGAAATTTGGGGATAGACACCAAAGTATCCGTTGCGAGATATCCGGATGGAGATCATGATTGATTACAGGCGCGATATTCGGATTGATTGATAATGGTACGGAGCCGAGTCTTAGCCCGTTTCCTTGGAGTGTTGACCCGGAAAATGGTGTTTTGACTTTAGGAAAACCGGGTTACTATATGGACCGCCAATAGAGCAAGGCCTAGCTATTAGCAAAGCATTCTAACCCGGTATATTATGAATTTGAGTGTTTATTGTTTTGTAGGGAATAGCGTGCGCTTCATGGATGATCCCGAGAAGCCCAAGCTATTCTGGGGACTACTGATGGAGGGATGATAACCCGGTAGGCTAATGCCAAGGAGAAACCCGGCCCAAAGGTAATCGCGCAAGACCCGGCTCAAGGAGGAGGAGTTTCTAGAAGGCCCAAGAAGGAGCGTAAGCTTTGCAGCCCGTACCGTAGGGGTCAAGGTTAGGAAACTTAGGGTTGTGTGCGGTTTCCGGGAAGGATTCCGGGTGTATCTTGTATAGGAAGCCAGGGAGCCGGGTAACATATAAACCGGCTCCTAGGGTTAGAGAAACAGAGCTTCACCAGATATTCGAGTACCCTGTAATACGAGAGCCAATAGTAATAAACCCTAGATCGGAGACTCGGCGATATTATTTCCAGAGCTACCAGATCGATTGATAGCATGATTTCCCCTGAGCTAAACCCTCTCCCAAACACCAGAGTCGATTTTCCCCAAAGTAAGTTACCCCTGGTAACGTCTGCCGTGATTATCCCACGACACATACCCTTTCGGGTCCGTTCAGGTACTTCATGGTGCTCATTGATACTTCCTCTAAATGGTCCAATGTTAGTCTGATGTCAACAAGGACCATGCTTTTGCAAAGTTGATCTCCCAGATCATACAAATGAGGAATAAATTTCCTGATCATCGTATTAAGTCTATTCGAATGGACAACGCCGGTGAATTTACTTCAAAGGCGTTCGATGACTATTGCATGGCAACATGAATCAAACTTGAGCACTCTGTACCGCATGTCCACATGCAAAATGGACTTGCTGAGGCATTCATTAAAAGAAATAAATTCATTGCCAAAGCGCTCCTTCAGGGTTATAATTTACCAACTACATGTTGGGGTCACGCGGTGTTACACGCTGCCAATCTCATCAACTTTTGATCATCGGCCTAAACATCCATTCTCCTATGCAACTTGCGCAAGTGTCGGCACCAAAAATTTCCCACTTTTGTAGGTTCGGTTGCCACATATATGTACCAATACCACCCCTCAGCGATCAGCAATGGGACCGCTCCGTATCGGGGATATATGTTGGTGATGAGACTGTGTCCATAATCAGGTTTTTGGACCCCGCAACAGGTGATTGCCATACTGCACGTTTCGCTGATTGCATTTTTGACGAGGATTTTTCCCGACTTTATGGGGAGATAATCAACCCCTTGATGATAAAAGTAGAGAACTTACCTACGTGGCAAGCCACGGGTATCCACGCTCATGACCGGCGCACTGCTGAGTCTAACAGAGAAGTTCAAAAGATTATAAATTTGCATTTTTTAGCGAATCAACTACCTGATCATTTTAGTGACTTAAAGACTGTGACAAAGTCGCATGTCCCTGCGCGCAATGCACCGGAAAGGGTTGAAATACCAAAGAGAAATCATGGTATACCCGCTCCCGTTCTTAGGCCTAAGAGGACGAGGAATCCAGCATCTCAAATCCCAAGTACTCGGGGACGCCCGAAGAAAAAGGATAAGAGAGATTTATCACAGCCTACCCCGACAAAGGGGAGCCAGTTGAGACCTGGCACAAGTACGGACGTTTCAGTGCACGAAATTCCGGACTTGAATTCTCCTACTTCGAAAATACCCAGCGAAGATGTGTGCGCACACATTGTAGCGGGAAAGTTAAAGGACCTTGCTCCCGGATTGGGAAATCCGGTGGAGGAAGGGAATGTGCCTAATGCACTCCGTGACGAAATGGCAATTAATTATATTAATTCGGGCGAGTCAATTAATCGAGCTATGGCAAATATCGACATTTATTTTGCCAAGAAAATTGCCTCAATCATAGATCTTGACCCAGAGCCTAACACCCTTGCTGATTGTAAGAAAAAGTCGGATTGAAAAGATTGGAAGAAGGCAATAACTGCTGAGTTATTTTCTCTTAACAAAAGAGTGGTGTTTGGACATGTTTGTCTAACTCCTCCCCATGTGCGCTCCGTTGTCCACAAGTGGGTTTTTGTTCGAAAGAGGAACGAAAATAACGAGGTAGTAAGGTACAAAGCAAGGCTCGTTGCTCAAGGTTTCTCCCAGCGACCAGGTGTCGACTTCGAGGGAACTTACTCCCCGACCATGGATATAATTACCTTTAGATACTTGATCTCAATGGCAGTAAACCTGGACTTAAAAATGAAACTGATGGATGTTGTTATCTCTTACCTTTATGGTAATCTGGATTCGTACATATACATGAAGGTATCCGAAGTATCCCTGTTATGAACCAAGATAGAGAAAACATAAGTTTATACAATGTTCAGCTTAAGAAGTCACTGTATGCACTTAAACAGTCAGATAGGAAGTGGTATAATCGTTTAAGCGATTTCCTTCATCAGAATGGCTACATGAGCAATGAAGATTGCCCATGTGTTTTTATACGGAGATCACAAGATGGTTTCTGTATTATCTTGGTGTACGTGGACGATTTGAATATAATTGGCACACCAGAGGATATTGAGGAAGCGAGTTCCTACCTGATGTCGGAATTCGAAATGAAAGACTTAGGCAAAACCAAGTTTTCCTACACCCAGAAGGTATTGGAAAGATTTGGATTTGAAAGGCATATCCTTCTAAGACCCCGATGATCGGGAAATCTTTACAGCAGGACAAAGACCCGTTTCCCTACACCCAGAAGGTATTGGAAAGATTTGGATTTGAAAGGCATATCCTTCTAAGACCCCGATGATCGGGAGATCTTTATAGCAGGACAAAGACCTGTTCAGGCCTAAGGAAGAGGGGGAGGAAGTTCTCGGACCAGAATTCCCCTACTTGAGTGCAGTTGGCGCACTCATGTACCTCGCAATTGTACATGACCGGACATTCCGTTCGCCGTCAATTTGCTTGTTAGGTACAATTCTGAGTCTACCAAGAGATATTGGAAAGGCATTAAGGATATCTTCCGATACCTGCAAGGGACCAAAGATCTTGGCTTGTTTTAGTGGAGGAATCAAGACCTCATGGTTGTAGGCTATGTTGATGCTGGGTACCTATCGAATCCACACACATCCAAGTCTCAAACTGGATATGTTTTCCTTTGTGGTGGAAACGCGATTTCCTAGAAATCGTCTAAGCAAAGCCTAGTGTCAACTTCGACGAACCACTTGGAAATCATAGCACTATATGAACATCACGTGAGTGTGTATGGCTTCGACGGGTGATCGGCCACATCCAGCTGTCATGCGGGCTGGACACCGTCCAAACCCCCACTATCATCTATGATGATAATGCCGTTTGTGTTGCACAAGTCTAGACCGGTTATGTGAAAAGCAATCTCACGAAGCATATCAAGTCCAAGTTCTTCTACGCACATGAGCTGCAGAAATTGAATGAAGTAAGGATCTTGCATACTAAGTCGTGTGAAAATCTTGTTGATTTGTTCACTAAATCATTACCATCATCTTCTTTCGAGAAATGTGTTCGTGGAATCGGTATGATGAGACTTAGGAAGTTGTAAGGTTCAGTGGGAGAATGTTCACAGACTCATTACTAAACTCTTGATCCCGATGATTGAGTACTTGATTTTAATAGTTAAGTGAGATGTACTCTTTTTCCCTTTAGTGAGTTTTTATGAAGTTTGCCACGTAAGCTTTTTAATGAGCCAATTTGTGCAACATAGCAACAGTATACCATGTGTTTTTCTCTATATTTTTTCCACTGGGTTTTTCGGAGTTTTGAGCTATGGATATACGGGTAAAACCCAAGGGGAGTGTTGTGAAACCGGGCCGTGTGACTGGAAGCCCACTTCGGTGGAGCAACAGAGTACACGGTTAGCCTGGTCAAATTTCACGTTAAGTGTGTTCTTATCCCTCATCACACCCCCTTTATATAGCGAGTCATTATACGTAGTCTAAACACGGAATAGATCAATAAAGTTTCACTTTGCACACACCCTATTTCTATTATTTTTTCTGTTCGTGTGTTGGATCTTCGCTTTCGTTTTTATCATCCCCGTTGTACACTCTCTAGACCGGCCAACCGGCAAAGGTCGCACAACAGTTTCTAGGATAAGCCGGGATCCCAACGTAACTACCTACCGAGAATTAAACCCTGACCCCGTGCTGAGCACTCGTGTTGTACATGGCCTCAGACGCCGGCAGCACACACGGTTGGTGATGGGTCTTGCTTGTATCGTTGTATGACTGGGTCCAGATACATATTTTAACGGACAAAACTAATTGAATCATTCAGAGTTGTCATCATCTCATTTAAATAAGCAAGTTGGGGCACTACAGAAAATGAAAGAAAAGAGTCGTGTACGGTGTCAAAGACAACCCTTGCATGCGGTTGCGTAAACCTCGGTGGAACCAACAACCTTACACATATAATTGCTCTCCGATCGAAATGCAAGGTCAACTAAATCAGAAGTTGTGCTTACAACACCCTCCTAGCATGGTTCGTGTCACTTTGTCTTTGAGAATATAAGGTTGCTTTCGCACATATTCTTCTCCCCATTTTGTGAGACGGGATTAATGTACAGCGGGAGGAGAACCAGTAGGTCAACTACATAAGAGGGCGGCATCTCCTAGCACAAGACTTAAGAAATAAACTCAAGTGGATCATTAATACATTATCCACATTTTAATTTAGGATATTTGCTGCCATATATAAACGTATGTGGGTCATTGCCAAAGAGCCATATTGCCATCGTATGTGCCCGTTGCAGCGTTGTTGCAATGGTGTTCGTTGTCTTCTTTGCTACGTTCGTGTTAAGCTCCACCGCAGTCCATGTCGCCGGCCAGCCAGGTTTTTCACCTGAATTAAAACGTACCTCACGTAATCGCGCTTGCGTGTCTTTTCTTTCGATTATAATTCGTGCTATTTTGTTTGTGTAAGGCTTCCTGAGCATCGACTGCGGCCTGGAGGCCGAGTTCAGTGGTCGCAAGGACGCCAACACCGGCATCGTCTACGTCTCGGACGGCCCGTATGTCGACGGCGGGGAGAACCACAGGATCGCCGCCGAATTCGACACCAACGCCGCTGAAGAGGACATGCGCACGCTGAGGAGCTTCCCGTCCGGCGAACGGAACTGCTACACGCTCCCGACGGAGATCGGTGTCAAGTACCTGCTCCGGATGCGGTTCTTCTACGGGAACTACGATGGCAAGAAGAGGCTGTCGACGCAGTTCCAGCTGCACCTAGGGACCAACTACTGGGACACGTACGAGACCGGCACACGTGCCTGGCCAGCCGAGGTGATCTTCGTCGCGTGGGCCAGCTGGGCGCCGGCGTGCCTAGTGAACACCGGCGGGGGCACGCCGTTCGTTAACTCGGTGGAGCTGAGGCGGCTCGGGACCTCGCTTTATCCGACCGTCACCATCAACCAGTCCATGAATTTGTATTCACGGATCGATATTGGGTCAGAAACATTTATGCGGTATGTTTCTCTGACGCCCCGTCTTTGTTTTCTTAACTTTCTGAAGCTTCAGTTCTACTAAGTTTTAATGGAAATAATTGAATTTTTTTTTAAATCAAGTAGATTTGTGAAAAAATGGTTGAATACATTTGTGAATTTCTTTTGAAACCTACCCAAAACAATAAAAAATAGTTCAGAAAGAAGGGATAAATAAAACTTCCACAGATTCAGTTTGAAATCAAATGGAATATGTAAAAACACCCAGATTTTATTTTAAAATTGTACATTTTTTCTCAGTAATTATCTAAAGATTTAAGCCGGGTTGTGAGAAAGCTTTGTGAGGCCAAATGCGTTGCTCTGCCACCCGGCCGCGTGTGGACCTTACTCATGGTAAAATGTTTCTACCCATGCGACCTTTTGATTCTCTGCATGACTATGGGAGTAACCAATTTTTGGGCCCAACGATCAGCCATATAGCTGCGATCTTTTAGTTTCTTTGTCCACCATAAATTATTTTTCCCGATGCCTCGTGCCAATGCCCAAACCCAGATCTGCACTCAAACCATCTCGAGGAAATGACACAGAACCACACATTTGAGGCCGAAATGCCTGGGAGCCGCCACTTATGGGAGAAAATGACACAAGCCACCGCGTTTCGGGGCAGGAAGGTGACGCGGATCACTGATTCGTCGGTTTAGGCCTCTTAGCAGGTTTTCCCACCATCCTGGCCCAGTGTCAGGTCCAGTGGTCCACGTGGCCTGGCAGACCGGATGCGAGGTAACGGCCGTTAGGTTTTCCCTTTGGTCGACGGTGTAGATAGTTCGGTTCCTTCTCTCACTCTCTCTGTCCCGCGCTCTTGAGGAAAATTTCTAGTGGAGGGGGCGGTAAAGAAGATGACGAGGTTGGTGGCAGCGATGGTGATCCGTGTGGGGGCGAATGCGATCCTCGCGGTGGACACTCCGATGGGTACATCGACTTGGATTCAGACGACGACGACGACCCCGCGCCACTCGCGGTGATCCCTCCTTCTCCAGTGAGCCTCTAGGCTGAAGGCTTGGACGTCGATGGTTAACATCTCCAGCGAGGACCTGCTTAAGCACTACGTCTCCGGCAATGAGTAAGTCAATTTTCTGCCTGTGGCTTTCAGTTGGGTAATTTAGGAAGCTAGGGTTATTTAGGTGCTAGGGTTTCTCTCGATTTGTGCTGAACTGGCTACGGATATGATGAATGCAGTTTGAATAGTTGCTTTATTTTCAATCTAGGCAAAATCGAGAGATGTGAGAGATGTATATTCAGTTTGATGGTGTCAAATTTGTGCAAAAAGCAATGCGTCATAATGATATTCGGTTTTTAAATCTGCTGTCTGTAATGGAGAAGGAGGGGTATGGAATTTGTGACACAATGTATTATGTCAAACATAAAGGGGAGGGATTGGATGGGCTAGATGCAGTTGATGGCAATGAGAAGGTGGATGAGATGGTTAGAAAGCATGAAAGCAACAATAAATGGTACTCATTGGCATGAGGGGCAAAAGGAAACAAGCAATTGTGTTTTCACCATTGAAGACTAAAAACACTAGAAATCATATCCATATCACATTGATTTGGATGCAGAGGAGGATGAGCACAGTCATATGCAGTTTCAGGCACAGAGTAGTGTTTACTGTCAGATTTTGAACACACAAGTTGGTGAAAATGATTTGCCAGAAGAACAAGAGGAGGGAAAGAAATTTGATGCTAGTGACAAGGAAAGTTGGTTTGATGCAGGCCAATATGACCCAGTGAATCCATAGAAGATGAGAAGAAAAGATGAAGAGGAGCTAAAGATAACCATTTTAGATGTGAAGAGAAAAGGGTTGACCCACTCCTACATTGTGATTGTGACATAGATGTAGAGGACATCTTTGTCACTAAAGAATATGGGCTTGGAGCAATTTCTATTAAAGAGCCTGCTAAGAAGAAAGTTAAAAGGCATGGGCCTACATTGAGATCTCACTCTCAAATAGATAAACCTAAAAAAGAAGATTGTACTCCTTATGGAAGATGATGGCTTTGATCCTTTTCCATTTGCAAAGACTAAGGGAAGAAAGAGAAGATCCAAGAAAGCCAAAGGAAGTACGTGGTATCATTAGAATAGGGAAAATGCAGAACAACAATTCATGCAGTTCCTCTGTTTTAGATATGTTTACCGGTTGGGGAGGGGGGACTTACTAGGCTACACATTGTTCAGATTAGGAATTTTCACTAACAGAGGAACTGCAAATACATGATAATTGTGTGGTGCAAAGAGAAGGACAAGTATGGATGTGAGTTTTACGTGAAAGCCTCTGAGATAAAGAATGATGGCACATTTTTTATCAAGAAAATTCATTTGGAATAGTCATGCCCAAATCAATCTTATAGCAGCAGGGTTAATACAAAGTGGCTTAGAAATGCATATGTCGATAACTACAGTTCAGACCCCAATATTGGCATTTGTTCTATAATTGACAATGAAAAAAGGACTTTGGGGTGGAAGTCCATAAGAGAATGGCCTATAGGGCAAAGAATCAAGCTAGGGAAAAGGTGATGGGTGATCACAAGAAACAATATCACAGAATTAGAGATTATCTTTACACTGTAATTGAAAAAATATCTAGGATTAAGATGCATTGTCACCACTTTCACTGGTCCAAAGAAGAACATCTAGAACAAACGAAGAGAGGTGGTGGGTCATGAGTGACACTCCATAGTCATTACTAGAAAAAAATCATGAAAAAATCCCAATCAATACTAGTCTCCTTGGATCGTGAATAGGCAGCAACGAACCAAAAGAAAACAGAGGTGTTAGTCTCACTAACGCAGAAGAGAACTAGGGGAGACATAGGTGACGAATAGGTTTAGTGTAATCCGTTTAATGTACTATTGATTCTCTTAGACGAGTATATATATAGGCGTAAAGAGAGGATTGTCTTTGAGTATAAGTCAAGTTAGGATTTCACGGAAACATACATCCTATCTCTAGCCTATAGTTCCATAGCAAACACATATGCCATACTCTATAATCCCCGCAGTCGTAACGGTAACACATGAAGAACATGAGCGTCACAGACGGTCATACTAGAAAGAAACTGAAGTAGACCCCAGTAGGTTGACATCCCCCATAGTAGGAGCAGGAACGTCTTAGATGGTGCCACGGTGCATAATCTTGTACAATAGAGGAAGTTGACGAGATGCTCAAGTGAGGTGATAGTCCTTTTTTGTCGATGTCGAGGTAGCTGAGAGATTTGAGCGCTGCAACGTTGGTCCAGGTAGCCATGCGAGAGGTTTCCGTGGTTGATGTCGTGGTAGGGTGCCGGTGTCGAGGTACACGCATGAAGCCGCATGAGCATAGTGCACAAGGAGATTTATGGAGACGCATCAAGACAGTCGTAAGGGAGGAAGGACGATACCGAAGTCGATGCAGTCCGAGTCATCGAGGACGAGATGCGGCCTTAGTTTTGCCGGAACCACGCGCACAATGGGGATGAAGGCATACTCCGATCTTGCTAGAACCGAGTATGCATAGAGGAAGTCGCTGACTCGGTCGTGGCAGTCGCAGAGGAGGGAGTCGATGCCGAAGACGTTGCAAAGCCGATGATGATGAGACGACGATCTGTGCTTGCTAGACTAGGGAACGCGTCCAAGACGAAGGCACGTACCGATGTTGCCAATACCGGGCGTGCGGTGCAAGGAATCTCAGGAACCGAGCGCCAGTGTCAGAGGGACTAGCATAGTAGACCTCTTGGATGGTTGCATGTGGCAAAGTGGCAAAGAGGGAGGCGATGAATTCAGTCCCGGTTGTCAAAGTAGACGTGTAGTAGGGGACGAGGTGATGACACTCACGACGAGGTCGGGGTGGAAGAAGATGTAGAAGGCGGCGAAACAGACTAGAGTGGTCATGCTAGACGCCTACATTGAAGAAGGCAGGGTCGGCGGGACCTGGAATGACCTAAAGTGTCCATGCAGGTTACGTGTGGAAGTACGGTAGTGGTACTCGAAGTAGGCGAGGAAGAACCCGCCCGTGCGATGAAGACCATACGCAGATGTCTACCCGCTCCGAGGGAGGAGGCACGGTGGGAGCCAAGGGCATCAGTGCATGGGGGCGTCGATGACATCCACGTACAACGAAGCTACAACCCGGGGGGGCCTAAGTGCAGAGCGGGAGTAGGTGCATCGGCTGGGTGCCATGGTGGCGTACACGCTTCGAAAGACGCGTTGGAAGCCGACGACATGGACCAAAGGCGGAGGCGTTACAGCCTGAAGGGGTGGCACGGCGGCAGCTAGCAGCTCAATCGGTGGTAGGCGCATACTCGAGGACGTACTTGGCGAGGTCGAAGTCAATGACGACTTTGTCGGTGGAGTCCCATCGATGAGGACGAAGACAAACTCGCGATGGATGCCGCACGGACGAAAGGAGCTCGGAGGGACGCATCAAGGCGTCTCTTGGGAGACGCTTTCGATGTTGTGCAATTGGTGAAGACGAGACGACAAATGTGAAGTTGGCGCAGACGATTCTGCCGCGGCAGCCTACCGAGACAGGCGCAGCAACCAGCTGAGTGGCCACGACAGCCGGCGTGGAGGAGCCGGCCGATGCGGAGTCGGTGCTAGGGAGTTGGACACGATAACCGGCTAGGAGGAACCGTCCGGTCCGTAGTAGATGCCAATGTCGGAGTAGAGGCATGCGGATACGACGGGAAATGTCTGTCACAATCCGATCTATGATCAGCAAACAAAAAAGAACAATCAACCAAGCGACCGATGGAGAGAAAAACCGATGTAGAGATCGATAAAGACTTTGTAGGGCAGCTACGGGTCGTGCAGGCCCCGGCAGAGATCATGGAGATCGACCTCCCCTTAGGTCATCTCCTATGGGGCTGCTCAAATCCGGACCAGCCTGGTCCGAAATTTGTCTGTTTGAGCAACCGTCCACGCTGCGCGGACAGGGACCGGAGCAGATGCTCCCTACGGGCCTGCTCATTTCAGAAACGGACATTGCATAGAACGGTAGGGCCTAGAAGGGCCCATAGTTCTACAATATAAAAAAAACTAAACTAACTGGCCTAGCAGTGGCATGCGGTGGCCGGAGGATCCTCGGAGCATCCTACTCGAGGATGATGTACTCTGAGTCGTCGACGAGGTAGGCCGGCAGCCCCGAGGCGCGCGGAGGGGTGGGTGGCTGCGCTGGCGCCACCGGCAGCTCCGGCGGTGGCTCTGTCCACTGCCAGCTCATGCCGACGAGTGGCAAAAACTAGGACTCGCACGGCCGGTTCTCGTCGCGCTCCTCCTCGGCCATGGCCGCCACGGCGTCAGCTACGGCCCTCGCCTCCGCCGCCTCGGCCGCCTTGTGGGCCGCCACGGCCTCGGCTACGGCCCTCGCCTCCGTCGCGGCCGCTTCCTCGGCCTCCCGGGAAAACGCCGCGATGGCCATGGCCAGCTCCAGCTCCTCGGTGGGCTGAGGCATGGCCTCCTCCTCCTCGTCGTCGTCCTCGTCGTACCACTAGGGGGGCTCCTCCAGTGGCTCCTCCTCGGCCTTGACGGGCGTGGCCTCGCCAATGCGCAGTGGAGGGCCCGCGCGTCCACGCCGCGCCGGGCGTGGGGGAGATGGTGGCGGGTACTGGGCCGCGCCGCGCGCCTGCCGTGCCCCGAAGAAAGAGCGGCGGTGCGGGTCGTGCTCGTCCGTGAACCATGTGTCCCAGTGGGGACTGGTCACGGCGAACGCGGGATGGTCGCGCAAGTCCTCCGACAGCTCGTCACGGCGTCGGTGGATCTCAAGATCCCGCTCCAGGCCGCCCTTAGGGACCGGCGCCACCGGGATGCGGTTGCGGTTGAGGTGCCAGTCCTATGGCAGGTGCACGTCCGACCATGGTACTGGGATCGCATTGTTCCAGTACCATTTGCACTTCCTCTTGTAAAGGTAAGGCCATTCTCGGACGCGGCGAGCCCGGCCAGTACGTGGCGGCGCGATGCGAAAGGGGGCGACGGCGCGTGCGGGTGCAGTGTGGGTGGCCCGCGTCTGCGGTGGTGGTGGTGGTGGGGGTGGTGCGGGAGCGGTGCGGCGGGAGCCCCCCGCCTCGTGGTCGTTCTTGGCATTGCCAAAGGGGAGCCACCCGCGACCCATGGCGCTAGGGTTTGCTGGCCTCCGGCGAGGTGGGGAGGGAGTGGGGAGTGGGAGTGTGGGGACGGACGCGTGGCGGTGGTCCTATTTAATATAACCGTGGGGGAGGCCAGCCGTCGCCACAGTCACTAACCGGTGGACCACACGCATTGACCGAGTGGGGACAAGGCCGCGCCGCGCGTCCGGTTTCTGTCCGCGGGCTGCTCATTTCTGGACCAAATTTGGTCTGGGTTAAAGCAGCCACGGACGAAGCCCGTAGGGGCCTGCTCCAATCCGTCCTGTCCGGGGCAATTGAGCAGCCCCGTAGGAGATGGCCTTAGCGACATGGTGTGGAAGCATGTGCGACGACTATGCCAAGAATATCATCGCTCTGATACCATAAGAACGAATAGGTTTGGCGTAATGTATTGGGTATATTATTGAGTCTCCCAGACGAGTCTATCTAATGCGAGAATACAAGTCAAGTTCGGATTTATGGAAACTGATCCTATTTGTATCATATACTTCCGTAACAAACATATATGTCATACTCTAAGAGTAGGTACGTGGGTGGGTCTCACTACAGGAATCGTGTTATGTGCCGACGGCAAAATATCGGGGGCCGTCGGCACAGGCGGCTGGAGCCCCAGCCTGCCAACTCGGCCGTCGGCACGGGGGAGGCCGTCGGCACAGTGGAAAGGGGCCCGACGGTCGCCGTCTGCACACTGGTTGCCGTCGGCACAGTCGAAATAGGGCCGACGGCTGTCCTCGGCACCAAATCAGCCGTCGGGACAGGCCACCAGTGCTTGCCACGTGTCCCTGTTGTGCCGACGGCATTAGATCCCTCCACCAGCGCAGCGAGTCTGACAGCATGGTCCCACTGTCAGCCCTTGTGGGGCACACAAATTCCTGTGCCGACGGCATCTCGCTGTGCCGACGGCCAGACTGGCTGAGCCGACAAGGTCGTACGCCGACGGCAAGGTGCCGACGGCCACCGTCGGCACAGGCGGTGCCGACGGGATCCTGGCTTGTGCCGACGGCTTCCGGCCGTCGGCGTATGGGACGATTCCTGTAGTATAGAAAATGAATACCATGTCAGAAAACGAGAAAAACCAGTCTAATACGGTAAAATACATGCACGCAGCCCTTCTCCTCCTAAGTCGAAATTTTGATTCTACATATACTTGTGAATGTACTACGCACTCTTTGATTGGCACTACGCATTCTGATATTTTTTGATATCCTAATAAAAAATTAAGGATAAAGTTCCTTGCAGCCATAGCAACCGTTTGTATTATTTTTATTTTAAATGTAACTTAGTTAACAACTGAAAATGAGGCTAAAATGAAAAGCACAAACAATAATAGAGGCTTATCTCTAGCCGGCAACGAGACAAAACTTTTTTGACAATCAATACCACGATATATCTGATAATACATGGTAAAGATACGTGAGCTCACTACAACATTTACAAAATAAAGTCTAAAAGAAACTAGCAAATCTTTGAGATCTTCGAGCTCCTTCTTTTTCCATGACACAATGTTGTACTTTTCTGAAGGAAGACATTGAACATAGAGACCAAACCGCAAACCTGTAAACACCAACGAGAGTTCTCCCATGATTTTTTTGAGCCACAATGCCAAGGCCACGGGCACCCAAGCAGCCATTAAACTAACCAACCAACATAGGCAGGAGTACCAACACCAGCATTGCAGGAAAAAACAACTGAACAACCTATTCAAAGTCGCCGAGAGAGCCGATAGAACGGATCATCATTGTCGAGGACGTACAGCCGAGACAAATATTGCGAGGATAATCCTCCTGCGGCAACCATGAGAAAAGATCCAAAACCAATCCAAGATCTGAAGGACCATAGCTAGACAAACTGAATCTTCCAACACCACAATTGCCGTCGAAAAGAAGATCTCGTCATCGAACAACGGGTAAAAGATCCCTTATTGCAGACGATGACATCTCCATCGACAAAGAAGACGGCTAACAAAAAGTCTAAACTAATCTATCAAAAATCCTACTTTTAATGGAAACTCGTCTCATAGATCAGATTTCCCACCCCTCCTGACACTGGCAAGGCCAGCCAACTATGAAGGAGGAAGAAGCGGTGGCGGTGGCGACTTTTTTACCCTCGTCGCAAAGCGCTCTAGTAAAACTCCCAAGTACCCCATTCTCCTGTTTGTTTCTTGTTTATATCGAATGAGACAAAAAAAATTGATAACCCTAAGTGCATGGAATAGTTTCATTGAATAATTAATGCAAGAACGTCCCCAAAATCCTTAATTATTGAAAATAGAAAAATTACATGGCAATTACATAATTACATTTAGGGGCTAAGGAAGATAATGAAGCCATAAATATCAATTATACTAACAGAGCTTTTCACTCTATGCCGAAGCAGTGATATCACAAACAAAACCAACTTTCTAGGCCTCGAACCTAAGTTTAATGTCCTTGAAGATCCAGTAATTAATTTGCTTTCAAATATTCAAGAATGCATGCTAAGATGACCCTAAGTGCATGGAATATCTGTAACACACAATCTGATAAGTATTGAGTGTATAACCCACGAGAAGATAAAGGTAAACTATCTATTCTATAAAGCTCTATACCTCACTTATACGATATTTTATGCACTTGAAAAAAGAAGAGTTAGCTAGGGTTCTTCTGCTTCTAAATGCAATAGTAATAAAGAGTAATATGAAAATATACAAGATAGAGAGGGTGGGGGAGAGAGAGAGAGAGAGAGAGAGAGAGAGAGAGAGAGAGAGAGAGAGAGAGAGAGAGAGAGTGTGTGTGTGTGTGTGTGTGTTATGTGATCAAGGGGTAACCAAAGAGACCAAATGTTCTAAGCAATTGTCTGTTTTGTACGGTTCAATTGTCTTTTAAGTGAAGCTCATAATCGAATCTAAATCATAAGAGTCTCAAAAGTGTTGCACATGGTTAGTGCACCTCATCTTCCACCTATACTCTGTGTGCTACCACTCATAACATGTGTATACAAGTAATTAAGAACAAGAAACTAGTTGGTGGCTATATACCTATGCCATATCCATGAGCAACCAAGTGAAATATTAAAAGAAATCCTAACCACCACATCATCAATAAATACCTCAAAATACAACATAATAATAAATAAATTACAAAATCTAAACAAAATCATAAAGAAGAATCCACCATCAAAGTTACACATCTTGACCGTAATCATGTAGGACAACTCTACGATCTATGTAAAGAAAAAGATGTGATGACGGGGCAGGGGGTGTGCATGGTCACCCTCCCATTAAATGAGCCCCACACGCTTGGGGAAAATTGATCACTCCACAAACACGATAGAATGTCATTATTATAGCACATAATAAGCAATAAAACCGACTCAGACAAAAAAGTTTCTCTTACCCAAAGTCAACACATGGTCAACTCTTGGGGCAAAAAGTCAACACCCAAAAGTCAAACCCCCCCAAAATACAACCAAACATATAATTTTCTAAATTCTAAAACCACTTTTGTAATCTATGTTCTACTAGAAAATAAAGCTCAAATAGGTTTATAGGAATGAATCGATGGTTTGATGGGGGTGTTCATGCATCCCCTGTCACCAAAAGGTCTCTCTCTATGAAAATCGAGGAACATGGAGAAAATATATCAAATGTCTGGGATGCGGGATATTGACTAGAAGAGAGGTGGTCATAGATCGCTTAGTCTCAGTGGCGAAGTGCGGGGAACGATGCTTCGGTGGAGCCAGTGAGTCTGTACGGCGGAGCGCGGGGCATGAAACAGCAACATTAGAGCTTAGTGACTCCAAGTAGCGGAATGGACCGCGTTGCGGGATGATGGATGTTTCCTTTTCTACGACTAGGTTGCAGGGGTATTTGATTCCATCGTGAGTGGGACACACGGGATGCTTCGCGGGACACTTTTTAGCGGAACGTGGTTGACATGATTGATCTCCATCATCAAACTATTAATCAAGAGATTGGAGTTATTGATGACGTTATTTACATAAGTTGTGGTGATCTGGTGGTTTGAGTGGACGTAGAACACAAAAAGTCGCTCCATTAATACTAAAGTACATATATAGATGATACGTCTTGTGTTTGTTTGGTTATACTGTATATGTTGAGGTCCTTACATGCCACTATGGACAAGCACGTGACAAGTCGGGTGAAAGATCATGATGTGTAATCAAGCATCCAGGATACCAGTTAAAATTGGGTAAATACAAACTTAATCCGTTTTAGAAAGATAAAGGACCAAGGGTATACAAACAAAGATAATAGACCAAAAGTAAAGTATGTGAATATGTGAGAAACGAAAAGTATATTTATCTCTTTGTGAAAATGACAGCAATATACTACTCTATTTTTTCAAAAGGTCAAAGCAATATACTAGATCAACTTAATTATAAGTTCTTTTTTTCAGAAGGTACCCCGATGATCCGTATGACCGCTTTTGGTGGGGAAGCACCGGCAGCGCATGGGAAAACATTTTTACCACATCGACCGTCCGGACGGATGTCAACTTCTCGATTCCCATGGCCGTTCTGCAGACAGCCATTGCTCCGGTTGTCAGCGGCATGAACACGACTCCATTCCACATGGCATTTGCAAATATGCCATCCTATCTTATTAGGGCATTTATGTACTTTGCGGACTTCCAGAACAGCAAGCCTCGACAGTTCGATGTCTTCTTCAACGGGAACAAGGAGCAGCTCCCGCACAGTCCCTCATACTTAGAGGCTTCTTGTGTGTATAGTTCCGCCTGGTACAGGGTCACTAACAACACGTTCAGTGTAACTCTTTCTCCCACGAATACATCAGTGATGCCCCCGATTCTCAATGCCTACGAGCTCCACAACCTCATCGCCCATGAGGGACCGACAACGTTTCCTCAGGATTGTGAGTACTTTGTTCCCTCCTCTTCATAATCGCACTCTTGATACTATACAAACCATCTGCTTAAAAAAGGGAAATTTAAATAGTGTCTAGTTAGTTTTTAATCATTATTGATTGTTAATGCAAAACATGTCTATATAGTGTTCTATATGTGATTTAGATTACGAATTACTTAATTTCACATTGAAACTTTCATTTTCATTCTATACTTTAGATCATCATGTAATTTTTCTCCGCATCATCACCCAGTGTATTGCTTAATTTTACTACTGCTGCTTCTACTACTACTACTACTACCACTACTACTACTAATAATAATAATAATAATAATAACAACAACAACAACAACAATAATAATTTACAGTTTAAACACTGTAATTTTAGGATTAAGAATACTTGGTTTGAGGTCACTTAGATTAATGAAAATTAAGTACGAATCAGTAAACAAAAAATTTGTGAAGTGAAGGACATTGTATGTAGAGCATGTTTGGTTTCCAACTTCACTTAACCTTCATTGTCTACAACATTTCTCTAAATATGTGTCATTTCGTCACCATGCCTTATCATAATGTAATTTCAATGGTTTATGTTCTAGATTATACTTTTGATGGTTTTTGGCTCACTTGTGATGTTTATTTTTTTGTCCATACATAAATCGTAAACCATACTTTATTTGAGTTATTTTTGGAAGTTAATTGTCGAACATTACACTATATTCTTAGGTCATCTGCAAAGGGCCACATAAAACTATGTGGTAAGTCAAAATACGAGTTGTTTGTATCTGACTCATTTATAACCTGAAATATAGCAACAATGTTAAAATAATTTGTCACACTTAGTACATTATATTGTAGGTTGTCAAGCATACATGAGTCCTCATTATATCAAATGTCTAGATATACGCTCTTGAAAGATGACCTTAGAACATCCCGAACCATCCCCTACGTTTTCCCTCCTACTTGGGATTGAGTACTTCTTCCTACTCTAGGGAGATGTTTCTTTTTCTGGTATACTCTAATCATCCTCCTACTCCATCACCCTCTTCCAATGGAATATGGTGGTGAAATCTACCAAACTCTGGTGAATTTTGGTGAGATATTATGAGATCTGGAGAACTCTAGCAACCTCCGACTGAAATTTTGCGCTCAACAACGGTGGACAGCAGTAGACTCTAATAGTCGGAGCTAGTGCAAAGTGTGGGTGGTGATGGCGAGGGGGGTGCTTATGGCAGTTGGAGAAGTGGAGAGGCTAGGAACCTCCCTAATTTTTCTTACTTGTAGTGGAATTTGGGGAAATAGGTGTCTCCCTACTATAAGGAGGTGCGTAGGCGATGGTTGGACCCTTTTGTTTTTGCTATTTTTTGTGAGAACATGTTTTTAAACATACAACATAGCATATGTGTCTATGTTAACATATAAATAGAACGTTCAAACACAAGTAAAAAACTAAAAATACATATGAATACTCATATACTGAAAGGATACAACAATCTCTATCAACTGAGACAAAAGGGTTCAAGAAAGAAACCCCGATGTGCTCTTTGCATACCTATATACACCACAATGACAACTCCCAAAATAATTCCAAAGACCGCCTTAACACTTCACGAGGACGTAGCACCGGACGAAAACCGGCTCTTAAACAATCCACACATCCGATAAAGGGTTGGTAAACTGAACCCTTCATGTCCTCCCTGTTGATACCGGCTAGCACCATCATATTAGGGGATGATCGGGGAGTACTTACTCCTATGCGAGAACACCGCCACATCCTACCCAAGACATCCTAACATACAAAAAAAAATAGGACCATATTCCACCTGCCAGTGTGGAACTAAAATCCATCGCATGTCCTTAGAGCATGAGGGCCTCGGTGTGTGGGGTAGATTGATAAGCACACCCGTGGAGGGGCACGCCTCTTGATTGCCTCCAATAATACTCTTGGATGCTAGGGTTTTTTAGGCACAATTCTAAGAACATATATGTTTGGAGGAAAGTTTGAGACATGGATGAGAGTGGGATGTGTACAATACTTAGGGGCTACCGATTTGGTGGAAGATAAAATGAGTTCATAAGTCAATTCCCTCAAATATCTCTCTAGGGACATGGAAGTTTTTAGATGGAAGGCTCGATATGAGAAATTTTATGAATAAAGCCAAAACAGCCGAACTAACAACACACACACATGCTCTCTCTCTCTCACACACTCTCTCTCACACTCTCTCTCTCTCTATCACTCACTCTCTCTCTCCCTCAGTACTAAGCAATATCTATTATAGGGCCTATGAGAAGCCAAACAAACACAACACTTCAAAGAAAGTGCTCCAAGCGGACGATAGGGAATTATGTTGGCCGCCTTTGATCGAAGAGTGTAGAGTCTAGAGCTTAGATATTGCAAGTACCAATGGTTTCTTCTTCTTTCATTTTCATCACCGGAAGCCACTTTTGCATTATCAATATCATGTGGTAAAGTATGCCACTTGGGTGTGTTAAATTATCCACTCAATTACGACCTTATTTCTAGCGATCCAGAGGATAATAGGTCTATGTTGACACATGACCAGCTGATAAAGACACACACAGTCCCCAAAGGATGTAGGTTTCCATTCATTTTGCAGGATCGATGAGGCCAAGCTCCACACAAAACTAGTGAGGTGACATGAGAACAAGATGTGATTAACCTCTTTGAAACCACCACATAGAGCACAAGTCGTCTAGTTTGGCCCTACACTCTTAAGGATTTGATCTCCTCGTGGCAGCTGGCCTCGAGCCAATTGCCACATGAATATTTTAATTGCGAGAGGGATTGCAATCTTCGCAAATAGCAGCGAGGTGAGGGAAATAATACCATTGGTTGATCTTTAGGTACATGAAATGTACTGAGAATCTCCCCAAAGGTTCTAGTGCCCATGTAATATCATCCTCGTCGTTGGACAGAATCACCCTGTCCAACTCCTGATGAAGTATGTCGAAAGGGAATATTTTCAGTGGCCATTCTCCCTACTCACAGCCATAGAACATGGAGGGTTAACTGCAATCGCAAAAATCTCGATATATCTATCACTAAAGCTTCCATGACCAAGTGACCAGCATAACCACAAACACGTGTAACGGGTTTATGGATACCCAATACCCATCAAAGCAAAAAAAACTACGAGCCTATCGACAAGACTGACAATCGACTCAGACAACAAACCTGATAGAAGTCAGATGGCTCACATCGCCAAGCTGCTCGCACCACTAGCCTAGGAGCTGCCAAACGGCTTAATTCGTCATGCGGCTCTCCTCGCTAGAAGGCATGCCACGCTAGACGACTCACCTCGCCAACCGGCAACCATAAGACAAGCCAACGAGTAGAATTCCACTCCTTTTTGTACTAACACTGACAAGAGTTCCAAGATAAGACATATTGGTATGGTTGTCTTGTCTACGATACCCTTGCAAGGTATGTGGACTTCACCCATTTCTAGGTCAAGTCTAATCCCTCACAATCAAGGTTGACCCTCGCCACAGCACCTAAACACCTCAAAGTCACTTGCTAACGACACACACACAATGGCTCAGCGCCATACCGCGTACATACCTACCATTCGGGTGTTAGCTACAACAAGCTAAGTAGCCTCCGTACCATCATATCTAGTACCTATGACTGTAGTGCCACATTGCCATGTCTATGAGGTTGTGGTTTTCTCCTATATAAGGGGTACACCTCTTCTACGGGACAGGGTTGATCTCTCTCACACCCAGAATCTCATATGCCTTGGTCATCTTCTCCACGTAGAAGAACATATCAGCCGGCTGCCCACTAGCCGTCACACACCCATTGTATTTTGAGAACCTCGCACATTTGAATACATCTACATCAACACACATGAGTAGGTCTATTACCGGAGATGATTTGGCGTCCAAACATGTACACTTCCTTGCGTGCCTGAAATTGTAACCCGTACAATCGTGATCATAAGTCCTAACTACATAACAATTTAACTGTTGGGAATATGCCCTAGAGGCAATCATGTATGATATAATTCCCAATATATTCATAAAGTCGTCCTTGTTTTGAACATATGATATATGTCATTGAATATATGTGATTCGATTGTGGAACTATGTATTCATGTTGTTCATGGTAAATTGTCCTTGGTCATTAAGGTTGTGCTGGACACACACCCTAGACTAATGTCAGTGTTGGCTGATGACACGGTTCCACTTGTCATGGGCATGGCGATGTCATTCCAACGTTCACAGACTCAGCTAAAGAGTTTAGCAAGTCGGACTGACCCATATTGAGATGCAACGAGCAAGTCATCATTTGCATGTCTCAATCAATGTAATCCTTAGACCTGAGGTTGTCGCACAATCCGAGTTGTGGATCACCGACTTAGGTTCTGTCAAACGATGTTCCGTGACAAGACAGTTATAAAGGCATAGTTCGGGTCGAATGAGAAGCAAACTGCGTGATGTGGATAATCAAGATGAGATTTTGCCCCTCCGAATGGAGAGATATTCTCTGGGCCCTCTCGAGTGATATGATTCCGGAAGCATGCCATGCGCGACTCGGTTAAGTGTTAAGTGAGTCTGTTGACTAAGAGTTAGTTAGATGAATCATATATCACGGACCGAGAAGAGAGTTGAGCTATTTAAGAGATGACGATAATTCACCTATAGTTCGACAAGGTATATCGTGAGGCAAAAGGGACTTGATGAAAGTCACATTGAAAGGTATGTCGTCATGACTCTATGGCACTTGGGAATCGGCACGTTCTGCTAGGAGCCGCTACCGATTGATCGATTGGGAGTCGGACTCCAATCGTGTCCAAGTCGCCATGAGCCTGCAGGGTCGCACACTTAAGAGTGGGAGCAAGTATATTGGTCGGGTTGGACCCGAACTGGAAATGGACTAAATTAGTGAGTCTGACTCACAGAGGGGATGGGCCACAAGCGTTGTGCATCCCACTCCCACTCGCTATATAAAGAGGGGCGCAGCTTGCCCAGTGGGCAAAAAAAAGTTTTCCACTCCTATGCGTTGGGAACCCTAGCCCCACTCAGTCCAGCCGCCGCACCGGACCTAGCAGTCCGCCGTCGGAGCTCCTCCTCGTACGTGTGGATACCTACAGAGGTGTTGTACGTTCAGCACTTCGACGATCGCGGGATTGGATCGGCTGGATCGGATCGTGGGACTACACTGCATCGACGTGCTTCATCGATAATCCGCACCTGCGCATCTAGTGGTAATCCTTGTTGCCGTCTACCTCGGCTAGATCTTGGAAGTACCGCGTAGAAAAAATTTGTTTATCTCTACGCGTTCCAACATTAACATCCGGATACAAAACACCGAGAACATGGATCTTTGGATATGAATGGTAAAATTAGAGCCTACACTTATGATGATCTGAATTCCGTTGATATATTTGAAGAATTCATATTCCAACGTCAAGAGTTTAGAGACAAATCCTTGAGTCGCCAATATTTGAGGTTAAGGGGAGTTAGAAGTATTGGGAATATGACCTTGCTATTTATTCCAAATCCTCTATTGGAATTGTTGGGATATCATCCTTGGGAACTTAGAATGATTTTTTCCATCAAAATTTAGAACCAATATCTCCAATACATATATCGTGGAAATTGGAGGCCCCAATTACCCTTCTTCATTCCACATCCCACTTAAATTTCCGAGACCCTAGAACAAACAAGATATTTAAAGGCATATACAGTGGTAGAAAAGACAAGTCTTTCCTTAACCCACCACTCCGCGTCATCTAGAGAAGACAATAAATATGTCGTAAAATGCATTATGTCTAACTATCATCCCTTGTTGTACATTAGGATGATCTAGGCCACCAAAGGGCTCACTGTGTCTGCCTGTAAATCGCATACTGCCTTGCGTCCTCCATGCTCTCATTATGTTTGAAGAAATGATGCTTCAGTTTGTCCAATTGGAAAGCAGATTCCACCAAACCAGCTACACCATACTAATAGCATATTTAATAGAAGGGCAATTTTTTTTCGTATGCCCTATTTTTGGGTACGATCCCTCCAACAGATGCCCCACAAAAGGTCACCATGGCCGCACCACACCCCTCTTTTGTTGTGATGTTTGGGATATGAAAACAAACATATGAATAAATAGTATAAACTTTAAACATTGCAAAATTAACACATATGAATTCAGTTATATCCATTGCATACCATAGTTCAAATCATAGCATAGTCTCACACAAACGATACATAGTTCAAAGCATAATAAACGACACATGTTTCAAAGCATAATAAAGGACACATAGTTCAAAGTATAAAAAACAACACATAGTTCATCACATCATGCATCATTACCTTTTTCATCAGCATCGGCATCGACCTCTTTGGTGGTTTCATCATGAGTAGGGTTCAAAGCATCTCCCGTGCCACCACCAATGTTGCCCATAGGACGTGCCTTGAACCTCCCATGTCGACATGGAACCTCTAACGTGACCTCCCATTTTGCCCATTGCTCCCATGAACCCCATGTAGCTCATGGCACCTCACATGCCTCCATGTCACTCATGTACGCCGTATTCTTCCTCGCGAACACTTGGTCATGACAAAGCTCAATATATTACTGTTGCTTGTCATCCATCTTTCTAGTGTCCATGAACATAAGATTTCGCTCATTTTCCATATCAATTTTTTTTCTTCCATTTCTAGCTTCTTCTCCTCCATGGACACTTTCCGACACTCGACCTCCACCCTCCTCTCGTCGGCCACCTCCTCCCTCTCTACTGCCTTCTTGAGCTCCTTCTATCTCATCACTTTTCTCTTCTCATTCATCTTTTTTTTTATGCTTCATCACTGCATCCGATGAATCCTTGATCTCATCATCACCGAGCTTCTTCTTGACCTTCTCTTTGGATTGCTTCCTTCTGTCGGGGCTCTTGTACCAAGAAATATAGTTGGGAGTGGGGCTTATTTTACCATCATCACTTGACGCTTCGTGATCTCACCATCAAGAATGGTGGCATTTCACACCGAGCCCTTCCTCTTGAGAACTTGAAGAACATCACGGTTTTTTCATTTCACAACATCCTCAAGCTCCGCATAAGCATGATACAAAGTGAAGTATTTGTATTTCTTGTCTTTTGTGGTTGTTCTCTTTGGTACCTTCTTGACTCTCTCCTTGAACATATTTTGGGCAGTGGAGTTCTGCAAATGATAATAGATGTAATTGTTCGGGAAAGCGCTATGGAAAACAAAAATATTTTAGTGCATAGCCAAGATCCAATGCGAGAGGTAGAGACAATGTAACGTACCCTCGTGTAACAAACTAGTGTAATATTGTCGATCACAAGGTCGACATGGAAGTAGACAAAGTCATTCCCCGCAATTAGACTTCTCTAATTGCGAGGAGATGCATTATCCCACGAACTACTAACACAAGTGGAGAACCTCCACGGTATCCACATGTACGAGATCAGAAGCACCACGTTGTATCGTGATCAAGCATGATGAAGAAGCATGAACATTGTCAATAAAGATGCGGGGCACTTCGTGATCACCGGTGAGAACTAGGTCCCGGGGTAGAGATCCGGCAACTCCCACAACATCGACGAAGTAGAGGGAACACCGGGGCAGTGGTGACCCGCCGGGAGGTGTGGTTGTGGTGGTGCAGGTATGGAAGGGTGGGGGGCTCTTCCTTTTGCTTGGGGTGGCCTTGGCCCGCACCCCTGCCCCTCCTTATATAGGTGTCTAGGCGCCTAAGGGGAGAGGAGTCCTCCAAACCGACTCGGGGGGAGTGAGTCCTTGTGGGACTCCTCCTTTCCTTATGCCACACCATGGGGGGGAGGTGGAGTCCAACACGGACTCCCTCCTTGCCCTATATTCCTATGGAGGGGTGGACTCCATGTAGGACTCCCTCCCCAATTCGGATTGAGAGATGGGGGAGTCCGAGACCAAGTAGGTCTCTCCCATCCTTTCCTATGCGCATCGAGAGTCCATGTCCAACTCGGACATGGTTTCTCTACCCTTCTTTTGCCACACTACCTAGTAGGCCCATGTGCCCACTGGTACATGTGGTTCCACTAGGGTTCCACCATTGTTTGATTTTTCCAAAGTCCGGAACCATTCCAAAAAAAATCCAAAAGTTTCCTAAACTATTCTTCCACTTTCCATAAAATGTTCGGAACCATTCCGTCCGCTCTCAGTTATATTTCAGGTTCCTCCTTCATATCCCGAGACACTCCAAACATTCCTTCGGTGTTACTCCATCCACATATTCTATCGAACACATGCCCTTTAATCTTAAGTGTGCAAACCCTATGGGTTCGAATACATGTGGAAATGTCAGGAACTCATTCCTCTACAATGATCATCATCGACACCTTGATGCACATAGTAATCCCCACACATATCATGAAGATCTTTATCGTGAGTGCCATCGGTATTACTATCATTCACTTACCACACTCCTTCTCGATACTTTACATTATTACCCAAGGTGAAACTCATCGTTACCCGACATGTAGTCCTATACTCATTCTGTATTCCAGTGTTCTTTATGATCATCACCATGATCACGCGCTCATCCGGACAATGACGAACACCGTAATGCCCGAGTGGGCTCAGACTGTATCTCTCCATCGCTAGAAGTTGTGATTGCCACAACTACGTCATATAGAACACTGGAATACTATCTCATAAGAGCGAGAGACCAGATTTAGAATTACCTAATTATGGTGTAATGTTTGAAGGACTTCGCCACGTCCATATCGTACCTAGATCCATATACACCCCATGGTCAAACGATAGTAACGGTAATACTTAAACTGAGAAACCACCGGTAATATTGACTACGTGTTTCAACGGTATATAAATTGTGTTTATCCATCATCGTTGTTATCGAACAAATCCGATCTCATATATTACTGGCAACCTCACAACACATTTTTCTTTGACACATAGTTAGGAAATAAACACTATGAATAACATATGAGCCAGTCACACTGGCATACCTGGAGATATCTTAGGTGTCTATTATTCAACACATGTATTAGGGTTTTCCTCAAAATACGCACTATCTGGTACTAACACAATTATAGTACAGAACAATAAACTTAATCATGAAACAAAATTACAAGCAATAATCCATTTATTATTGCCTCTAGGGCATATTTCCATCAGTCTCCCACTTGCACCCAAGTCAATAATCCAGTTTACATTTATCATTCCAACACCTATGACATTTCGGTGTTGCTTGTGCTTTGCAAGAGATAGAGGCTTTGTCAACGGATCTGATACATCCAGGTTCGTATGAATTTTTCACATCTTTATGTCACCATCACCTACAAACTGTCGTATGAGATGAAATCTATGTTTTACATGCTTGTTCTTATGGTGGGACCTTTGTTCTTTAGCTTGATCAATGGCACCATTGTTGTCACAATGAATCTCCATCAAATCCCATGCACTTGGAATCACACTAAGTTCTGTAACGAAGTTCTTCATCCATACACCCTCCTTTGTAGCTTTAGATGTAGCAATGTACTCTGATTATGTTGTAGAATCCGCAATTGTATCTTGCTTAGAACTTTTCCAGCTGACCGCTCCCCCGTTTAAATTAAACACATAGCCTGACAAAGACTTGAAATCATCAGGATCCGTGGTAAAGATAGCATCGGTGTAACCTCTTGCAACAAGTTCTTTATCACCTCTATAGATGAGAAACCTATTATTAGTGCTTCGTAAGTACTTGAGAATATTTTTCACTGTTGTCCACTAAGCGTTTACTGGATCACTCTCGTGTCGGCGCATAACACTTAGAGAATATGAAACATCTAGTTAGTCGTGTACATATCATGGCATACATGATAGACCCAATAGCTGAAGCATATGGAATCTTAGTCATGTCTTCTCACTCAGCATTTGTCTGGGGACGTTGCGTCTTGCTAAGTGGTTTGCCATGGACCACTGGAAGTAATCCTTTGCTAGATTCTTCCATACTGAACCTTTTCAATACTTCTTCTACATATGTATCTTGAGTAATCCCTATTAGGCGCCGAGTTCTGTCTCTGTAGATATTGATGTCCAATATGTATATATGTTGCTTCACCCAAATCTTTCATCGAAAAACTGTTCTTCAGTGATTCCTTGATGGTGTTAAGAAATTTTTTATCGTTTTCAATTAACAATATGACATTCACATATAAAACCATAAATGCTATGGCGCTCCCACTCACTTTATTGAAAACCCATGCTTCTCCGTCGTTATTGATGAAATAAAAAACCTTTGACCACTTCATCAAAGCAAATATTCCAACTCCGTGATGCTTGCTTCAGTCCATAAATTGAACGTCAAAGTTTGCACACCTTTCCATCATCATTTGGATCAACAAAACCCTCGGGTTGTACCATGTACACATCATCGGTTAGCTTCCCATTCACGAAAGTTGTTTTGACATCCATCTGGCATATCTCATAATCGAAATATGTAGCTATTTCTAGAAGTATCCGAACAGATTTAAGCATCACTACGTGAGAATTTCTTGTCGTAGTCAACTCCTTGAATTTGTAGAAATTATTTTGCGACAAGTCATGCTTTATAGACAGACATTATCGTCTGCATATGTTTTGTTTTTATAGATCCATTTACATTCTATAGGATTTACTCCTTCAGGAGGGTCCATCAAGTTCCAAACTTTATTCTCGTACATGGAGTCTATTTCAGATTTCATGGCATCTTACCATTTAACGGAGTCAGGGCCCATCATTGCTTCAGTGTATGTACTCGGTTCATCGTTGTCTAGCAACAATACTTGGTCTCCTAATCTTTCGATTGGAAGACGAATTCTACCCTACCTATGTGGTTCAACAGGTGTGTTGATATGTGGGGCTGCAGATCTTTCAGGCTCAGGAGCCTCAGGCACCATGGGATTCTCCGTATTTGACTTTGGTGCTACGCTACTTTGCACATATTTCTTAGATTCAATAATCTCATCAAGCTCTATCGGCATTCCACCTAAACCTTTCTCAAAAAATACGCCACATTTTGCTACAAATACTTTGCCTTCGGTTTTATGGTAGAAGGATACCCAGTTGTTTCCTTGGCATAACCTACAAATACACATTTAACCCCCTTGGGTTCGAGTTTATTAGGTTGTAAACGTTTTACATAAACATGGCATTCCCAGATTTTAAGAAATAACAAATTGGTCTTCTTCCCAAACCATAACTCGTATGGAGTTATTTAAACGGGTTTTGATGGCGCTCGATTATAAAACATAACCCCAAAATGACAAAGGAAATCGGTAAATGACATCATAGATTACACCATACCTAATAAGATTCGATTACGCCTTTCGGACACACCGTTACGCTGCAGTGTTCCAAGAGGTGTAAGTTGTGAAAATATTCCGCAACCTCTAAGATGTTCACTAAAATCATGACTCAAATATTTGCCTCCACAATCCGACTACGGAAAATTTATTTTCTTGTCATGTAGGTTATCTACTCCGTTATGAAATTCTTTGAACTTTTAGAACATTTCAGACTTAATCTTCATAAGATAAATATAACCATACTGACTCAAGTCACCGGTAAATGTTATAAAGTAGAGGAATCACCACGCGTAGATATACTCATCGGACCACAAACATCGGCATGAATGATTTTCCGTAAGTTACTTGCTTGTTCAAAAAAACCTTTGAACGAAGTTTTGACCAATTTTCATATTATACATAGCTCACATGTATCAAAAGATTCAAAATCAAATGAAATCAAAATTCCAGCAGAGTGGAGTTTCTTCATGCGTTTGTGTCCAATATGACCTAATCAGCTGTGCCACAAATATGTGGCATTAAAATCGTTAGATTTCCTACGTTTAACGTCTATGTTATGGATGTGCGTCTCACAATCAAGATCAAGTATAAACAACCCACCCTCGCATGATCATCTGCATAAAAGACGTTATTATTAGAAATTGAACAACTTTTCTTCTCATACTTAAACTAATAATCATCATATAAGATACAATATCATGATATAATATTCTTACGTAGTACGGATACATAGTAAAAACTACAAAGTTCTAATTCTAATCCAGACGGTAGACATAGATGCATCATGCCGACGATGATCACTGCAACACTTGCTCTGTTCCCAACGCACATCGTCACCTCGTTCTTGCTCCGCCTCCTAGGTTTCTTTAACTCCTTCATCATGTTGCAAATATTAGAAACTGATCCGGTATCAAATACCCAAGAGTAACACTTAGGTCCTTGCAAGAATACAACAATAACATGTATATCATATATACCTAAGCTGGACGCTCCAGTATTCTTCTTCTTGTCTGCTAAGTAATTTGGATAATTCCTCTTCTAGTGACCTTTCTCCTTATGGAAGAAACACACAACATCATGGGCTAGTCCATACTTAGGTGCTTTTCCCTTGTCTTTGCCCTTCTTGTTGTTGCCCCATGATTTCTTCTTCTTGAAATGAGTATTTTCTTTTCTAGCATCACATGATTAGTATTCTTTTGTATATCCTTTTCAGCTACCTTCAACATGGAGAACAAGTATGCCAGTGTTTTATTCATTCCATGCATGTTGAAGTTAATTTCAAACCCAATGTAGCTAGGTGGGGGTGAATTCAGTATTATGTTGGTTCCTAGTTTAGAAGGAAAGGGAACACCCATCACTCCTAACGTCTGAACGTACCAATGCAACTTAATCACGTGGCCACTAACTAGGCTTCATTCCGTCATCTTGCAGTCAAGTAGGCTTACGAATTTTCAAAACTCTTAGACCTTGATTGTTTCTGAAACATGCCTTGCAATTCAATAATTGTCTCATAGTACTCCAGTTCTGAAATCTCTTCTAAAGTTCTGGTTCCATGGCTACAAGTATAGCACATTGACGTCAATATAGACGTCACTACATTGCTAAAACAGTTCCAATGCTGCTTGTGCTGCATTACCATTAGGATCATCAACAAGAGTTGCTTTAAGGACATAGTCTTTCTTAGCACCTTGTAGGACAATTCTCATATTGCGGTACCAATCCGCAAAGTTTGTTCTAGATTATTGCAGTTTCTCTCTCTATAAAATCACAGCTAAAGGGAAGGAATTGTTACGTTCCATTGATCTACAATTTAAAGAAAAATTCATTTAAACATTTTTTCATAACTAAAAAACTATGAAAAACAAATTTTGTAGCCCCCAATAAAATCAATATCCGTCATAATTGATACTTTAGTGATTCAATACCCGCAAATGACTATCTCAATGCCAATGTAACACCGCACACCGAGAAGTAACACCGGTAGGCAATCATACCAATTACATCACTATGCAACTCTTGTTAATCTTTCGATTCGTGTGTCCCATACTCTATACATTTTAGGTAGCATGTCAAGATAACCCAAATACACCAGCTGCACAAACGTTTTGCACCCACATTAGGAATGCCACCTCGGCACTCATGTGACATCACGTGCACCCACGCGAAGAACACTCTATGTGGCGCCTAACCCGGGGATAACACATTGCTTGATAATTTTTAGTGAGGAATCAACCTATTTATTACGATTACCACACAACATAAAAAAAGTGCACAAAAGGGTTTACATCTCATGCAATTCATATAATGCTACGGTATAGCACTTCACGCTAAGGATCTCCATCATCCATGTATTCTAGCGCCGGGAAATCCTCCATGCACCATTGCATGCATCAAGGTCCATCGTTTCTTGCAAAAAAAAGTTAGTACAATAATAAAGTACAAAAATTCAGCTATACCACATCACACCCTGCAAAAACAAGTTAGATGCCTCTAGCACATTTTACTACATTACGGGGCTCTATGGTTTCGAGGAGAACCATTTTCTACTTGTGTTACCATTGAGCATCATGATAATGTAATTTCTATTTAACTTGTGTAGAGTGCTCTTCCAAAGTGCTATAAGTATCCACTATAAGCTAATCAAAGTTTGTCATGACGCATGATATCCGTGTGGATTTCACCAAACGTGCGAAAAATCGTCACCTGACAGAGTTGTTTCATGTACACGAAGCACATATGATAAACCAGTCTCAATGAATGTTTTCATCGTAAAGTCGTCTCGGGCCGCTTATCACACAACACCGTAAAGATCAAAATCACAACCTCATGAATCAAGCCAAGATAAAAAAAAATATGGAATACTCCGATTCCTCTATCTGTACATGTGCATTCGCATAGACTGCTCTGATACCACTGTTGCGAACGCGCTACTAAAAAAAATTCTAGAGCATAACCAACATCCAATGTGAGAGGGACATGCAACAGAATGTATCCTCATGTACCAAACTAACTTAATATTGTCGGTGACAAGGTTTACGTGGAAGTAGATTTAGTTTATCCCCGTAATTAGACTTGTCTAATTGCGAGGAGATGTATTATTCCACAAACTAGTACCGCAAGTGCAACACCTCCATGGTATCCACAAGTACAAGTTCAATTACACAATGTTGTAGTGTGATAAATCACGGTGAATAATCAAGAACGTTGTCAATGAAGATCGGGGGCACTCCACGCTCACCAACGAGAACTACGTCAAGTTGGATAGAGATCCATAGTGCACCCACAGCATGGACAAAGTAGACGGAGCACCGGGGAAGCTAGGCACCATCGGGAGGTATGGTGGTGGTGGTGCGTCTATGGAGGGGTGAGGATGCGCCTTGTGCTTGGGGTGGCCTTGGCCGTACCCCTGCCCCTCATTATATAGGTGGCCAGGCGCCTAGGGGGAGGGGGTGAGTCCTTGTGGGACTCCTTCCTGCCCTATGCCACACCATGGGGGAGGTGGATTCAAACACAGACTCCCTCCCTGCCTTATGCTCCTATGGGGGTGGATTCCATGTGGAACTCCTCCCCCAATTCGGATTGAGAGAGGGGGAGTCTGAGACCAACTAGGTCTCCTCCGCCTCCTTTCCTATGCGCATTGGGTGTCCCTAGCCAACTTCGCCAGGGTTTCTCTATATTTTTTGGCCCACACTACCTAGTGGGCCCATGTGCCCACCGGCACATATGGTACCACTAGGGTTTCCACCATTCTTTGATTTTTTCGAAGTTCGGAAAATTCCGGAACCATTTCGAAACTTCCCTAAACCATTCTTCCACTTTTCATAAAATGTCTGAAACCATTCCATCCACTCTAGTTGACATTCCGGACTCCTCCTTCATATCCTGAAACACTCTGAACATTCCTTCGGTGTTACTTCATACATATCTTCTATCGAACACATGCCTTATACGCTGCTGAAATTTTAACTGTGTGACCCTATGGGTTCGAATACATGTGTACATATTCGGAACTCATTCCGCTACAATGATCATCATTGGTACCTTGATGGACATAATGATCCCCACACATATCATGAAGATATTTATCGTGAGAACCATCGATATTACTATCATTCACTTATCACATTGCTTCTCGATACTTTACATTGCTCGAGGTGAAACTCCTTGTTACCCCCACATGTACTCATTTACTCGTTCTGTATTCCGATGTTCTTTATGATCATCACCATGATCAAGTGCCCGGCCGGATGATAATGAACCTCGTAATACCTAAGTGGGCCCAGAGTGTTTCTCTCCATCGTCAGGAGTAGCAGTTCCCACAACTACATCATATATAACACTGACATACTATCCAGTAAGAGCGAGAAACAGACTTTATAATTACCCAGTTACAATGCAAAGTATGGAGGACTCCGCCACATCCATATCGTATCCAGCTCCATATATGTCCCATGGTCAACCATAGTCACGGTAATACTTCAACCGAGAAACTACCTCTAATATTGATGATGTGTTTCAACGTATTATCAATTTGGTATATCCATCGTTGTTGTTCTCCAACAACTATGATCCCATACATTACTAGAAACCTCACAAAACTGCGTTCTTTGCCACATAGTCAGGAAACCAAGACTACCAGTAACTTATGAGCCAGTCATAGATGCATAACTGAGGATATCTTAGGTGTCTATTATTGCACACATGTATTAGGGTTTTCCTCCAAATACGCACTATCCGAAACTAACACAATTATAGCACAGGACAGTAACTTAATTATGAAACATAAATACAAATAATAATCCATTTATTATTTCCTCTACAGCATATTTGCATCAGCAATGGGTAAGAATGAAATGCAATAGGCAAAAATGTGTGTAATATGCAAGATATGAAAACCCACTCAGTCATTAGCATTGGTGCTACTTGGGTTCAAGTGGTCCATGTTTTCCAAACAAGCCACCTACTTTTGACAATCGGTATTGACCACATTCCATGACGAATCGAACCGACGTTCCAATCAATGTCATTCTTGTTCCGAGCATCAAAGTACTCCCACATATGCATTCAAATGCTTCTTTGGATTACCCTGCCCGCCGCGGCCGCATCAAGGCCGACCTTCTTCCATGCCGCACAAATCATGTTTGTCCTCCGCCGTGATGTAGTTTTCCGCTCTTCCCTTCGACACAAAACCCTCCTTTTCATTGTCAAGCCCATCATCAATTTGTGTGTTCATACTCTTGTGATGGACTATCTTGCAAGGCGACGTAGGAATGAGCTCCAACACCCATGGTACTCATGTACGTCTCATCATCGATTGTACGATGCAAAATTCAAAACTATATAAGAGGAACATTGAATAAAATGTTAATAGAAAAGAAAAAACTTACCCCATGGGCATACTGTCGAACACGTTGGGCGCGGCCAGAGTGCGGGTCAGCAACGACACAAACTATGCCTTGAGCAGTGGCAACGATGGAGGTAGGTCAGCATCGACGCCATCGTTGTTGGCGTGCAATTCCGGCTTGGAGCCGCGACACGCCTTTTGTTTATTCTCCTCCCCATGCTTGCAGCCGTCGACCCCTCTTGTCGCTGGTCGTGCCCACTTTCTAGCATGTGTCGCATGTCCTCCCTAGCGGGATGGAGTCCTGGAACGCATTCCCGCCGCTGGTGATGGGGGGATTTTGGGGGGCGGTGAGAACACCGGGCTGCGGACGGGCGGCACCCTAGGGTTTTTCGACACATCGGGGGCAGCGGCTGGGTAGGGGAAGGGCGAAAGTAGTCGGTGGGGGGATGGGGAAGCTAGGAAGGGCATCGTCGTCTCCATCCATGTCACATAGATTGCCGACGGCGGTCAAATCGGAGGAGGCGACGCGGTGGATGTTTCAGTGCCGTGATTGCTTTGCGCGGGCGCGATTTGGTGCAAAGGGCAGCAGCCGCACGCGATCCTCTTTGCCTGCCTGCGGAGAGGAACAAAATTTAGTGCTGCCTCAAAATAGAGCATCTCCCGGAGAACTTTTTGTACCCTCTCGTGCCCTCAAAAACGTTTTTTTTAGAACACCAATGCTAAAATACGGCATTAATGATTGCAGTGGGTCACCATGAGGGTACCCTCTATCCTCTCTAGTTCAAAAAAATGTACTAGTTTTGTGGTAACATCATCATCTTAGAAATCTTAGTTCATTTTAACCTAATGGTAACCAAACTGCCATGATTATACCATCTATTAGAAGTGCTCTAAGGAAGCGATGTCACAAGAAAACCGTGCTCAGCAAATATGAATATTCTCCATTTTCACATGTCCTTTTAGCATAGCCATGCTCGAGTTTTTGGTAATTTTCTCCTTTTTTTTTCCTAGATGCAAATAGCTGAAATTCCGGCACATTTTTGTGACTACGTATTAGCATAACATATATATACATCTATCTTAAATATAGCTATGCGTGCCTTATCTGCATTGTATAATCCTGATATAGGAGAGGTCATTTTCATCTTGTTTTGGTAATAGGATGGATTGCCATGGAATTGCAAACTTCTTTGTTCCATATAGCGTCTGAATCATTTTTTTATGAGGATGATGAAAAACGTTATGCTGAAATTCCAGCACAATTCTTTGGCTAGGTATTAGCATAACATA
Organism: Alopecurus myosuroides; assembly: GCA_028641055.1. Taxonomy (NCBI): domain Eukaryota; kingdom Viridiplantae; phylum Streptophyta; class Magnoliopsida; order Poales; family Poaceae; genus Alopecurus; species Alopecurus myosuroides. The sequence goes on along the minus strand of CM054063.1, from coordinate 198,558,987 downwards.
TTCGTCCATCTTAAGTATAGAAATGTGTACATTATCTGCATCGTATAGTCCTGATATAAGAGATGTCATGTTTCTCTTGTTTTGGTAATATGATAGATTGTCCTAGAATTACAAACTGCATAGTTCCATTTATCGCCCAAATCTTGTTTTTATGAGGATGATGACTCCCCCCCCCCCCCCCCCCCCCCCCTGTTCGTATGGTAGTCGATGCCATTATGGCTATCAAACTGGAGTATGGAGTAAAGAAAAACTGGATTGGTGATCCATGTTTACCGGTCAAATATGCATGGGACGGTGTGGAATGTAGGAACACAACTGCTAACACTACGAGGATAATATCTCTGTGAGTATCTTTTAAAAAAATGTTCTATTTACTCTTATATATAACCATTACCTTATGTTCAATGGTAATTGCCATGCAGAGATCTCTCCAATAGCAGTTTGCATGGCGTGATATCTAATAAATTTGCATTGCTCACAGCACTGGAATATTTGTAAGTGTCAGATAACATTACGATATTATTTGTATTCCTTCCTCCCAGATATAGTTTTTCACTCCCACTGGTAGGATGATTGGTGGATGGACAGTCTGCCGGAGAAGTATATATTATATACTAAAAGGATTACTTGTACATGTATCACTTTTAGCATAATTGATGCGTCTCCTGTGCTTTCTATAGTTCTATTTTCTATATAAAAAAATTCAACTCAATATGAACTAAGGTATCCTTTTCAACTCTAATTACGAGTGAGGTGAAAAACACCAACTAGTTCGATAACCACAGTAAAATTTGAATTTGCCTTCATGGAAAGTTTGAAATTATGGGTATTATCCTTCATGATATATATTTACCTTTCTAAGACTCAGCTAAGTGATTGGGTCACCGGATATCATAATATGTTCTGGTGCTTCATAAAACCTACTACCTCTTTCTCATAATATAAGACGTTTTGGTCTGCTATTTTAGCTTACTAAAACATCTTATCTTCAGGAACGAATGTAGTAGTTGCTAAAACGTTTCCGAACTTTGTCTCGCAACAGTTTAAACGTGAGAGTACCTGATTCTCTACAAAGTTATCTCCTTCCCAAAAAGTTCTTTAAGCTGATAGATTGGTTATAATCGTTACCAAGGCAGAAAAAATGCCGAATGTCTAAAGATGTGCGCTACTTTGTACAGAAATTTGTCAGGTAATCGACTGAATGGTTCACTTCCAGATTCTCTCTGTAAAAATAATGCAGGAGCTCACGTTTTCAGGTTTGTGTTCTCCTGATGGCGTTTATTTTTTTCCTATTAATATGTATATATACAAATATATAATGTTCATCTTTCTGTGATCCTTACACATGTACAAATTTCAAGACTATTTTCCTCTCTAGATACTCTTAACTGATTGTATTAAGTAATTTCAGGTATGAATCTGATCAAAACATGTGCAACCAAACAATTAGTATGTCTCCATCAAGAATTAGAACATATGTCGTAGCTATTTCAGTAGTTGTTCCTCTGCTGGTAGTGGCTGTACTTGTCATTTCATATCTTCTCTGGAGACAAAAAAGAAAGCCTAACAGTGAGTGTGCTCTTACAGTCTCATCTTGTTATAATCTTTGCGTATTAATGTTGATTCTCAAGGACTACCATATTTGGTATTTATGTTATATATCTGATATTTGTACCACCAGTTTCTACACGTGACCCTGCTAGAGTGGCAGAACTTGTGAGTGCTCTAGGAAATAGAAAAGGTCAACACGAGCACCTGCAAAATACTGAGAATCGCCGATTCACATATAAGGAATTGGAGAAGTTTACAAACAAGTTCGAACGGTTTATTGGACAAGGAGGTTTTGGGCCCGTATACCATGGTCGTTTAGAAGAAAATACTGAGGTTGCTGTCAAGATGCGTTCTGAGTCGTCGTCTCATGGACTCGATGAGTTCTTAGCTGAGGTACCTTTTTTTTTTTGCGAAATGAGGTACCAAATTTCGATCACCTAGAAAAGTTCAAGACATAAGAATTCCACCATTCATTTGTGTACATGTTTATACATTCTCCTGCTCCTCTCACCTGAAAAATTCAGACATTTTATCTATGGTCTGTCTTGTTACCTAGGTTCAGAGCTTGACAAAGGTGCATCACAGGAATCTAGTATCTTTGGTTGGTTACTGCTGGGAAAAGGGTCGTTTAGCACTGGTTTATGAGTACATGTCTCAAGGCAATCTTTGCGATCATCTGAGAGGTTTGTCCATTGCAAGCCTAACTACTGATTACGTGATTAAGAAAAAACAACTATGAAGCTGTCTCAAATTGCATGCGAATATATGCCCACTGTTTGAAACACTATCTTGATCAGTAGTTTGAAAATATTTTGCTATCCAAAGTAGTTTGCAGGTATCTATGTGTCTGCCTTCTGGAGCGCCTGCGTATTTCTAGCCTGACGAAACAGAAAGTCTTGAACCATTGTTTATTTCAGTTTCCAACAGAGAAGAGTGAAATGGCATTACAAACAATTTCTTTTCCACATAATCTATGGACATTTATGTGCACAGTTATCTTACAGTTATGTTCTAACCTTCACTGTGCACATATATGAAGGCAGAAGTGCTTTTGAAACCTTGAATTGGGGAACACGTGTACGAGTTGTGCTTGAAGCTGCACAAGGTATGTTTTAGTGGTATAATTATTAACTTACTTTAATAAAATTTTCTAATTTATAATTCATGTGCTTAGGCTGGGGTTACCCCATTTCAAAAAAAGTGCTTTGCCTTAATGAAGTTTTCTGGGTTTTCTTATTATGTACACAGGCCTAGATTATCTACACAAGGGTTGTAGCCTGCCAATAATTCACCGAGATGTGAAGACAAGCAACATCCTGTTGGGTCAAAATCTGCAAGCCAAAATAGCAGATTTTGGACTATGCAAAACCTATCTGAGTGAGACGCAGACTCACGTATCAACAATTGCAGCTGGGACAGTTGGCTACATCGACCCTGAGTATGTCCTTCTGTCGATCAAACAACGTTTGGAGCCTCTTCTTTGTATAGTTAATATGTGAATGAGAAGTAAACCATATGTCCTATTATAAATGATTAAGATGACAATGAACCCATGCCCATATGCCCCCTTCCTAAGTTTATACATTCAGATATTTTCAGAAATTCTCAAGAAAGTCATGGCACTACTTTAACCTTCTGATTTATTTTATTTTTTGAAATTGGTAATCCCAGTCTATGCTCAAATTGATACACACGGTTTTTATATTAAAACAAAGCACCCAAGAAAAAAACATCCGAGACAAAATTATATTATTACAACTCAACCAGCAGGGCGGGTGGCCACAAAGATCAACCACAAAAGAGAGAACATCGTTAGACCACGACCCATGATATACGTCTAGTATGCAGCCATCCACCTGTGTTGAAGATGGCCGTACGACCGTCATCAACCGAGAGCATCCGGCATCCAAATGTCCACGCTGGTCGTCTGGAAGGAGGAATGGCCACATATGAATCCAGTGCGTAGCGCGGTGAATGACCTGCAAAAAATGACCAGATTTCAAATTGTTAAAAGTCACATTATTTTGGCAATTCCAAATTGCCCAAAGAAAAACGCATACACCAGTGCGTATACTCGGTTTAGTAGACTTATCAACTCCATTTAGCCAATTACCAAACATATTAGTAACACTATTTGGTGGAGTAATACTGAAAGTAAACGGAATCAATCTCCAATTTTTTCTAGCAAAATCACAAGAGATAAACAAATGCTCAACTGTTTCATCCCTATCACAAAACACACATTTTGAACATCCTGTCCATCTTCGTTTAACTAAATTATCCTTAGTAATCAATTCTTTACGATTAAGAAACCACATAAAGATTTTGATCTTTAGTGGTACCTTTAGCTTCCATAAGTATTTTCGTAAGAACCTAGTATTACTATTCATAAGATCAGTGTAGAACGACTTAACAGTAAACAATCCCGAATCTTTTAGTTTCCACACTATCAAATCTTTTCATCAGACAAAGAAACATCCATTAATCTCTCTACTAAATGAAGTCACTGAATCTATTTATCCCCATGCAAGACACTCCTAAACTCAATGTTTGGATGGTCATGATCAAGAACCTGTGCGACAACCACATTCTTACGGAGGACAATATTAAAAAGAGAAGGATACTGCAGGGTTAATGGCATTCCATCTAACCATGGATCCTCCTAAAATCTAGTAATGTCGCCGTTACCAATAGAAAAGGAAATGCGATAAAAAAAACTCCTTTTTAACCCCCATAATCTCTTTCCAGAATGGAGAATCCATCGGTTTAGCCTCAACCTGAGCTAAGGGAAACCCTTTAATATACTTATTGTATAGCAACTCATGCCACACCCCGTCCTCTGTTAAAAATTTAAATATCTACTTCGCTAGTAAACATTTATTATTTACATCAAGGCATTCAATCCCAAGACCACCTTGATCTTTAGGACAACACACAATACTCTATTTGGTAAGGCGATATTTCTTTTTTGTCTGATCATGTTACCAAAAGAAACGAGACCTATAGAAGTCTAATCTCTTCTTCACCTCAATAGGTAACTCGAAGAAAGAGAGTAGAAACATTGGTAAACTCGACAAAACCGAATTAATCTGGACAAGACGGTCTCCATATAAAAGCAGCTTTCCTATCCACGAACTCAACTTCTGCTTAAAATGGTTCTCAATAGGATTCCATTCTCTATTAAGCAGTTTGCGGTAATGTATCGGAATTCCAAGATATTTAAAGGGAAGAGCACCAAGCTCGCACCCAAAATTTTACCTATATTCCTGCTGGGAATCATTAGCAAATCCAAAACAAAATATCTCGCTCTTGTGAAAATTAATCTTTAGATCTGACAGTCGCTCGAAGATGGACAAGATTAGTTTCATATTACTAGCTTCTGATATAACTAGCTTGCTTTGATATTTTACCCATTATCGGAAAACAAACTAGCATGCTTTGCAAAAAAGTGGAAAGAGAACCGGTAGATTGATGGAGTTTTATGTGACACATTTTCGTCTTAATTGTGCAATGCAGTCTCTTGGGTTACTAAAGTGATACACGTCTGCTGTTTCATAGGTACTACCACACTGGCAGGCTCAGTGAGAGTAGTGATGTTTACAGCTTCGGTGTTGTTCTACTAGAGATAGCTACCGGAGAGCGTCCAATACTGCCCAGTCTTGGTCATATCGTTCAACGGGTGAAACAGAAGATTGCATCTGGTAACATCAGCTCAGTTGCCGATGCCCGACTCAATGATGTGTACGATGTCAGCTCCATGTGGAAAGTGGTCGACACTGCCATGGCGTGCACAGCAGATGCTGCCGTCCGAAGGCCAACAATGGCCACCGTGGTGCTGCAGTTGAGGGAGAGCCTGGCACTGGAGGAAGCTCGTGATTGCTGTGGCGTCAAGGGAAGCACCGCGGATTGTGTCGTCGCGGTGTCCACACCTGGTCCATCAGCAAGATGAAGCTGTGCCTTTACCCAAATATATCTTCTTTGCATCTTTTACGCAATTGCAGGACCTTCATGACAGTGGTTTGTTGTGACTTATTTGCCATGCTAAGGCGAACTAACATTTAGGTCATGTTGTGCCGTGCGCGTAACATGAAGCATTTGACCACTCTGTGTGCACATGCAACAAGGTGTGGTGAGCTTGCATACCTATTTCTTGATCAAATGCAGAATTGCATACTCATTTGGTTGGTCTTGTAAACAACCAATGCTGCTCTGAGCAACTTAATCAACTAGAACAGACCAAAAGGAGAAGCAACATAGAGGAAGCAATTAAGACAACCCCTCATTTAGCTTGCCAGAGAATATTTGTAAAAAACAACATACACCAGACTGCCAGAACCAGATTGCTGGGATAGGCTACTAAGAAGATTGCTGGGATGATCATCATCAGGTCAAATAGACAAGTGACCCAACAAACAGTAACCAGATCGAACAAGGCACATAAACCTAACAAGAGCTCACTACGACACGAGCCATGAAAACCCATGCATGTTTTCATAAGGAGTGACGATACAGCAGGAACTTTTAACTAGCATCTCTAAATTCAGCATGCATGCCACTGTCATGCATCACCATCATCAACAACTCATAGTATTCAGAAAGAGCAACTAAGGTGTTAAACTCAGCAGGAACTTAAATTCAAGGTAGCCAGTACAACATAGCTTAAATTCTAGTAACCATGATACTAAGCAGCTAGGAGACGGTGCTGGTGCGTATCACTCTCACATTCCATCCTATGCTTCATTTTGGAGCCTTGGAAGCAAGCCTTTTCTTCTTCCTCAGCTGAAAATAAAATGTTCAAACAGATTTGATGTTAGCAGCTATCAGTTATTGGATTATGCAAGTACAAGTATGTTCAAACAGAATTGATAAACTGATTGCACAAATTGTTGGAGACTGGGAGATAGGCGGATTAAGCTAGCAAGCACGGAGCAGTATGCAACACAAATCTAGCTAAAGGAGACATATATACACGTTGGTGACCTGGCACATCAACTCTGAAATAAAGCATATAACATGGAATTATTTATAGAGCTCTTTTACGGTGATTGGGACGGAACCACGAGTACCGTCCGGTTCGGTCGAGAATATATTTTTTTTAGACCGTTGATTATAACATTTTAACCGTCGATTAAAACACGGTGACTCTTTCAAAGCAGTCGTAATTTGTTCTTTGCAAGAATAAAACAATCACTCTGTAGGGTGCCATGGTACTACTATGCTGGCGCCGGCGCTGCGGCCGACGGCATATGGGAACGCGACTCGGCAGACCGCCGACTCCGTGCCGGCGCAGTGGACACAAGTCGGGGTGCATTACCTGGGGCTGTACATGACGACGTTGGGTACGGGCGGGCTCAACTTGAGCGTATCCCAGCTTAGGGTCGGACCTGTTCGACGAGTCCGATGACGGCGAGCGCAAGAAAATGATGAGCTTCTCCAACTGGTTCTAGTTCTTCGTCAGCATCCGCGATCTGCTGGCTGTTACCGTACCGGTGTATGTGCAGGATAACATCAGCCACCGCTATGGCTACGGCATATGCGGCGTCGGCATCCTCGCGGGACTCGTCGTGTTCCTGTCCGGCACCAGGAAGTACTGGTTCAAGAAGCTCACTCGGAGCCCGTGGCGGAGGTTCAAGAAGCAAAAAAAGTTGGTCATGTTCGCGCTTAGGATGGTTGGGCGCCGGGAAACTGCTGAAGTGCTGAGGCCGCTCCATGCGGGAGCCACCGGCGTCATGGGGTTCTCCCGACGGCCTCTCTCGTGGCCGGTTGGGCGCGGCTTTCATAACAGTTCTCGACGTGCCTTCCCGTCATTATGACGTTCAGCAACACGCACACCCCGCTCCACATAATCAACGCGAACACCGGCGGATACTACCTCCCTGTGACAGGCATCTCCCTGTCGTGGAACTGGGCGCACGAGGCAGCGCAGCTAGCCCCCCGCTGGCTCGCTCGAGCTCCACGCCCGCAAGGGCCGCGGCGGCGTCGTGCTCAGCACCGTCACTGTGACGACGCGGTGACATCCCGACTCCCGACGTGTCCCGACCTGAAAACGCGGGTGCCTTCAGAGTTAGCGCGGTGGGCCAACATGGAAACATGGTAGAACCAGCGCTCGCTGGTGGCATATAGCGCCGCGGCGAGCATCTGAGCGTGGATGTAGTGCGGCAGTTCGAGAGGCTGGTCGATGACGCTGGCGATTTCATGAGGCTCTTCGAGAGCGGCGGATGCTGCAAGCGTTTCATTCGGTTCTAGCAGTTGGCCGCACCGCTCCTCGCCCGGGAGGAGCGCTACCAGCTTGCCATCAAACCGGTGGCATAGCAATGGCGCTTGTGTGCATGACCGCCGCAATTCTGCTATGCCGCCACCGCTCAGGAGCGTCCATAGACTGCAGGTGCGCGTACTGGCTTTGGCTGGAACGAGCAGGCGCGCGTGTCCTGCTACTGTGCGCGGTGGAGTCCTGCGAGCTCCGAACAAGAAGTCAAAGAAAAGCCGACATGCACCGGAGGAATAATCCACAATTTACGCTAAAAAAATAGAAAAATGCATTACAGCTGACCATTTCCGTGTAATTTTGGTACCGGCCCCACATAATTTTTGGTTCCGTCCCCACGCTTTTGGTTCCGTCCGGTTCCGTCAGTCCGGTTCCGTCTATTTTACGACCGTTAGATCCGGTTGGATGGACGGTTTATAAAAATGCCAACCACCCTAAAACTTGTATTATTTATATTGATGATGAGAACCTACGATGGCCAAGCCAAAGAACCCGGAAGATTACTGGCTAATTTGGGAAAATGACATGAACCATGATATATAGCGCAGTAAGGTCCATTATTATGTAAATTGATATAAACTACCTAACTGACTTTAGCACCGCAATGTGAACAGCTAGCGGTTTATCAAGCATTAGGCACCATCAACACAAAAGTGTGCTAGTAATCTCCATTAATGTCCACATCGATATGAAACATTGGTTAGCTGACTAGTACTTCACATCAACACTGAAACAAGCATCATGGAATTACTTATATCGTAGCAAAACTCATTATGTTTAGATTGATACAACACTACCAGTGCGGCTTAATAAAATTCCGAAACGCACAAATATATTCATGATCAAAAACAGAAAATGTTGGGACATAATGCTGATTGAAGTCTGAAGCCAACATGGACAGTGTACAAACTACTAAGGCTACAAGCCAAAGCCAAGAAAAACGAAATGTGATAAAGCACTGGGTAACAGTTTAAGGCTCACCTCATCGCTGTGGCCACACTTCTTCTTGCGGCAGTTTGAAGCCCTGAGGGGAAGGCGTGCATAGCAACTGCAAAACAAATTGCACAACGAAGTTGGACACATCAGCGAAGAGACGCTTGTCAAAGGTTAATCTACTTATGCGAAAGAAGAGAGACGGACATGACAAATGTCAGGTTAATTTGTGCCAGGTGTAACCACAACTAAGTTCAAGTATCAAATTGATCGCCTTTATTAAGTGCTACTAACACATCATAAAAAACTATACACAAACACAAGTTGAGGTGGAACTAAGAGATTGGCATGTGTGCCTACCTGCGGCAGATGAACTTGTTCTGCCTGTACTTGAGCGCCAGCTGCAGGAGGCCGGGATCAATTAACGGGTACGTCCCACCCTTGCCGCCGCCACGGAGGCGAAGCACCAGGTGAAGCGTGGACTCCTTCTGGATGTTGTAGTCAGCCAGCGTGTGGCCGTCCTCGAGCTGCTTCCCGGCAAAGATGAGACGCTGCTGCTCCTGTGGCACACCTGTGGTTATATAGATCAGGCCAGGATTAGTATGCTATCACCAATTCACCATTGATCAAGCTGCGACAAGAAATTAAAGATAAAGCACGATTTTTTTATGAAGGGCAGCTAGATTTGATGGCGAATTCGTGTTCAAAACTTCAAATCCGTCGCCCCGCAGGTTGCCGATGAAAGAAAGCTGTCCCTTTCTACTGTCCTAGCCTCCTAGGCACGGCCCTTGCTCTGCTCTGTTCACGAGTTACGACCAAGATGACCAATTACTCAGCGGCAGGAAGCAAACGCTCAGCAAATCTACCGATCGAAACCGCACAGAGGCGGAGAAATGTTTTTAGCATCATGGGTAAACCAAAAACGAAGGTCGAAACAAGCGGCCGGCTTGGTTCCAAAACCTATGGAAACAGCGGGGGCGCAACAGATGCGAGGAACAGGGCGGCCGGACGGCGAGCGACGGGAGCAAAAGGTGGTCGGACGGAGAGCGCACACACACCGACCCAGCATACAGATAGATAGGGACGAGGGGGAGATCTTCACTACCTTCCTTGTCCCGGATCTTGCCCTTGATGGCGGCGATGGAGTCGCTGCTCTCGACCTCGAGCGTGATCGTCTTCCCCGTCAGCGTCTTCACGAAGATCTGCATCTCGCCGGTCGCCGGAGTGGATTGCTGGACTGCGGGTGGTGGTGGAGGTGGTGTGGAGTGTGGACAGCGCCGCGGACTCCACGCCCGTTATATAGGCGGAGCGTGGGAAGGGAAACGCGCCCGCTACGAAACCCTCGGGCCCAAAGGGAATGGGACTATGGGAGCCCTGCAAGCCCGGGGTACCGTTGGTGCACCTAGTCTGTGTGCGCAGGCGGGCTCCCGCCTGCGTTTCCTCCCTTTTCCAATAAAAAATTCTCAAAAAAAATTAAACTAAAAGAAAAATAAATTCAAAAAAATTGAACAAAAAGTAGAAAAAAAGGAATACAAAAAAACAGAAAAGGAAAAAAATTGAACAAAAAGTTTGTAAGAAAACAAATGAACAAAAAAAACTGAAAAAGGAATACAGAAAGAAAAAAACTGAGATTCGTGCCTAAGATTCGTTCCACTAAACGCCCCCTTCAGGAGGCGTTGCGAAATTTTTGCCGCCTGTGGGCGGCAAATAGGATTTGCCACCTCTATTTCTTGCTTAGTGCTCGTTGCAGCGCGCTCGTATGCACGAGTTCTGTGATGGGTCGCGGCCCGCTATCACTCGTTTTTTGCTAATTTACTAGTTTTTGGCTAATTCTTCTGAAATAAACTGTTCATTTTACAAATTTAAGAAATAAAACGTGTTTTCGATAATGTTCAAAAATAATACGCCATCGGTTTTTCCCATGCCAACTGGATGTGTTGGGCTCGGCGAAGTCGGCCACGTGGAAGCGGATTAGTGGTTGCACCACACAGCCAGTCGATTAGGTTCCAAAATTTGAGCCAAATTTTTTACTTTTGAATTTCGTCATGCATCATGAGCATCCATATTAAATGGCCAAAATAAAAGAAAAATTAGGAAACATTGAAACGAGACAAGTCCAATTCCAAATTCAAACTCTATGAAATACACTATTATAATAAAGATGGAAGGTTCCTAATTTTCTCCCTTTTTTGCCTCTTTCCGTCCAGTGGGGGCGGTAAGGGAGGCGATATCGCCCGCCGGCGGGCGAGAGCGAGGCGGGAGAGGGGCGGGACGTGTCGTGGGATAATCACGGCAGATGTTACCTGGGGTAACTGATCTTGGGGCAAGTCGACACAGGTATTCGGGAGAGGGTTTAGCTCGTGGGAAAACATGGCGAAAAGCAATCTAAGAACCAGAGAGCAACTCGCCGGCTCTCGATATTATTATACTGGATACTCGATAACAGGTATTACAATATGACTTGAATCTCTGGCAAACTAAACCTAGGGGCCGGTTTATAAAGCACCCGTACACCCCTAACTTGCCTTTCAAGGCACATCTTGAGTCCTACTCGAACTCCACATATAAAGCCTAACTTTCCTTATCGCAACCCACAAGCCGGGTTACGAATCTCACAAGCCTTTGAGCCTTCTAGTAACCTTTTTACCCCTATCCGGGTATTGATCAGCTCACCTCGGGCCGGATTATACCTTGAAGTGGGCCTACCGGGTTACTATCCCCCCATCAGTAGTCCCCAGGATAGCGCGGGCTTCACAGATCCATTCTTGAAGTGCTCGCTATTCCTTAAAAAGACATGAAACACCCAAGCTTACGTGAACCGGGTCAAGTTACTTTAACATATGACTAGACATAGCTCCGCAGCGGTCATTCGACAGTTCGATCCTTCCTCGAATGCCCAACGAACATTCTCAAATTTGAACCCTAAGATATTAAGGCCCTACTCTTGATAAGGATCCCGGATATCTCGGGACAAATCGCATTCCAAACACCCGCAACACCAAATCTGTGCGGATAATTATTGCTCCGTAACCTCCGGCTTTCCAGCCGCGGGCGAGCTCACCACCTTCCTTATAAATATCAGCCGATGGTAACCCTAAGTCATTCATCCCGCTTCATCATCCCTTTCCTCCACGCTCCCTCGCAACTTCTGCCACTGGGCTCGCACGCTTCAAGAAAGATAAGGCCACCTCCGGCCGCACTCGTCCTCAAGCTATCCAGCACCGCCACTAAGCACCGTTGTCACACCCGCGCTTCTTCATCGAGGGCCGTGACGCAACACTCAAGCCGCGCCACGCACCTCCCTCACTTCGGACCTCAACTCCTTTGGTAAGCCTTTCTCAACCATACAATTTAAGCTCGCAGCCTTTTCAATCTGACCAAGATTGGATCTGGGTCAACCCGTAAACTGATTTTCCGATATCATCAAATTGAACCGCTTCGATAGACCTTAGTTCCTTTAGTCACCTGATACGTAGTCGCAGCTCATCCCCGCGCACTTATCGGCCATCCAACTTTGCACAAGATTGCTCGCAAGCTTTTCGATCTAGATCCATTCCACCTTGTTATTTCCGCCTGTCGCATTAACACCCGGAAAATCCTCTTTTTCCAGCTAATCCTTCCACAATAAAGGCATGGGCAACCATCCATGTACACCCAATTCACCTGAACGTGTAAGTAATTAGCAATTTACTCAACCTCATCTAACACCCGGAAAAATCTTCTGCATTTAATGTCGTAGTGCATTATCCGGGTTTCATTTTAGCCTTCAACGCCTTGACGCCTCCAAACCCGAATGATTTGATGCTCCGAATCTCACTCCATACTTTTCCTGTCCCTTGCAGGTCAACTCCATGGCTCCTAAAAGACAAGGAAGACACCCGGCTTCTGCAAAGGCCTCTCAAACCACTTCTGCCAACTGGGGTCGGTCTTCAACGACAAAGGCCAAGCTAGATGGGATGGCCGAGCTAGGAATCCTTCCTTCTCAAAAGGAAATACATTGGAGGGCTCCTGGCGATGAGACCCGTCCCACTCCTATCGGGAACGAGGTAATTTGCTTTACCGAGCATGTGACCCGGGGATTCCGTCCTCCGGGTCACCCTTTTTTCCGGGAAGTCTTGAGCCACTACGGCCTCCGGGTGTTCGACATAGGGCCTAACTCTATGCTGAACATAACCCACTTCATAGTTTTGTCCGAGTCGTACTTACGCACTCCGCCAAACCTTGTTCTTTTTACCGAATTATTCCAATGCGAACCATGCTATGAGAACGGTAACGGAACGCTTCTTACCTGCGGCGGGGTGTCTATCCAGCGCCGCAAACACTCACTGATGCCACCTCTCAACCTGAACTCTGACGCCAAAAACTGGCAATTATCCTTCTTTTATTGCCACGACACTTCTCCGGACGGTGAGAAGAAACTGCCGGGTTACTCGGAGACCCCCCTCGAGCCGTCCGAGTCTTTTAGTGCTTTCGCTCCTGACTCTGATAGGGAAGCAATTCGGCCCCTTTTGGCCGAACTATCGGCCCTTTCAGCCCATGGCCTTCTCGGACTTAACTTGGTAAAGACTTGGGTGGAGTTCCGGGTTCAACCCAACTCCATCCGCTCAAAGTCGCTGCACGAATACTCGGGTCACGTCACAGATTCCCTTCGCTATTCCACCAAAAACTTCCCTGCCGGTAACACCAACAAGACTATCAAGGGCTTCCTGACGGAGAGACTAGATGTCATAAAGAACACTACCGGGTTATCCCCGTTCACTCGGGAAAACCCCGCCCCAGCGGTAAGACCTGACTCCTTTTTCTCATTTCATTACTTTCATCCCTTATAGCCTCTAACCACCACTTGTGCTTATTTGTTCACAGGATAACGACCCCTTCTGGAAAGTTGAAAATCCTCCTCCTTCTCAAGACCCTGAAGAGGAAAACGAGTCTGCTGACGATGATGAGGGTACTCTCCCATACCCTTCACACCTGCCCTTCACCTGTGTTATTTCTCTTATCTGATACCTATCCGGTTTTCAGGGTCGGGGGATGAAGAGGAGGAAGAAGAAAATGACCCAGAGGCCACCGAGTCTGACCAGGAGCCCCCTGTTGGAAACAAAAGGAAGGCTAGAGGGGTAGTTGAAAAGGTTCCCTTCTCTTCTATGTCTCGTGCGCCTTACTCCTTTGCTGCTATGCATGAACTTAACGAGCGATTATCACATTCACCCTTATTGAAGGACCCTCTCCCGACTAAACGTAGGGTGACCCGGAATTCTCCGGGGGATGATCCCCTTAACCCGGGTATCTCCACTTCACCCACTCATCGGGCCAGTACCCCTCCAGCTCAACCTTCCCAATCTCCTCAACGTCATCCATCTCCTAATCATCCACTTGCCGGGCAATTTCGCGTGCCGCAGCCAGTGCTCCTACCGACATCATCCGCCTCCAGCGGCGAGCTTCCCCCGGACTATGCCGTGAACACCGGGTAACTACCTTTACTTACATTTTCTCGTATTAGTTACTTTTCTTTTTTCCGTATATTCCATTGATCAATGTCTCCCTTCTTTTCTCCAGCGCCACAGTTACGCTAAGCGACCCGGACATCCCTGAATCAGAAGAGCAGGGAGAAGAGAAGCCGAGTGATGACATGGACGTTGAGGTTGAGGACGAGGCCGAGGATGGAAATGGAGAAGATCCTTTTAAGGACCCAGTCCCACCAAAGACTGCATCACCCCAGCCCTCTGAAGAAGTGGACGAAGACATCATTGTAGAGACCAAGTCGGGCTCTCCTACCCCGGACGTTCAGACAATCCGGGTTTCGACCCCCAAACCCGGAACAACTCCTCCACAAGAGGGCCAATCCTCCGGCCCTTCTCGACTTCGCCCTGAAGACATGACCTTTGCTCAAATGCTAGATGCCCTCCATACCTTGAAGGGCGACGAAGAAAACATACTAGATGCCTTAATAACCAAGCACGAGGTAACCCCGACTAATCATCAATTGTCTCCATGCCTAGTCCCCAAGTTCCGAGTAATTTACTAGGTAACTTGCTTGGAACTTTGCATAATGTTTCTGGCTGATCCCTCTTCATGCTTCTTGACAGGATTACGTTTCACAGTTGGAGAAGAAGCTGGCCAAGTCCACCAAGCGTATTGGAAAAGAAACGGCCCTTCGTGAAGCTGCTGAGACTGAGGCTCGCAGGTGCCAAAAGATGACGAAAAAGTACAGGAAGAGAGCTCACAGGGCTAAGGAAAAACTTACAACTCTTTCCGCTCAAATTGCTGATGTTCACCGTACCGCGACTGGTAAGATTTTTGAATTTCACCTTTTTATGACTCGGATTGCTTTGATTTGAACACTTGCACTTGCTTGCCTACTATCTTTACTCCTTTTGCCTTTCTTAGCAGGCCCACGTGATGCTGCCCCCGAAGAAGATGACGCTGCCAAGCTTAAAACCATCAAGAATACTCTTCGCCAACTTTGCGGCGGAATTAGCTGGATACTTGATGAGCTGCGACTGCCGGATGTCAAGCCAGATAATATGAAGAGATTACTGGAATTCTGCTCCACGATCCCCGAGTGGATTTGGCATTGGAAACGATCCTCCTGCCGAGTTGGGGTAACCCGGGGGCTCGCACTGGCTAAAGCATACGCCCCCAAGCTACAACTTGCCAAACTTATGAGTGGATTTCCAGAGTTCAACTTGGATGGGTCCAAGTTTTTGCCAAAGGACTTCAAGGCTATTCAGAAAGAAGTCCGCCATCCGGCTTGCGTTATTGCTGACAGCTTAGAGATTGATGAGATTCTCCCTGCTTATGATGCTAATGACAAGGTTGTCAAGGCGAACCGCCCCCATCCGTTCGATATGCTTGCCCGTTGGAAGGAGCAGGCGATCAAGATGAAGGAAGAAGCCGCCAAGAAGGCCGAGGCCGATTCTGCTCCTGCAACTTCTGCTGCACAACCCGGGACTGCTACCGACCCGAGTGGCGCCGCAACTACTGGTGGCGACAAGGGCAAGGCCAAGATGGATCCTGCAGCTTGAAGTAATGCCTATCATTTCACACACGTCAGCCGGCAAAGCATCGTTAAAACAGTCTTTACTATTCGTTTAAGCAGAGCGCCTGTGCTCTTTTGATACTTTATGGTTTTTGTAACACTTTTATTTAAACTCCCAATGCACTTTTCGCCCCCTTTGGGCTTTTGATGAATGTGTCTTTGCATTTACTTATTCTTGATATCCACTTGCTTTATTCTCGATACCTTATACTTTTCCTTATACTTTCCTTAGCAAGACCCGCCCTCCGGGTGTCGTTGGCGTCTAGGGACCAGTTTTAGACCTGAATCCCTAAGCTCCTGAGACCCGGATGCGTGGCTTGTTTTAATTTTATCGGCTGGATGATGCTGTTTCTTCCTTAGAGCTCATAAGTCCCCAGTCCGGGTTTCTGCGTCTAGGGCACATGATTGTTTTCTTTCAAGGAAACAAATCGCCTGTCGCTGAATGCCCAAGACTTCAGGACAGCTTCTTATGAGGTTTGAAGTTATGCTTGATAATCGTTGAGTTTCCGGCTATCGGCCTTATACTCTGCATAACTTGTGGTTTAGATGACCCTTTCGACTATCTTGTACTATAAGCCGGCTTTCGCGTGGATACCATGTTGTTACATCAATACGAAAACGGGGTCAAGCAAGTCCCGTTTGGGTCTCATGACCGACATTTAATCGTAAGCGAACGAATCATGCCACTTCGTTGCGAGTCACATCGAGCTTAAGTAAGAATAGCCGAGAAATTTGGACTTCTTTGTCCGGTTATAAGATTGTAGCCGCACTCGTTTTTTCGAGTGACGGCCCCTATAACTCATTGGCATCAAGGCCGGGTCTTTTTTGAGTTTACAGCTGTGCTTGTATGAGCAACCAGCCCTCAAGACCTGAATATTCACATTGCATAAATAAAACTTGCTTCTTTTCTTGATAATCCCTTTTTATTTGATATGAAAAAATTGGGCCAGCAAGCCGCCTCATTAAAAACCCATCCAGTCCCCAAGGGTGCCCTGGATAGGAAAAGAGTGCGTCTGAAACCTGCTGCCTGTTACATCATTTTCTGCTAAGTATAGTATGGACGTAGCTGAGCCACGTTCCATGGTCTATCTCTTTCTTGCATAGGTGCAGTGGTATGAGCAGTGTCGTTATATAGATCAGGCCAGGATTAGTATGCTATCACCAATTCACCATTGATCAAGCTGCGACAAGAAATTAAAGATAAAGCACGATTTTTTTTATGAAGGGCAGCTAGATTTGATGGCGAATTCGTGTTCAAAACTTCAAATCCGTCGCCCCGCAGGTTGCCGATGAAAGAAAGCTATCCCTTTCTACTGTCCTAGGCTCCTAGGCACAGCCCTTGCTCTGCTCTGTTCACGAGTTACGACCAAGATGACCAATTACTCAGCGGCAGGAAGCAAACGCTCAGCAAATCTACCGATCGAAACCGCACAGAGGCGGAGAAATGTTTTTAGCATCATGGGTAAACCAAAAACGAAGGTCGAAACAAGCGGCCGGCTTGGTTCCAAAACCTATGGAAACAGCGGGGGCGCAACAGATGCGAGGAACAGGGCGGCCGGACGGCGAGCGACGGGAGCAAAAGGTGGTCGGACGGAGAGCGCACACACACCGACGCAGCATACAGATAGATAAGGACGAGGGGGAGATCTTCACTACCTTCCTTGTCCTGGATCTTGCCCTTGATGGCGGCGATGGAGTCGCTGCTCTCGACCTCGAGCGTGATCGTCTTCCCCGTCAGCGTCTTCACGAAGATCTGCATCTTGCCGGTCGCCGGAGTGGATTGCTGGACTGCGGGTGGTGGTGGAGGTGGTGTGGAGTGTGGACAGCGCCGCGGACTCCACGCCCGTTATATAGGCGGAGCGTGGGAAGGGAAACGCGCCCGCTACGAAACCCTCGGGCCCAAAGGGAATGGGAGCCCTGCAAGGCTGGGGGCCCGGGGTACCGTTGGTGCACCTAGTCTGTGTGTGCAGGCGGGCTCCTACTTGCGGCCTGCGTTTCCTCCCTTTTCCAATAAAAAATTTCTGAAAAATGAATAAAAAAGTTAAAGAAAAATAAATTAAAAAATTGTACAAAAAGTAAAAAAAGGAACACAAAAAGAACAGAAAATGAAAAAATTGAACAAAAAATTTGTAAGAAAACAAATGAACAAAAAAAACTGAAAAAGGAATACAAAAAAAAAAAAACTGAGATTCGTGCCTAAGATTCGTTCCACTAAACGCCCCTTTAGGAGGCGTTGCAAAAATTTTGCCGCCTGAGGGTGGAAAGTAGGATTTGCCACCTCTCTTTCTTGCTTAGTGCCCGTTGCAGCGCTCATATGCACGCGTTCTGTGATGGATCGCGGCCCACTATCACTCGTTTTTTGCTAATTATTCTAAAATAAACTGTTTTTTTTTTACAAATTTAAGAAATAAAACGTGTTTTCGATAATGTTCAAAAATAATACGCCATCGGTTTTTCCCATGCCAACTGGATGTGTTGGGCTCGGCGAAGCCGACCAGCTGCAATCGGCCACGTGGAAGCGGATTAGTGGTTGCACCACACAGCCAGTCGATTAGGTTCCAAAATTTGAGCCAAATTTTTTACTTTTGAATTTCGTCATGCATCATGAGCATCCATATTAAATGGCCAAAATAAAAGAAAAATTAGGAAACATTGAAACGAGACAAGTCCAATTCCAAATTCAAACTCTATGAAATACACTATTATAATAAAGATGGAAGGTTCCTAATTTTCTCCCTTTTTTGCCTCTTTCCGTCCAGTGGGGGCGGTAAGGGAGGCGATATCGCCCGCCGGCGGGCGAGAGCGAGGCGGGAGAGGGGCGGGACGGTAGGCGCGGGCGGTGGCCGCGTCGCCCGGCGGTAGCGCCCGCTACCGCCCGCACTGGCGAGGGGAGAGGGGCGGGAGGGGGGCGAGAGGGGGCGGTGCGGTGGCGTGGCGGGGCGAGAGCGTGGGCGAGAGGGGGGAGCGGGGCCGGGGCTAACGGCTAGCTGACGTGGCGCCCGCTGATTGGTCCACGCCAGCTAGCCATTGGGGTTACCGTTGCTGCCTGGAAAAATCTGAAAAAAATGGAAAAAAACCCAAATTTTCATCTCCTCCCCCTATAAATACCCCCATATCCCTTCACTCACTCCACACCTCACTTCATCTCCTCCACTCTCCATTTCCACTCCTCTCGACGCCATGTCTTCGTCCAGCAGCAGCAGTTCGAGCGACGGAATGGAGGGTGAGATGATCGCTGCATTCCAGGGTGATATGATCTATGAGACAGTTGATTACAATGTCGGCCCTGCGATACATAACAATGCACCACCAAGCCTAGCAGGCAGGATTCAGATGGACAACGAAATGAGGGACTCGCCGATGTATACACAGCTCAGCATGATTTGATTGAGCATGTGTAGGCTCATGCCTAGATTATGTAATTTTTTCAATTTTTTATGTAATTTTTTATTTATAATGTAATCGGTAACAATTTTAGTTCAATAAACTAATTTTCTTGCATTATTTTGAATGTTTTAATCTGAAAAATAAATGTTGTTGTGGAGGAGAGAGAAATGCTGATGTGGAGGAGAGAGAAGTGATAGTGAGGACTATAGTCCGTGCACTGGCACCGTGCCGTGAGAGTGGGGTGAGAGTGGGATGATAGTGAGGGGGAAAACTGACGTGGCAGGGCTATAGCCCGTGATGCACTGGCACCAACCTTATATGCTGACACGTGTATGGGCGTTATCTACGTGGCTTCGTCCCATTGGGTGGAAACGCTTGAGATTTTGTGTTTGAGTTCTTCTTTTTTTCTTTCCTTCTTGTCCTTGCAGGTTGCCTAGCCGGTTCCTTCCATGTGCTGTGAGGTTTATTTGCCTTTGTTTTTCTTCTCCCTTTTCTTTTATGTGGACACTTTTCTTTCTAGCCTGTCATCATCTCTGTGTACTCTATACTACAAAGAAGATGGAGTTTGATGACCTAAAAAGCACAGCCTGTTGTCTTCTCGGTGGATTTTTATTAATTAAATATACTATTTTTTGTTGTTGCCATGAATGCATTGGCTTTGTCTCTTCTGCTCAAACTTGGCCGCTAAGTTTTCTTTTGTTTTTGTTGCCATGGTGAATGCATTCGGTATGTCTGTTCTGCTCAAACTTGGCCGCTAAGTTTTGTTCTGTTTTTCATCCCCATGTGCTTGCTGGTTTGTTTGTTTTCCCGGAAGGTGAAGCTTGGTCGGTGCGTTTCGTATTTCTTGCCCCTTACGTTACCTCCTGCTGCTTCATCTGTTCGAGTATATATGCGCTCGTTGCCCTGGTCTTTTTATCCCCTCCACTATGGCTGGCCAAAATATTTGTTTGGATTTCTCTGATGCTTCTCTATCTAATGATGCTTCTGATTCTCTAGATTTACATGATGTTATCCCGCCTGTACCATCGACGACGGTAGAAGATTCTGTGTCTTCTTCTGTTTATACATGTCTGCTTGCAGAAGCTGGTACGTGCATGCTAAATTTTGTTTTTTATGTTTATTTTCCGGATGCTTGCGTACACGTTGTGATGCATGATGGTCACACTATGGCCGCATATTCGTTTGTTGGTTCCTCTGCCGCTACCGCGTCTCCGAATTTTTTTCGTGATACGGCAGCGCCTTCCGGCTGTTTCCCTGCTAGGGTAGCGTCCCAGGCCAGTGTTCACGGTGGCCGGGCAGCATCTGCCGGTGGTCGCCATGGCGGGGCAGTATCCCGCCGCGGTCGCCGTCGAGGGTCAGGCGGGGCAGCGTCCCGCGGGACGGATTCGTTTGTTGGTTCCTCTGCTCCGACATCGTCTCCAGATTGTTTTCGTGATACGGCGGCGCCTTCCGGTTGTTTCCCTGCTAGAGTAGCATCATAGGCCGGTGTTCACGGTGGCCGGGCAGCATCTGCCGGTGGTCGCCATGGCGGGGCAGTATCCCGCCGCGGTCGCCATGGGGGGTCAGCCGGGGCAGCGTCCCGCGGGACGGATTCGTTTGTTGGTTCCTCTGCCGCGACAGCGTCTCCGGATTGTTTTCGTGATACGGCAGCGCCTTCCGGCTGTTTCCCTGCTAGAGTAGCGTCCCAGGCCGGTGTTCACGGTGGCCGGGCAACATCTGCCGGTAGTCGCCATGGCGGGGCGGTATCCCGCCGCGGTCGCCGTGGGGGGTCACGAGGGCAGCGTCCCGCGGTGGTCGCCGAGGCGGGGCAGCGTCCCGCGGTGGTCGTGTCGGGGCAGCGACTCCCACCCCGCCCGCTCGTCCACGTGCTGCTACTTCTTTGGGTACGCAATATGCCTTTTTTTATCCGCTATGAATTTGGCTCGGACCGACTGTTTGGTTATTTCTATTTGTTGTCCGCAGTTGCCGATTTGCTAGCGGTTTCCCCTGCGTGTGCTACTGCCAATCGACGCAATCGCCATTTGGTAGACGCTTACCGTCTTTCAGTTAAGAAAGGTTAGCTGCTGTGGATTTGGTTTTGCTTAAAAAACTTATTTTCCACTACCATCTTGCTCTTAGTAATTACTGCAAACGTTGCAGGCCGGGTTAGTCCCGTTGAGTTGCCGCTTTCTATGCAGGTTATCGATGTACTTAAAGGTTGATTTTTGCTTCCCTAAACTTTGTATGCATCTTACTTACGTACATAATTAGTAGAGTTTTTCCCCTCCTATATATTTGATGCCCTGTCCTATTTTTATTTGTCTCCGTTCTGATTTTTCTTTCCCTTACACAGCTGCTTGGCCTGGACGTTCTTACTATGGTCCTCCACATCATATGTGTGTTTATTGTGATGCTTGCTTGGCGGTGGTAAACTTCAGAAGATGGCCAGTGCTTTGCAAGGATATTCACACCTGACTATTGGACAGAAATGAAGAAATAAGGAATGAGTTGTTGCGGATTTCTGAGAGATGAACTGCATACAAGCTTAATGAAGATGTTGTAGTGCTCCCCAGCTTTTGAGTTGTTCTCCTTAGATCTCGTGTTATCGCTCGATGGTTGAGCTTCAAAATTGTAACCTCATAATGTATGAGACCTATTTTGCTTGAATGTCAATGGAACCAGGGGTCAACTCCCTTTCTCTGAAAGTTTAAAATATATTAGAAGCCAACCTTGAATTTTTTTACTGCCAAATACTTTGATCGCCGGTGGCATAACCATGCAAATTTTCGTGTGTTTTTTTTCCACGGCTAGGTTGTTTGTTTCTTCTTTTCTACTGAAACTTGCCCCCTGCGTTTCCTATTTGCTTGGCTACTACGTTATCTGTTTTATTAGTATTACTCTCTATGTATACATATATATTTTTACTCCTTCCATTTTTTCCATTTTCCGGTCCTTACAGTGGCTTTTATCCATTCTGATACCTCTCACGCTTGCGCTGATGGACGACGTTTGGATATCCGTTTTGGAAAAGCACCTGGTTATGGAGGAATTTATCGACGCCGTTTGTTCTCCCTGCATGCTATTCATGGCTGTGTATAAAATTGATGCATATTTCTGTGGTGTACAGGTTTGTCTTCTTCGGGTTTAGAGGCTGTCAGTTCATGCCACGTCCACGGTTGGGGATAATTATGGGTCTTGTATTTACTGGCAGCAGATGGTACGTTTATTGTAATTATGATTTCTAGATTGTTGCTTCCATGTTGTTGGTATTTGTTGGTGTACATGGTGTAATTGGTCTTAGCTGCCGTTTGTTCAGGTCCGCCATATGGATCGTCTTCAGTGCCCCTGACTCCTACTTCTTTGGGATCATACGGAAGGATTTAGCAGTGGCATAGTGGGCTCATCCTTTCTTGTAGTAACGCCGCTGCCATGCGCTCATCCTCATCCTGGTGCAGCGACACCAAGTACAGGTTTCTCTACTGCAGCCTGCAGCAGCTTCGTTTGCTGGTTTCAGTTCCACGACACCTTATTTAAATGGTTTCCCTGATGTGGCTTTGCATTCTGGTCGCGGTGCCACTGTAGCTTCTTCGACTGGTTCACCCCGCTATGGAAGTCGTTCCGGCTTGGTTTCCCTTCGTGGCAGTGCCTCCCGCTGGATCCCCTGTCGTAGTTGTCCTTTTGCTTCCCCGGGCTGCTGCTCCTTTGGTACGTGCTCCTTTTGTTTTTGTTCTTATGGATGTTGTCTGATTGTCTGATTATTTGTTTCCTTTCTGTTCCCGGTAGTTGTTGATTGCCGTTGGTTTCTCTTATGCGTGCTACGACCAATCCTATGGTACATGCTTATCATCTTTCGGTCAAGAGAGGTGACACCACGATTGTTCTTTACTAGGTATTGATAATTTCTGCAGGTCGGGTTGCTCATTTTGAGCGGCCCCTTTCTGATCAACTTAATGATGTTTTTAAAGATTGTTTCTTATTGTCCTATACATGCTATTTGTTATTCCTTATTTTAGTTTCACTGTGGAGGTTTTGATTTTAGTTTCCCCTATACAGCTGCTTGGCCTAGCCGTTCTTACTACGGCCTTCCACATCATGTTTGTCCTTACTGTGATGCTTGCTTTTGGTTTTAAGAAAGGTGCAAGCGACATAGCAGCAAGTATAGGGTTGCTTACAACGGATGCTGCCGTGCAAGTCGGGTATATTTACCTGTTCACCCAGCATGGCCTTTGACTTTATGTGAACTTTTACGTTAGGATGGTGGCTCAGATTCAAAAAAAAAGTGGTTCATTCGGGAGTACAACTCAAGGTTTGCTTTTGCTTCCCTTGGGGTTCATATTGATAGATCTGTGAATATGGGTACTGGGCCTTATATTCAAGGCACCCAAGTGAATCTCTCAATTAGTTTTCCATAAAGACAGGTGAGTATTCCTTATTTTGGATTTCCTTTCTATTCTATTTCTTTCTCGCTTTGATTAGTAATTTTGGTTGCTCATGTTGAGTTGCCACTTTCTGTGCATGTTGATGATGTTCTCAATTCTTTTTTATTCTTGTATACACGTATCAGTGTGTTGTGGCTTGGTTTATTTAATTTATTTTTATTCTTCTCTAGGCAGCTGCTTGGCCTGGCCGTTTACACGTTGTAACGACTGACTATTAGACAACTGAAAGCGCATGGTTCCCCCATATGTGGTTTTGGTAATTAATGACAATCCTTATGGACTAATGTTTGCATTGAGTTATCTTTGTAGATCTTGTCCATAGGAAATAATGGAGTTCATGTGTTGAACTCTATTAGCTTCCTTGATGGCCATTGTTATATGAATGGATTTATATGAAGAATGGTCATGGTTTGAGTTGAGCTTATTGCTAGTATGTCTTGAAGAAAAGGATTAGGTGATCTTTCATTATCATCTTCAAGACAACATCTTTAGAATTGAGAAGCACAGATACAAGGTTGATCAAGCAAGCGATCAACACACAAAGCTACAAGTTGTACCAAGTGGGATTGTGTATCTCATGGTATGGTAAGCTTTTGTCAATATAGCTTTGTGAACTAACCCATGATATGTGTGTGTCGCATCTCTATGTGTGGTTAGGTATCTTTCCATGGGCATGAACCAAAAAGGAAGATTTCATATAGCCCATGGTCTATGTCGTCGTCAAGCGGTGTTTGTCATCTAGCTTGACGTGGAAGCTCAAGTGAAGCATCTAGAAGATATCCTATGCTTGATGCTTGTCACCCTTTTGGAGATTGTGGCCTTGTGAAGATTTGTCGAAAGGTCTCTCCCATAATTGTGTATGGGGAGCTAGTCTCTCCCATAATGGTGTATGGGGGAGCAACTTGCAAGTCTTCATCAAGCGGAGTTTGTGCTAGCAAACGCAATCAAGAAAGAAGATCCAACTTGAGAGAGTCAAGATCGTCATCATCTAGCTCAAGTGGAATGCTCAAGGCAAAGGTATAATCTTGATAGGTTTTCTAATTTACCGGTCTCGTGTCTTTGGGAGACCGGGTTATAGGATAGATAGTCGTACTATCAAGAGGGGCTCTCAAGTGAGTAACTCGATCGAATCGTTATGGAGATCTCAAACCTTTGCATACTTTGCATATCATCTTTCTTGGTTCTTATTTGGCTTTTGTCTCCTTTGGGTTTTAGTGATTGTCGTGATCTTCATGAAAAGCCTTGGTTTCTCGAAAACGGATTTCGTAAGAAAAACTTGTTGCGTTTTCGGTGGTGAAAATATTCCGCTCGTCCTTGAGAATGTTCCCACACCTTCCATGTGTGTTAACTTCTCCATACTTCTATTTGTATACTCCTTGCTATTATCTTTCCAATGCAATTGGATTTACCCCGTTCGGAGTTCATTCGCAAAAGTTACGTGCGTTTTCATGTAGGAGGTTTTACCGGTTGTTCCTTTTTGAGAGGCCAAAACCTTTCCCCATTTGGTTTTATCTTTCATTTCTGGACAATGATGTTTCTATG
This sequence comes from Alopecurus myosuroides, assembly GCA_028641055.1. Taxonomy (NCBI): domain Eukaryota; kingdom Viridiplantae; phylum Streptophyta; class Magnoliopsida; order Poales; family Poaceae; genus Alopecurus; species Alopecurus myosuroides. Next base: position 198,533,852 of record CM054063.1, on the reverse strand, counting down.
CATATTATTGTAGTGCTCGTTGTGGCGATTTCAACGAGCCCAAGATCATCAAAAACGGAGTCCGGATGAAAAAGTTATTGCAGTTTTCGTGTTGTTGTTTTTGTTAGTCTCGCGAGGGGCGGAAATTCCGGTTCAAGTTTGAACCGGAATATCCGGTTGGCATCTGTCCCTCCACTCCGGAGTTTTTGCTCGAAAACGGCTAAGGACCGGAGTCAAAACTTTCGGGAGTGAACCGGATTATTTGAACCGGATTATTCGGGGCAATACCAAATATTCCGGTTTGGGCAATTTTCGGACCATATTTCACACTGGCATGGGCCGGATTATTTGGAACCGGATTATTCACTTCGGACCGGATATTCCTGTCGGACCGGATTATTTGGTCCAGTTTTGAACCGGATATTTCGAAATATCCTGCTCAGACTGCACACAAAACGGCTAGTTTTTGTGGGGACCTATGTAAGGGGGATTTCTTCCCCATTGGTCCCCAAGTCTTCCAAGCACGAAATATCCTCTCTCCCCCACCATTGTTGACCTTGGAAAGCTTGCCCCTCACCCAATCCCTCCTATGATTCTTGCATATCTTTGAGGGAGAAGGTAGAGGAGATCTAGATCTACATTTCCACCAATCCATCTTGATGGGGGGATAATAACCCGGTAGGCCAACTCCAAGGCATAACCCGGCCCAAGGAACACGGTGCGCAATCCGGTTAAGGATAATGGAGCTTCTGGAAGGCCCAAAGTTTGTAGGCCTCATAACCGGGATTGTGGGTTACGGTAAGGAAATTTAGGGTTTGTAAGCGGTGTCCAGATAGGATTCAAGCTGCGCCTTGGAGAGTAGGGCCAAGGGGGTACGGGTGCTTTATAAACCGACCCCTAGGTCTAGTTTAGACAGAAATCTAAGAACCCTAGTAGTACCGCTTGTTATCGAGCATCCAGTGTAACCCTAGAGTTGAGTTATAATATCAAGATCGGAGACTCGGCGACTTTGATTGCCGGCTACCAGATTGATTTCCATCATGTTTTCCTCTGAGCTAAACCCTCTCCCAAACGCCTGTGTCGTCTTGCCCCAAGATCAGTTACCCCCGGTAACGTCTGCCGTGATTATCCCACGACACATCTTCCTTCTTAGTGAGGGAAACTTAGTAGATCTTGATCTTGGAGTTCTTGGTGTTTCTCCTCCATTGTTCTTGCTCTCTTATTCCCCCATAAGCATTTGTTGCTTTGTTGGAATTTGAGATTGAAGGATTTGAGCACTTGTGCTCTTGCCATTTGCATCGGTTGCATCGGTTTGCTCTCTCCACGAGGATTCGTGGAAGTTGAAAGTTTGTGAGCTTGTTACTCTTGGGTCTTGGACCCTAGACGACTTGTGGTGTTCTTGGGAGCCTCCAATTGAGTTGTGGATGCGTGCCCCAAGATTGTGGTGACACCGAGAGCCTCCAATTGAGTTGTGGATGCGTGCCTCGGGTTTGAAGGTTGCCAATAGTGGAAGGTGAACTAGGCCTTTGTGGTGGGGTTCATCGGAAAATAGGGTGAGGCCTTTGTAGCGTTGAGTAGGCCTTCGTGGTGAGCTCACACCCCTCCAACGAGACGTACTCCCCTTTTTGGGAGGAACTCGGTAATACATCTTCGTCTCCGTGTGCCTCGGTTATTTCTATACCCGAGATTTTTACTTATGCAATTTACATTGTGATAGCCTTCGAGCTTGAAGTTATATGTCTTGCTATCACCTTGTTACTTGTCTTGCTTAGCATAAGTTGTTGGTTCATCTAGTTGACCCTAGAATATTTAGGTTGTATGCTTGTTAATTTAAACACCTAGTTTATTTTCGCATTTAGCAAGCTTTAACCGGAAAAGTTTTAATCGCCTATTCACCCCCCCCCCCCTCTAGGCGACGTCGTTGTCCGTTCAATTGGTATCAGAGCCTCGTCTCTCTTTATTAGGCTTTACATCCTAGAGAGTACGATGTCGTTTAGAGAAATAGAACATGATCCCGCTTTTATATTCTATGGTAGAAACTATGATGTTTGGAAAATTCGCATTCTTAATTTTCTTGAGGACATGGATCCTAAGTATGTTAAGAGAATTGTAGATATGGATTTTCCTCCTCCAAAGGATTCTCAAGATTTATCTTTAGAGGACGAGGAAAACTCCTATCTCGATACTCTTGTATCTAATGGTCTCTTGTGCATTTTGAGCGATGTAGTTATTGAATCAATCATTCCTTTTCGGAACGCTCATGAGCTATGGACAAAATTTCAAGATATATATGATGTGTCCAATATTATTGAGGATGATTGTTCTCCATCCACTTCCGGCCGTGATGAGTTCACATCTTTCTCCACTCCGCCAACATGTGATTTGTCACAAGGAAATGATATGGTGAGTGGTGATAGAAATTTCATTGTAGATAGTGAACTTACTATTGAGTATACTTCATCTCTATCTCATTGCAACATTCTATTTTGGACTTAATCTCTTCTAGCACTCAAAATTCCTTACATGCTAGTATTGATAGTCCTTGCATATCATGTAATAGTTGTTCAACTAAATCACATGATGATATGCTTCCTATGTCTTGTTTTCATACAAACAATGCTTCCATTTCCTCTAGTACTTGTGTGGCTAACAATGTAGAGGAATCCCAACTTTTGTTGGAACAAGACATGGACCTCAATGGAGCCTCATGCATTCTCTCTTCATCACCTTCCTATCCTCACTTGTGCCTTATGGCTAGGGATTCAAAGGTATCTCCACCTTTGGAACCCACTACATCTTGTGATGATGAGGATGAGGATTTATCTTGTGGAGAGTATTCGGATGAGGCCTCCTTAATGGAGAAGGGTGAGTTGGTTCTTCTTGATCTCCCTAAAGGTAGTAAAGCTATCACTCCTTTTAGTGAAATATTGGCTTTTGCTATTTATAGCGCTAAAATAATTGAAAATAAAGGTGAGATTGAAAGAAGTGATGCCGATGAAAAGGCATCCCTCACTACGTCTCTTGAGGAAGAGTATGAGCTCCAAGTTACTCTTGAGGAGAAACTTGAATCTATCAGGAGCTCTATAATGAACAAATAGCCTATCTCACTAAAGCACGTGACCATACCAATGCTAAATATGAAGTGCTTAAAAATGAAAAGGTTGTATTTGTTGTTGGCAATGCTAATCTAATTGAGGAAAACTCTAGGTTAAATAATGAGATTGCCAAGTTATCTTCTTCTATTTCTAATGATGCTTGTGCTACTAACTCCACATCTTGTGAAGCATCTATTTTGAAGGAGAATGTTGAGCTAAGGGCTCAACTTGAGCTAATGACTAGCAAGTATGGGAAATTGGAAGAAAGTCATGAAAAGCTATCTAGCTCTCATGAGGATCTTCTAGAATCCCATACCAAGCTAAAATTAGCTCTTGAGGCTATCACTACAAAGGTAACATCTTGTGAGCCTCATGTGGTTACTAGCACAATATCTTCTAATAATGCTATATTGACTTGTGCTCGTATTAGTAATTCATCCTCCCATAATGTTTCTACATCTTGTGATGAATTGCTTTCCTTGCCTTGTTGCTCTAACAATGAAGCATCTACTTCCTCTAGCTCTTGTGTTGATTCTAACCATGTAGAGGAAAATAAAGAGCTCAAGGCCCAAGTCACTTCTTTGAAGAAAGACTTGGAAAAGTGTCATAAAGGGAGTTCCACACTTGACAAGATGTTGAGAGTGCGAAGACTTCCCAATGACAAGAGTGGACTTGGATTCAACTCCAATATCAAGAACAAGTCCATTATTGACAAGAAGAAGAGCCAAGAACAAGAAAAAGATTCGGCCAAGATTATTTGCTTCAAGTGCAAAATTGAAGGGCACCATGTTAGATCTTGCCCTTTGAAGAAGAAGCCTCTTAGTGATAAGCAACTAGGGAAGAGGCCTCTTGTTCAATCTCATGCTCAACCACGAGTTGAACAACGGCCACCTCCTAAGAAGACTCAAGCCAATGCTCCTCTTGTTGAGAAGCCTATTGAGAAGAAAGAAAAAAGTGTTGCTACCTTTGTCGCAAGAAGGGACACTTTGCTTCTTCATGCACTAATGGTACATTATCCAACCCTATACTTGTTGATGATGTTTATTCCATTAGGAAGGATAATGTGGGCAATGTGTTTGCCAAGTATGTTGGTACACCAAGTGGTGTCAAGAAAAGAACCATTTGGGTTGCCAAACCTATTGTGACTAACCTCTTAGGACCCAACTTGGTTGGGGACCAACAAGCTCAAACTTGATCAATAGGTGGTGTTGGAGGGCATTGGAGACTTGGCTATTTCATGAAGAATTAAGGGAACTTCATCAATTTTATTTCCTCAAGCCAAGTCACTTGGATTATATATATCTCTTACCCTATGTTCCTCCAAGCGGTAACTTGTATTTAAATCTATATACATTGAAAGTTGCTTGCTCCCTTGCATATGTTAGTTTTGTTTCTAGCATGTGTTTGTATATGTAGTGCTTCCTAGTTACCTATCTTGAGTAATCTAGTTATGTTTGTTGGTTTGCAATCCATGTACTTGTGTTCTTTGTGTTGAGCCTTCATTGCTATTGTTGTTTATCTTAGTTGGCTCTTTGGGAGATTAATGGACTATCCCATTTTGGGGAAGTAATATGCTTTGCACTTTACTATCCTAAAATATGTGTACATGAGGAATACCACTTAGTGTTGATATATCAATATTATCTTGTCTCTATATGGTATCTCTTTCTCATGAGAAATTCAAATTCTAATGCCCATTAACTTTATCTAGTTGGATTTATTTTCTTTGCCTCTTGTTAAAAAATGGATTATCACATTATGGGGGAGTAATAAGCTATGTGCATATTACAAGCCTAGAAAATGTGAACATTTGAGGTATTGCCACCTAGAGTTGATATTGTTAGTTATCTTGTTCCTAAGTGGCATGTTGCTCAAACAAGTTCCATATTTTGCTTAAAATATTTTGCGTCACTCTTCTTTGGTATCTTGTTTGTTAGAGAGTTCTTGTTGCCTTGCTTTTCAGGTTTTATTTGTAGCCTTCAAGAATCTCTTCCTAAGCATGTTTTTTATTGTTCCTATCTTTTACCACATGCTTATGTTTTGTGAATATGATTGTGAACCAATCTACCACAGAGAAATATCTCCATACATATCTTGTCTTTGACAAGTTATAATAATTTGTGGTAAGTTTATTGATCATATTTACTTTGGCCTTTGCTCTAACATTGCCTTCTTTCTTGCCAATGTTTTGTTTGGTTCTATTCCCTTGTGTCTTCCTTGCTCTACTCAAAATTTGTGTTGTGCTTTCTTGTGGTAGGAAAAGCAATGATCTCATACTTGTGCACTTATGTTCAAAGTCATACTTCCTTGGGTTGCACTATTCTTGGGGAAGCTATCCTACATTGAGTAGATCACCGTTCTTTATATTGGTATTGCATCTAATTGTTTTTATTTAATCTTGACTAGTGTTTGAATAATATAAATGAAGAGTAATGATTCCATTGTGTGCATTTTGTATTCAAATGCAAGATCATAAATAATGCACTATTATTGGAAGAACTATCCTATATGTGTTTGAACACTTGTTGTCTTTAAATTTGTATTTTATCCCAATGACTTGTCTCTTTGGAAGACGAATTTTTTTTCGTCTTGGCACTTTGTGTGCTATCATAAAAAGTGTAGAGGGTTTGCTTATTCTTTGATGTTTTTTTGGTATCTTCTCTATTTTGTTTCCTCAATCATGTGTTGATTTGGGTCTTGATATAATTTGGACAATTCTATTTCTTTTCACTCTTGTGAGTGGCTTCTTGGTTTAATTGGTTCTTTGTCCAATTTGTATCTTGTTTTGGTTTTTGAAAGTTTTGTGCATGCATATTCACTATATATATCTTTTGGCATGCTTACTTTCGATGATCCAATATATAGGATAAACTCCATCAAATCCTAAATGGCTAAGATGTGCTTGAAATTCAAATTCATATTAATTTGCACATATTTATGTGGAGTTTGTCCTATGTATTGTAGTTGTTCTAACTACTTTGGACCCAATGATTTTGGGTACCATTTTGTACTTGAATTTTGTTTTTAGGTACAATAGAGATACATTGGTTGCTTGCTCCATTCATAAGGAAGGTGTTCTCACCATGGTATTATAGGAGTCAAGCTACGATGATTATCAAACTCGCATCCTCTTCATCACCAATGTCGTATCGGTAACAAGTATCTATCTCATGCATACATTTCTAGCTTTCAACCTTGTGTAGGTTGCTTCTTGGCATGATTTCCTTTTGTTGCATTTCTTTTGGTTCTTGCAAATGTCTTATCAAAAGCATCTTTATTGCAACTATGAGTAAACCGGGATGATTACATACTAAGGGGATATTCATAAGCATTTTCATGATTCATCAATCCCAAGTATATTAATCTAGCAACTTCTATTTTAAGTCTCTCATATGCAATATTGATGAATTATCAAAAACCATTTGAATCTTTTGTGATATGCGTTACCTTTCTCGAAGCATTCCAACTATCATTTTTCCCTTGTGATATTTGTGATGCTTTGATGAGTTTTTGTTTGTTCATCTATATCCCCTTAAGATTAAATTAAGCTTAGTGCTTTTCTTTCAAGCAAAAATCTTATTGGTATATTTATGAACCTCTCTTGGATATCATGTTCTTCACCTTTGTACCTATTTTGTGTGTGCATGTTTCTTTGTGGATATATATCTTTGTGATTGTTGTCCACTTAGAAAATTATACACACGATAATAGTTACATCTTTAATTGATATTCTATTTCTTTAGTGACCACTTTTTATTGCTTTATATTCCTTGGTGGTTCCTAAAAGGCACAAGCTTTGCTTTTGTTTTGGTATTCCTTTTGCATCTTAATAAGCTTGTGGACCTATGTGTTTTATCATATGATGGTTTGTGTGTATGGGAAAGATATGATATGCACTATGTGCCTCCTATATTGAAAGACTATGTTGATGATTCTATCATCCTATTAGTCTCCTAAAAATGTTTTTCCTTGTCACACGCATCTATTTCGGTTGAGTAAGTCTTTATTTGTCACTTCTTGATCTTATTTCCTCAACTTTTGTTTGTTTGCAAGTTGCTTTGCTTCATTTCCAATCTAATCTCTTGCTCTTGTTTGTGTTCAAAATTATCTAGAAGAGAGTGATGATTCCATGTTGTGCACATTATATAGTAAATCAAACCTAACATTGTGCATGTATCTTGGGGAGTTCCCTCTTGATTTTCTAGAACACTTGGTTGATCTTATCAAATTATTGATTTTGGGTCAATCGGTTTTTCGGATCCTTTGGTTGGTTGCTTCTTTGTGAAAGTATCCTTCAATTTGACTTTTCTTGTAAATCTTTGGATCCTCAGTATAGTTTGATCTCCCTCCATCTATTCATAGTTGGAGATATGCACTTGATTTCACTCATATCATGAGGAATGCATACACTATGGGGGAGCTCTTACTATATTGGCCTTCTAATCTTTTTGCCCATTTCGGCAATGGATGCCAATGGGGGAGAAGTTTAGAGCGTTTAAGGGAATTTGGTTTATGCTTTAGTTTCGTTCTTAAGCATTTGACTTTCCATGCTATTGCATCCTTGCTCTTGTTTAGCATGTTTGCTTTATTCATCATATAAACCCTCGTAAAAAGGGATTGTCATCAATTACCAAAATGGGGGAGATTGAAAGCGCATGGTTCCCCCATATGTGGTTTTGGTAATTAATGACAATCCTTATGGACTAATGTTTTCATTGATTTATCTTTGTAGATCTTGTCCATAGGAAATAATGGAGTTCATGTGTTGAACTCTATTAGCTTCCTTGATGGCCATTGTTATATTCATGGATTTATATGAAGAATGGTCATGGTTTGAGTTGAGCTTATTGCTAGTATGTCTTGAAGAAAAGGATTAGGTGATCTTTCATTATCATCTTCAAGACAACATCTTTAGAAGTGAGAAGCAAAGATACAAGGTTGATCAAGCAAGCGATCAACACACAAAGCTACAAGTTGTACCAAGTGGGATTGTGTATCTCATGGTATGGTAAGCTTTTGTCAATATAACTTTGTGAACTAACCCATGATATGTGTGTGTCGCATCTCTATGTGTGGTTAGGTATCTTTCCATGGGCATGAACCAAAAAGGAAGATTTCATATAGCCCATGGTCTATGTCGTCGTCAAGCGGTGTTTGTCATCTAGCTTGACGTGGAAGCTCAAGTGAAGCATCTAGAAGATATCCTATGCTTGATGCTTGCCACCCTTTTGGAGATTGTGGCCTTGTGAAGATTTGTCGAAGGGTCTCTCCCATAATTGTGTATGGGGAGCTAGTCTCTCCCATAATGGTCTATGGGGGAGCAACTTGCAAGTCTTCATCAAGCGGAGTTTGTGCTAGCAAGTGCAATCAAGAAAGAAGATCCAACTTGAGAGAGTCAAGATCGTCATCATCTAGATCAAGTGGAATGCTCAAGTCAAAGGTATAATCTTGATAGGTTTTCTAATTTACCAGTCTCGTGTCTTTGGGAGACCGGGTTATAGGATAGATATTCGTACTATCAAGAGGGGCTCTCAAGTGAGTAACTCGATCGAATCGTTATGGAGAGCTAAAACCTTTGCATACTTTGCATATCATCTTTCTTGGTTCTTATTTGGCTTTTGTCTCCTTTGGGTTTTAGTGCTTGTCGTGATCTTCATGACAAGCCTTGGTTTCTCGAAAACGGATTTCGTAAGAAAAACTTGTTGCGTTTTCGGTGGTGAAAATATTCCGCTCGTCCTTGAGAATGTTCCCACACCTTCCATGTGTGTTAAATTCTCCATACTGCTATTTGTATACTCCTTGCTATTATCTTTCCAATGCAATTGGATTTACCCCGTTCGGAGTTCATTCGCAAAAGTTACGTGCGTTTTCATGTAGGAGGTTTTACCGGTTGTTCCTTTTTGAGAGGCCAAAACATTTCCCCATTTTGTTTTATCTTTCATTGCTGGACAATTATGTTTCTATGCATATTATTGTATTGCTCGTTGTGGTGATTTCAACGAGCCCAAGATCATCAAAAACGGAGTCCGGATGAGAAAGTTATTGCAGTTTTCGTATTGTTGTTTTTGTTAGTCTCGCGAGGGGCGGAAATTCCGGTTCAAGTTTGAACCGGAATATCCGGTTGGCATCTGTCCCTCCACTCCGGAGTTTTTGCTCGAAAACGTCTAAGGACCGGAGTCAAAACTTTCTGGAGTGAACCGGATTATTTGAACCGGATTATTCGGGGCATACCGGATATTCCGGTTTGGGCAATTTTCGGACCATATTTCACACTGGCATGGGCCGGATTATTTGGAACCGGATTATTCACTTCGGACCGGATATTCCTGTCGGACCGGATTATTTGGTCCAGTTTTGAACCGGATATTTCGAAATATCCTGCTCAGACTGCACACAAAACGGCTAGTTTTTGTGGGGATCTATTTAAGGGGGCTTTCTTCCCCATTGGTCCCCAAGTCTTCCAAGCACGAAATATCCTCTCTCCCCCACCATTGTTGACCTTGGAAAGCTTGCCCCTCTCCCAATCCCTTCTATGATTCTTGCATATCTTTGAGGGAGAAGGTAGAGGAGATCTAGACCTACATTTCCACCAATCCATCTTTCTTCTTAGTGAGGGAAACTTAGTAGATCTTGATCTTGGAGTTCTTGGTGTTTCTCCTCCATTGTTCTTGCTCTCTTATTCCCCCATAAGCATTTGTTGCTTTGTTGGAATTTGAGAGTGAAGGATTTGAGCACTTGTGCTCTTGCCATTTGCATCGGTTGCATCGGTTTGCTCTCTCCACGAGGATTCGTGGAAGTTGAAAGTTTGTGAGCTTGTTACTCTTGGGTCTTGGACCCTAGACGACTTGTGGTGTTCTTGGAAGCCTCCAATTGAGTTGTGGATGCGTGCCCCAAGATTGTGGTGACACCGAGAGCCTCCAATTGAGTTGTGGATGCGTGCCTCGGGTTTGAAGGTTGCCAATAGTGGAAGGTGAACTAGGCCTTTGTGGTGGGGTTCATCGGAGAATAGGGTGGGGACTTTGTGGCGTTGAGTAGGCCTTCGTGGTGAGCTCACACCCCTCCAACGATACGTACTCCCCTTTGTGGGAGGAACTCGGGAATACATCTTCGTCTCCGTGTGACTCGGTTATTTCTATACCCGAGATTTTTACTTATGCAATTTACATTGTGGTAGCCTTCGAGCTTGAAGTTATATATCTTGCTATCACCTTGTTACTTGTCTTGCTTAGCATAAGTTGTTGGTTCATCTAGTTGACCCTAGAATATTTAGGTTGTATGCTTGTTAATTTAAACACCTAGTTTATTCCGCATTTAGCAAGCTTTAACCGGAAAAGTTTTAATCGCCTATTCACCCCCCCCCCCCCCTAGGCGACGTCGTTGTCCGTTCAACAACCACTGTTATATTATATCGGAGTATAAAAAGAACCTTCCCACTCATCAAAACAACATACATCTATCACACAGCCTTCCCGGTCATCAACCTACGTACTACATGGGAACCGGCATCTCAAATAGTTGAGCAGCGAAGTAAAGATGAATCCTTCTCAGCATACAGAGAGACCATCGACCAAAAACCAAGACTCCAGCAAAAAAAGGTACTATTGATTACTAGATTTGTTGTACGTCATTCAAATTTATTATTTTTGGTATTAATTTCAACACGATTTTGAGCGTTTGCATAGGCCAACAAATAATGAAGATGAAAATTAAAATAGCTTTCAATTATTTAAGAAGAAATTTCTGACTAAATCTTATGTAGCTGAATTCCATATGCATGATCATACTAGAGTGTACATGTATTAGATCTATGATGGTATTGGCCGTATATGTGATGGGTAACTATGGACCTACCGCGATACCTAGGTCAGGCACTTACAACACCTTATAAAACTTGTTGTAGACAGCATATGAATAACTAGAAGGAAGCTGAAGAAAGTGCAGCATTGAGGGCAATACAATAGACCATGGGCTGATTTTCATAATTTCATGTGAGATAAATTATATCGGCAATGATAATTATACTACTGTATCTTCACAAAGTTATGTATTGCATATAACCTGGAAAAGATTTTTCACCATTTCTGGTGAAGATTGGTTTTGTGGAAAATGGTTGTTTCATCCTAACAATTGGTGAAGGAAACCTGGCAAGTAAAACCTGCAAGAAAAACATTAATAGTTAAGTACATTTGGCCATATTACAGAACATGAGAACAAAGAGGTACATGATGGTAGTGCACCTTTACAAAGGGGGCAGTCGTGTCTCCCAGCTGAAGAAAGATGAGCTGAACATCTTAACGGGTTAGGAGCTGCCTGTAACTAACTGAGCTCAAGCTCCTCATCATCAACTAAAGTTGCCTGTTCAGTTTGTAGTTCTGAGGATTCTGATTCATCAACTGAAAGAAGGCACTCCACTGGAGGATGCTCCTTCAGCTCAGTAACTCTGCGACATGGCACCTAAAATGGGGAGAAATCACCATTAATGGTCAACACAAAAGGTACATGAGGTACCACTTAACCACATTTAAAAGGTTAGATCTCATTATTTTTTGGAGTTCCTTCCAAACATGTTTACCTTTCTTTTACTCGGTGGAGGTCTACTCTTTTTGTTTACTTTCTTCCATGGAAAATTTTATTTCTGCGTATGAGGTTAAAAAGAGGAATTCTGAGTTGCTAATTCAGAACACACAACTAAAGACAATTTCAGATAACGTAGGTTGTGCCAAATCAAATCAAATAAGTGATATTACTTGGACACGCGTTCCACCAAAATCATCGAATGGTCTCAGTGACCTCAAGCAACCAGTTTCATCAATAAAACTAGAGTGGTCTTGAATTTCTGCATTTTGGGAATACATTGCATGCCACACTTTCTTAAACATTTGCCAACACCATTCTTCTTCGCATGATCATTGTTCTCACATGGAAAGGTGGATTTCTGGGCGGTAGACACCATGACCTGCAGATAAACAATTTTAGAAAGGTGGGAACTAAAATTAGACGTTTCAGTATAAAAATGCGAACAAATTAACATGGATTACAAAAAAGGAAAATAACACAGAAAGTTTGGTGGACAACATCTTCAGGTCAGGCACTAAAATGATTTGTCCATCAGCAACTGGAAAAACACAAACAATAATCTCGAAAAACAAATACAGTTATATCTGATTTTACATCTGACAAAAAAAATATTAGAGTGCCCTTAGAAAGAGTGTTACAACAAATGGTTGAACAAAACCAATACCATGTGGTTCTAATTACAAGAAAGCGGCCCGGTAATGAATAAACATTATGCTGGATCAGAATGGCTACGAGCAGATGACACACCACTAACTTGTCATTAGAAACACACGATGACACAAAATGGTAATGCTTAAATGTGGAAAATCTGTGGTAGAAATGACAATGAAAATGCTTATCAAGTAATATCTATACTCTCACTATGGATTCATAATATATGATTGCAATTACATAAAAATGCAATCTGAAATGGCAAAAGCACGACAAGTCCAGGGAGAGATATGAACACTGAAAAATCAGCGGGCTACTACAGCACATCCTCTAAGAAATATATGTAAGCACGCTTGAGACATGCTACCTATTCAAGTGCAACTCACAGACACACTACACCCAATTTCAAGATAGTACATATGCGTCTACGCAGGACCTGCACCACCAAGAACAAATGCCGCTTCACTAGATTTTGCATTAAGCAGCAGTATTAATAATGTTTTCCAGCTAAACGCTCCAGGAAAGTGAAAACAAATTTATCCCTATATAGTTTCTTTTAGTACGCCTCAAAACATATGTGATATAGCTGCAAACAATTATAACATCTGTAATGTAGCTGCAAGCAATTATAGCATCTGTAATGTAGCTACAAAACAATGATAGCATCTGCAATGTTTCCATGTGTAATATTACATTGGTGCCTTACCGATGGTTTATATCCAATAATATATTAGTCTGCCTAATTTTTAGCATCTCAGAAACCAAATCAATAAAAACAAAAGAAAACAATGGCCCTACACAAACCTAATTATAAAGATGTAATTAAATATATCGGTTAATAGAAACTTACGTGATTTTGATTGCTGCTCTTTGCCAGTAGGTACGCCAACTAAAGTGACTCTACTAACAACCCCCTTGCCATCTAATCACGCTTAAACCGTGGCATCGGCTACCATTGCCAGCAATTCTCTTGCTTCTGCATAGCGACCACTTTCTTACACTCAAAATCACCTTGCTGTCAACTGCAATACTGGCTACCATTTCAAGCAATCATTTTGCCACTACCCACCGAGCGTCTGCCTACCGTTGAACAGCATACTGTCGACCCCCTATTTCCTTCTTAATTTTTTCCTCTTTAAAACCTAGGAAGAATAAGAATTGCAGAAACATTAGGTGAGCCCTACCCAGAAGATCAAATCAGGAACAAGTCGATTGAATAACCCAAAGAAGTAAACCTAAAATGGATATAAAGAGGGGAAATGAGAATTGCAGAAGCATTAGATGTATCCAAAATATCAGATCTGGGCCAAGCACCAAAAGCAAGTAAAACCTAAAAAGAATATAAAGAGGAAAATTTTAGTAACCGTTGCAAACTGGGAAGGTTGTCGCTAGAAATTTCCACAGTGATATCTTGTCCCCCATTAATTTTATTACGACAGCTAAAAACACAATAGGAGAACGGTGCCCCATCGTTAGCATCATCTGGGAGAACACAAAGGCAAAAAAAGTAGACAAAATTAGATCTCACTAAATATTGTCAAAGCAAAATATTTTCCCCCATGTCGCAGCGAGAAAATGGTGGCCCATCATCCACGTGAGATGGGAGAACAAGGAACAAGGAAGCAAGAGGAAAAGGAAGCAACTCATCAAACCATCAATGTTTGAATAATTCGAATAATGCACTGAACCCAAATAATAAATTGATATTATTGATACCTATAATCCACAGCGAACAATCAACAAAACAAAAGAGAGACATGTGCTTCCTTTTGTTTAGGAATTTAAATGTATCAAGCTACTGCAAGATACAAGTGCACACTTTAAACCAGTTTGGTTGCTCCACATATACAATGAAGTAAATTGGACCCAATTCTTTGTCTTATTTTGGCAGCAAAATCTTTTTAAAATCAAATTATTCGAAAACCATAGTGTTCTTTTGCCTAGCGAACCAATACTTCAGTTTTGGAAAAAAATGGTCCAACCCTCTTTCTAATATTCTTCAAAATAGTGTAGTTTTCCCAATATTGAAGTATATAAAACTACCATTTTTGCTAGAACCAAACACCTCAAAGTATTTAATGCTTTAGTATTTCTGAAAACTGAAGTATTGGCGGAATACTTCAAAAATATTGAGCTCCCAAACGGGACCTTATTGAATAAAATAAACTAACCAATCAATTAGGCAAGGTCAGTACAACAAAGAAAACTATGAGCTTAGACTACATGCACTAGAAGACGAACTAATGGATGAATTTCAAGTACTGAACGAAAATTCAGTAACTGAGACAACCCTGACCTTTTTGTTAAGGAAGCAGAAGGCATTCAAGCTTGCATATCCGAACTCAAATGTATCATGTGTCTAGCTAATTTATCGTACAACTATCGCCAAAGTGATAAAATGCCCTGCAGATAGTTGGAACATATATGATATATCCCTTCCCTACAGCAACTTCATTCTCTAAATAGCCGACGAAGCCGTGAAAAAGAAAAGGACTTATACCAGCGCGACTCAGTAGACCAGGTACCGCGTTGCTCATGGGCGCGCGGTCGTCCGCCGGAGAGGCACCTCGCGCACAGCTCTCCTCGCCTCCTCGGAGGGTGCTGGCGTCAAAAATGGGTTGCCGCGAAGGTTCTCCTCGCCGAGGGGCCGTGAGGTGCCGGCATAAGAGGAACCGCCAACCCAGCTCCATGCCTCCATCCTTCCGCCTCGCGCCGCCATTGAGCTTGAGGGAGATAAGATTGTGGAAGGACAGAGGTGAATCCGGATCCATCCGCTTTTTTTTTTTGCCTGGGAGAAACTAAGCCGGCGATGTGATCTGGAACAATCTTCGAGAGAGGTACAGTGGTCTGATAGGTGCAGGTGCAGTGAGGAAGACGGTGCGGTCAGGCCAGGCATGGCCGTGTGGCTGTCAGTGGAATTTTTCCTGTCTCCCCACATGGCCTTAGCCTTTTTTGTTTTTTGAGGAAATTATGGCTAGCCGGCTACACCTCAGATTGCAAAGGTCAATACTCATATCTAGCTCCCCCGACGCCCCTCGAGAGCATCCCTTGCTGCCCACATGGACAGCCAGTCTGTTCTACTGCTTTCACTTAGGTCCGTTGGATGCTGCGAGCCAGCGAAATCATATGGTCGTGCATTTCCTTCTCATCCGCATCACACAAGTCGCGGTGACCTTTCTTATCGATTCCTGGGTTCAAGCCTCCCACAATTGGACCCTACAAACAGTATCTGCAGCACCCACACACATAAGGGCATGTAAGGGATAAATGTGTATCCATGTAAAGACTAAAAACATATATGTAAATATATATATATATTAATAAAACATCCAAAAAAACTAAATCGGTAATCTTGAACTTTTACTATTTACTATCCCAAATAAATATTTTACATGCACAATGTCCGCGCCATGCCTACTAGTTGTTCAAATGGTAACACATAACTATTTGTGAGCTTCCGTAAATTGATAATTTTAAAATTATAATAAATGCCAAATATTTTATAAAAGGAAGGACATCTGTTAAGAATGTTACGAGACATCAAAATATAATTTTTGCAAAGGCAATTTGTAACAGCCCAAAATTAGCACTCTAAAATTTGAGCAAAATTTTCACTTTTGCATTCCATCATGCATCATGGCATCCATATTAAATTGCTAAAAATCAATAAAGCAAAACTAGAAATCCTTAAGAGCAGGCAAATAAATTCACTAAGAATACTATTTCTTGATCTTCCATACTTGTCAAGGAAGTTCTAAAAAATTAAAGTTATAGTTTGGCAACTATAAATAAAAAATGTCAAATGTTTTATAAAAAGAGAGGCATTCAAAATTGGCTTCACTCAAATTCTTTTCAAATACTTTCAAAACCTTTAAAATTTGGAAACAATGGTTATGGATTGCTTCTCAACGTTGATGGGAACCTCCACTTCTGTTTTCAAGAATATTTGAAGAAGAAAAAATATGCCACCCATTTAATAAAGGAAAAAGCCAGAAATGACTATATCTCAATTCCAATGTTTTTGTAAAAGTTTTGACAACCAAAAATTATTTTGATCTTACAAATGTGTTAAGAAAGTGATACTTTTTTCAAAATATAAAATTTGCAAAGTCAATTAATTTACCAAAATAAATTAATAATGGAATTGTTCAAAAGGCCTTAAAGCAAATTAAAACAACTTTGTTATGTCAAGTTTTATCAAATGACGTGAAATTTTTACCATACCTTCCTCTGGCCAAATAAAAAATTTGTGCAAATTTTCATAAAGCTTTGAATTTTTTGAAGGCCTTAATTAACTTCTGCAACTCTATGGAATTTTCAAGAAATAAGAAAGAAAAGGGGGCAAGGGGTTCCTTGTAAAATGGATCCTTCATGTTGAGAACAGGAGCAGAGGCATGGCGCCAGTGGCTGCCAGCCACTTTTGCCACGCCGTCCTGCGCCCTGCCACGTCGCGTTAAGGGAGCAGCCGCAGCGCCCTGCACCCTCTGTCTCTCTCCCCTCTCCCTCGCTCACCTGCCCTGCACTCTCTCTCTCTCTAAATCTCTAGGCCCCCCGAAACCCTAGATCGGGCCGCCGCTCGTCGCCGGCGACTGGAGACCTCCCCGGCGAATTGGAGAGGGGAAATCGAACCACCTCGTCTCCCTCTTACTCCATGTGCATGGAATCGACGCGAGAAGCCACGAATCGTCGGCGTCGTCCGCTTCTTCTCCGCGCCCGACGCAGCTCCGGAGAGCTCGCGCTGCCGCTGTGGTCCTCCTCTGTCCTTGTCGTCTTCTCCAGCACGCTCAGGGTGAGCTCGCCGTCCTCTAGGACATCCTCCTCGCCCTCCTCTCGTTCTGTGGCGCCATGTCCCCGCTAGGCCGAGTGGCTCCGCTGTGGTAGCTCGTCGCCGGAGCACTTCTCGGCGACCATTTGGTCTGTAGGGCCGCCACTAGGTCCTCCGTGTTACGCCGAGTGGGTTGCGCGCCCTCCCGGCCTCGCGCGCGCCTCCTATTGTCGCCACCGTGCTCGGCTCCATCGCGAGCGCGACCACGCGCACGCCGGTCTGCGCCTCCGGCTAGTCAAACCGGCCAGTGAGGCCGGTGCTGACGTGCCTGCCTGCGTGGGTCGCGTCCCACATAACAGTGTGCCGTGCCTCATGGGTATGCCCCCCTTGTTAAAAACGTTTCAGTGTAATTCTGTGAAAAATAAAAGAATTGGAAAAAATGGAAAATTGATCTAAAACATTTTCTTGTAAAATCCATAACAATTAGAAAAAGATCCAAATGAGCCCATTCAAATTTCTAGGGGTTCATATTAAAATTGTCTATCTTTTGGAATTACGTTTACACAAAATTGAAGAATTGCACTTATTAATTAATTACAGAAAAGTCCTACAAAAATTGAAACTTTGAAACTATATAATTTTTGCTCTGTTTTTCGAAACTGAGCAAACATGGTGTCAAAATATTTGTCTTAACAAAATCTACACATCCATATTTTATTTGGACAGAATTGAAATAATTTTCTTCGCTGTTGAATTAAAATACCAGAATGACAGAATTAAAACCACATTTGAATATTTCATATCTGGTAAAATAATTATTGAAAAATTATGTTTAAGACCTCAAAATGTTCAGAGGAACAATTTCTATCTATTTTGAACCTTGTTGCACCTAAATAAAAATTTAAATAACATGGTTCTTTGCATTCCCCTAAAATGACAGATTCAAATGCCATTTTTAAATATTCACCAAATATTAATAATTTCCCAAAAAATTGCAAACAATATATCAAAATGCTCAACAAGAAAATTTCTAACAAAAAACATCATCCGCATGCACGTTTTCACCATATCCTAGTACTGGTCCTTAGAGAAAAAACCCTGGGGCATTAAGATAAATATGGGTGTTTCATTTTACTAATGCGTTAATTGTTTTGGACCCATTTAAAACGTTGCTCTTGTTTAATAAATATTTAGCTGCACTAACTTGTCATGTCATCATGAGTGTGAATTGCAATTGTATGTATTCGTGTTATTTATTTGCTCTCTCTGCTTGTTGTGTATCGGTAGATCCAGAAGTCGCGGTTCCACAACAATACTTTGACGAGTCGTACTACCACCCTATCACCAAGGCAAGCGTAAATCCACCTCTTGAGCATCTCTCTACTCCTATATTTTCCCTCAAGTATTTTATCCACCATAATATTGCATTCGATTCAAATGTCAAATTGTTATAGTATCCTAGTAGTTGCATTTTGTTCCGGACACCATTACCTGTTTTCCTTCCTATTATCCACAGTATTGTTGTGTGGCCCGAGATATTGCTATATGGTACTTAATTTCTTAGCCATGCCTAGTTGAGTGTTTTGGGTCTGATGGATGGATCATGGTTGGAAGATATTAAGGCATGTCCGGATGTGTTGGAGGCATGTGGTCTTCAATTAAAATGCTAACAAGCGTGGATGAGTTGCCATCGGTGAATGGTA
This sequence comes from Alopecurus myosuroides, assembly GCA_028641055.1. Classification (NCBI taxonomy): domain Eukaryota; kingdom Viridiplantae; phylum Streptophyta; class Magnoliopsida; order Poales; family Poaceae; genus Alopecurus; species Alopecurus myosuroides. The sequence continues at coordinate 198,515,082 of CM054063.1, read as the reverse complement.
GTGCTTTGCCTCACTCATGCCCCTAGGAGCGAGTTCTTTACCTCTTGAACCAAGAATGAGCGTGCTTCCATCGATGGGATATATGGAATCCCTATTGACTACTAACTTGTGAGGGTCTAGCCAAGGGTCCTCTAGTTTGAGCTTTCCATTTGCGTGTGCATGAAAAGATGGAAGGATGAACAAGGACAGTGGTGTTTAGGATGTGGCTGCGGTCCAGGGTGTCGGAGGCACTGAACCTGGACTTCTACACACTGATGATTGATATGTTATAAACGTATCCCTAATTTCTGATGCTCCATGATGATATTATGCCAATTGCTACATGTTTTCTCCCTTGTTTATGTCATTTTTATAGATTTTTCGGACTAACCTATTGACAAGATGCCATAGAGCCAGTTCCCTGTTTTCTACTGTTTTTAGTTTCAGAAAAGTTGTTCTGGAAATATTCTTGGAATTGGAAAATTCGAAGCCCGGAAGTCGTATTGCCCCGGAAGCAGCCAGAAGACCGAAGAGGAGTCGAAGAGGGGCAACAGGGGGGCCACACCATAGGGGGGCGCGGGTCCCCCTTGGCCGCACCACCTATAGGTGTGGGGCCCCAGGAGCTCCACCGCCTTTGCTCTTTCGCCTATTTAAGCCCCCCGGATGGAAAACCCTAAGTACCTGATCAAAATCCCAGAAAAAGTTCCGCAACCGCCGTCACCGTCAACCCTAGATCAGGGGGGTTCTGGAGCTGTTTTCCGGCACCCTGCCAGAGAGGAAATCATCACCGGAGGCTTCTACATCACCATGCCTGCCTCCGGAGTGATGCGTGAGTAGTTCATCCCTGGACTACGGGTCCATAGCAGTAGCTAGATGGTTGTCTCCTCCTCATATGCCTCCATGTTTAGATCTCGTGAGCTGCCTACCATGACCGAGATTGATCATGTAATTCTATATGTTGTGTTTGCTGGGATCCGATGAATATTGACCTTATGACAAGTTGATTATAGTCTTTATTGCATAAGTTATTTGTGATCTTGCATGCTTTCCGTTGCTAGTGGTTGCTCTGGCCAAGTAGTTGCTAGTGACTCCAAGAGGGAGTATTTATGCTTGATAGTAGGTTCATGACTCCTTGTTGCCTTGCTCGAGTGACAAAAACGTGAAGAGGGAGGATGTGATGTTTCCATTAGGGAGAAAACAGCGGCGAGAGTATCCGCGTGTATAATCATTGCTTACATTACACACTTTGTTTAATGCAATTATCTGTTGCTTGCAACTTAATACCTAAGGGGGTTCAGATGATAACCTGAGGGTGGATTATTAGTCATAGATGCGGATGGATGTTGGTCTATGTATCTTGTTGTAACGCCCGCACTAAATATCATAGTAATCTTCATGTTATATTATGCACTACGGTGCAACCTCTATTTGTCAATTGCCCAGCTGTAATTTGTTCACCCAGCATGCTATCTTTTATGGAGAGACACCACTAGTGAACATATGAACCCCGGTCCATTTTCCACACTGTTAAACAAAACCACAACAATTTCCTGCTCTCTCTACTTTCTGCAAGCATACACTATTTTTCCACACTATACGTCTAATCTTTGTTTTTAGCAAGACCAGTGAGATTGACAGCCTCATTGTACCGTTGGGGCAAAGTATTTTGGTTGTGTTGTGTGTAGGTTCCACGTTGTTGCTGACACCGGTGAAGTGCCAGCACCACTGTTAGTGAAATTAACCTTCCCAAGATCCTCTTTCTCCTACTGGATTGATAACCCAGGTTCTTAACTAAGGGGAAAACTCCTACCGTTGTGCTCATCACACCCTCCTCTTGGGGTATCCCAACGCAAGCATCAAGGATTTTTCTGGGGCCGTTGCCGAGGAGAAGGAAGTCTTCTGGCAAGGGGAGTCTCTCACTCTCAATCTCTTTATTTTGGTTATTGTCTTGTTTTTATTTTTGTCTTGTTTTTATTCTCTATATTGAAAACACAAAAAAATAGTTTACTTCATAGCCGTTATTTATTTGCTTTCTTTTATGTCTAGTTTTGTTCCTGTCACTATGTCACCGGAAGAAACAATCTTCACTATCAAGCAAGAGAGTGAGGAGAGTTTCAAGGAAGCTTGGTCTAGGATTCTTGATTCCTATATTAAAACTGAACCCATGATGACTTTGAATTTATTTCTTAGTAGTTTTTTACTTTGGTCTTGTTCTTTGCTATAGATATGCTTTAGACTCTGCAGTAGGAGGAGACTTCCTACGTAGTGATGGGGATCGAGCTCTTAATGCCATAAAAAAAGTTGATTGCAACTTCTAGCTCAACTAGTAAAATTGATTCATCCCTTGTGAGTTTTCAGGCTAGATTAAATACTCTCGAAACAGATATATCATGTTTAAAAGAAGCCTATAACCAGATTCGTGCTTGTTATGATTATGTGCCAATAAACTCTGAACCTTCAATGTGGATCCCCACAGTAAAAGTAGTGATAAATAATGGAACTTTTTATGCTCATTGCGATATTATGACTGAATTTGTCTCATGCCTAGAAAAATCTACGATTCTTTGAATCTTTGGAAACTTTCTGAAGGGGGAGAAGAAATACCCCTTATCAATAATACCACTATTTTGCCCATTGGGATAGTTGAAGAAGTGTTTACTAAAATCATGGGAAGTACCGTATCCACTGATTATCTTGTTATTGAATGTGTAGGAGAAGGAAGAATTACGCTTGGAAGGTCCTTGCTGAAACTCCTGGGGACAGTAATAGATGTGGGGAATGGTACATTAAAATTTACCTTCACACCATGTGAGCACACATTCCCCAAACTCAAGAAGAAGGGTAAGAGGAGTAAAAAGAGAGTTATTGGCATTCATGTTCATGCCTCTTCACTTGAAAATACTTGATTCGATCTTTTATGCCTAGCTGAAAGGCGTTAAAGAAAAGCGCTACCGGGAGACAACCCGTTTTATTTCTCTGTTTTCATTCTGTTTTTTCCTTTATTTTCTTTGGTGTTCTTTGCACCTGGATGTTTTTTATTTCCTTAGAAACCCCTCTGTATCTTTTATTTTGTATTTTTGTTGAGCCAAGTAAAGCCTCTAGTGGAAAGTTGACACTATATTTCGGATTTCTACGCGGAAAACAGATTTCTGCTGTCCACTGTTAATTCCGTTAAAAATCACAGAAAATTCAAAATGACATGAGATTTTTTTTCTTAATCCTGAGTTATATACGCAACTTTTCTTAGTTGACTAATTTTTTATTTGAGCAACATAAGATTTTCTAAAAAAATCAATCTCTTCCTTCTGTTCTGTTTTGACAGATTTCTGCCATTTATCGCATTTGCATCTTAATCTCTTTCTTTTGGTGTTCTTTTGAGAAAAAGAGTTTTAAAATAAGTTGTGACAGTGGATAATGTGTTTTTGATTGCTAGTCTTGTGTTGAAACTGAACCATGTGAGTTTATTATTTCGATTGCACTAAGGTTGCTAATGAAGATTGTGAGGATTTTTTATGTGAAGGAAGTTTTCAAGGGTCAAGGGAAGAGGATGATATGATGTGATCAAGAAGAGTGAAAATCCTAAGATTGGGGATGCCCCGGTGGTACATCCCAGAAAATTCCAAGAAGACTCAAGCGTCTAAGCATGGGTATGCCCAAGGCATCCCCTTCTTCATCAACAAATTATCAGGTCACTTCTAGTGAAACTATATTTTTATTCGTTCGCATCTTATGTGCTTTACTTGGAGCGTCTTTTATTTTTGTTTTCCGTTTGTTTTCAGTTTGTTTTACTTTCATAATAAGATTGGTTGGACCCCAGCATTCTTTTATTGGAGAGTGACACGCTCCGCTTTTTCTTGAGAATACATTGTATTCTTAGTCTCTGTTTGGCTGTTGCATTTATTTAGCTCCTGTTTTGCATGCATCTCTTATCAGAGCTGTTAGTTTTAGTAGTATTTGAGTACTATAATTTTTGCTTGCTGTATCATAAAGAGTATTTTTGTTAAAGCATGTTTTGTATGGTGCTTTTTGGGAGAAAGAAAACTGCTGCTTGAAGTAGAATCTATAACAATACTAGTAGAAGCTTGTATAGATTGTGGCTAAAACTTTTTCATGCCATGCTAAATGTTAGTATTTTAGTTTTGAAGTCTTGTTGTTATTGAGTAGCATGATTAGCCTCAAATAGCTAAGAGTGTTTAATATGTTTTGAAAGATTCATGAGTTGTTCTTGTCATAGTAAAGCATCAATATATGGTATTCTCTTTTGAATGTTTTATTTGGTTGACTTGGCGCATTCTCACGCCATGTTTATGACTACAAACCAGTCACAAATAGCCTCCATAACCACTTAGTTTTTGAACTTGTGATACGGCTTATGTTTTAATTAATGATGCTTATGTCTCTATGCATGATTATGGCTCTTATGCTCTCTTGATTTGACGCTCCCAGTCTTTTGCTAGCCTCGACTTGTAGTGAGTATGAGCTCTACTCGTGCATCCAAACTCCCTTAAACCAAAAAATTTCCCATTGTGTCCACCATACCTACCTACATGTGGTATTTAACCACCATTCCAAGTAAATTGCTCATGTGTTACCTTTAAAACCTTCAAAATTATTCCTGCTTTGTGTTCTTGTTTTTGCTCATGAGGACGTCAATAAAGAATCTTTATCTCACTTGTTGATTGGATTTCACACCCTGGACTAGTGGCTTCATTCGCTTATCCAAATGATAGAAGAGCTAGCAGCGGGGTGCCCAGCCCCAAATTAATACAAACAAATTCCCTTCACTATTTTTGCCCCTGTTCATATCAGTCAAAGCATAATTGTGTAAACAAAAGAGAAACAGGGATGACCTTCTACACCAGTTGCGTCCTTCAGCATGGGAGCCGCTCTTGTGAATCTAGTTGGCTTGTGACGTATTGTATTGTCTGTTTACCATTCGTTGACACTAGCATACACCTATCCTAAAATATAGACATTCCTCCACAAATGTCAAACTTTTAATACCTCTGTTTAATAAAATAAAAAGCTCTCGCACATGGGTGATCCCTGCTTCCCTCTGCGAAGGGCCTTTCTTTTACTTTTATGTTGAGTCTCCATCTTCTAACTTTATGCACAGTTGAGAGAGCATTTTTGCCATTCTGAGTTTTATGTGCATTTATCCCATAAACATCAATAATTACTTCATGATGTGCTATCATTTGTTCCTAAATTATTTGTTCTAGTCTTCCTCTTGAACTTTGAAAGTGTCCTTGCATTTCTGTTGTATCCCACTCTTAAGTACTAGCGAAATACCACTTTGACATGCTTTCTCTATACCTGAGAAAAACGTTTACCTTTTTTGCATTATTATTCATGATCCTTTATTTGAGTTGCTCTTCGTTATGCAAAGTAATTGCTATGCTTTATTATTAAATTTTTATTTATCATGCATATGTTTAACGTTTTAAGATCTCAGCGTGCATATGCTTTTACATTAGATTGATCAAGTTTATGTTAGTAGCATGTCACCTCAGAAATTATTGTTTTATCGTTTACCTACTCGAGGATGAGTAGGAACTAAGCTTTGGGATGCTTGATACGTCATAAACGTATCCCTAATTTCTGATGCTTCATGATGATATTATGCCACTTGCTACATGTTTTCTCCCTTATTTATGTCATTTTTATCGATTTTCCGGACTAACCTATTGACAAGATGCCACAGAGCCAGTTCCCTGTTTTCTGCTATTTTTAGTTTCAGAAAAGTTGTTCTGGAAATATTCTCGGAATTGGAAAATTCGAAGCCCAGAAGTCCTATTTTCCCCGGAAGCATCCAGAAGACCGAAGAGGAGTCGAAGAGGGGCAACAGGGGGCCAAACCATAGGGTGACGCGGGTCCCCTAGCCGCGCCACCTATAGGTGTGGGGCCCCTGGAGCTCTACTGCCATTGCCCTTTCTCCTATTTAAGCCCCCCGGATGGAAAACCCTAAGTACCTGATCAAAATCCCCCAAAAAGTTCCGCTGCCGCCGTCACAGTCAACCCTAGATCAGGGTGGTTCTGGAGCTGTTTTCTGGCACCCTGCCGGAGAGGAAATCATCACCATGCATGCCTCCGGAGTGATGCGTGAGTAGTTCATCCCTGGACTACGGTTCCATAGCAGTAGATAGATGGTTGTGTCCTCCTCATATGCCTCCATGTTTAGATCTCGTGAGCTTCCTATCATGATCAAGATGGATCTTATGTAATTCTATATGTTGTGTTCGCTTGGATCCGATGAATATTGACCTTATGTCAAGTTGATTATAGTATTTATTGCATATGTTATTTGTGATCTTGCATGCTTTCTGTTGCTAGTGGTTGCTCTGGCCAAGTAGTTGCTAATGACTCCAAGAGGGAGTATTTATGCTTGATAGTGGGTTCATGCCTCCTTCTTGCCTTGCTCGAGTGACAGAAACGTTAAGGGGGAGGATGTGTTATTTCCATTCGGGAGAAAACAACGGTGAGGGTACCCGCGTGTATAATAATTGCTTACATTACACACTTTGTTTAATGCAATTATCTGTTGCTTGCAACTTAATACCTAAGGGGGGTCGGATGATAACCCGAGGGTGGATTCTTAGTCATAGATGCAGATGGATGTCGGTCTATGTATCTTGTTGTAATGCCCGCACTAAATATCATAGTAATCTTCATGTTATATTGTGCACTACGGTGCAACCTCTATTTGTCAATTTCCCAGCTGTAATTTGTTCATCCAGCATGCTATCTTTGAAGGGGAACGTAGCATAGAAAACAAAAAATTTCCTACACGCGATAAACCCAAATGGCCAAGATCTAATCTATGAGATGAAAGGCAACGGGGAGAAAGAGAGTCTTGAGATAACATACCCTCGAAGACTCTAAGTGGTACGAGAAAAGATCTCGTTGTTGGCGTAGTCGTTCTCACGCCGATCCGAGCGAGAAGAAGAGCACCGCAATCCGGCGGTGCCTCCGTAATCGGTCACACGTTCAGCTCGATGAAGACTTCCGTTCCCTCGTTCCAGCGGGTTGCGGAAGTAGAGTATCCCTCCGGAATTCCAGCAGCACGACGGCGTGGTGGTGGTGAAGAATCCCACGGTCAGGGCTTCGCCAAGCCGGAGACCATGGAATGGAGCAGCGGATGGAAGGGAAAATGTGTGAGCAAGTGTGTGGAGAAGAGAGAGCCCTCACCCTCCTTTTATAGGGGAGGGGGAGGCAGCCCAAGGGGGGGGGTGCGGCCAGCCATGGGTGCCCCCACCCCTTCCTCTCTTCATGTGAGTGGAAGGTCCACTCAAACCCACTCAAAAATCCCTTAATTTCCCACTTGGAAAATCCAAAGGTTTTCTTTAATAAATAAATAAAACATTTTTATTTCTTTATTTATATTTTTTAATTCCATTAACAAACATTTGCATGCAGCACCTCGAACCATTTGTTAATTCTATTAACAACCATTCGACGAAAAAACCCCTTGAACTATTTCAATTTTCCCGAAACAATTCCGGAGCTGCCCAAAATATTCTTCGGTATTCCGTATCCTCTCTAAACGCTTCATCGGACCTTAAGTGTGTCTCCCTACGGTTCGTGAATATTATAGAAATGATCGAGACTCCTCTCCGATCAATAATCAACAGCGGGGTCTGGAAAACCGTGATGACTCCTATATATTCAACGATGACTCTCGTGATCGTGTGAACCTTTCAACGTCGTAACGATTTCCCTTTGTCTCGCGATATATTACTTGTCCGAGATCCGATCATCGGTATCCACTATACCTTGTTCGATCTCGTTATCCGACAAGTACTCTTTTCTCGTTCCCGTGATATAACATCCTAGTGATCAAATCACTTGCTTGCAAGCGGTGTCGATGTGATATCACCGAGAGGGCCCTGAGTATATCTATCCGTCATATTGGATGGACAAATCCCATTCTCGATCCATGAGCTTCAACCAATACTTTCCGAATATCCAATGCCACCTTTATAGTCACCCTTTCACGGTGTGACGTTTGATGTCATCAAAGTATTCTTTCGGTATTAGTGATTAACATGATCTCATGGTCTAAGGAATAATGTTACTCCGAATGTAAGACGTAACAACAAAACTAAATGACTTGATCGTATTGTTATACTTAGTTTAGGGTTTAAGTTCATCATGTCATTCTCCTAATGACATGACCCTGTTATCAACAACATCCAATGTTCATGATCAGGAAACCTTGATCATCTGTTTAATCAGCGGGCTAGTTAAAAGAGAGGCTTCACTAAGAACGTTGGTTTGTTTATTAATCACACATGTATCAATGTTTCCGGTTAATACAATTCTAGCATGAGAAATAAACATCTATCATAAACAAGGAATAACATAATAAACACTTTATTATTGCCTCTCGGGCATATTCCCTTCAGTCTCCCACTTGCACTAGGGGCAATAATCTATATTACATAGTGATGAATCTAACACCCATGGAGTTCTGGTGTTGATCATGTTTTGTCCTTGAGAGAGTTTTAGTCAATGGATCTGCCACATTCAGATCCGTATGTACTTTGCAAATCTTCACATCCCCATCTGCGACATGCTCACGGATGGAGTGAAAACGGCGCTTGATATGCTTGGAATTCTTGTGAGACCTTGGTTCCTTAGCATTGGCTATGGCACCATTGTTGTCACAATAGATAACCATTGGATCCAACGCACTCGGAACCACGCCTAGTTCGGATATGAACTCCTTCATCCAAACTGCTTCCTGTGTTGCCTCCGAGGCAGCAACATATTCCGCTTCTGTTGATGATCCCGCCACCACGGATTGCTTGGAACTCCTCCAGCTTACAGCTCCTCCATTCATAATAAATACGTACCCGGACTGAGACTTAGAGTCATCCGGATCAGTGTCGAAGCTAGCATCGACGTAACATCTTGCGACGAGCTCTTCTTCACCGCCATATACGAGAAACATGTCCTTAGTTCTTCTTAAGTACTTTAGGATATTCTTGACCGCGGTCCAGTGTTCCAAACCTGGATTGGATTGGTACCTACTAGTCAAACTAATAGCATGTGCCACATCCGGTCTTGTACATAGCATAGCATACATGATAGAACCTATGGCTGAAGCATAGGGAGTCTTATCCATCTTTTCTCTATCTTCTGCTGTAGCTGGACACTGAGTCTTACTCAACGTCTTGCCTTGCAACATAGGTAGGAACCCTTTCCTACTATCTTCCATTTTGAACTTCTTCAAAATCTTGTCAAGGTATGTACTTTGCGAAAGTCCAATTAAGCGTCTTGATCTATCCCTGTAGATTTTGATGCCCAATATATAAGCTGCTTCACCGAGGTCTTTCATCGAAAAACTATTGTTCAAATAACCTTTTACGCTTTCTAAAAGTTCTATATCATTTCCAATCAACAATATGTCATCCACATATAGTACCAGAAATGCTACAGAGCTCCCACTCACTTTCTTGTAAATACAAGCTTCTCCGTATGTTTGGACAAATCCAAAACCTTTGATCACCTTATCAAAACGGAGGTTCCAACTTCGGGATGCTTGCTTCAGTCCATAAATGGAACGTTGAAGCTTACACACCTTGTCAGCATCCTTAGGATCAACAAAACCTTTGGGTTGCATCATATACAACTCTTCCTCAATGTCACCATTAAGGAACGCCGTTTTGACATCCATCTGCCATATTTCATAATCGAAAAATGCAGCAACTGCTAACATAATCCTAACTGACTTAAGCATCGCTAATGGTGAGAAAGTCTCATCATAGTCAACTCCTTGAATTTGTCGGAAACCTTTTGCGACAAGTCGAGCTTTATAGACGGTCACATTACCATCAGCGTCAGTTTTCTTTTTAAAGATCCATTTGTTCTGAACGGCCTTGCGGTCATTGGGTAAATCCACCAAAGTCCAAACTTGGTTTTCGTACATGGATCCTATTTCGGATTTCATGGCTTCAAGCCATTTGTTGGAATCTGGTCTCATCATCGCTTCCTCATATGTCGCAGGGTCATCACCTCCATCTACCATGAAGTTTAATACGGGATCTCTGTATAGTTCAGGAGCTGCACGCTCCCTAGTTGACCTGCGAGGTGCGGTAGTTTCCTCTATTGGAGTTTCATGATCTTGATCATTAACTCTCTCTTCATCTGATGGGGTCGGCTCCGGAACAGCTTCCGGCGCTGCGCTACTCGCCATTCCAAGAAGAGAAGGTTCAATAACCTCGTCGAGTTCTACCTTCCTACTATTCACACCTTTCGAGAGAAACTCCTTCTCCAAAAAGGATCCATTCTTGGCAACAAAAATCTTGCCTTCGGATCTGTGATAAAAGGTGTACCCTATTGTTTCTTTAGGGTATCCTATGAAGACGCATTTTTCCGCTTTGGGTTCGAGTTTATCAGGTTGAAGCTTCTTCACATAAACATCGCATCCCCAAACTTTTAGAAATGACAGCTTAGGTTTGTTTCCAAACCATAATTTATACGGTGTCGTTTCAACGGATTTAGATGGTGCCCTATTTAAAGTGAATGCAGCGGTCTCTAGTGCATAACCCCAAAACGATAGTGGCAAATCTGTAAGAGACATCATAGATCGAACCATATCTAATAAAGTACGATTACGACGTTCGGAAACACCATTTCGCTGTGGTGTTCCGGCAGGTGTGAGTTGTGAAACTATTCCACATTGTTTCATATGCATGCCAAACTCGTAACTTAGATATTCACCTCCACGATCAGACCGTAGAAATTTAATCTTTCTGTTACGATGATTTTCAACTTCACACTGAAATTCTTTGAACTTTTCAAACGTTTCAGATTTGTGTTTCATTAAGTAAATATACCCATATCTACTCAAATCATCTGTGAAAGTGACAAAATAACGATATCCACCGCGCGCCGATACACTCATTGGTCCACATACATCAGTATGTATGATTTCCAGTAAGTCTGTCGCCCGTTCCATAGATCCTGAAAACGGGGTTCTAGTCATCTTGCCCATAAGGCATGGTTCACATGTTTCAAATGATTCATAATCAAGTGATTCTAAGAGTCCATCAGAATGGAGCTTCTTCATGCGTTTAACACCAATATGACCTAAGCGGCAATGCCACAAATAAGTAGCAATATCATCATTTAACTTAATTCTTTTGGCATTCACATTATGAATATGTGTATCAACATTATCAAGATTCAAAAGAAATAAACCATTCTTCTCAGGTGCATGACCATAAAAGATATTATTCATATAAATCGAACAACCATTGTTCTCGGACTTAAAGGAATAACCGTCCCGCATTAAGCAAGATCCAGAAACGATATTCATGCTTAATGCGGGCACCAAATAACATTTATTGAGGTTTATAACTAATCCCGATGGTAGACGTAGAGGTAGCGTCCCGACGGCGATCACGTCAACTCTTGATCCATTGCCGACGCGCATCGTCACCTCATCCTTTGCTAGTGGTCGCTTATTCTGCAGCTCCTGTTTCGAGTTACATATGTGAGCAACCGAACCAGTATCAAATACCCAGGTGCTACTACGAGTACTAGTAAGGTACACATCAATAACAAGTATATCATATATACCTTTGTTCACTTTGCCGACCTTCTTATCTGCCAGATACTTGGGGCAATTGCGCTTCCAGTGGCCAGTACCCTTGCAATAGAAACACTCAGTCTCAGGCTTAGGGCCATGCCTGGTTTTCTTCTCAGCAGTAGCAACAGATTTGCCACCCTTCTTGAAGTTTACCCTTGGCTTGCCTTTCTTGCCTTTCTTGAAACTAGTGGTCTTATTGATCATCAACACTTGATGTTCTTTCTTGATCTCCACTTCAGCAGTTTTAAGCATCGAGAGAAGCTCAGGAAGAGACTTCTTCATGCTCTGCATATTATAGTTCATCACGAAGTTCTTGTAACTAGGTGGCAGAGATTGGAGAACACGATGTATCCCTAGCTCAATGGGAATCGATATTCCCAAGGCTATGAGCTTATCAGTGTACGCAGACATTTTGAGTATGTGCTCACTAACGGAGCTGTTCTCTTCCATCATGCAGCTAAAGAACTTTTCTGAAGCGTCATAACTCTCAACTGCGGCATGGGTATCGAAAATCATTTTCAATTCTCCCATTGTGGCATAAGCAGTGCTGTTCTCAAAACGTTTTCGCAGCTCTGGCTCTAATCCATAGAGGATGCCGCAGTGAACTATACTGTGGTCTTCTTGTTGAGTCAGATAAACATTTTTATCCTCATCAGAAGCATCATCAGCGGGTTGGTCACCTAGAGGTGCATCAAGCACATAGAGCTTCTTGCAAGCGGTGAGGAGAATCCTCAGGTTAAGTGCCCAGTTGGTAAAGTTGCTTCCATTGTTCGCTAATTTCTCTTTCTCCATGAACATATTGAAATTGAAGGTAGGTGGTGCCATGATCTACAACATATTTGCAAAGACTATTTAGAGTATGTTTATGATAGATTAAGTTCAAGTTAATTCTAAAATTATCCCATGAACTCCCACTCAAAAACAACATCCCTCTTAGTTGTCTTTAGTGATTACATGAACCAAATTCACTACACCGAAACCGATCATCACGTGAGACGGTGTAGTTGCAAAGGCGAACATCAACATGTTCATCATATCATTCATATGACTCATGCTTTACCTTTCGGTTACGTGTTCCGAGGCCATGTCTGTACATGCTAGGCTCGCCAAGTAGAACCATTGTATTGCATGTGTTTCAAGGCCATGTCTGTACATGCTAGGCTTGAAAACACCCGTTGTATGCGAACGTTGAGTCTATCACACCCGATCATCACGTGGTGTCTCGAAACGACGAACTTTCTTAACGGTGCATACTTAAGGAAGAACACATTATTATCTTGATATTAAGTGAGAGGGATCATCTTATAATGCTACCGTCGCGATCTAAGCAAAATAAGATGCATAAAAGGATAAACATCACATGCATGGATAATGTGATATGATATGGTCCTTCTTGCACTTGATCTCCATCTTGTGCATCATGGTATGATCTCCATCATTCCACCGGCGTGGCACCAAGGTCCGTGGCACCTCCATCTTGATTGTCCATTACAACATATCACATGGATATGACATACAGCACGCAGGCCATAAAATAAGACAACCATATGGCTCCAGCCGGTATGTCAATAATTTACAAAAGATATCATCTCATACATAACGTTTGTAACATTGACCATATCACATCACATGCCCTGCAAAAACAAGTTAGACGCCTCTAATTTATTTTTGCATATTTTACGTGGTTTTGGGCTTACGAGGATAGAACCGTTCATATCTACGTACAAGAACCACAACGTTGATAAAACATATTTTTTAACAACCCTTTGTAGATTAGATCTTAACTATAGTAGGAGAAACCGACACCCGCAAGCCACTTATGCAATTCAAATTGCATGTCAGTTGTGGAACAAGTCTCATGTACGTGGACATGTAAAGTTAGTCCGGGCCGCTTCATCCTACTATGCCACTAAGATCATAAAATACTCAAAGAGACAAAAACATGATCATCAACGCCCACATACTCCTATGTGTTCTACCCGTACAATTCATCTACGCATAGATCCGGCTCTGATACCACTGAAGGGGAACGTAGCATAGAAAACAAAAAATTTCCTACACGCGATAAACCCAAATGGCCAAGATCTAATCTATGAGATGAAAGGCAACGGGGAGAAAGAGAGTCTTGAGATAACATACCCTCGAAGACTCTAAGTGGTACGAGAAAAGATCTCGTTGTTGGCGTAGTCGTTCTCACGCCGATCCGAGCGAGAAGAAGAGCACCGCAATCCGGCGGTGCCTCCGTAATCGGTCACACGTTCAGCTCGATGAAGACTTCCGTTCCCTCGTTCCAGCGGGTTGCGGAAGTAGAGGATCCCTCCGGAATTCCAGCAGCACGACGGCGTGGTGGTGGTGAAGAATCCCACGGTCAGGGCTTCGCCAAGCCGGAGACCATGGAATGGAGCAGCGGATGGAAGGGAAAATGTGTGAGCAAGTGTGTGGAGAAGAGAGAGCCCTCACCCTCCTTTTATAGGGGAGGGGGAGGCAGCCCAAGGGGGGGTGCGGCCAGCCATGGGTGCCCCCACCCCTTCCTCTCTTCATGTGAGTGGAAGCTCCACTCAAACCCACTCAAAAATCCCTTAATTTCCCACTTGGAAAATCCAAAGGTTTTTCTTTAATAAATAAATAAAACATTTTTATTTCTTTATTTATATTTGTTAATTCCATTAACAAACATTTGCATGCAGCACCTCGAACCATTTGTTAATTCTATTAACAACCGTTCGACGAAAAAACCCCTTGAACTATTTCAATTTTCCCCGAAACAATTCCGGAGCTGCCCAAAATATTCTTCGGTATTCCGTATCCTCTCTAAACGCTTCATCGAACCTTAAGTGTGTCTCCCTACGGTTCGTGAATATTATATACATGATCGAGACTCCTCTCCGATCAATAATCAACAGCGGGGTCTGGAAAACCGTGATGACTCCTATATATTCAACGATGACTCTCGTGATCGTGTGAACCTTTCAACGTCGTAACGATTTCCCTTTGTCTCGCGATATATTACTTGTCCGAGATCCGATCATCGGTATCCACTATACCTTGTTCGATCTTGTTATCCGACAAGTACTCTTTTCTCGTTCCCGTGATATAACATCCTAGTGATCAAATCACTTGCTTGCAAGCGGTGTCGATGTGATATCACCGAGAGGGCCCTGAGTATATCTATCCGTCATATTGGATGGACAAATCCCATTCTCGATCCATGAGCTTCAACCAATACTTTCCGAATATCCAATGCCACCTTTATAGTCACCCTTTCACGGTGTGACGTTTGATGTCATCAAAGTATTCTTTCGGTATTAGTGATTAACATGATCTCATGGTCTAAGGAATAATGTTACTCTGAATGTAAGACATAACAACAAAACTAAATGACTTGATCGTATTGTTATACTTAGTTTAGGGTTTAAGTTCATCATGTCATTCTCCTAATGACATGACCCCGTTATCAACAACATCCAATGTTCATGATAAGGAAACCTTGATCATCTGTTTAATCAACGGGCTAGTTAAAAGAGAGGCTTCACTAGGAACGTTGGTTTGTTTATTAATCACACATGTATCAACGTTTCCGGTTAATACAATTCTAGCATGAGAAATAAACATTTATCATAAACAAGGAATAACATAATAAACACTTTATTATTGCCTCTCGGGCATATTCCCTTCAATCTTTTATGGAGAGACACAACTAGTGAACCTATGAACCCCGGTTCATTTTCCACACTATTAAACAAACCACAACAATTTCCTGCTCTCTCTACTTTCTGCAAGCATAAACTGTTTTTCCACACTATACGTCTAATCTTTGTTTTCAGCAAGACCGGTGAGATTGACAACCTCACTGTACCGTTGGGGCAAAGTATTTTAGTTGTGTTGTGTGCAGGTTCCACGTTGTTGCTAACACCGGTGAAGTGCCAGCACCACCGTCAGTGGCATCAACCTTCCGAAGATCCTCTTTCTCCTATTGGATTGATAACCCTGGTTCTTAGCTAAGGGGAAAACTCCTACCGATGTGCTCATCACACCCTCCTCTTGGGGTATCCCAACGCAAGCATCAAGGATCCTCAGAAAGATTCATGCAAGCCAAAGGTTGTAGTTGCGCCCGCTCTGTCGGCCTCCTAGGAAGAGGATGTGATCAGGCCTGATCAGGCAAGGAGCTGGACGGTACTGGTGGTTAAATTTTGTACACCTTTGCAGGGTTAAATTTTGTCAAAAAGCCATGTCCATGGTTATGGACGCTTGGTAATGGACGATGAGATCATAGAGAACCTGAACAATAAAATCTGAGTAAACAGGTGTGACGCTGGATTGGTGGATTCAATGATCAGAACTTGTAGAAGAGTTACAATTTCTATCTCATTTCAAAACCTTCTTATAGACGTTGCCCAGTGCTACGCCTTGATGGTGCCAGGATTTCCTCTTGCTATGGATGGCTTGTTGGGAACCCCAAGAGGAGGGTGTGATGAGTTCAGCGGTAAGAATTTATCTCAGTTAAGAACCAAGGTTATCAATCAAGTAGGAGAAAGAGGATCTTCGGAAGGTTAATTCCACTAACGGTGGTGATGGCGTCTCACCGGTGTCAGCAACAACGCGGAACCTGCACACAACACAACGGTATAGTGAGGTTGTCAATCTTACCGGTCTTGCTGAAAACAAAGATTAGACGTATAGTGTGGAAAATGGTGTATGCTTGCAGTAAGTAAAGAAAGCAGGGAATTGTAGTGGCTTGTTTAACAGTGTAGGAAAATGGACCGGGGTTCATAGGTTCACTAGTGGTGTCTCTCCATAAAAGATAGCATGTTAAGTGAACAAATTACAGCTGGGCATTGACAAATAGAGGTTGGACCGTAGTGCACATTCATGACATGATGACTACTATGATATTTAGTGCGGGCATTACAACAATATACATAGACCGTAATCCAACTGCATCTATGACTAATAATCCACCCTCAGGTTATCATCCGAACCCCCTTAGGTATTAAGTTGCAAGCAACATATAATCGCATTAAGCAATGTGTGTTATGTAAGCAATGATTGTGCACGCGGGCACGCACACCGCTGTTTTCTCCCTAGTGGCAACATCACATCCTCCCCCGTCACGTTTCTGTCACTCGAGCACGGGCAAAAAGGAGGCATGAACCCAACTATCGAGCATAAATACTCCCTCTTGGAGTCACTAGCAACTACTTGGCCAGAGCAACCACTAGCAACAGAAAGCATGCAAGATCACAAATAACACATGCAATAAAGACTATAATCAACTTGGCATAAGTTCAATATTCATCGGATCCCAGGAAACACAACACATAGAATTACATAAGAACAATCTCAATCATGTTAGGCAGCTCACAAGATCCAAACATTGAGGCATAGGAGGAGAAGACAACCATCTAGCTACTGCTATGGACCCGTAGTCCAAGGATGAACTACCCACGTATCACTCCGGAGGCAGGCATGGTGATGAAGAGGCCTCCGGTGATGATCTCCTCTCTGGCAGGGTGCCGGGAGACAGCTTCAGAACCCCCTGATCTAGGGTTGACGACGTTGGCGGCTGCGGAACTTTTCGGGGATTTTTTATCAGGTGCTTAGGGTTTTCCTTCGTATGGGAATAAATACGTGAAAGGACGGTGTCGGTGGGCCACCAGGGTGGCCTCACCACCCCCAGGCGCGGCCAAGGGGGCCGCGCCTGGCTATGGTGTGGGCCCACTGGTGCCCGTCTTCGACTCCTCTTCAGACTTCTGGATGCTTCCGGGGAAAATAGGAACTTCGGGATTCGTGGGGTCCAATTCCAAGAATATTTCCAGAACAACTTTTCTGAAATAAAAAACAGCAGAAAACAAAGAACTTGCACTTGGAGCTTCAATTTTACTAGTGGTGGTGATAGTGCAAACTCTAGCAATATTATTCTTTTTAGCCAATTCATCTTCTCTTTCCCACCTAGCACGTAATTCAACCATCAACCTAACATTATTATCAATTCGAACTTGGATGTCATTCAAAGTTTTACTTTCTTTAACATCATGTGGCAAAACCTTCAGTTTTAGAAAATCAACATCAATAGCTAGGCTATCTACTTTAGAGGCAAGAACATCTATTTTACCAAGCTTTTCCTCAACAGATTTATTAAAAGCAGTTCGTGTGCTAATAAACTCTCTAAGCATGTTTTCAAGATCAGAGGTAGAGATTTTATTATTATTGTAGGAATTTCCATAAGAATTACCATAACCATTATTAGGAGGATAGGGCTTATAATTGTTTCCACCAAAATTATTTCTATAAGCATTGTTGTTAAAATTATTATTTCTAATAAAGTTCACATCAACATGCTCTTCTTGAGCGACCAAAGAGGCTAAAGGAACATTATTTGGATCAACTTGAGCTTTACCATTAACAAGCATATACATAATAGCATCAAGCCTTTCACTCAAAGAGGAGGTTTCCTCAACATAATTTACCTTCTTATCTTGTGGAGCTCTCTCAGTGTGCCACTCTGAATAATTTATCATCATATCATCAAGAAGATTTGTTGCACTTCCCAAAGTGGTGGACATAAAGGTACTTCCAGCAGCTGAATCCAATAGGTTCCTTGAGGAGAAATTCAGTCCTGCATAAAATGTTTGTATAATCATCCAAGTAGTCAGTCCATGAGTGGGACAATTCTTCACCATAGTTTTCATTCTTTCCCAAGCTTTAGCAACATGTTCATTATCAAATTGTTTAAAATTCATTATGTCACTTCTCAGTGATATAATCTTAGCAGGAGGATAATATTATCCAATGAAAGCTTTTTACACTTAGTCCATGAATCAATACTATTTCTAGGCAAAGATAGCAACCATTCTTTTGCTCTTCCTCTCAAAGAGAAAGGAAATAATTTCAGTTTAATAATATCTCCATTCACATATTTATATTTTTGCATCTCACATAGTTCAACAAAATTACTAAGGTGAGCAGTAGCATCATCAGTACTAACACCAGAGAATTGCTCTTTCATAACAAGATTTAATAAAGCAGGTTTAATTTGATAGAAAGCAGCAGTAGGAGCAGGTGGAGCAATAGGTGTGGAAATAAAATCATTGTTGTTTGTTCTAGTGAAGTCACACAACTTAGTATTCTCAGAGGAACTCATTTAGCAAAATAAAAGAAAGCAATTAATAAGAGCTATAAAGTAAACCAATTTTATTTGTGTTTTTGATATAAAGAAGCAAAACAAGACAATAAACAAAATAAAGAGGTTGAGAGCGAGAGACTCCCCTTGCCAGAAGACTTCTTTCTCCCAAGAAACGGCGCCAGAAATTCTTTGATATGCCTTGATGGTGCCAGGAATTCTTGTTGCTATGGATGGCGTGTTGGGAACCCCAAGAGGAGGGTGTGATGAGTGCAACGGTAAAAATTTCCTCAGTTAAGAACCAAGATTATCAATCCAGTAGGAGAAAGAGGATCTTCGGAAGGTTGATGCCGCTGACGATGGTGATGGAGCCTCACCGGTGTCAGCAACAGCGCTGAACCTGCACACAACAAAACAAAAATACTTTGTCCCAACGGTACAGTGAGGTTGTCAGTCTCACTGGTCTTGCTGAAAACAAAGATTAGACGTATAGTATGGAAAATGGTGTATTCTTGCAGTAAGTAAAGAAAGCAGGGAATTGTAGTGTTTTGTTTAAGGGTGTAGGAAAATGGACCGGGGTTCATAGGGTCACTAGTGGTGTCTCTCCATAAAAGATAACATGCTGGGTGAACAAATTACAGGTCAGCAATTGACAAATAGAGGTTGCACCGTAGTGCACATTCATGACATGATGACTACTATGATATTTAGTGTGACGCCCCGAGATCGGGCACTATGCAGATTTCAGCATTTCCGCCAAAATCCACATAATAACCGATTCCAGGTTGCCACTTGTGATAACATTACAACAGTTCACGAATAATCCACAACAACAACAACAGAGGAGGTATATACAAGACGACTCAAATGAGCCAAGGGTACAACTGATACAATACAGAGATCCAAATGACAGCGGAAGAAACAACATAGTGTCCGACTACGGACAAGATACAAATTGGACTAAGAGTCCTGAAGATAACCGATGGCGTCCAATCCCTGCCCAGGCCAAGCCGGAGGGATTCCCAAGCTAACGTCGTCAGACTTCAAACCTGTTGACTGCAATGTGGAATATGCAGCCACGAAAAAGGATTCGTGGGTCAGTACGGTTAAGTACTGGCAAGTGGATAACCCATACTCACAAGATACCAGTGTAACCAATCATCACAAGATACAAATACTTTGGGTACAACGGAAAGGAAGGGATTATTGCAAAGAAGCGGCAGCGGGCTGCACTAACTAACTACAGAGACTCGCTACAGCATCCGGCTAAAAGAAAGGGATAAGATAGCGTATCAGAACCAACTACAACTACTCACCAAGCAATACCCATCCAGTGTTACCCCCTACTAAGGAAGCAACCCAAGGAAACTCACACTGTTGATTAAGGTGACATTCATTTTTATGGTGGAGGTAATCTATATTACTAGTCAAGTTATCATCGTTAAGTGTAAGTTGTCTGAGTACTTGCTAGCCAGCACTTTCACCAAGTCATCCATAACCGCGGACAACACGGCTTCTCGAGAAGATTTAACCCTGCAGGGATGCACCAATTTAGCCGTACACGTAAGAATAACCCGCCAGACGGGGGATCAACCCACCAAGTGGGGTACTCAACACAACCCAACTCTTCTTCGCATCAAGCCCAAAGAACCATGTGCTGTGCGTGCGCGGCTAATCGAGCCCCCACGAAGAAAAGGGGGACCCTCATAGCACTCTAAGACCACGCCGCCCTAAATGCCGACTACAAAAGTTCCACCCTGGCGCCAAGGGTTCGCACCTGCATATGCATGCATCAAATGGAAAGCCCGAACTAAGTGTGGCGATTTGGACGAGATGCGAATCGAATCAGAATTGCGGGGGGCGCCCATACTCGCTTCCCACATGCGGTTAGTGCGCTCATCATGTATCAATGGACAAGACCCTTTTCCTAATTAGGGTCGACACTAGCAGGCCTCAAAACCACGCCGGGCCTCCTGCCGGTGCCTTATCATCAAATTATTATTACCCAAAACATTAACATGTTGTTGATTGAATTGAAACCCAACTATCAAACTAAAAAGGTGATAAGACGGACAACAAGACTTGAGCGCAAGCAACACTAAGCATGCAACTACGACACGAGGGCCAACAAGGTAAACAAACAACAGTTAATAGGAAGTGGAAGGAAGGCTATATCATGGCTGCAAGGTAAACATATGATAGGATCGAGACACAAGCATCGAATCAAGGATAGAATAAAGGCAACGGAAAGAATCGGTAACAAGTGATGAAAGGCAGCCATAGGTAGCAAGTGAGTATACTTGCCTGGAATCCAGCAAGTAGAGGTACATCCGCAGAACTTGGCGTTGCTCACATCATCTCAACGTCCTATCCAGGAAGAAGCAACGAACTAGAACAAACACCGGATGCAACAATTACTACTACGGCAAAAGATCCAACATGATCAAGATATGGATGCATGACAGGTTTAAGGATGCATCAAAGATAAACTAGTTGACATGGTAAACATATTTAAATGGGCCCATATGCAATTTGGATTGCATATGGAAAAGCCCATGAATTAATGTTGAATTAAATGATCTACAAATAGTCATCATGTGAAAGTTGATTAGGATGATGCATGGATGAGTAAAACAATAAGAAAACAACAATAGCTTCAGTTTGATATGTTGTTTACCAAGTTTGGAATTTTATTTATTAAGTTATGAAATTAGCTTCTTAATTGAGTTACACAAGCATTTGTTGTTTTCACCCATTTTAATTGTTCAAAATAGATAACAAAATTCATATTTGGAAAGAACACAAAATTTTAGATGGAATACATATTTCATTTGTTGAATTTGGATTTTAGATGAGCAAGTTATTAAATTGACAATTTTAAATGCATTAATTAAGAAATAGTTGTTTTCAGCAATTAAAATTGTTCAAAACAGAAAAAAAAAGTTGATATTTGGAAAGCTTATTCAATTTTGCATGGAAAACATATTTTACATGTTGGAATTGGATTTGAATTGCCCAAGTTATGAATTTTGCAATTTAAAAGGTTTAATTAAAGCATTGAATTATTGCACCACTTTTAATTAGGGAAAACAGTAAACAAATTGCATTGAAAAGGTTGAAAACATGTAGCAAATGTTTCACTGAACATTTTGAGCTATTAAACATAATTTTTGGGTTATTATTGAATTTATTATGCAATTTTTCATAGGCATTTCTATTCTGCCCCTTTTAGTAAACAGAGGGAAACATGCTCAAAATTAATTCAATTGTGACCAAATAAAATACCAATGTGTAGATTTTGTTAAGACAAATTTTTAGATCCCAAGTTTGCTCAAATTGGATGAACAGAACTCAAGTTATGAAATTCCAAAGTTTCAAATTTTTATTGCATTTTCTGTATTTAATTATTTAGTGCAAAAATTATTACAGAAACATGTTGCAAACTTGACATTAACAGGAAGATCACGAAATTATGAATCCACAGAAACTTGAATCATTGAATTTGGAGCAATATTCGATTTGTTATTGATTTTACAATTAAAGAATCAGATCTGTTTTCTGGAATTCGGAAAAATAAAAGAAAAAGGAGGGAAAAAGGGGGTGGCTTTGC
This sequence comes from Alopecurus myosuroides, assembly GCA_028641055.1. NCBI lineage: Eukaryota > Viridiplantae > Streptophyta > Magnoliopsida > Poales > Poaceae > Alopecurus > Alopecurus myosuroides. Next base: position 198,492,777 of record CM054063.1, on the reverse strand, counting down.
GCCTTGGGGGGGGGGGGGGGATCGAACCCAAGATGTCCAGCGCGCGCAAGGTTGCGCTGCCACTAGGCTACTGTGCGGTTCGTGTTAGACTAGGAGGCGGAAACTGGTTGAGGTGAGATCTCGCGGACAAAACTGGAAACTGAACGCAGAGGACGAACAGAACCATCGACAGCGGCGAACTGCTGCTGCTGCGAGTGCTGCGAGCGGATGTGAGTGTGTGCGTTGGGTGCAGGGGAAGAGGAGGACGGGAGGGGAGAGAGGGGAGAGACTCACCGAGGGCCGGTCGAGGAAGCAACGACGGTGGCGCAGTGACAGAGAGAGGGGCGGTCGACGGTGGCGATTCGGTGCTTGGCGGCGGCGATCGGCGGCCTCCCGGGCCCCGTCGAGGATGCGAGGAGGGAGAGGGTGGTCGTGCGGTTCCGTTCCCGCAGGAAGCAGGGCTCGGCGTGGACCGAGGCGACGGCGAGGAGAGCTCTAAGCTCCGGCCATGGAGGGTGCTTGGGGTTCAGAGAAAATTTACAGAGAAAAAGGAGAAACGAGGAAGAGGGGAATGGCGGCGGTGGAGATGGAGGAAGAGGGAGGAGAGCTCGGGTTAGGGTTAGGGTTACCCTCGGGGGTAGATAAGGAGGGGGTGCGGTGGATGCTGTGGTGGAGCGGCTCTATCGTTTTTCTCCATGGATGGCTCAGCACGTACGGAGGTGGGGGAAGGTGAGATCGGGCTGGCTCGTGGGGGTGTGGTGGGCTGGCCCAATTGGGCTGGCCTGCCCTCCCTTTCTTGTTTTCTGTTTTTTATATTTTTTTCTGTTTGTTTGTTTTTTTTGTAGGAAAGGGAAAGAGAGAAATAGAATAGGATTTTTGGGTTTTTTATTTTGACAATAATTTTTATTGAATTTCAAAACAGTAAGAACAAAGGTATGTGTGCTTATTTCCAAAATTTTGAAATTGCCAAAATGATTTGAAATTGCTATTTTAATTTCAATTAGTGTTTCATAAAGAAATGATTTTTGAAATAACCAAGCAAAATTAATTCCAATCAACTTATATTGAAAAACAATTTGAGTTTGAAAAACACAGGTGCATTGTTTGAAAAGTTTTAAATGGATTTGAATTTTTGTTTTGTTTTTGAATTGGTTTGCAAACAAGGTGCAGATGATGCTTGTGATGCAATGCAAAAAAAGAAAAACAACCAATACCTATTTGGGGGAAAAATCCCCCAGGTGTTACATTTAGTGAGGGCATTACAACAATATACATATACCGTAATCCAACTGCATCTATGACTAATAATCCACCCTCAGGTTATCACCTGAACCCCCTTAGGTATTAAGTTGCAAGCAACAGATAATCGTATTAAGCAATGTGTGTAATGTAAGCAATGATTGTGCACACGGGCACTCACACCGCTGTTTTCTCCCTAGTTGCTACAACACATCCTCCCCCGTCACGTTTCTGTCACTCGAGCACAAGATAAAAGGAGGCATGAACCCAACTATCGAGCATAAATACTCGCACTTGGATTCACTAGCAACTACTTGGCCAGAGAAACCACTAGCAACGGAAAGCATGAAAGATCACAAATAACATATGCAATAAAAGACTATAATCAACTTGGTATAAGTTTAATATTCATCGGATCCCAGCAAACACAACACATAGAATTAAATAAGAACAATCTCGATCATGTTAGGCAGCTCACGAGATCTAAACATTGAGGCATAGAAGGAGAACACAACCATCTAGCTACTGCTATGGACCCGTAGTCCAAGGATGAACTACTCACGCGTCACTCCAGAGGCAGACATGGTGATGAAGAGGCCTCCGATGATGATCTCCTCTCCAGCGGGGTGCCGGGAGACAGCTTCAGACCCCCCTGATCTAGGTTTGATGACGAGGGCGGCTGCGGAACTTTTCATGGATTTTTGATCAGGTGCTTAGGGTTTTCCTTCGGAGGGGAATAAATAGGAGAAAGGGCGGCATCGATGGGCCACTAGGGTGGCCTCACCACCCCCAGGCACGACCAAGGGGGGCCACGCCTGGCTATGGTGAGGGCCCCCTGGTGCCCTTCTTTGACTCCTCTTCGGGCTTCTGGATGCTTCCGGGGAAAATAGGAACTTCGGGATTTGTGGCGTCCAATTCCGAGAATATTTCTAGAAAAACTTTTCTGAAATAAAAAACAGCGGAAAACAGGGAACTGGCACTTGGCATCTTGTTAATAGGTTAGTCCCGGAAAACGTGTAAAAATGCTATAAAGAAGGGAAAAAACATGTAGTAATTGGCATAATATGAACATGGAACATCCGAAATTATAGACACGTTGGAGACGTATCACCCAGCTGGGTCTTTTAAAAGAAAACTGGCTTTACGCAAACCAACTACCAAAAGCCTTGCTAAAGCCTCATTCTTATAGTAGCTCTAGTAACCTTGCGAGTACCTCCTATACTCACCATTGCTTTGTTGAATCTTTATTGTATTCCAGAAGAGGACTTCCCAGAAGTCAAAGGTGGTTTCTTCGTGGAGTCGACGAGTAGTCTAGTTTTCCAAGTGGCAGCCTTGGGTGGTTAGGAGCAAGCTGGCGACGACTTGTTTATCTGTAGGTCTCTTAGTCCATATTTGGTTCTTGTTGTTTAGAACAACTATACCTGCTTCCGCTTGTTGCAATGTTGGGTCTGTGACCTCTTATTGTACTTGCTATATTTTCCTCTACTAAGAATTGAACTATATGATTGTGTCGTAGAGACTGTGATGTGGGATTTATTCTGAGTCTTGATCTCCTAATTATGCATATAGTTGGGCCCGACGTTATGTCATGACTCACGGATTGTGGGCCTATGATCCATGTCCGAGCCACGCCTTCTGATGTGTTTCAGCCTGGGAGTGGTAACCTGATACGTCGTAAACGTATCCATAATTTCTGACGTTCCATGTTTTTTTCATGTTATTTGCTACATGTTTGCTATGCACTTTATATCATTTTTGTCGATTTTCTAGGACTAACCTATTGACAAGATGCCACAGATCCAGTTCCTGTTTTCTGCTGTTTTTAGTTTTAGAAAAGTTGTTCTGGAAATATTCTCGGAATTGGAAAATCCGAGGCCCAGAAGTCTTAGAATTCCCGAAGGTTCCACGGAGTCCCAAAGAGACCCGGAGAGGGGCCACACCATAGGGCGGCGCGCACCCTGGCCGCGCCATGGGGTCGTGTGGGCCCCTCGGGCGCCCACCGACGTTGCCCTTTCACCTATAAAACCTTCTCGGATAGTTAACCCTAAAAAGAGACCACTTTTCCACGAAAAACACCCGAGGCCGCCGTCATCGTCAATCTGAGCTCGGGAGGGTTCTGGAGTTCTCCCCGGCACCCTGTCGGGAGGGAAAATCATCGTCGGAGGGCTCTACACCACCATGCCCGCCTCCGGAGTGATGTGTGAGTAGTCCATCCTTGGATTACGGGTCCATAGTAGTAGCTAGATGGTTGTTCTCTCCCCTTTATGCCTCATGTTTAGATCTCGTGAGCTCCCCTACATGATCGAGATCATCTTATTGTAATGCTACATGTTGTGTTTGTTGGGATTCTATGAATGTTGAATGCTATGTCTCTTGATTATCAATCTATCATGTTATCTTCATGTGTATGTTATTTATGATCTTGCATGCTCTCCATTGTTAGTAGATGCTCTAGCCAAGTAGATGCTAGTGACTCCAAGAGGGAGTATTATGCTCGATAGTGGGTTCATGTCTCCTTTGCATCTGTGCTCGAGTGACAAAAACGTGATGGATGGGGGATGTGGTGTTTCCATTAGGGAGAAAACAACGATGTATACATTGTTTACATTACGCACTTTTCTTAATGTGATTATCTGTTGCTTGCAACTTAATACCCAAGGTTTGTTCGGATGATATTATGAGGGTGGATTATTAGTCATAGATGCAGTTGGATAACAGTCTATAAGTCTTGTTGTAATACCCTCATGAATCACATAGTAATCATCATGTCATGCATGTTTCAATATCTATCAATTTCCGAGCTGTAATTTGTTCACCACACATGTTAGTTATCTTTTATGGAGAGGCACCACTAGTGAACTGTGGACCCCGGTCCATTTTCTCATACTGGTAATACAATCACTGCTTCCACTGTTTTCACACTGCTACTACTGTTTCCATATTGTTTTCCTACGGTTTTCCACACCATACATTTAACCTCTTTGTTATCAGCAAAACCGGTGAGATTGACAACCTCACTGCTTCGTTGGGGCAAACTGAATTGATTATGTTCTCTAGGTTCCATGTTGCTGCTGAAACGGTAGTGCGCCCTACCACATCAACTGCATCAACCTTCAGAAATTGCTTGTCCTCCTACTGGTCGATTCAACCTTGCTTTCTTTTCTAAGGGAAAACTTGCCTCCACACTCTTCACAACCTTTCTCTTGACGTTTACCAACGAGTAAATAACTACGCACCCATCAAGTTTAATGGCGCCGTTGGCGGGGAGGAAGAGAATTTCTGCAAGGGGACTCTCTCACTTCAAATTTCTTTACCTTGTTTTAGTTTTTCTTAGTTTATTTTATTTTATCTTGTTTGCTTCTCTATATAAAAAACACAAAAAAATGTTATTTTTGTCCTGTTTTTAATCTTGCTAAAATGTGTACCCCTGAGAACACCGAGTTGTGTGAATTTACTAGCACCAACAACAATGATTTCATTAGCACACCTATTGCTCCACCTGCTCCTACTGCTGATTTTTATGAGATTAAGCCTGCCCTTTTAAATCTTTTTATGAGAGAGCAAGTTTCTGGTTTTAGTACTAATGATGTTGCTACCCATCTTAATAATTTTGTTGAACTATGTGAGATGCAAAAATATAAAGATCTAGATGGAGATATTATTAAGCTAAAATTGTTTCCTTTCTCTTTGAGAGGAAGAGCTAAAGAATGGTTGCTATCTTTGCCTAAAAATAGTATTGATTCTTGGACTAAATGTAAATATGCTTTCATTAGAAAATATTATCCTCCTGCTAAGATTATATCTTCAAGAAGTATCATTACGAATTTTAAACAACTTGATAATGAGCATGTTGCTAAAGCTTGGGAAAGAATGATATCTTTAGTAAAGAATTTCCCCACTCATGGACTGACTACTTGGATGATCATCCAAACTTTTTATGCAGGATTGAATTTTCTTCAAGAAACTTTCTGGATTCAGCTGCTGGAGGAACCTTTATGTCCATGACCTTGGTGGAAGCAACAAAGCTTCTTGATTATATGATGGTAAATTATTCTGAATGGCACTCCGAGAGAGCTCCAACTGGTAAGAAGGTAATTCTATTGAAGAAACCTCCTCTTTGAGTGATAGACTTGATTCTATTATGTCTATGCATGTGAATGGCCATGCTCCTATTTATCCAAACAATATTCCTTTAGCCTCTCTGGTTTCTCAATAAAAGCATGTTGATGTGAACTTCATTAAGCATAATAATTTCAACAACAATGCTTATAGGAATAATTTTGGTAGCATCAACTATAGGCCATATTCTCCTAATAGTAATGCTTATGGTAATTCTTATGATAATTCCTACAACAACAATAAAATGGTACCCTCTAATCTTGAGAACATGCTTAAGAATTTTATTAGTACACAAACTGCTTTTAATAAATCTGTTGAGGAAATGTTTGGCAAAATTGATGTTCTTGCTTCTAAAGTTGATAACCTTTCTCTTGATTTTTATCTTCTTAAAATAAAGTTTATGCCTCATGATGTTAAATAAAGTAAAACCTTGAATGCCATCCAAATTCGAATTGATGAAAATTTTAGGACGCTAGCAAATATTCATGCTAGATGGGAAATAGAAGATGAATTAGCTACAAAGAACAATATAGCTAATGTTTGCACCATTACCACCACTAGTAAAACTGAAGATTATCATGCTAATAAACCTCCTACTATTAATGGTAAAGTAATTGGTGTTGTCAATGTCTCCACTTCTTCTTCTAAACGTTTAAAATTGCCTAAAACAACTAAAACTGTTCCTGATAAAAGTGCTGAAATTTTTCTAGGTATGGGAGAAAATGGTTCCATTACTTTTGATAAAAATGATCTTGACTTTGATAAAGGCAATCTCTCTGAAGTTATTATGTTCCTATAAAAACTTTCTAGTAATCCCGATGCTAATAATATTAATATGGGTTTTACAAAACATATTACAAATGCTCTCATGCTAATTAGAGAACAAGAATTAAAATGTGAAGCCTCTATTCCTAGAAAATTAGAATATGGATGGGATCCCATCATTAAAATTAAGGTGACTGATTTTTATTGTAATGCTCTATGTAATCTTGGTGCTGGAATCTCTGTTATGCCTAAGAAACTTTATGAAATGCTTGATTAACCACCATTGGAGCACTGTTATTTGGAAATTCGTCTTAGTGATAATGTTAGAAAGAAATCTTTGGGGAGAGTTGATGATGTTCTTATTATGGTTAATAATAACATTGTCCCCGTTGATTTTGTTGTTATGAATATTGAATTCAAAGCTTCTTATCCTATTGTTTTGGGAAGACCTTACAATATCAATTATCACTCAAGAAAGGTATGGAAAACATTACTAGGAAGAGAATGAAGTTACCTTTTGATTCTATTATTCTCACAAGTTACAATTTGGATGCTTCTTCACATGAAAACACTTGATTTTCTCTTCTCATGCCTAGCTAAAAGGCGTTAAAGAAAAGCACTTCTTGGGAGATAACCCATGGTTTTATTTTTATTTTGTTTTCTCTATTTTCTTTGAGTCAAGGGGTTGTATACTTCTGTAAAAACTCCTTTGTATCTTTATTTTCATGTATTATTTGTGCCAAGTAAAGTTTCTAGCGAAAAGTGGAGTTGGTTTTGGAATTCTGCGCAGAAAACAGATTTCTGATGTCCATCGTAAAAAAATCGTATAATTCACAGAAAGATCAAAATGACATGAATTTTTTTTTGCTTATTCCTCAGCTAATTCCAGAACATTTTGGTTCTTTAAGTTTTTTTTATTTGAGAAGGTTAAGTGGCACGAAAAAATTCATCAATACAGATTATTCTGGTTTCGGAAGATTCTGCCATTTTTCTTGCATTTGCTCTTTTATGATGTCAAGTGGATTTATTTTCTTCATGAAACATCAGTGGCTTCAGATAATGTTTAAAAGTATCAATATCACTTGTTCCCACGCAGAACCCATGAATTTTTTATTGTTGCACTAACCCTCTAATGTGAACTACTTTGAGTGTGGTGTGAAGGAAGTTTTCAAGGGTCAAGGGAAGAGGGTGATATAATGTGATCAAGAAGAGTGCAAGGTCAAGTCTTGGGGATGACCCCATGGTTCATACCAAAAAATTCTGAGAAGACTCAAGTGTCTAAGCTTGGGGATGCCCAAGGCATCCCCTTCTTCATCAACAAATTAACAGGTCACTTCTAGTGAAACTATATTTTCATTCGGTCACATCATATGAAATTTAGTTGGAGCGTCTTTCATTTCTCGTTCTTCTTTATTTTTTCTTTTTTTCCTTGCTGAATTAATATCATTGTAACCTATGATTCTTGTTTGTGAGAGAGACATGCTTCCTTTTTCATTGGAATACTCGTTATGCTCGTATTCTTAGTTTTTCTTCTAGTTGCTACAGTCCGTTTAGCTTCTATTTTCGTGCATCTCTTATTAAGAGATTTTAGTTTTAGTAGATTTATGTTAGTACTCTCTTGCTTACTTGCTGAATCATTTGGAGACTTTTTGGTAAAACACATATATTGAATGGTGCTTGTTGGAAAAGGAAAATGTTGCATGTGGTATAAATTTATAACGGTGCAAAAAGAAGCTTGTATAGACTATGGCTAGACTTTTTCATGTCATGTTAGATGTTATTTTCATTCTAAGCCTAGTGTTTATTTTTGAAGCATGACTTGTTTCAAATAGCCGAGAGTGTTTGATGTGCCATTGAAAGAATCATGAGTTGTTCTTATCACATTGAAGCATAAATTTGTGGTGTTCTCCTTTGAATGTTTTATTTGGTTGACTTGCCACATGCTTACACCATGTTTATGACTACAAGGCAGTCACAAATAGCCTCTATGATCATTTAGTTTTTGTCCTGTAATACCATTTATGCTTTGATTAATATTTTTTGTCGCTATGCATGATTATGGCCATTATGCTCTTTTGATTTGTCGCTCCCAGTCTTTGCTAGCCTCCACATGTACTGAGTATGAGCTCTACTCGTGCATGCAACTTACAAAAACCAAAGTATGCCAAATGTGTCCACCATACCTAACTACATGTGGTATTTAACCGTCGCTCCAAAGTAAATTGCTCACGTATTACCTTTAAAACTTTCAAAATTACTCCTGTTTTGTATTTCTGTTTTAGCTCATGAGGACGTAAATAGAGAATCTTTATCTCACTTGTTGGTTGGATTTCACACCCTGGACTAGTGGCCTCACCTGCTTATCCAATTGCTAGAAGAGCTCGCAGCGGGGTGCCCAGCCCTAAATTAATACAACAAATTCTCTTCACTATTACTGCCCATGATTTATCAGTCAAAGCATAATTGTGTAAACAAAAGAGAAAGAGGGATGACCTTCTACCCCAACCGCTCTTGTGAAGTCTAGCTGGCTTGTGACATACTATATTTTCTATTTACCATCATTGACATAAGCATACACACCTCTCTAAAAATTGGACACTCCTCCATGGTATGTGATTGTTGGCAGGCACCCGAGGACTCGGTTAGCCATGGTTTGTGTAAGAAAGGTTGGGAGGAGTGTCAAACATTTTATACCTCTGTTTAATAAAATAAAAAGCTCTAGAACATGAGTGATCCCTGCTTCCCTCTGCGAAAGGCCTTTCTTTTGCTTTTATGTTGAGTCTCCATCTTCTAACTTTATGCACGGTTGAGAGAGCATAGTTGTCATTCTGAGTTTAATGTGCATTTGTCCCCTAAAAATATTATTGATTGATTCATACTTTGTTATTACTTGCTCTCAAATTATTTGTTTTAGTCATCCTTTTAAACTTTCAAGGTGTCCTGGCATTTATGTTTTGACCCACTCTTAAGAACAAGTGAAATATCACTTTGCCATGTTTTCTTGATGCTAGAAACAAACGTATAACTTTCAATGCATTGATTTCATGATCTTCTATTTGCCTTAGTTTTCATGATGCAAAGTGATTTCTATGTTTCATTGTTAGAATTATATCTATCATGCTTGTGTTTAAAGTACTATGATCTCATCTTACATATGCTTTTACAATTTTTATGATCAATTTTATGTTGGTAGCATGTCACCTCAGAAATTATTTGTTTTGTCGTTTACCTACTCGAGGACGAGTAGGAACTAAGCTTGGGGATATTGATGCGTCGTAAACGTATCCATAATTTATGATGTTCCATGTTGTTTTCATGTTATTTGATACATGTTTGATATGCACTTTATATCATTTTGATTGATTTTCTGGGACTAACCTATTGACAAGATGCCATAGAGCCAGTTCCTGTTTTCTGCTATTTTTAGTTTCAGAAAAGATGTTCTGGAAATGTTATTGGAATGGAAAATTCGAAGACCAGAAGTCTTAGAATTGCCGAAGGTTCCATGGAGTCCCGAAGAGACCCGGAGAGGCGCCACAGGGGGCCACACCATAGGGCGGCGTGCCCCTGACCGCGCCATGGGGTGGTGTGGGCCCCTCCGGGGCCCACCAACGTTGCCCTTTCGCCTATAAAAACCCTCGGATAGTTAACCCTAAAAAGAGACCACTTTTCCACGAAAAACACCCAAGGCCGCCATCATCATCAACCCGAGTTCGGGAGGGTTCTAGAGTTCTCCCTGGCACCCTGCCGGGAGGGGACATCATCACCGGAGGGCTCTACACCATCATGCCCGCCTCTGGAGTGATGCGTGAGTAGTCCATCCTTGGACTATGGGTCCATAGCAATAGCTAGATGGTTGGTCTCTCCTCTTTATGCCTCATGTTTAGATCTTCTGAGCTGTCCTACCTGATCGAGATCATCTAATTGTAATGCTACATGTTGTGTTTGGTGGGATCCGATGAATGTTGAATGATATGTCTCTTGGTTATCAATCTATCATGTTATCTTCATGTGTATATTATTTATGATCTTGCATTCTTTCCGTTGTTAGTAGATGCTCTGGCCAAGTAGATGCTAGTGATTCCAAGAGGGAGTATTGACACTGCCTCCTTTGCATCTATGCTCGAGTGACAGAAACATGACAGATGGGTGATGTGTTGTTGCCATTAGGGAGAAAACAATGGTGTTTACCTAGTTTACATTTTTTACATTACACACTTTGCTTACGGCGATAATCTGTTGCTAGCAACTTAATACCCAACGTTTGTTCGGATGATATTCGGAGGGTGGATTATTAGACATAGATGCAGTTCGATGACGGTCTATGTATTTTGTTGTAATGCCCGCATGAATCACATAGTAACCTTTATGTCTTGCATATGAACTACGGTGCAGCCTTCATTTCTGTCAATTGCCCAGCTGTAATTTGTTCACCACACATGTTATTTATCTTTCACGGAGAGACACCACTAGTGAACTGTGGACCCCGGTCCATTTTCCTCATACTGATAAAACACCTACTGCTTTCATACTGTTACTACTGCTTTCATACTATTCTCCTACTGTTTTCCACACCATAAGTTTAACCTCTTTGTGTTCAGCAAAACCGGTGAGATTGACAACCTCACTTCTTCGTTGGGGCAAAGTAATTTGATTGTGTTGTGTAGGTTCCATGTTGCTTCTGAACCGGTAGTGCACACTGCCATCTCAGCTGCTTCAACCTTCTGAAGTTACTCCTTCCTCCTACTGGTTTGATTCAACCTTGGTTTCTCTCTGAAGGAAACTTGTTGTTGCACTCTTCATACCTTCCTCTTGGGGTCTCCCAACGAACGTGTGTTCACACGCATCAAGCACTTTTCTAGCGCCGTTTTCGGGGAGGAAGAGAATTTCTGAAGGGGAGTCTCTCACTTCCAATCTCTTTACTTTGTTTTAGTTTTGCTTAGTTTATTTTATTTTGTCTTGTTTGCTTCTCTTTATCAAAAACACAAAAAAAAATTGTTCTTATTCTAGCTGTAGTTTTATTCTTGTTTTTAGTCTTGTTAAAATGAATACTCCTGTTCCTGTTACCTTGTCGCATGAGGAAATTATTTCCACTTTCAAACAAAGGAGTGATGAGATTTTCAAGGAAGCTTGGTCTAGATTTTTTGATTCCTATTGCAAAATTGAACCTAAAATGACTCTAAGCCTGTTTCTGCGTAGCTTTTATTTAGGTCTTGTTCTTTACTATAGATGTGCTCTGGATACTGTGGTAGGAGGAGATTTCCTTCATTGTGATGAAGATCAAGCTTTTGATGCTATAAACAAATTAATTTTCACCTACAACTCACCTAGTAGCTCTGATAAAGCCTTTGCAAGTATTTATGCTAGATTGAATACCCTTGAGACACATGTTTCTCGTTTAAGTGAGGGTCATAATCGGATTCGTGAAAACAACGATATTTAGATTGTTTACATTACACACTTTGCTTAATGGGATTATCCATTGCTTGCAACTTAATACCCAAGGTGTGTTCTGATGATATTCTAAGGGTGGATTATTAGTCATAGATGCAGTTGGATAACGGTCTACGAGTCTTGTTGTAATGCCCGCATGAATCACATAGTAATTATAATGTCATGCATGTTTCAACATCTATCAATTTCCCAGCTATAATTTGTTCACCACACATGTTATCTATCTTTTATGGAGAGACACCACTAGTGAACTGTGGACCCAGGTCCATTTTCTCATACCGGTAATACAATCACTGCTTCCACTGTTTTCACACTGCTACTACCATTTCCATATTGTTATCCTACTGTTTTCCACACCATACATTTAACCTCTTTATTATCAGCAAAACCGGTGAGATTGACAACCTCACTGCTTCATTGGGGAAAAGTGAATTGATTATTTTGTGTAGGTTCCACGTTGCTGCTGAACCGGTAGTGCGCCCTACCACATCAACTGCATCAACCTTTAGAAATTGCTTGTCCTCCTACTGGTCGATTCAACCTCGGTTTCTTTTGTGAGGGAAAACATGTCATTGCACTCTTCACAACCTTTCTCTTCGGGTTTACCAACGAGTGCATAACTATGCACCCATCATAACCCCAGTAACCTTCAGTCGGGTATCATAACCGGTGACACCCGGCATCTTTCATAGTACCGAGGTCGGGGCGCTACAAAATTGAATTGCCAAATTAAACAAATTAGGGAAATACCAAAAATGCCATAAAGCAACTGCAAGCCACTTTGTTTTAAAATGTTGTACAAATGGTCTACAAATTTTACCAGTGCTTCTTCTTGACAATTAATATTTTTTCTGAATTTTTGTGAAAATTTTAGAATTAATTAAGTGCCAAATATAACTAATGCAATATCTTTGGTTTAAAACAGAAAAGAAAAAGGTAAGAAATACTGACAGGGGGTCCCACCCATGTATTCTTCCCTGTTCCCACAGGAGAGAGCATGGCCGCCGCAACGTGCCACTTCTCCCACGACGCCCTTGTCGTGTTGTGTTAAGGAGAGGGCCACCGACACCCTGCCCCTCTCTCTCCACCTCACGCTCACCTTATCGTCCGCTCCCTCTCTATGTGTGTAAGGGTGTGTTTGGTTCGAGTAATGAAATGGAATAGAATGGGTCCAACCCGTTCCTGGGCCTGATTCTTGTGCTTGGTAGATATATGGAACCAGAACCCACTTGTTCTCCGAAATGGCATATTTCTGCTAGATCCGGAATATGGTGGTTCCACCAAATCGTAGGAATTACCTGGTTCCACGCCTCTCTCTCTCTCTCTCTCTCTCTCATTACTCTCTCTCTCCCTCTGACTCCCTCTTTTAACTCCCTATCGATACAACATTGACTTTCCCTAGTCCCTCTCTTTCTCCATCGAATCTCCCTCTCTCGATCTTGCAGGTTCCAAAACCATTACATTCCATCCTATATGGTTCTGAAAGAAAAGACAACCTAAATTACCCAAGGGAACCGAAACCCTAGTCCATCGTCTCCATCGAATCGTCGGCTACTGAAGAAGTCCCCGATGAATCGCGCTAGACCACGAGCTCCATCGTTGTCTCCTATCTCTCCTCGTTGAAGGAATCATCGTCGGGTGCCATGAGTCATCCTCGCAATCCATGTATTCCTCATCTGCAGACGCGGACTCCGAGCACGATATCATGGGCAACACACCACCTCTGCCATTGTCGAGCTCACATAATTTCTCTCTAATAGCAACTTCCTCAAAATCACTCCGATTGACATCGGACTTGTTTCTGTGATATCATCACAACATCAAACATTCATAAAACCAATAACAACATATTATTTATCTCAATAAAAGGTTGGCACAAATTAAGCGTGTGACCCGTAAAGACTCGATAACACACAGTGATGTTCGGGAACTTACCGAACAATAACCAACAACGGAACCGTGGATGTCCATGATAGCTCCTATGTGTTCCCGAAGAACAAGGGAACCTTATAAGTTACTCATTGCAATTATTACCTTAACTTCACGATACAAACGATATTTACCGGAGGACGCAGCTTGAGTGCGATTCCAGGCCCTCAAGAGAGATCTTTTGGGTCTTACCTTCGTATTCGAAAGAAATACGACATCCAGATGTGCCTAGTCGGCCGAACAATCCAGGAGATTGATGTGTGTACATCGTATAATAGAGTGGTAGGAGCTACGCACTCGCAAGTTTTATCCAGGGATGTTTCGGATGAAGATTTCTCCCAATATTTTGTGCACAAAGTTTTTTGTGCTTTGTAGTCTTCTTTCCATACGAAAGAGTTTTCGTGTTTGGAAATCTTGTCATGCCCATTTGAAAGGAAATTTCGTATCTGGGGCTTTTATGCGAGAGAATTTTCGCGTCATAGTTTGCCCATACGAAGTATTTTCGTGTTTGGAGCTTTTATTCAAAAGAATTTTGAGCCTGATGATGTTCACAATGACGTCATAGCGCACTTTATCCTCCCGATGGGACGTGACGGAGCGAGAGCAGAGGCGCTGGCCCACCTTGTCAGCTTTTTGATCGGAAACGAGACGTCGTTTCCGGTTTTTACGAGAACTGCCTGCAGTAATTGCGCACGATCTACTGTTAGGATCGTGGCACGAAACAGCCTCCGCCGCCCTTTCGTTTCAACTTCACGCGTGGCAGCCGCGATGGGTGCCACATTTCTCGACGAGCGGCCAGGATTGGGTGGCTCCGTGTATAAATGTGGCCCTTAGGTAAACGGTGAAAATTTCCCGTCATTCGCTTCCAGTCTTCGTCTTCCTCGCGCCCATCTCTCTCTGTGAGCTTTGCACCAGCACCCATGGCAGGAGGCAAGAAACGTGGCGCTGCAGTCTCCTCCTCGCAGGCGCCCGAAGAAGTTCCCATGGCACCCGCTCCGCGCTCTGGGGACTGGCGTTCTGCTAACACCACGCAGAAGAGCATCAAGGAGATGCAGATGGAGGGATTGCTGCCTCCCGACCCCGAGAAGCGAGTTCGTCTCGGCAAAAAGGAAGAGGTACCGAATCCCCACGCGAACGAGCGCGTGATCTTCGCGGATCATGTCTCGCGCGGGCTCTCACTCCCACTCCATCCCTTCTTTGTGGCATTGCTGTATGTCTACGGCATACAGCTCCACGACCTGCCTCCGAACGCGGTGCAGCACATTTCGTGCTTCATCGTGCTCTGCGAGTGCTTTCTCGGGATTCGCCTGCACTGGGGCCTTTGGAAGGCTCTGTTCAAGGTGCGTGCTTTCCGCGAGAGGTCGCGGGTGGAAACCGAGCTTGGAGAGACGCTGCGCACCGGCGGCTTCGGAATCCAGGCGAAATCGGACACCCTCTACTTTGACATGCAACTCATCGACTCCGCGCAAGGGTGGAGGAAGAAGTGGTTCTATGTCATCGATAACAGCGCGGGTGGAGTTAACGAATTCCACCCGTTCGCTGTCTTGAAGCGGCGGAAGTCTTGGGCGCACAAGCTCTCAGTCGAAGAAAGCCGCATCGTCGCCCCGGTACTCGCCAAGGTTGCAGCAGTCCGCAACCAGACTGCGCGGGTTGCGCTGAACGGCTTGCATCTGGCGAGTACGTTCCTCAAGCGCAGGATCCAACCCCTACAGGAGAGGCCCTCCACCATGTGGGAATATCAGGGCGTCCAAGATCCCAGCCGCGTGAGCCGAGAAGAACTCTCGAATGTTGAATTCGAGAAGAAGATCGCGGCCATCACCAAGCTGAAAGTGGGCGAGGACTTCCCCGACTACTCTGTCGCCCCGTTCGAAGCTTCGAGACCTCCTCCAGCCGAAGTAAGTTCAAAATATTTTTCTGTCTTAGTCCTTTCTTTCGTCCGAAAGTTTGTCGACTGATTTTTTTTTTCTTCTTTTGTTTTCTTCTAGTAGAGTTTAGCGGTGGTCACCTGCTACCCGCCAGTCTCCGGTGAAGAGGCCTTGGACCTGTTGGCGAGCAACCTGGATGTTCCTGTCGACACCAGCGTTGCTGGCACCGACTCGAGCTCCGAGAACGATTCTTCAGATGACGTGGAAGAATCGGGTAGCGATCCCCGCCACCGCAAACGTCGTCGAGCGGGAGACGATGAGGCCACCTCCAAGGATAATTCCTTGGGTGGGGGATCTGACAAAGAGCCCCTTATCGTGACCCCACTAAGTGTGCGCGCTCCTCCCGCTCCCCAGCCGAAGATCCAGACCGCCTGGAACGCGGATATGTTGGACGATGAAGATGATGACGAGTAAGTTTTTCCTTCTTTGTTCTAGTCGAACATGTCCTTCTTGTTCCTTCTGACATTGTTGTTTTCCTTCATGATAGGCTCCAGTCCATCAGCCCTGGCCGATTCGCCTCTTCTCTTCCTCTCGAGAAGAGGAAAGATGCTGCTGCTGCGGGTGAAACTCCAACTGCCAGGACCGTCAAGAATTCGCCGAGCCCAGCCCCCACAGCTGCGGTTACGGACTATAGGCTCCCTAGCTTTGCAGCTGGGGCCTCGACCTCGAAAGAAGTGTCAGGTAGCTCGGCTGATGCTCTCTGCATTGCTCAAGGCCAGGTAAATTTTGTTATTTTCCTTCGCATCCTGTACTTCGTTCGTTTAGGATTTTTATCGGGTGCACGGCAGTGCTCCCGATGGGAGTAGCCCCCGAGGCTGTAGTTAATCACTTGCGATTGGCTACAGGCTCAAGAACTTAAGCTCTTTTCTTCTCTTCATTTTATCGGGTGCACGGCAGTGCTCCCGATGGGAGTAGCCCCTGAGGCTATATTCGACTGTTTGTAGTCGTGTATAGGCTCAATCTTCTCCTCTCTGACTTTTTCATCTTCATGTTTTTGCAGTCTCTTCTTGACTCCCTCGCAGCCATTGGCCGTCGCGTCATTTCGGCTGAGACAGATTGCGTGACCTTTCGGGCAGATCGCGATCGACTCATCTCGGAAGGCCAGCTTCTCCGAGGTAAGTAGATCTACTCCTTGTATTCAATCTTTACGATCATGCGAATTTCTTTGCGTTTTAAACTTATTGCTATGTAGCTCAAGCCGAAGTGCTGAAGGCCGAGAAAATGGATGCTGTCACTCGGGTAAGCAGCTTGGAGGCTCAGTTGGAAGCTGCTCGAAAGGAACTTGAATCCTCTCGCAAGCAGCCGACTGACTTCGAGGGAAAGCTTGCTGATGCCCAGGATGCCTTGAAGAAATTGGAGGAACTTGGCACCAAGCAGGACAACGATCTCGTTGACTTCCTTCGCCCTCTGGACTAGAGTTTCGCAGGTAAATTGCACTTATCCTTTGTCATTTCTCGACTGGCTGGTATGTTCTTTGTAATTAAAGTTCTCTTTGCAAATCTTCTTGGCGTTGCGCTGGAGCTGCCCGGAGTTCAGCGGGTGGACGCCTTGACAGATTCTTGCGCTCAGCTTCGAAGGCATGCAAGTGGGATTTGCTCCCTCATTGGCAATGCTACTCGAGTGTTGACGCAACTCCACGGGTGTCTTCTGGTCGACGTTGCGGTTCCGCCCACGTTGGATGGTCTCTTGAAGATTTTCCTGGAGGGTGATCTCCTTCAGGCCTACTCGGTCGCTCAGTCGGAGTCCGGGGCGAAGACTGCTATCCAGTTTGCACTGGCGCACGGAGTCGCAGGCTTGGATGAGGCGTACTCGAACCTCACCGTCGATGCTACTACGGGCAGAAAGGTAGCGCTTCGTCCTTACGGCGATCCGGCTGGAGTCCTTGCCCGGAAGTTATCTTATTTGATTGCCCGTGCTAGTGGCAGCACTTCTGTAGTTCCTTAGGATAGATTTTACGTAGTTTGTGCTTCCGATGTAATGAACCTTGGGATGTATTCCCGTATTCTATCTTTAATCGAAATGTTCTTTTGATATCTGAGATGCTTTCTGCGATTGATTGTCATGAGTTCCTCCCGATGGGAGTAGCCCCCGAGCACCTGTCGAATAGGTGGTTTATTTCTCGAATGGAGCGTCTTGAATTATTCCTTAACTTTTCTTATCTTCCTCCAGGTAACAGGCGCTGTCGCAGAGTCTTCGAGTGGATCTGCTGCACAAGCAGATCCTCTTGTTGCTGTTGTTGGTACTTTTGCCGGCCTCCGTGACCGTGTCGCGGATAGTGAGCGCAATCTAAAGGCTTTGCGTTGAGTGGCTGATGTAGCTAAGTCCAAACAGAGACTTGCGGTTGAACGTGAGCAGTTTGTGATGGAAGAATTGGCAGCTGTTGCCAAAGATATGCTTTGTAAGTACTTCAGCCCCCTAACACTCGGTGTCTTCTTTCTTTCTTTGACTCTCTGTAGCTTTCTTTTGCAGTTGTTCATCCTGACGAACGGTGTGAAAAACATTGTGTAGAAAACCATATTCTTCACGAAGCCAGCAGTTCTAAACCCCATGCAAATAACTTTTGGTCTGACCGCAGTCGAGGCTTTGTGCTGGCTACTTTGAAGTATCGTGTGGGCCAGGCGAAGATACTCGTTGTTCGTTGTCACGAGGCCCTGATAGCTTTAAATCGCACTTTCTATCCATTGGAGAGAGTTCCAGAAGATCTAAGCCAGCTACTCAAAACTTTCGGTCGAGTGGGTGAGATTCGCGAGTGCGTCCGCCAACAGCTGATCTGCGGGGCCTTAGTAGCGCTCGCTTTTGTCCGATTATGGCATCCTGTGGTTAATTTCAAATCTGTGGCCAGACTCCCAAATGCTTCGGTCGATATGACCTCTCACTATACAGTCGTTCGTCCCACTGCAGAAGAGATTATTCGACTGACTTCTGAAGAGGTTAATCGAGTGTTAGCTGAGGAAACTGCTCGTCGCCATATGTAATTATAGGATGTATGTATCTTGTTGTTTTTGTATAGTCGTCTTGAAACTTTATAAGGTGCCAACCTTGTTTGTACTCTTGTATTTGTAAATGATGCTAAGTTAGGCGTAGCCCCCGTGTGTTTGGGGTGTATACCTGTTATTTAGCGTGTAAAGATCAATGATTGGAGAAACTATGGTTGAGAAACTATGTATTTAATCAATATGACTGAGAATCCATGTATTTTCTTCGAGCTACATCATGGCTAGTATAGACTTATTTCCATGAGTAGAATAATCCTAAGGATAGAATATGCGGAGGTGCGCAACATTCCACAGATTGGAGTAGATGCCACCGGTCTCGGGGTTCTTCAGTCGATAAGCGCCACCAGGGATAACTTTGTGTATTATGAAGGGTCCTTCCCACGGTGGCTCGAGCTTGTGTCCTTCCTTCTGCTTGAGTCGCATCACCAAATCTCCTACCACGAAGGCTCTGTGGCGTATACGGCGGTTGTGGTAGTTGCGCAGCGACTGTTGATATACCGTGGATCTTGCGAGTGCAATGTAGCGTATATCGTCGAGTGCATCCACGTCTCCCGCGAGTGTCCTGTTAGAGGTTTCTTCGTTGTAAGCGATGACTCGTGGGGAGCTGAACTTGACATCTTCGGGAAGGACTCCTTCAGCTCCATATACCATGAAAAATGGCGTGTATTTTGTTGATCGATTCGGGGTCGTGCGGAGGCTCCATAGTACGGAGGGTAACTCCTCTGCCCAGTGCCCCGCCGCTGGGTGTAGACGATCAAGTAGCCGTTTCTTTATTCCAGCCGAGACCAACCCGCTGGATCGCTCGACTTGACCGTTGGTTTGCGGGTGAGCCACAGAGGCGAAACTGAGGGTGATTCCTTTTTCCTCGCAGAACTGCTCTGTTTCCTTTGCTGTGAAATTGTTTCCATTGTCGGTGATGATGTTGTGTGGTATCCCAAATCTGCACACGATGGAGTCGATGAATTTGACGGCCCATTGAGCACTGGCCGAGGTGACTGGCATGGCCTCAATCCACTTTGTAAATTTGTCGACTGCAACTAGCAAGTGCGTGTAACCTCCGGGTGTCGATTTTTTTAGTGGTCCTACCATGTCTAGCCCCCATTGTGCAAAGGGCCAGGCGATTGGGATCATGTGAAGCTCAGTGACAGGGGCGTGCGGCTTGGGCGCAAATCTTTGACATGCGTTGCATTTGTTGACTAGGTCCTTTGCATCCCTGGCTGCTGTGAGCCAGTAGAACCCTACGCGAAAAACTTTACCCACGATTGCCTTCCAGCTAGCATGGTGTCACATCCCAATTTTGGATTACCTGTTAACACAGTTGTTTTGCTAAATGCTTGACAAATAAACTTTGGTTGTGTTTGTTTAAGTGCAACTAAACAAACTAATTATATAAACTTGCAAACTTGAAAAGATAGCAAAGCAGTAAACTAAAAATATTCAACATATTGTTCCAATGACCCTGGCAATATTTTATAAAGTAAATATTGATCAAAGAGTTTTCCAAAACTATCTTATGAATCCCTTACTTGTTGAATATTATTCCAAGGCCTAAGTTAAGAAAGAGGAGACACTTAATAAATTTCCCTAAAAGATTATCAGGAAAAAGAGGCATTCTTAGATGCTTCACCAAAATCTTATCAAATGTTTTTCCAACCTTGCAAGCTTAAAAACAAAGTATTGGAGAGCATTGACTGTCTATCTCTAGTCACATAAATATTTTGGCAAAGCATTGTTAAAGAAAAGCCAAGTGCCTTATTAAATTGAATTTCCAATATTTCCAGAAACAGGAAACTCAAACAAGTTACTATTGGAAACTTTCTTAAAATGATCTGAAATTAATACCAGTGCTTCCTTATATCAAATAAGGAACACACACAAGAGGAGACCAAAAATTGAATCCATTGAAGTCCTGAAAACATGATTTTTTCTCCACAGCAACATTTGGAATTTTGAACAAGTTTGTTCTACAAACTTTTTCAAAATGCCATGAAATAAATACCACATGCTCTATATCATAAATAAGGATGAAGACAAAAAGTTCACAAGTTTTTGAATAATTTAAGTTGCCAAAAACCCCTGTTTTCTAGACAGCACCTTTTAGAAATTTGAACAAGTTTGTTCTATGAAGTAACTCAAAATGACTTGAATTATTTACCACACATGGAACACACCAAATACGGAATGTATGCCAAAACTTATTATTTTTGGAAGCTCCTAAGTAGGTTAATACATTCAATGTCCATTTATGTCAGAATTGAAATTTGAACAACTTTGAACTATCAAGTTTATCCAATTGAGCCAATTTTCACATATGTTGTGCCTCTATACTAATAAGAATTTTGGGCAAAAGGATTTTAAATTTTGACTTTGTTTTCCTAGTGAAAACCACATTTTTCAGAAAGGAAAAGGACCTCTTTGTAAATAGCCAGGGACCAAATTGAAATCCGAGTCATCTTCTTCTTCCTAGCCTCTCTGTAGATGCAGTGCCCCTACGCCATTGCTTCTAATAGAAGGAATCCTTGAGGATAAGAACCCCCCCCATGTGCTAGCTATCTGCTACTTGCCCCCTCTCTCTCCCCCTGAGCTCTCTCTTTCTCCCTCTGTGAAAAATAGCTCAAAACCGAAACCCTAGCCTACCTCGCCGTCGATTAGGTCGATGGAGAGCTCGCCGCCGCTCGCCGTTGGCGCCAACCTCTCCGCCTCGTCGTGCTTGTCCTCTCTGCTGAAGGAATCGAGGGGAGGGCCGCGTGGTGCCCGCGCCGTCCGTTTTCCTCTTCGGCCCCGACGAACTCCCGCGAGGGATCCCCGTCGACTCGCGCCTCCTCCGCCCTCGCCGAGTGGTCCAACGAGTTCATGGTGAGGATGCGCGTCTCCCCGTACCCTTTTCCCCTTCCCTTGCGCTCTAGAACGTGGCCGAGCCTTCCTCGCGTTCCGGCCGCCGCGCGCCCTCGTAGCCGGCCGCTCTCCGACCACTCCCAGGAAACGAAACCGCCCCCATTTGGTTCCCCGCAACGAGAGCATCGCGTAGATGTTTAGGAATCATAAAATGACGTTCGGAATCGCCGGATCGAACCTCGCCGGAGCCGTCCCCGCCGGCGATGACGTCGGGCTGGCGTCATGCTCTCCTTGACCGCGCGCAGGAGCTGGTCAAACCCGCGCGTGGGCCTAGCTTTTGCCCGCGTGGCTGCCGCGTGGCCGCCTGGCCCGCTGGTCAGCGGCTACGGCTGGATTCCCTCGCGGTGTAAAGATCTGGCCGGCCCAACTGTGGATCTGGCCCATCCTTGTTATTTTTCCTTTTAAATTTTTACAGAAACTTACATGTTTACTTTTGGCTTTAAAAACCTATCTAAAAGATGAATTTGACCAAGACAAAATTCACAGTGGTAAATAAACTATATCTAAACCACCTCACTTTGTAGATCTACATTTGGATGAATATTTTTGACATGAAAAATGTTTTGGGAACAGGTACCAGAAACAGCAAAATGAGCACCATTTTAATTTCACAACTCAGAATGAGGTGTATCAAATTGCATTGGAAAGCCCCTGAAATTTAATAACAGGAGCAATTAACCTTGCTTCCAAATTCCTAATATTTTTGAAATGGCATGCAATTTGGTAAAACACTAGAGAGCACTTTGGTGATTTTTATAAAATTATTAAAAATGAATTTAGATGCAAACTCAATTGGATGGTCTTGTGTATGTTTAGGGCTATCCAAACCTAGCTGGGTTTAATTTTTACAGTATCCTAGAAAATTTTGTGGACAGATCTTTATTTTGCATGTTTCTGCCATTTTGGCATTTTAGGTATTTAATTTGTGTGAAGTTATTTTTGTGTTGCAATATTGATTTCTAGCATGTACAAGTTGTGTGAACTTGTTTTCTAAGATTTACTTAGCTATTTTAGCATGTTAGATTGTGTGGACTTGAGTGAAGAAGAAATAGGATTTTTGTTAATAGCATATGTTTATCTCTAATTTATACTTGCATAGAAATTTTGAGTGTTAAATTATGTGCAAGCACTTGGATTGTTGTGTTGAAATATTAGGTCCAGTACCATGGTGGTACTTATATTGTGTTGTTATCACCTCTGTTAGCTTGCATTTGAATTGGTAGAGAAGCATGAGTAGTTTGTCATCACTATGCAAATGTTGGAAAAATTCCCTCATGTGTAGAATTTTTGACATAAGAATTTGTGGGGGTGTAGCCACATATTTTTTGGTTGTATTCATAGGACCAGTAGCATTTTGGTTATGATTTTATGAGTGCTTGAACCCTAAAGTTTTTACTTGTGTGGAAATAATCGCATGAGTATCATTACCTTGCTTATTTTTAGCACCCTATTATTTTCTACTAGTAATGGTTATTACACTAGGTGCTAGTTTAGGTTTTTGTTAATTTTTAGCAAGTGGACCAGAGGACTTGCGACCTCTTAATGCTTTGTTATGCTAGTGGAACACCCACTGGTGCCATTGCATTTTTGGTGGAAACATTATTTCCCCCACACTAGATGTGTTTCTTTTATATAGTTCCTTAACTAATGAGTGCCTAGTATTTTTGCCTTGGGCTTTTAAGTGCTAAATGAAAATGTGTATTATTCTGTTTGTAAGTGGTTGTAATCATGTATGGCTTGCTAGGAAAAAACTCATTCTTGGAGTGTGGTTTGATTCCTCTAGTAATGCCCTTTTTATTACCACTAGTATGTAGGAGTTGCCCTGCAAATTGATGCATTGTTTTGTTAAATGGGATATTTTTGTTATAGCAAGTATAGATGTTTTTCACTCCTGTTTTTATGACATGGACCCTCTGGTTGTATTTCAATTACTTGATTGAAATGCATCCATTGATTCTTCATGTTTGAGTAGTACTAGTTTCCCTAGCATTTTTTTGTATTGAATTATTTTTCCTGCCAACTTGTGTTTGGTAGATATTTGTGTATCCTAGCATGAGGACATGTTTTTCATTTCCCATAATAATAACATGGTTCCTTGTTTGCTTTTTAGTACTTTACATGTTATGCATGCTTGCATAGCAAACCCTTAGTAGAAGCATGTCTATAGGATTCCTCCTTTTAGTCATTGTTTCTATTGTTCTCACTATGAGAAATTGTGTGTTTTGTGATGAGTCTATTGCCTTGTTGCACTTGTGTAGGCTCACTGATTTGTACAAGTAACTTTTGCAAATCATGTATCTTATTTATTCTTGGTGTGAATTTAGGCTTAGTAGATTAGCTACCTTTTTCTTTTTTGTGGTTTGGTTGATAGACCCATTGTCATGATTAATATTGTGCATGTTTTGTATACTTTTAGTAGTCTCACCCTTGTGAAACTAAGTTTATTTTGGGTTTATTAATATCTTGGTATGAGAGTGGCACACCCACTGAATCCATGATATTGAGGTTGTGAGATATGCTCCTCCAACCTTGAGTTGTCTTCTTAAATGGCATTTCTGCCAAGTGTGTTTGTTTGATTGTTTGCCTAAATTAATAATTGGGTGATTGGTCATTATTAGTTTCCTTGCTGTATGTATTGTTATGTATTGTTGCTTGCCTTGTTTGGTTCTGAATGTGTGTCCTTTATTCTATTTACGACGTTAGAAAACGAAGAGGAAGGAAGTGTCGTGAAGCTCTGTTTCAAGTTCCAGTCACTCCAAAACCAGGGACACAAGGAGTTACCAGGCAAGCCATCCTGATGCTTGCTGATACAATACTTATCATTATCTATAATGCATGTTTTACCTCTGAAGTTTTACCAAAACTTGATTATCAAAACTATTTTTGATGTGGCTGTTACTACTATACTAGTATATAGGTTACTATTATGCCAGTAGTTAAACTTGGTAATACCAAGCCCATAAGCCACCGTATGGTATTTATTACCATCAAATATACTAGTCCCTAAGTGGACACCCTAAAATTGTGATTCTACAAAACAAAGGCTTTACGGAAAAACCCGGAGAAAAGGCGGATCCTTGTTCTCCGGAGGAATATGGAAGTGGTCATTTTTGAGAAAGTGGTGTTTTCAAAAATGACACATAACCTAGTCTTCGCCGGACAACCTTTACCGTACTGCCACCCTACCCCAACATGGGCACGGGGCTTAACTTGAAGTTTGTCCTTGTTAGTGTGTGTTCTATCTCAATCGCTATAAGGGACGTCGTACCCTCGAACCGAATGTCGTGGAGACATAAAAGTGTGGGATTCATTTCCCCTCCGGATGCAGCAGTTGGGGCTCCTGGCTTGGCGGGGATTAGCTCGGTGCCGGGGATGCGTACACTCGACTGAGAGATAGACATATACTAGCTTGAACATAGTGAATGGTTATGATCATACCTGATGTTTACATACTATTGTTACAGTCCGTGGTTGTTCACGGTAGGTGTACTGGATCTGGTGGATGAGTACACCTCTGCAGAGTACAACTTTTTCGAAGAAGCCGCGTCCTCGGATATGGACAGTTGAATGGCCATGTAGCTAGCATTGTGTCAATGTTTTCAAAAGAGAAAGTTTTTGAAAGGGAATTTTTGGAAAGGAAGTGTTGAACTTGTGAAGTTCGGAAAGGAAGGAAAACGCATACCGTGGAGGTATCGTCGATGATGAAAAGCCAGATGCTGTTATACAAAACAAAATGTTTTGCAAAGAAAACCTTTTCTACTCTAAGCAAGAATTCTGGAAACTGATTCCAAGAAGTTTTGCAAAGAGAAAATATTCTTTAACAAAGCTTTACAAAACCTCTTGTACATGTGATATATACAAGAGAAATAAAACTATATTTTTTTCTTCTGAAGTATCTTCTTCAACGAAGATACAAATTAACCTGACTGCAACTGTGGTGTCATCATATATGAACACCATTGATAGTGAACCCTATTTATAGCCTACCTATTCCACCATATAAGCATACTTGCATGTTGGTAAGTGACATGATGGATGTCTTGCTGAGTACATTCAAATGTACTCATTATGGTTTCGCCCCTGGTATCTACTTGCCAGACTTTGAGAAGGCGCCTCCGAAGGAGATCTATGAAGAGAAGTACGGAGTTGACGGCTTTGCGAACTAGGATCGTCTCCGGGTCAGCAGCCTGTAGGTTAAGGCGTGACTTGGGCTCAACTACGTTGTGTTTTATTTGTCTTCCGCTGTGTTTGGTAAGTTGCCTGCCCTATGTGGCAGTTGCGTTAAACTTGATCATGTGATCTTTTATGTAATACCTTTATGTATTCGTGTAACGGATGATGTATTTCTGTGTGCCAACTTTGTATGTTGTTCACGACTGATCTTTCTGGGATCGTGAATGTATGCATACGGAGGGTTTTCAGACTGCCGGTCTGGGGTCCTTACAGAGTTGGTATCAGAGCCGTCCTAACCTTAGGAGAACTTAGTTAGCATGGACGTCAGATAGGAAAGAAAAGTATTTTTGAGTAAAAACCTATTTACTATCTACATTATTTTTATCTAAGGGAATTTTAGTATATTTTCCCTCCTTCTGATCTTTTCAAAAGATTCTAAAGGCATATCTCTCTCGGTTAAGAGTTTATTTCTTACTTGTTTGCAACTGCTCCGCTCTGTTTTTGAAAGATCTCTCGTCTTTGAAGTTTTCTGTTCACAAAATAGTTGGGGTTTCAAAAACAAATTGTTGCATAGTCTTACCTCTCTCAGTTAAAAGTTTTATCAAAACTTCACTTCTATTATCTTGTTTCCATCCAAAAACTTGTATACTTGCCGATGTCCCGAGAAGACCAAAAAAATTGCCTAGCTCTACAGTGATGATGGTCAGAAGTAGATATAGTTCTCCAGCCACTTCTAGGATTTTGGATCAGTCTAGTTTGGAGTAATTTAGCGATGACCCCATGAGTCGCCTCCCCCGACGTAGCTCCAATGGATCCTTGCTTGTGTGTTATGGCTTGCATATGTGTGTCCATCAGGCTTTGTGCTATTGTGTGGTGTAGAATTTGTTTCATCTAGGGTTCTACATGTTTGTGGGGTGCTCAAAATTTGCAAATTTGTGATTGCCCCGCTCTTGTTTTTGAATCGCCTCTTGTTAGGTTTTTGCAAGCAAAAATGTTTGTATAGTATTCAAAAACAAGAATTTGTTGCTTAGACTTATACTTGTTTTCGCTTCGAAATGCCACCCGTCGTGAACCACCACCATCTCCCCCACCATCAATGAAAGCACCGTTGGGCCTAATAATAGAGGACCATAAAGCCACACGAGCTGATAGCGTTGCTACCAGTGATGCACTCCAACAGATAAAGCTCCAAAAATGACAGCCTTCAAAGAAGAAAAGGCGTGAAGAAAACAAACCAATACTGACCAAAACCTCTATGTTTGTCTGTTTGCAAAAGACTCTTCTTACCCTGTTGGCTAAATGTCACACCTTTTTATGTTCCCTTTTTAAAAGACCAAACAAGAGAAATCCCCTTTTTAAAAATGTTATATACATCCCTCCTCTGGAGAAAGGTGCAAAAGAAGTCTTCACATGCCATGATGCGCAACCCCCTCAAAAGCCAATCCAAAGAGCACGATTCAATATTCGACGTACGATGACGCTAGTCGTATCTTGTCGGACAAACATGATTAGATAGAAAGCTAAAAAGACTAACATGCTTTGCCTAATCTTAGGTTGACACCTAACCAAAGCATGCGAACTGCTGACAACTCTTTCTAAACCAAAGAATTAAGTGACTTAGGACACCTTTTAATCTAGTTGGTAAAAAGGAGAAGTCACGAGAAAATAAAATGATGACCTATTCGTTTACTAGTCAATAGAATATCAGGTGTATCTACTTTGAAAAACCAAATCTTAGTATACGTTGTAGGTACTATGAAATTCGAGGTTTAAAAATTAAGTGAACGATGAAATGGTTATGATAAATCTAGAAAACAACAGTTTTCCTGTTTTTGTTTCTTTATGTGCTCTTGATTGAAATGAATTTGTATTTTATTCAATCTTGCTTCCTAACTTATATGGAGTTGTTAGGACTTGTTATTATGTTGTTTTCTTACAATAAATCTACCCTAGAAAGTGTGTGCATGATTGGAAACTCGAATAGAAATGAAATAGCATTTGTTACCTTCTAGTTTATTATCTGGAAGTATTGTGAGAGCTAGATCTGTGTATACTTTCTTAGTAGATTTTGTGCTATGTTTTCTTTGAGTCCATTACCATTTAGGTACTGTTATTTTGATGCTTGTACCTATGTTAGATTGCATGTCTCTTAATAGTAAAGCATGTGTAAGCATTGCTATCAATATGCACTAGTATTGCTTCACTAGATTAAATAGCCTTATATTTTTATCTTGTATGCAAAGTTTTTCATGAGTAACCAGAGGCTTAGTACCTATTTCTCCTTGGTATTAGTAGGCCATAGCCCACTGGTCCGATTGCATTTTGGCTTGAGGATGAAAATCCCCAACCATACACATGTGTGAAAATAACATGTTTCACTATGTGATTGATTTCTATTTTCCACCATGGAAAATATAATTGTTTCTTTTCACTTATGCAAGTGAGAAGTTTATTCCTTATTAGTAAATACTAATATGTTTAGGTGTGATCCTATTGTTAGCATAATATTCCTTAGGGGTATCATGTTAAGAAATGTTTCACTATCGTGTGCTGAAATTAAATTGTTCGCAAATAAAATAAATTCCTCTTGATTGGTAGATTGTTTGTGAATAATTTTAAATTGAGTGTATGGATTTTTGAAAAGGTTTAGATAACTTTTCATTAATTGCATAGCTACTGGTTGTGTGAGTTATACCTTGCTTGTTTGCTAGTAATTGGTTAAAGAAAACAGAAATTGTTAGAAGAAATTTCTGCATGCTTAATGGTTGATTCATAAAATTACTCTGGTGCTTGTGCTTACTAACATGAGTAGGATTGGTGTACTGTTATTAGGTACACTTATATACATGACTTGCTTGTTTAAGTTTAAGCATCATGATAGCATTGTTTGCTTCTCTAGAGTGAAACTAGTTTCACCACTAGAAAATGGTGATTTTTGCTCTAGTATTACCCTCTTTTTATTTTATGAGTATATGTGTTGATATAGCATGTTTAGGAAGTTATTACTTCTGTTATCATTCCATTAATTATTTAGTTGCATGTTCTATGGTTATAGGATATGATTATCTCTTATAGCATGCTGGTGTAGATTTTTCATACTAGTGTGTTATTTGTGCAGTCCTGTTTTCTTTTATATGCCTGTGTAATAGGAGTTTTATCTTGTGTGAAGATGGTATTTTATAGTATCTTTATGATTGGATTCATTGGTTTTTAGCTACTGGTTGTTTGCTAATTGTTCATGATTGATGGATTCCAAAACCTCTAGTAGACAATAACCTAGTGAATAAATAGTCTATTCATCTGTGGTGTTGTTTGCTTGCTTATTGGATTTTGTTTAAATGTTTTACCTTAGCATGAGTTTATACTTGTGTTATGATTGTGCTTAAGAGTATCTTATGAAGCTAAAAACATCCAACTAAAATCATGAACATATTAAGTGATAGTTGCTTGTGGTGAGTAATAACCACTTCCATAGGTATTATTCTGTCTGTTTATTTTACCTTAGCAACCTAACCTTTGCACCCACAAGCTATATTTTTAGCTTCTTATATACCTTGTTATGAGAGTGGTACACCACTCCATATGTGGTATGTAATATGTGGGATATAGCTAGGAACTCATGTAAAAATTAACGGTACGTTTCCAGGTAGTCTGCACTAACCTTAATTTTGTTTGTGTCTAAATCGTCCAAAACCCAAGGCGAGGAGACCCTGGTCAGGTCTCATCAAAACTAGGAAACAAAAGTTTTGGACCTAAAACAGTACTAGAGTACTTTTTAAAGTGAATTTGCTAATTTAGGTGAGTACCCCGCCTCCCAAGAAAAGTCAAAGGGGGGAAGCACCTGCACTCCAACACTAACATTGTGTTTGTTGGCCCTCCCTTAGTCCTCGCTTGCGAATCTCGGGGACGAGATTCTTTTTAAGGGGGGAAGACCTGTCACATCCCAATTTTGGAATACCTGTTAACACAGTTGTTTTGCTAAATGCTTGACAAATAAACTTTGGTTGTGTTTGTTTAAGTGCAACTAAACAAACTAATTATATAAACTTGCAAACTTGAAAAGATAGCAAAGCAGTAAAATAAAAATATTCAACATATTGTTCCAATGACCCTAGCAATATTTTATAAAGTAAATATTGATCAAAGAGTTTTCCAAAACTATCTTATGAATCCTTTACTTGTTGAATATTATTCCAAGGCCTAAGTTAAGAAAGAGGAGACACTTAATAAATTTCCCTAAAAGATTATCAGGAAAAAGAGGCATTCTTAGATGCTTCACCAAAATCTTATCAAATGTTTTTCCAACCTTGCAAGCTTAAAAACAAAGTATTGGAGAGCACTGACTGGCTATCTCTAGTCACATAAATATTTTGGCAAAGCATTGTTAAAGAAAAGCCAAGTGCCTTATTAAATTGAATTTCCAATATTTCCAAAAACAGGAAACTCAAACAAGTTACTATTGGAAACTTTCTTAAAATGATCTGAAATTAATACCAGTGCTTCCTTATATCAAATAAGGAAAACACACAAGAGGAGACCAAAAATTGAATCCATTGAAGTCCTGAAAACATGATTTTTTCTCCACAGCAACATTTGGAATTTTGAACAAGTTTGTTCTACAAACATTTTCAAAATGCCATGAAATAAATACCACATTCTCTATATCATAAATAAGGATGAAGACAAAAAGGGAACAAGTTTTTGAATAATTTAAGTTGCCAAAAACCCCTGTTTTCTAGACAGCACCTTTTAGAAATTTGAACAAGTTTGTTCTATGAAGTAACTCAAAATGACTTGAATTTTTTACCACACAAAGAACACACCAAATAAAGAATGTGTGCCAAAACTTATCATTTTTGGAAGCTCCTAAGTAGGTTAATAAATTCAATGTCCATTTATGTCAGAATTGAAATTTGAACAACTTTGAACTATCAAGTTTATCCAATTGAGCCAATTTTCACATATGTTGTGCCCCTATACTAATACGAATTTTGGGCAAAAGGATTTTAAATTTTGACTTTGTTTTTCTAGTGAAAACCACATTTTTCAGAAAGGAAAAGGACCTCTTTGTAAATAGCCAGGGACCAAATTGAAATCCGAGTCATCTTCTTCTTCCTAGCCTCTCTTTAGATGCAGTGCTCCTACGCCATTGCTTCGAATAGAAGGAATCCTTGAGGATAAGAACCCCCCCATGTGCTAGCTATCTGCTACTTTCCCCCTCTCTCTCCCCTTGAGCTCTCTCTTTCTCCCTCTGTGAAAAATAGCTCAAAACCGAAACCCTAGCCTACCTCGCCGTCGATTAGGTCGATGGAGAGCTCGCCGCCGCTCGCCGTTGGCGCCAACCTCTCCGCCTCGCCGTGCTTGTCCTCTCTGCTGAAGGAATCGAGGCGGAGGGCCGCGTGGTGCCCGCGCCGTCCGTTTTCCTCTTCGGCCCCGACGAACTCCGGCGAGGGATCCCCGTCGACTCGCGCCTCCTCCGCCCTCGCCGAGTGGTCCAACGAGTTCATGGTGAGGATGCGCGTCTCCCCGTACCCTTTTCCCCTTCCCTTGCGCTCTAGAACGTGGCCGAGCCGTCCTCGCGTTCCGGCCGCCGCGCGCCCTCGTCGCCGGCCGCTCTCCGACCACTCCCAGGAAACGAAACCGCCCCCATTTGGTTCCCCGCAACGAGAGCATCGCGTAGATGTTTAGGAATCGTAAAATGACGTTCGGAATCGCCGGATCGAACCTCGCCGGAGCCGTCCCCGCCGGCGATGACGTCGGGCTGGCGTCATGCTCTCCTTGACCGCGCGCAGGAGCTGGTCAAACCCGCGCGTGGGCCTAGCTTTTGCCCGCGTGGCTGCCGCGTGGCCGCCTGGCCCGCTGGTCAGCGGCTACGGCTGGATTCCCTCGCGGTGTAAACAGATCTGGCCGGCCCAACTGTGGATCTGGCCCATCCTTGTTATTTTTCCTTTTAAATTTTTACAGAAACTTACATGTTTACTTTTGGCTTTAAAAACCTATCTAAAAGATTAATTTGACCGAGCAAAAATTCAGAGTGGTAAATAAACTAAATCTAAACAATCTCCACTTTGTAGATCTACATTTGGATGATTATTTTAGACATGAAAAATGTTTTGGCAACAGGTACCAGAAACAGCAAAATGAGCACCATTTTAATTTCACAACTCAGAATGAGGTGTATCAAATTGCATTGGAAAGCCCTTGAAATTTACTAACAGGAGCAATTAACCTTGCTTCCAAATTCCTAATATTTTTGAAATGGCATGCAATT
Organism: Alopecurus myosuroides; assembly: GCA_028641055.1. NCBI lineage: Eukaryota > Viridiplantae > Streptophyta > Magnoliopsida > Poales > Poaceae > Alopecurus > Alopecurus myosuroides. Next base: position 198,461,032 of record CM054063.1, on the reverse strand, counting down.
TGGTAAAACACCATAGAGCACTTTGGTGATTTTTATAAAATTATTAAAAACGAATTTAGATTCAAACTCAATTGGATGGTCTTGTGTATGTTTAGGGCTATCCAAACCTAGCTGGGTTTAATTTTTAGAGCATCCTAGAAAATTTGGTGGACATATCTTTATTTTGCATGTTTCTGCCATTTTGGCATTTTAGGTATTTAATTTGTGTGAAGTTATTTTTGTGTTGCAATATTGTTTTCTAGAATGTACAAGTTGTGTGAACTTGTTTTCTAAGATTTACTTAGCTATTTTAGCATTTTAGATTGTGTGGACTTGAGTGAAGAAGAAATAGGATTTTTGTTAATAGCATATGTTTATCTCTAGTTTATACTTGCATAGAATTTTTGAGTGTTAAATTATGTGCAAGAACTTGGATTGTTGTGTTGAAATATTAGGTCCAGTACCATGTTGGTACTTATATTGTGTTGTTATCACCTCTGTTAGCTTGCATTTGAATTGGTAGAGAAGCATGAGTAGTTTGTCATCACTATGCAAATGTTGGAAAAATTCCCTCATGTGTAGAATTTTTGACATAAGAATTTGTGGGGGTGTAGCCACATATTTTTTGGTTGTATTCATAGGACCAGTATCATTTCGGTTATGTTTTTATGAGTGCTTGAACCCTAAAGTTTTCACTTGTGTGGAAATAATCGCATGAGTATCATTACCTTGCTTATTTTTAGCACCCTATTATTTTCTACTAGTAATGGTTATTGCACTAGGTGCTAGTTTAGGTTTTTGTTAATTTTTAGCAAGTGGACCAAAGGACTTGTGACCTCTTAATGATTTGTTATGCTAGTGGAACACCCACTGGTGTCATTGCATTTTTGGTGGAAACATTATTTCCCCCACACTAGATGTGTTTCTTTTATATAGTTCCTTAACTAATGAGTGCCTAGTATTTTTGCCTTGGGCTTTTAAGTGCTAAATGAAAATGTGTATTATTCTGTTTGTAAGTGGTTGTAATCATGTATGTCTTGCTAGGAAAAAACCCATTCTTGGAGTGTGGTTTGATTCCTCTAGTAATGCCCTTTTTATTACCACTAGTATGTAGGAGTTGCCCTGCAAATTGATGCATTGTTTTGTTAAATGGGATATTTTTGTTATAGCAAGTATAGATGTTTTTCACTCCTGTTTTTATGACATGGACCCTCTGGTTGTATTTCAATTACTTGATTGAAATGCATCCATTGATTCTTCATGTTTGAGTAGTACTAGTTTCCCTAGCATTTTTTTGTATTGAATTATTTTTCCTGCCAACTTGTGTTTGGTAGATATTTGTGTATCCTAGCATGAGGACATGTTTTTCATTTCCCATAATGATAACATGGTTCCTTGTTTGCTTTTTAGTACTTTACATGTTATGCATGCTTGCATAGCAAACCCTTAGTAGAAGCATGTCTATAGGATTCCTCCTTTTAGTCATTGTTTCTATTGTTCTCACTATGAGAAATTGTGTGTTTTGTGATGAGTCTATTGCCTTGTTGCACTTGTGTAGGCTCACTGATTTGTACAAGTAAATTTTGCAAATCATGTGTCTTATTTATTCTTGGTGTGAATTTACGCTTAGTAGATTAGCTACCTTTTTCTTTTTTTGTGTTTTGGTTGATAGACCCATTGTCATGATTAATATTGTGCATGTTTTGTATACTTTTAGTAGTCTCACCCTTGTGAAACTAAGTTTATTTTGGGTTTATTAATATCTTGGTATGAGAGTGGCACACCCACTGAATCCATGATATTGAGGTTGTGAGATATGCTCCTCCAACCTTGAGTTGTCTTCTTAAATGGCATTTCTGCCAAGTGTGTTTGTTTGATTGTTTGCCTAAATTAATAATTGGGTGAGTGGTCATTATTAGTTTCCTTGTTGTATGTATTGTTGCTTGCCTTGTTTGGTTCTGAATGTGTGTCCTTTATTCTATTTACGACGTTAGAAAACGAAGAGGAAGGAAGTGTCGTGAAGCTCTGTTTCAAGTTCCAGTCACTCCAAAACCAGGGACACAAGGAGTTACCAGGCAAGCCATCCTGATGCTTGCTGATACAATACTTATCATTATCTATCATGCATGTTTTACCTCTGAAGTTTTACCAAAACTTGATTATCAAAACTATTTTTGATGTGGCTATTACTACTATACTAGTATATAGGTTACTATTATGCCAGTAGTTAAACTTAGTAATACCAAGCCCATAAGCCACCATATGGTATTTATTACCATCAAATATACTAGTCCCTAAGTGGACACCCTAAAATTGTGATTCTACAAAACAAAGGCTTTATGGAAAAACCCGGAGAAAAGGCGGATCCTTGTTCTCCGGAGGAATATGGAAGTGGTCATTTTTGAGAAAGTGGTGTTTTCAAAAATGACACATAACCTAGTCTTCGCCGGACAACCTTTACCGTACTGCCACCCTACCCCAACATGGGCACGGGGCTTAACTTGAAGTTTGTCCTTGTTAGTGTGTGTTCTATCTCAATCGCTATAAGGGACGTCGTACCCTCGAACCGAATGTCGTGGAGACATAAAAGTGTGGGATTCATTTTCCCTCCGGATGCAGCAGTTGGGGCTCCTGGCTTGGCGGGGATTAGCTCGGTGCCGGGGATGCGTACACTCCACTGAGAGATAGACATATACTAGCTTGAACATAGTGAATGGTTATGATCAGATACCTGATGTTTACATACTATTGTTACAGTCCGTGGTTGTTCACGGTAGGTGTACTGGATCTGGTGGATGAGTACACCTCTGCAGAGTACAACTTTTTCGAAGAAGCCGCGTCCTCGGATATGGACAGTTGAATGGCCATGTAGCTAGCATTGTGTCAATGTTTTCAAAAGAGAAAGTTTTTGAAAGGGAATTTTTGGAAAGGAAGTGTTGAACTTGTGAAGTTCGGAAAGGAAGGAAAACGCATACCGTGGAGGTATCGTCGATGATGAAAAGCCAGATGCTGTTATACAAAACAAAATGTTTTGCAAAGAAAACCTTTTCTACTCTAAGCAAGAATTCTGGAAACTGATTCCAAGAAGTTTTGCAAAGAGAAAATATTCTTTAACAAAGCTTTACAAAACCTCTTGTACATGTGATATCTACAAGAGAAATAAAACTATATTTTTTTGTTCTGAAGTATCTTCTTCAACGAAGATACAGATTAACCTGACTGCAACTGTGGTGTCATCATATATGAACACCATTGATAGTGAACCCTATTTATAGCCTACCTATTCCACCATATAAGCATACTTGCATGTTGGTAAGTGACATGATGGATGTCTTGCTGAGTACATTCAAATGTACTCATTATGGTTTCGCCCCTGGTATCTACTTGCCAGACTTTGAGAAGGCGCCTCCGAAGGAGATCTATGAAGAGAAGTACGGAGTTGACGGCTTTGCGAACTAGGATCGTCTCCGGGTCAGCAGCCTGTAGGTTAAGGCGTGACTTGGGCTCAACTACGTTGTGTTTTATTTGTCTTCCTCTGTGTTTGGTAAGTTTCCTGCCCTATGTGGCATTTGCGTTAAACTTGATCATGTGATCTTTTATGTAATACCTTTCTGTATTCGTGTAATGGATGATGTATTTCTGTGTGCCAACTTTGTATGTTGTTCACGACTGATCTTTCTGGGATCGTGAATGTATGCATACGGAGGGTTTTCAGACTGCCGGTCTGGGGTCCTTACACATGGTGTCCGCAATCTCCTTGGTGTATATCTCGTAGTAGTTCCTTGCCGTCTTCGGGAGCTATGCATCTTTGTAATATTACTGATATGCTCTGCTTGTATAGTTCTCCGTTGAGTACTCAAAAAGCTTTGCTGCGTCGTACTATCTGTCTAGCCTCATGAATATCTTCTGGGAGCTGTTTGTTGGACAAGTAGTTGAGGTATTTCTGCGTCCAGACCGGTTCGACCAGAAAAACTTGTCTTGAGATGTTGTGGGTGAGCTCAATCATAGTAGTTTGCGGGCTGACCTCCGTCTCGAATGTCGCGGGTGCTTCTGCTGATTTTTTGACTTTGACTGAGCGCTTGATCATCCTTTCGAAGTATACTCCAGGCGGTATGGGTGTGTTTGTAGAACCCATGTTTGCCAATTTATCTGCTTCTTCGTTGCTGGATCGCGCAATGTGATTTAGTTCGCACCCTTGGAAACTTCCTTCGAGTAGATTGTACATATCTCGATAAGCATGTTTTCTGCAATGGCATCGCACTCTTTCATTGTCTGCTGTACTATGAGGTTTGAATCTCCATATATCATTAGTCGGGTTGCTCCACAGGCAATAGCCATCTTCATGCCGTGGAGGAGGCCCTCGTATTCTGCGTCATTATTTGACGCCGGGTCGTCGAGTGGAAAGTCCAATCGCAGGACGTATTGTAACTTGTCACCTCTAGGGGATATCATGACTACCCCGGCTCCGGCTCCTTTGTTTCTCTTTGATCCGTCGAAATACATTATCCAGTTGCTTATATACTCTGGAGGGCCTGGCGTCTGTAGTTCTGTCCACTCGCTTAGGAACTCCACGAGCACTTGTGATTTGATAGATTTGCGACCTGCGTATATGATGTCCCAGGCGCCGATCTCGATACTCCACTTCGCAATTCTTCCGGATGCCATTGGGTTATTCATGATAGTACCCAGTGATGCGTCGTTTACCACCGTGACGGTGTGTTCCTGGAAGTAATGTTTGAGCTTTCGGGCTGTGAGTACCACACCGTGCGCGAGCTTCTGGTAATAGGGATAGCGCTGTTTGCAAGGCGAAAGCACCTCGCTGAAATCATATATTGTCCTTTGGATGCCAAACGCCTTGCCGTCGTCTGGCCGCTCTACTACAATTTTTGTGCTGATGACTTGATTTGTTGCGGCCAGATACAAATACAATGGCTCCCGTTCCTGCGGTGTTGCCAGGACGCGCCTGCTCTACAATGCTCGAGTTCTGCGAATGCTTTCTGTGCTTCGAGTGTCCACTCGAACCTATCCGTTTTCTTCAGTAAGTTGCAGAAAGGTAATGCTTGCTCGCCTAGCCTCGCAATGAATCTGCTTAGGGAGGCTAGTCGTCCTGCGAGCTGCTGCACACCACGGAGATTAGTTGGCTCCTTCATTGTCTGGATTGCTTGGATTTTCTCTGGGTTAGCTTCAATCCCTCGAGCGGAGACTAGGTACCCGAGGAGTTATCCTGCAGGGACGCCAAAGACACACTTGGTCGGGTTGATCTTGATTCGGTATGCGTTTAACGCGTCGAATGTTTCTCTGATATCATCGAGAAGCGTATCTTCCACTCGAGTCTTCATGACGATGTCGTCAATGTACACTTGTATGTTCTTGCCAATGAGTTTGGCGAGGCATTTTTGCATGCAGCGCTGATATGTTGCGCCTGCGTTCTTTAGCCTGAAGGGCATTGTCGTGTAGCAGTAAACACCGTGGGGTGTTATAAACGCCGTATTCTCCTCGTCCTCCTTTTTCATCCTGATCTGATTATAGCCTGAATAGGCGTGCAAGAAAGAGAGGCGTTGGCAACCTGCTGTAGAGTCCACGATCTGGTCGATCCGTGGCAGGGGAAAGTTATCCTTGGGGCAGTGTTTATTCAACGACGTGTAGTCGATGCACACGCGAAGGATGTTAATATTTTTCTTCGGGACCAGCACCGGGTTTGCTAACCAGGTGGAAATTTTTATCTCACGAATGAATTTTGCTGCGAGTAATCTGTTTACTTCTTCTCCGAGCGCTTTTTGTCTGGGCTCTGAGAACCTTCGGGTTGTCTGCTTGATAGGCTTGGCGTCTTTTAAGACTTCGAGTGAGTGCTCGGCGAACTCCCTGGGTATCCCTGGCATATCTGAAGGCTGTCAGGCGAAAATTTCCCAGTACTCACGGAGGAGCTCGACGAGCGCGCCTTCCTATGCTGGCGAGAGGGTGGTGGACACCATCACCGTCTTCGCAGAATCCGTCGGGTGCTCTTGATGCTTGCGGGTACCGCTATTTGTGTTGAACTCGAGCTCTGGAGCGTTCTTCTTGGTGAGAGGCATCACAGAGTGATCCGTGGTTTTTGCTATCTCCTCTAGTTCTTCCTGCATCCCGAAGGATTGGGCGATCTCTTTGAATTCGATGTCGCATTTATTTGACTTTTGGAAATCGCCGTCGATGGTGATTGTGCCATATTCTCCAGGCAACTTAAGCTTCAAGTATGCGTAGTGCGGTACTGCCATGAATCTGGCGAACGCCGTTCGACCGAGAATGGCGTGGTACTGTGACGGCCAATCGACGACTTCGAAATCAAGAACTTCTCGCCTGTAATTACTTCGGTTTCCTAGCACCACCTACAGGTTGATTGTTCCGAGTGGACGGATTGCCTTCCCTGGAACTATCCCGTGGAAGGATGTCTCTGATTCCGCGAGTCCATCCAAATTTTTGTTCATGCGACGGAGCATGTCTGCGTAGATGATGTTAATGCCGCTGCCTCCGTCCATGAACACGCGGGCCAGCTCGTAGTTGTCAATTTGCGGCTGTATGACTAGTGGGGCGTGTCCTGGTCGATAGACTCGCGGAGGGTGGTCTTCCTTGGAGAAAGTTATTGGTTGTTCCGCCATCTTCAGGTACTCGGTTCTCGTAGGTGGGGTTTGCACAGCCATGCATAATTGTCGCGTGTTTGTTTTTTGAACCCTGCGTGACGGACAGACCTTTTGTATCATGCCTAAGAGTCCTGCTGGGTTCGGGTATCCATTGGCTCCCTGGTTTGGGGCGGGTGGTGCTGGTAGCGCAGCTAGCACCGTGTTTTGGTTTCCTGCTGGGGGCAGGGCTCGCGGCTGTTGAAATCCTTGAGCTCCTCTTCCAGGAAGTTGCGGGTAACCCTGATTAATTGCTGCTCTATTTTTCTTCGAGAAGGCCTCGTGGATATCAATGAACTTTCGGCAATCCTTGAGAAGGTGTGTTGCCTTAGTTTTGCCAGTGCGCTTATCTGTGAATAGATGTAGCGTGCAGTAACCGTCGAGGTCCTCCTCGGGGGTTTGTCCTCTGGCTTTGGCTTCCACTCGCGTTTTCCAAGATATCCGCTATCGCGATTTTTTGTGAACTCCGCTGGCACAAATTCTTCTCGATCATCGTGGTCGTAATTTTTTCTTCTTTTCTTTCGACTATGGCGATCGTCATCGCGTGCTGGGGATGAGTCTTTCTCATTGCGCACCGCGTCTTCGCCGTTTGCCCATCTGTCGGCTATGGCCATCAATTCTCCCATGGTTTTGGGTGCGAGTCGTCCCAGTTCTTCCCTGAAAGAGGTTCGCCGTGCTCCTTTGGCGAATGCTTCAACCGCGACTTCTTCCGATATATTCCCTGCCGTGTTCCTGAGTGTGGTCCATCGCTGAATATATTCGCGAGTAGACTCGCCACTTTTCTGCTTGCAAGCTCGTAGTTCCTCAATGGTCGCCGGTCTTTTATATGTCGCTTGGAAATTCTTGCAGAAATCGAGGTTTAGGTCATCCCAAGATCTGTAGCATGCCTTCGGCCTTCCTTCGAGCCAGCTGCGGGCAGCGCCGACTAAATGTAAGTTGAGGTACTGCATAGCTGTGTTTTTGTTCCCATGTTGGCATTTTACTGCCGTGAGGTAATCTGACAACCAGGCCTGAGGCTCTTGCGAACCATCGTATTTCTGTACTTCCGTGGATAGCTTAAATCTCTTGGGTAGCGGCTCCACGCGGATGCTGCGGGCAAAGCATAGGGCTCCGCAGACTTCATCGTTGGAGGATGTACATGGGGAGCGCGCACGATTTCTGGCCGCCCGACCTTTATCAACCTTGCGTTGGGCGATGTCCGATCGCGCGTTGTACCCGGGTTCATCGAAATTGACGTCTCCTCTCGGCTCCTTGCTGCGATGTCGCGAGCGGCTGCTGTCTCGATCTCTTTGCGGGCTGCGATCTCGATCCCTCCGCGGGCTGCGATCTCGATCCCTCCGCAGGCTGCGATCCCGACTTCTTCGCGGGTTGCGGCTACGGTCTCGACCCCTCGGACTGCTATCGCTGCCACTCGGGCTATCTCCACGCCGTCGAGCTTCTTTCCCTCATGCCCGACGAGGTGATTTTTCCTTGCCAGGTGATGTGCCCCTATGTCAACGGGGTGCTTCTTTGTCCTTCTGTGCGGCTGCTTTCCTGCGATCGTAGGAGGCGAGTTTTGCGGCTGCCATGCCTAATCCTTTCTGCACTTGCTTGTATTGTTCCGCGCGGGGGTCGTTTTCCCCTGGTTGATTTATCTGCATGTAGGTGGCTGCGGCTAGCACCGCGGCTGCGGGAGTTTGCGGATGGATGTTTCCATCCTCGTCGACGCACATAAGTGATTTGCTGATTCCGCTCAAGGACTCGCCGTCCATGGTCGCGGTTTTTGAGACGTGTCCTTTCTTCGGGGGGCGGTTCCATACCGAAGGTGCCATGGATAACGCGGCCCGGCGCTGGCTTGACGCATCCGCTAGCTTTTTTCGCTCGGCTAGGTCTATCCGAGCTTCCTTTATTGCAGTGGCCGCTCTCACTAGATGATAGTGGTAGGCGGTCATGTCCTCGTGGGGGGCCCTTGTTCCAGTGGTGTGCTTGTGCGGATGGCCTCCTTTGCTCGATTCCAAGCAGCTCGAGAGACGCTGATGGTAGTGCGCTCCTTTGCGCTGTTTTCAGTTTCTTCGGGTGGGGCTCCTGACCCTGCCATGCAGACCTGAGCCAGATATGGCTCGCGAGTCCTAGGCGCAGTTATGCAGGCTTTCCTGACCCGAGAAGGTTCTCCGTGGAGAGGGTATGGAAGTTGCCCGTGTTAAGGCGGACGGACTCGCCACTTTTCGCCAAGTCATGATCCGCGTAGCGGGGTCGGGAGTCGACAGCTTCCGGGCTAGAGATTGACCCAGATTCCGATCCTTCGAGATCGATTTTCTCGGGGAAGCATAGGATTCCGTCTTTGTTGGTGTAGAACTGGAAGCTTCCAAACGTCAGCGTGATGCTCTTCTCCAAGTCGCTAAATACCGGGCGTGATTCCGGCGAGTGAGGGGCGACAATGACCGACCCGATTCGGATCGGATTGGTTGAAGTCGAAGTCCTAGGGTTCCAGCGTGAGTTGGTTGTCGATGAAGCCGAAGATGCCAGAGATCCAGCGCCCACCTTTCCCACAGACGGCGCCAATTGTCGAATCTGCATATCAACAAGTCCCTCGGGTGAACCCATAGGGTTTCGATTAGGAGAACGTGTAGGCGCTGGTGACAATCGTCGGCTAGACAGGGGGCACGATTTACCCAGGTTCGGGGCCCTCGTAGAGGTAAAACCCTTACTCCTGCCTCTATCGATCTGTATTAACGAATAGATCGGTTACAATGGTGGTTGCTCAAGTCGAGAGTATGATCTCGATCTCAAGGCTTGGTGGTGCGGTATTGCTTGGTCCCTCTCCTGTGGTTCTCCTGGCCTTATATAGGTGGCCAGGTCTCAAACCGTACCCGGGGAGGACTCGAACCCTAACCTAGAGTCGGTTACAAGTTTCCTAACTTGACCCGCAAGGCCTTGCGGGTGGGCTTTGATTGGGCCTTCTAGAGTAATCCATGACGCCTCCTTTAGAGATTGGGTCGTGGGCCTGAGACCGGGTAGGCTCATCCGACAGGCCTAGGATCCATCCCTTCGTCAGAGACCATTCTTTGATCATAACACATAAAACTCGTTTACATATATTGTTCTGTTTTCTCATCCATATCACCGATTACCTTGTGATAAATCACATTGTGTCTGTCCAAACGATATGTTATTGGTGATAATCTGAGGGCCTAGAGAATGTATATCTCTATCGTATAGAGGAGTTAAGTACTAATCTTGAACGATCTCAGTTCCATTACACATTCTAGGTCATACCCAGATATCACCGTTATATATAATCTCCGGTTGCAGTAAGACAGTTGATGATATCCAAAGTATAACTTTCGATCATGCGGTCACTAGATATTATCATAGTATAGGAATTATAGTCAATGTTAACTTCATATGAATTTGCTAAAATACATAATGATTGTTTAGTCTCTTTTAGCAACAACATACACTTGGCCCGGTTCAGTACTATTGTTACCCTAACAATAAAATCTTATGTTTTGCTAGACTTTTATCAAAGTCCGTGATCAGAAAAATATGATCATCTCACAAGCCATAAGCTAATATTAGAGAAGGGATTAGGAACTCTTGTCTGTTTATTTCTTCACACCCGCACACAGTTTTTCCTTTGAAAACTTACTTTTCAAGTGGTATAGCGATTGCAGCATGATGACGTAAACTTAATTCTGAACTTGGAGATAGAATAATAACTGGATATTATTATCTCTAGGGCATACCTCCAACACTGAGGGGAGATAGAATCCCCTTGGCTCAATCCCCTAGCGTGGAAGAATTGGTCCCCGAAAATAAATCGACAAGAATGCGAGTACTCACGTTGATAGGCAGATTGTGATCAGATAGCATAACTGAGGACCAAACCCTCGATGACGAAGCACAACAGGAATAAAAGGCCACGAAATCAAATCGGAGGCTCTCACGATGTCAAGTTTCATAAATAAGCAAGGACCCGATGCTGATGGAAAGTCTTTAGGGATTCACTTACAAGCATGAAATTATCATGTATTGTTCGGCCCTTGAAGAATGTGCTTTGATTGGTAGCAATAAGATCGCCAAGCTTTGGAGCAATGCGTATGGACAAGGCCTTAGAAAAAAATCTTTATGTTGTGCAATAGACTTATAGGTCTGAAATCACCCAATTCCACAACCCCTTCATTCTTCGGAAGCAGAGTTATGCAAGAACGGTTCAGGGCCTGAAAACTATGATGGTCGTTAGTCGTGAGATGAAGGAGGGAAGCCAACACATCCTCTTTTACAATTGGCTGGCAAACTTGGAAGAAGCTAAGAGAGAACTCGTCGAGGCCGGACGCTTTATCTGGAGGCAATGCTTTAACCACTTCCCTAGAAGTTCCGCTCAAGCGAAGCCAAATCGACCTCTGAAAAATCTAGCGCCGATAACTCCAGTGTGTTGTGGAGAACTTTTGGAGTCCCAATAAGGTTTTGGAAACATCCTGTGCTCAAATCATTCATGTCCTGTTAGAAAATTGCTTCTTGGTCGCCATTCCTCAGCTTCAACATGTGATTTTTCCTACGCTGATTACTTGCGTGCACATGGAAATAAGACATATTTGCATCGCCTTCTCGCAACCATAGAATTCTCTAGCATTTGGCACGATTGCTGCAAGGAAGAGTACCCCAAGAATCTTCCTTTTAAGTTCCTTCGAAATACCAACTCTTTGGCCAACAATAGCTGTTTCTCGATGTTTCCAACTCGTTTTTACACCCCCAAGACGTTTGAGCTGTTGTCGTGGTCCTTAATTTGGTGTATAGAGCGAGGAGAGGATCTCTGTATGTTGTTGGGACAGCCTAGGACACCGCCACTGCTTTAGAGAACCCCAGTAAGCTTGTCCAAAAACTTCCAAAATGGAATCAACACTCGTTTTGGAAGAAAACATTGGTGGATATTGTAGGGGACAATGATCCGACATGCTGGATGTTAATGATCCAACATGCTGGATGTTAATGCGCGATGTGGTCGGATTCCATCTCATACTACACACCTATTCACTTATTGCCACCTCCATCTATCCACATCGGGAGCTCAGTTTTTGGAGATACAACTCATTAGCCGAGCGATGTCACGGAGGCTGACTCTGGCCCCCGGTGATCTAGCACCGGCGGTCGATCTGGGAGCGGTGGCGCTGGGCTCGAGATTCATATGTCTTCCCGAGGTACTTGCGGGCGGCGAGGCCGGGGGTATGTGGAGATCGAGATGGCACATACTCCCTCCGTTCCATAATAGTCTACATTCTAGACTAGTATTTTGTTCCATATTACTCTACATTCTGGGTTCTAATCATTAATTTTCTCCTTGGTAACCAGCGACAATAAAAGTCTAAGCAATCTCTCTGTTTTTCTATTGGGTGCTATTAATGCTAATGTGACATGCATTGGGTGTTTACATACTTGACTAGTACTATTAAAGAGCATTGCTAATTTGTCTTAAAATTTCTAGGATGTAGAGTATTGTGGAATGGAGGGAGTACAGCAAAAGAGGTGGCGGAGGATGTTTTCACGGAGTACCGGCCGGTGTCTCAGCCGGTGAATCGGCGCCCGGCGATTTTGAAGGAAAAATTGGCGTCAGAGTTTAGGGACCGAGTCAGATTCCCCACGAAGTAGTCCAGGTTTTTGGAACGGGACAACTTCCACGATGCAGGTATGGTTTCTGCGTCTTCTTGGAGGTCCGAGCTTGAAGCTTCGTCGGAGGGTACGGGATCTGCGGGGTTATCTTCCGCGGGAGTCGCGACGGGCAGCGGCCATGGCATCGGAAGGATGTTGTGGAAGCCGGCGGTGCGTGTAGGGTACCGTGGCCCTGTACCACGCCCTCGGTTCACACCGCTTCCGTGTCTAGGCGATTTCTTCCCGGAGCGGTTGACGGCGGTGAAGTTCGGCGACGGGGAGGACGAGGGGGACGATCCGATCATGACAGAGGAGGAGGGGTTGGAGGTTCAAACTCCACGTAGAAGCCCGGGTGGCCCTCCCCTCGCATGAAGTGGCCCGTATCAAACCGTGGGCTCACTTGGGCTTGGCCTTCGAAGGTCTATGGGAACGGGCGGAGCGATGTACTAGGGCATCGAGGGTCTCTCCCTCTGCCGCTACTGTACATCCCTCATCATCGACGCTCCTCTCCTCCATCCTGATGGTCGCCGCGCCCACTTCTACACCGACACCCCTCCTACACTGACGCCCTTTCTTCTCCCGGGCGGAGCTTTTCCGCGGTGTTGCGAGTGCCCTCTCCAATGGGAGCTCCGCCGCCTTGGGGCTTCAAGGTTCGAGGCCTTCGGGCCAGGTGGTGGGAAGGGGACGCGGAACGGCGGAGCAGGGGGACCGTGCCCGGCACTGACACATCTGCCGGTCCCCTGACCTTCACGCGGGTGACGCCCGTGGCGGCCGGGTGTCCCCCCCTCCCCCCCCCCCCCCCCCCCGCGGCTACAGTCCCGGTGGTGGCCAACACGGTTTCTGGGGCTGTTGCTCCGTCCACGGGCTTCGTGGTTGGTTCAGTGGCGCCGGGTGGTGCCGCGGTTGCTCACAAGAGGAAGAGTAAGAATAAGAAGGTGGCACCGGTGGCTGCGGTGGCTAGTTCTGTGCAGGGGCCAAGCAGCGATGTGGGAGTGGCCGCGGCATTGCCAGTGCCATCGGTTGAACATCGTGTGCATGACACGATCAGTCCCGGGGGTATCGATGTTGTTGTGGCTCAGACCACCAAGAAGACGAGATGTTGGAAGTGCGAGGTGGATACCCATGCTACTAAGGATTGTCCGGTGGATCACTATTGCTACGCCTGCGATAATAATAAACACCCGCTAAAGAAGTGTCCCACTCTAAAGCTTCCAAAGCCGTCAGTGTTCATAGCAGGGATTGGCAGCAAACATACTATGTTTTCGCAGTGCCCGGATTGTGTTTACAAGGATCAGGTGGATTCCTCGGCTGGACCCATTGCCTTGGTAACGGTGCAAGGCACCTCTGCCACGGCTAAGCTGGTGGAGGCGATAGTGGAACGCATGAGTTCTGCACCGAGATGGAAATGGGAGGATTTTCCTAGTGGCGATAATTTGTTCACGATGGCTTTTCCGTCGGTGGCTGAGTTGGAGAGGTTCGATGCTATGGACTTTGGGGTCCCGTCTCAATCCACGAGGCTACTGTTCAGCAAATGGAAGCACGAGGAGATCGAGCCAAAGCTAGAGCTTTTTTAGACTTGGGTTCATGTGGAGGCAGTGCCACACCCGTTGAGACACTTCTTGGGACTTTGGGCATGTAATACTCTCGACGTCGATATGTTGGCTCTCCGCCATAGGGGTAATGTTCGGATTTGGATGGCTCTGTTTGATGATGAGGTGTTTCATAAGGAGGATGCGGTGGGTCCGTACATTACCACGGATGGAGTCTTGAGACTCAAAGGTTTTGCGTTCACCTTTCACCCAGAGCCTGAGAACTTTGTGCCAGAGCCAGACTTTGTCCCGTTTATGTGGGATCATAAGGTGCATGCGAAGTCGGCTGATAAAGGTGTGCACGGAGAGGATGCTGCTTATCACGGTGGTAGTGATTTAGCAACGAACGAGGGAGGTCCCACGAGTATGGCCATTGACCCTACCCCGCCCACTCATGGGGGTCATGTCCGTGCTCAGGCGCTGGAGCTTCTCAAGAACTACGCGCTAACACCTATTAATCCCTCTCCTAAAACACCACGAGGGAAGGAGATTTTTCATCAGCTATCGTGTTCAGGTGGTGTTTTCTCTTTGTGCTCTCCGGGAGGGAGGTCGCCACATTCACCGTCGCCTCGCGTTGAGCTCGGGAGTGCAGACGGGACAACGTCTCTGCATGCGGTTGCTGATGATCGAGATGGGCTGGGCGATGCCCACCTCCCGGCTGCTCGCGCGACACAGCTACTGGAGGAGGAGACCCCGGCCTGTGGGCTGCCGCTAGCCTCGAGTGGGCTGGACGGGGCGCATGTTTCGGTCGGCCCAGGCGTCCACTAGGGGCCGCGCGGAGACGTCGCTTGTGCCATGCGCGACGTAGGACGAGGCCTCCCAGGCGTTAGCGGGTGGGAGTGTGTTGCCCCTAGGTGGGGCGGGCTGTGGGCCAGTCGTGAACGAGGCCGTACCTAGGCCTGGTGCGACGATCAGTGCGGCGTTGCCGCTGTTGCCCATGGCTGGTTCGCGCGTCCCAGGCGCGGAGCTGCACGTCCCTTTCGCGAAAATTGATGTGGTCGGGGGGGGGGGAGGGGGGTACCTTCTTCACCATCGCCCCCCTCCGCCGCATCTTTGGGTCTCAATAAGCCGGTGCAGACTGGGACGTTCTGAGGCGTAGCGCTCGCCACACTGTAGCGGCGGATGGATCTTCCTCGACTGAAGAGGACGCACTGTCCAAGGCTATGCGCCGGAAGGCAGCAATGTTTTCTCCTCCGCCTTTGGATACGTCTTTCGATCTCAAATCTTTCCTTCCTTTTACTAATGCCAATTGTCCGTCTAGTTTAGGCGTCGTTGGTGTTTCTTTAGGGAGTAATGATATGGAGATCACGTTGTCCGCCAATGCGTTGAAACACATGGAGTATGGTTGTTTAACGGTTAAACCGAGTGCTTCTACCAGGTTGTACATTCCCCACATGGATGATGATTCAGAGAATGCCACTTTTTATGGACAACTTTTATCTCACATGGGTGGGTAAAGTGACGGACGCGAGGATGGATGAGGACGGGCTCGGATCTTTAATTGATTTGTATGCATCCGGCCGGAAATCCAAATCCGCTAAGAGTAAGAGAAAATCACCGCGGAAATCCGTGAGATCGCCAAAAAACCCCAATTGTTTCCCAATGATTGGCTTATTCACTAATAGCAGAGGTCTTGGTGACTTGGCTAAACATTTGAATATTGTCCAATACATCAAGGATCATAATTTTTAATTTGTGGCTATTTCCGAATCTGGAAGAAGAGACTTCTCAGTGAGCGTTCTGAATCGGCTTTCAGGGGGTTTGCATTTCACTTGGCACTCTATTCCTCCGCGCGGTAGGTCGGGTGGTATCTTACTTGGTGTAAGATTAGATTCTATGGATGTGTTAGCAAGGTCGGATGGTGATTTTCATATAAAATTACACCTCCAAAACCGAGTTGACAATTTCGTCTGGAGTCTTGTTGCCGTGTATGGTGCTGACCAAGAAGAGTTTAAGGAGGCTTTTCTTCGTGAATTGGTGAATCCGGCTAATGACAATCCACACCCCACTTTAATTGGGGGCGATTTTAATATGCTAAGATTTCCACACGAGAAGAGTCGTGGGCGGTTTGATGGTTACATTCCTTTCTTGTTCAATGCTGTCATTGATAGCTTGGATTTGAAAGAGGACCATATGAGCGAACGACAGTTTACCTAGGCTAATAGCCTTCCAGAGCCTACATACAAAAAACTAGACCGCGTGCTGATGAGTACTGATTGGGAGGAGAAGTTCCCATTGGTAACAGTACGTTCTATAGAACGTATTGAGGCTTTATCGGACCACGCCCCTCTTGTTATCAACCGGTACAAAGAAAACATATGCACAATCTCAGTTCAAGTTCGAACTTGGCTGGTTACTGCGTGATGGTTTCGATGAGCTAGTGAAGAAAGTTTGGTGTCAACCAGTAGTAGGTGATAACCCAATCCGAAGATGGAATTATAAAATGCGCAATTTGCGCAAATATCTTCGGGGATGGGAAAGACACACTACTGGGATGCTGAAAAAAAGAGAAAGAGCGCATGTGTTCCATTATTGATGAGTTGGATCAGATCGCTGAAACTAGGTTGCTAACTTCGTAAGAGATTGAACTTAAAAGTCAATCCAACACAAGGGTATCACAAATGTTGCGAGAAGAGGAACTCAAATGGTACCAACGATCGAAGGCTCAATTCATTCTAGAAGGAGATTCGAACACCTGATATTTCCATAATGTCGCCAATGAGAGGTATCGGAAAAACGAATTCATTCTCTTCACCAGTATGAATGTTTGATCGAGGGACAGGAGAAGCTAAATGATTATATCACAAAGTTTTATAAAGGTCTGTTCGGGGATCCTAAGGTAAGTAATATTACTATGGACGAGTCACGTACGGATGATATTACCCAAGTCTCCCATGAGGAAAATGTCTTTCTTAATGCTCCCTTCACGGAAGAGGAGATAAAGAAAGCGGTGTTTCAAATGGAGCATAATAAGGCACCTGGTCCAGATGGATGTCCGGCGGAGTTTTACCAACATTTTTGGGAGGTCATCAAAGATGATCTCCTCGAGATGTTTGGTTGCTTACACACTGGACACCTAGACCTGTACCGCCTTAATTTTGGGAAAATCGTTTTGTTACCTAAGGTTGTGGAGGTAGAAAGGATACAACAGTATAGACCAATATGCCTCCTCAACATTAGTTTCAAAATCTTTACAAAGGTTGCAACCATCAGGTTAAATTCGATAGCAGATCATGTGGTAAAACCTACCTAGACGGCATTTATACAAGGTAGGAATATCCTTGACATAGTCGTGATTTTACACGAAACCGTACATGAGATGCATACAAAGAAACTAAATGGTGTGATCTTAAAACTAGAATTGAGAATGCCTATGATAAAGTGAACTGAGAGTTCCTCCAACAGACTCTGAGCATGAAAGCATTCTTAGAAGAGTGGTGTGCTCCAGTTCGCATTTAAAAGCCTGGAGGTAGCGTGGCCATTAAAGTCAATGACGATGTTGGTCGCTACTTCCAGACCAAAAAGGTCTTAAGGAAAGGTGATCCGCTTTCGCCCATATTGTTTAATATTGTGGCTGATATGCTAGCCATCACGGTTGAAAGAGCCAAAAAAAATGGTCAAATTGAGAGGGTAATTCCACATCTTGTTGATGGTGGACTGTCCACCCTTCAATATGCAGATGATACGGTTCTCTTTATGGAACACGATTTGGATAAATCTGCAAACCTGAAATTAATCCTTCCGGCGTTCGAGCAGCTATCCGGATTAAAGATCAACTTCCATAAAAGTGATTTGTTCTACTTTGGTGAAGCCCACGATGCTGTAGCTTAGTATGCCGAGTTGTTCGGTTGCAAGCAAGGTCAATTTCCTATTAAGTATTTGGGGATACCAATACATTATAGGAGATTGACTAATGCAGAATGGAGCCAAGTCGAAGAACGCCTGCAAAAAGGGTAGCTAGTTGGAAAGGAAAATTGTTGTCCCTTGGTGGGGGATTGGTACTCACAAACTCAGTACTATCTAATACGGTTATGTATATGATATCCTTCTTCCAGTTACCTAAAGGAGTATTGAAAAAGTTGGACTATTTCCGATCAAGATTCTTTTGGCAAGTCGACTGGCCAGGTGGGACGTAGTTTGTCGACCAAAAGACCAGGGGGTTGGGTATTCATGACCTGAAGGTCAGAAACTCAG
Organism: Alopecurus myosuroides; assembly: GCA_028641055.1. Lineage (NCBI taxonomy): Eukaryota > Viridiplantae > Streptophyta > Magnoliopsida > Poales > Poaceae > Alopecurus > Alopecurus myosuroides. The sequence goes on along the minus strand of CM054063.1, from coordinate 198,442,995 downwards.
CCCTGCTAGGTAAATAGATTTTCAAACTACTTACTGAAGATGATGTTTGGCAAACGCTACTTAAACGAAAATACATCGGTTCGAAAGCAGTCTCACATGTTATGTAGAAACCAGGTGATTCACACTTTTGGGCCGGCCTAATGGCGACTAAAAATCACTTTTTTCGCTATGGGGTATTTAATATTAAGGATGTATCACAGATAAGGTTCTGGGAGGACAAATGGTTGGATAATACCACTCTCCGAGAACAATATCCGACACTATACAATATTGCGCGCAATAAGGATGATACGCTGGCTACGGTCATGCAAACTTCACCCCCTAATGTGACGTTCAGACGAGTTCTCATTGGTCCACGATTTTTGTCTTGGAATGCGCTGGTTCAAAGGTTGACTTCAGTCAATTTGGCACCAGGAACTGATGAGTTCTGTTGGAAACTTACTAAGAACGGAATGTTCTCGGTGGATCCCATGTATAGGGCTATGATCCAATCAGATGTGCTAGTTGATATTTTTTTAAACGTATGGCTAATGAAGGTACCATTCAAAACTAAAGTTTTCGCATGGTATCTTCGTAAAGGGATCATACTAACTAAACATAATCTTGTCAAACGTAATTGGCATGGGAGTTCAAAGTGTGTTTCTTGTTCTCATGATGAGACGATTAAGCACATATTCTTTGATTGCACATTTGCGCGTTCTGTATGGTCCGCTGTCCAAATGGCTTCGAATCTTTATGAGCCCACACCCATTGCGCATATTTTCGGCAACTGGTTAAATGAGGCTGATAAAAGATTGAAGACTATTATTAGAGTAAGAGCGTTTGCTGTTATATGGTCGCTCTGGCTTTGTAGAAATGACAAGATTTTCAATAATTATTTTTTTCTGGTTTGTAGGTACTATTCTGATGCACATGTATTCCCACTTCATGGTCCACGTTACAGCGGGGGGAGTTTCGAGGCATTTTATAGAGGCTCGTGCACGACTGGAGCAGCTGGCGAGGGATATTTTTATCCCACATGGATGACCGCTTGATCTACGGATAGCAGCTCCATAGTGTCGACAATCTACGTCTTCATGATATGTTTAGACTTGTCGTTCTCTCAGTTTTTCTGCTTCTGTATTTCGGCTGTGTGCATCTTATGATGTAGATGCCGGGTGTAATGCTTAAACTATTTTAATTAATAAAAGCCCTTTATCAAAAAAAAATGCCACATCGCAATCAGAGGAGCAGAACCATCGAAAGCTTAACGAGAATGGGAGTTGCACGTTCGTTGGACCAAGTGAAACGTCTGCCTGTCAGCGGGGCTTCTGCTAACTCCACATCGTTCAACAGCCGCCCCAATCGCCCACACGCCATGGTTTTGAAACGTGAGGCAAAAGCTTTGCCTCTTTCATTAAATAAGCGAGAGGGTTCATACAGGAAAAATAAAAAGGGGGGAAACAAAGGGATCACTCTCCCAAAATTACATGACTCAAATTCTTTGCACCCGCGGTAACCCAAAGGCGCGCTTCGGTCTTGATGTTGCTAAAGAGGACGGTTGTGGGGGCGGACTTTTGCCGGAAAACTCTTGCGTTCCTCTCATTCCAAATGCTCCAAGAAGTGAGCATAGTGATAGACGCCATGGCCTTGCGGTTTGGCATGCTTGCACTTGACATGGAGAGCCACCAAGAGTTGATGGAGAGAAGCGTCGTCCACCCGTCCATGGAGAGAAAATGTAGCCCGAGCCATTCCTTGATCATGCCCCAAACTCTCTTGGCGTAGCGGCATTGGAAGAGAAGGTGGGCCGCCGTCTCTTGAGTTTGCTTGCATAGCGGACAAAGGCCGCAATTTGTCCGCCCCCTCTTCTCGAGGCGATCCGCGGTCCAAAGCCTATTATTGATGGCCAACCAAGAGAAGAATTTGATCTTTGGAGGCGCCCAAGCCTTCCAAACCATCTTGTCAAAACGCGTGGCGGTGGAACCAAAAAATTGAGCCTTGTAGGCGGAACTCGAAGAGTATTCCCCACTTGACGAGAGGTTCCAAGTAATGGAGTCCTCAACACCGTCCACAAGATGCACACTATCGAGCTCCGACCAAAGGAGGACAAACTCATGGAGGTGTGCCAAGGAAAAGTTGGCATCCAATTTAATCTTCGAGATCCAAGCGTTGCCAAGCAAAGCTTGCTTGACTTTCCATTTCTTGCGCGCGGAGGCTTTAAAAATGAGAGGAGAACGTCCTTAGGGCGTTTACCATTGAGCCAAGGGGAGTCCCAAAAAGGCGCAATGCTACCGTTGCCAATGGTGATGGTGGTGGACGCGTAGAAGAGAGCCAAGTCGGCCGAGTCACAAGGGGTTCCCAAGCCCACCCAAGATTTCCCGGGGTCTCTCCACTCAAACCAAGGCCACCGCAATCGAAGGGCACGAGCAAATTTTTCAAGGTGAAGGACCCCAAGTCCCCCAAGGGAGGTTGGCCTACACACCGTTTCCCAATTGATCTTGCATTTGCCTCCGGTGACCTCTCTTGAACCGGCCCAAAGGAAGGCACGCTCGATCTTATTCATGCTAGCAAGGCAACCCGCGGGGATGCATAGGGGTGTGAGGTGGTAGATTGCTTGGGAGGAGAGCACGGACTTGACCAAAGTCCCCCGTCCCGCCATATTGATGTTCTTGCCACCCCAAGTAATGAGCTTGCCACCCATTCTATCTTCGAGAGGTTGGAAATCCACTCTTTTAAGTTGCCACACCGAGAGGGGTAGGCCAAGATACTTCATGGGGAAGGCACCTCGAAAGACCGGCAAGCCCATGAGAACCTCGTCAAGGTCAATGTCGTCACACCGAATTGGGACCACCATGCTCTTCTGGAAATTGGTCACAAGCCCGGTCACTTCACCAAAGAGGGCGAGTATCCTTGCGAGGTTTTGGATATCCTCCTTGTTGGGAGCCACGAAGATAGCCGCATCATCCGCGTAAAGAGAGGTACGAAGGTTGACACCCCTCCCTCTAATCTTATGTAGAAGCTCATGATGTGTGGCCAACTCGAGGAGTTTCTTAAGGGGGTCAATGGCGAGCACAAAAAGAAGCGGAGAGAGGGGGTCTCCTTGTCGCAACCCCCGCCCATGCTTGATTGGGACTCCGGCAACCCCGTTGAGAAGGACCCTCGATGATGAAGAGCCAAGTAAAGCGGTGATCCAATCACGGAACTTGGGGGGGAAGCCGTGCTTCTCAAGAAGCTCAATGAGGAAGTCCCATCTCACGGAGTCAAAAGCCTTGCGAATGTCAAGCTTGAAGAGTAGCGTGGAAAGTTTTCCTTTGTGGAGTTTCCGAGCAAGATTGCGCACATACAAGAAGTTGTCATGAATGTTCCTCTTCTTGATGAAAGCACTTTGAGCATTTGAGACGAGGTCATTCATGAGGGGGGCAAGCCTAGACGCAATCATCTTAGCGATGATCTTTGCGATGGCATGGATGAGACTAATGGGCCTATAGTCGGAAATATCTTCCGCCCCCTCCTTTTTGGGCAAAAGAACAATGTTGGCCGAGTTAATCCATTGGAGGTGGCCGAACTCGCCAGCCACTGTCCACATGCCACCTAAGCTACTTAAATAAAACACGAACCTAGAATGGGAGATCCTGCATTATTTTACAGCGAGAGAGTGTCGAAGTGAGGCATTGAATTGATTTGCCTGAAAACTTTCTGTAGATGCAAATGCAATTAGCTGTATTCGAATATATGTTTCTCCAAATAGCATTTGTGCCACTACCGTCAGATGATGCTCGGAAGCAACACCAGCGTCTATTGTCCAAACATGTCACCAACAAGTTTACCATCCATGATCCATCTCAAGTAGGTAACACGAATGCGTCACAGATTAAGAAAAAAAATGGTTTGTGCGGACATGTAAAAAATCGCCTCTGATGAAACATGAAACAGTCGAATGTCCATGCGCCTCTGATGAACGGGAAGAAATTTTAACTTCTGACAAACTGAAAAACAGTGAGTGCCAAATAAATTCTCCCACAAAACATATGCTATGTATTCCCATCTCCTTCTCACAAATTCACAGCAAGCAAGCAATCTTGATCGACCATGGCAACAACAGTTTCAGAGTTCAGATCTGAATCTCTCACTTATTCAGCTACACATGGTACGAAAATACATCACCACTATTACTTGGATCTCCCCTAGCTATCACGACCGTCGATTTCTTGGAGATTCGTGCTGAATTTTTGCTTCGCACATCCTCAACTTCACATGTTTTCTACACTTCAGTCCACGACATAATCAAGATACTTTTCATCACTGGCATTAACAATGGAGATTAGGCCTAAAGACGGATTTTTATGATTATGCATTAAAAAATAAGCCATTATCTGATCGTGCATTACCATTTTTTTATTAATCAAAAATTTCCTCCATTCAATCTTGAAGCAAAAATGCATAGGATACATCTCGCATTAAGATTTTTTTTCTGACTTTTTTTGCATTGAGTATTCTTTCCTCAACCAATCTGTATCTAGAAGCAAAATCATAGGCACGTACAACATTTCTGTATCTAGAAGCAAAATCATTGAGCATTTTCTGACTTTTTTTGCATTGAGTATTCTTTCCTCAAATTCTTAACAAGTTAATCAAACAAAAAGTGATTTTTAGTATCACAGTTTCATGCATGTTCCACCCCAGATCGTGCATGTTTCATCACAGATTCAATAAAGAATCAATAAGAATCCAATAATTTTTTTCTATGTCATCGCAGATCCAAAATGATTCGTGGACTGAAGTAGGCTACAAACAAAAAATAGAAAAAGAAGAAAAAAAAGGGAAGAACAAAGGGAAACTGCTTGGGGCACTCTTAAGTCCAGATCGGTTCTCCCTAGAAGTGCATACAAGCCCAGATCCAGGATCTCATTTTGAATGGATCTTAACAAACATCAAAAAAAAATCTACAGAACTTGAATGGATCTAAAAAATCAAGGGAAAAAAGAAACGAGGCGCTCAGAGATGAACGAGGGGGAGGGTCAGCGATCCAATTGCTTCCTCCCAGCGCTGGAACTCAGATCCGTGGCTATTCCAAGCTCTGTTGCTGCCTCGAGCTTGCGGACGCCTTGGAGGAGCTCCTAGGCCGGTTCCCTTCGACCGGGCCGCGGTGGTGGCCAGATCCCGTGGACCGGGTGGCGGTCGAGTCGGCTAGCTCGCCTCGATGGGGTGGTGATGGAGGTCGGCGCCGTCGGCTCCTGCGCGCGCGGCCACGCCGACCGAGTCGCGTTCGTGGAGATGGAACCGGCCCCGTCGCTTCAGCTCCGTCCACAGAGCACCACGGGACAGAGGGTGAGGCCAGCCGGGGATGCGCCTCCTCAGCTCCGGTCACACGCAGACGCCGAGCCGTCGAGGGAGAGGCGCCGCGTGCCTGGCCGCCGGCCCGCGCCGTGCGTGCCTGGCCGCCGGTCGCCGGCGCTGCCTCCCCGTGGCCCCATCCACGGCCGGTGGCCACCATGGACACGGCTCTTCCCTGCCGGCCGCCCTCTTCGCCTGAGAAGGTTGTGGTGGAGGTGGGAGGTGCATCATAGGGTTCCGGATCCTGGGGTCGAAGGTGGAGGTGGGAGGGCGCAGGTGGAGGGAGGTGGGCGGCCGGGGGTGGGGGGGAATGATTAGGTTTAGTGCGTATCCGGTCCAATTAGTTTCTATATATAGGGGGATCGTTCTACCTTTTTTCCAAAGTGTAAGGACCTTTTTGCAAAATATCGCAGCGACCGTCGGATGTGAAATAGACGTACACGATAGTCGGTGGAGATCCTTGTGATAGTGGGAAATCCCACACATGGTAGTATATATCATCAGATCTGCCAGTTGAAGGCAATGGGGCTCCTGACCCGGTGCTTCCTGTTCTCCCACGAAATGTGGCCGAAGTCCCATGTCCCGGCCGGCCTCACCTTTCCCTGCCACTGGATGCTGAACTCCACCGTGTAGCTCCGCTTCTCGTTCTGCCCCTTGAACTCCAGGGTCGTCGGCGTCACGGTCACCTGCACGTCCTCCGGCGCGGCGAACGTCACGTTGTACGTCTCCGGCTGCGCCGATACCTTGGTCACCGTCCTCGTCAGCGTGCGGACGCCGTCGTTCCTCCTGTCGAACACCACGACGAACGACGGATAGTTGAGGTTGGCCACGCCGCCGAAGATCTTCCTCTCGCCGCACCCGGTACTCATGACCGGCACAAACTGCCGCATCTGCTCCGCCGTGTAGTTGAGGCTGCAGAGGAAGTCCACGTAGTCCTGCGTGCCGGCGTCGTACACCAGGCCCGGGTCCATGGCGAGTCGCGGGAGGACGAGACCCGCCCCGACCGCCAGCGGCGTCGCGCCCATCACGGAGCCGACGTCGGTACCGCTGTCGACGATACCCCTTCCGTTCTTGTCGAGCGGGCCGGCGGTCGTCATCAGTGCCGACCGTACCATGGCTGGCGTCCAGTCGCCGTGCCTCTTCTTGATCAGCGCCGCGGCGCCGGCAACGTGCGGGCAGGCCATGGACGTCCCGGAAAGGATGTTAAACTCGACTCTCCGCGTGTCATTCTCGGAGCCCGATGGCCCAACGGCGCCCGACCAGGCGCCGAGGATGTTCACGCCCGGCGCCACGACGTCTGGCTTCAGGATCTCCGGGGTAAACATGCTGGGGCCCCGCGACGAGAACCCCGCCACCATCGGCGCCCGGTTCTCCCCAGTCACCGTCTCGCAGGCGAAGGTGAACGACGCCACCGGGTACGGAGAAGACGACATGTACTCATCAAGCTTCTTGGCGGCGGTGTTGCTGATCATGACACCGGGGAGTGTGAAGGTCTCGGCCATGACGGCGTCCCAGAACCGGTCCATACTCTGCGGGGATACTATCCCTGCTCCGCCGGCTCTCTCCACATAGAAGCCGGTACCGGCTCTTACCATCTGCGTGCACACCACCACCATCCCCATGACGTTGTCGGGCGTCAGTTCATCCTCGACGCAGGAGCTGTACACGAGCCGGACCATGCTCGTTCTTATGGACTTCATGGTGTACAGGGACTGGCCCGTGAGCGCCACACCGTTGCCGAGCCTGAGCTTTGCCGGGAAAACCCGGTCTGTGGTGACGGCGCCGACGGTGGTCATCCATGGGGCGACGTTGGACACGAAAGACGGCCCGGGACCGCTGTTGCCACCGGAAAGGACGACGAACACGCCCCTGCTCTCAGCGCCGAACGTGGCAACGGCGATTGGGTCGTTGTAGAGGTAGATTTCCGGGATGCTCGCGAGGGAGATGGAGATGAGGTCGACGCCGTCGCTCACGGCGGCGTCGGTCGCCGCGATGACCGCCGAGCCAGGGCACCCCCATCGGACGCACGCCTTGTACATGGCAATCCTCGCATTGCGCGCCACGCCGCTCGCCCTCCCGCCCGAGAATCCGTACAGGTCGGCCCAGGGGACCTCGGCGCCGGCGGCCGTCGACGCCACGTGGGAGCCGTGTCCCTGGAAGTCCCTAGGGCTCGGGTCGTTGTGATGCGGGTTCGGTAGGTTGATGGTGAAGGACTTGGCGCCGACCAGCTTGTTGTTGCAAGAAGAAGTGGCGTTGAACCCCTTGGCGTCCACGCACTTGCCCCTCCATGTGGAACGAACGGGGCCGAGGCCGGTGTCGTTGAAGCTAGCGCGTTCCGGCCAGATGCCGCTGTCGATGATGCCGATGATGATGCCGTCGCCGAACTCCGTGTCCGGCCACGCGCCGAAGTCGTCGTGGAGGCCCATGAACCAGGGCGACCTCGTTGTCTGGGTGCGGTACACCCTGTCCTCGTAAACGCGGGTCACGCCGGGGACGGCCGACATGCGCTGGGCCTCGCCCTCTGTGAGGCGGACGGCGAAACCGTGCATCACGGTGCCGTAGGTGTACAGGATCATAGTTGCCAGGAATCTGGGTCGTCCGGGTCGAGGAACGGGGTCGCGGGTCGAGAGTCACATTTCTCAGGAACAAGGTTCGACGAGGGGTATATATCTTCGGAACGCCAATTTGGATCGAGGATCGGGATCCACGCTATTTTGGGTCGATGACCCGGTGCGATAAGAGGGGCAATGGTATGCCATCCAAATTTTGCATGGAAAGAAATCCTGCCGGAATTGCAAGTGTGCCGAAATAATTTTTCCTCTAATTAAGTGACCTGGATGCAAAGATTTTGCCCCTTTACTCTCCGAAAATAATGAGATGTTCTGATTATTCTTTCCTAATATCGCGTGAAGGAAAGATAACGCCAGAATTACAATTTTTTTGTTTAGATAAAACTCACCAAATTAAATGGTTAAAAGTATGGGTCCACAGGACACGCACTGCTACGCCTGTTTCTTACCCATGAGGCACTTCCTCTGTTACTCTGTTCCACGATTCTTCTCCACGGGACACATCTGCACTACAGGAATGGCCTAAGGTGCCGACGGCCTTATTCTATGCCGACGGCATTTTATCGGGGCCGTCGGCATAGATGGCAAGGAGGCGAGCCCGGCCACGCGGCCGTCGGCGTAGTTACGGCCGTCGGCGCAGATTGATAGGGGCCGACGGCTGCCGTCGGCGTTACTTTCACCGTCGGCATAGGCCACATAGCGCCGACGGCTGCCCTCGGCACACATTGGGCCGTCGGCATAGCTTCGTAGCCCGTGGGGCTAGGGTTGCCCACATTCTATGCCGACGGCATAGCCGTCGGCACATATGCCTTTTTTTAACTTCTTATTTGTCTTTGTATTATTACTTACTCTGAGTTAGTTAAAATAATATGTTTATATTTTATGTTAAAAATATATAATCTCATATAAAATGATATAAAAAGGCTAGATCAAGATCGAAGTTCATTTTATATATTCGTACTAAACCAACACCAATCTATGCATCAAGTTGCCATTAATCTGTCTTATGAACCTAAGCTTGCTTTGGCAGCATTCACATGGAATACTCATATTGGATACGTCATGTGCGATTGATCGTATATTATGCCAGTTAGCATCATTCACTTCAGCATAATGGTCGTGTAAGAAGAAAGTAACCCCCCTAAAAAAAAGTAAACCAACACAAATGAAAAAACAGACACTGTAGCTGTCGGTGTTGTAGGAGCCAAGACGCATCACTAATTTCCAAGAAAATGAAGAAACTTGGGAGGAAAAACTTACCCAGGTGCTGAAAGGGACCGGACCAAAAGTTCTTGGCGTGTAGCAGGACTGCAGAATGTCTCGAGGGAGAGGCCATCCGAGTCTTTACTTATAAAGGGAGTGGGCGGAAGCAATGTTCATTTATGAGGAAATAACTATTATTTGCATGTTGATATTTTCCAATGCAAGACCTAAACTTTTTCTACGTAGACTTTCCATATTCCCAAGACACTAGTAGTAACTCCACTGGGCTCATTAAAAGTTGCAGGTCAACACCTTTTATCCTTTTTCAGGTGATACTTTCATTGCTTGCCTAATTGACAACATTGAATTAGGCAAGCATGAAAGAGGTCACCTAAAAAGGATAAAAGGAGTTTCATTGATGTAATGCTACCCCCTTTCGACGCCGTTACCGCGTGTTTCCGTATAAGTCCGGTATTTCTCCTGCGGGTCTAGGGTTTCACCGGAGGGGTGGATCCGGAGCGTCTGGACCCCAACACAAGCAAGTTTATGCCATAGCATGTTATTATAGGTGTGTTGTGTGCTTTTGATGCCAAAGATTTCACTCCGGGGTGTGGGCTGCTTCACCGGCATCCACTTCTCTCTCGTGAGTTTACACGCGCTTATAGGGTGAAACCCCCGTATCGGACGAAACGTCGTGAATCTTCCGAAGAGGTGGGTTCTACCTTGTTGTTTTATGTTCCTATGGCCTACCCTAACACAACCAAGCACCTAGTTCCACAATGCTACCCCCTTTCGACGCCGTTACCGCGTGTTTCCGTATAAGTCCGGTATTTCTCCAGCGGGTCTAGGGTTTCACCGGAGGGGGGGATCCGGAGCTTCTGGACCCCAACACAAGCAAGTTTATGCCATAGCATGTTATTATAGGTGTGTTGTGTGCTTTTGATGGCAAAGATTTCACTCCGGGGTGTGGGCCGCTTCACCGGCATCCACTTCTCTCTCATGAGTTTACACGCGCTTATAGGGTGAAACCCCCGTATCGGACGAAACGTCGTGAATCTTCCGAAGAGGCGGGTTCTACCTTGTTGTTTTATGTTTGTATGGCCTACCCTAACACAACCAAGCACCTAGTTCCACAATGCTACCCCCTTTCGACGCCGTTACCGCGTGTTTCCGTATAAGTCCGGTATTTCTCCTGCGGGTCTAGGGTTTCACCGGAGGGGTGGATCCGGAGCGTCTGGACCCCAACACAAGCAAGTTTATGCCATAGCATGTCATTATAGGTGTCTTGTGTGCTTTTGATGCCAAATATTTCACTCCGGGGTGTGGGCCGCTTCACCGGCATCCACTTCTCTCTCGTGAGTTTACACGCGCTTATAGGGTGAAACCCCCGTATCGGACGAAACGTCGTGAATCTTCCGAAGAGGTGGGTTCTACCTTGTTGTTTTATGTTCCTATGGCCTACCCTAACACAACCAAGCACCTAGTTCCACAATGCTACCCCCTTTCGACGCCGTTACCGCGTGTTTCCGTATAAGTCCGGTATTTCTCCAGCGGGTCTAGGGTTTCACCGGAGGGGGGGATCCGGAGCGTCTGGACCCCAACACAAGCAAGGTTGTGCCATAGCATGTCATTATAGGTGTGTTGTGTGCTTTTGATGCCAAAGATTTCACTCCGGGGTGTGGGCCGCTTCACCGGCATCCACTTCTCTCTCGTGAGTTTACACGCGCTTATAGGGTGAAACCCCCGTATCGGACGAAACGTCGTGAATCTTCCGAAGAGGTGGGTTCTACCTTGTTGTTTTATGTTCCTATGGCCTACCCTAACACAACCAAGCACCTAGTTCCACAATGCTACCCCCTTTCGACGCCGTTACCGCGTGTTTCCGTATAAGTCCGGTATTTCTCCAGCGGGTCTAGGGTTTCACCGGAGGGGGGGATCCGGAGCTTCTGGACCCCAACACAAGCAAGTTTATGCCATAGCATGTTATTATAGGTGTGTTGTGTGCTTTTGATGGAAAATATTTCACTCCGGGGTGTGGGCCTCTTCACCGGCATCCACTTCTCTCTCGTGAGTTTACACGCGCTTATAGGGTGAAACCCCCGTATCGGACGAAACATCGTGAATCTTCCGAAGAGGTGGGTTCTACCTTGTTGTTTTATGTTTGTATGGCCTACCCTAACACAACCAAGCACCTAGTTCCACAATGCTACCCCCTTTCGACGCCGTTACCGCGTGTTTCCGTATAAGTCCGGTATTTCTCCAGCGGGTCTAGGGTTTCACCGGAGGGGTGGATCCGGAGCGTCTGGACCCCAACACAAGCAAGTTTATGCCATAGCATGTCATTATAGGTGTGTTGTGTGCTTTTGATGCCAAAGATTTCACTCCGGGGTGTGGGCCGCTTCACCGGCATCCACTTCTCTCTCGTGAGTTTACACGTGCTTATAGGGTGAAACCCCCGTATCGGACGAAACGTCGTGAATCTTCCGAAGAGGTGGGTTATACCTTGTTGTTTTATGTTCCTATGGCCTACCCTAACACAACCAAGCACCTAGTTCCACAATGCTACCCCCTTTCGACGTCGTTACCGCGTGTTTCCGTATAAGTCCGGTATTTCTCCAGCGGGTCTAGGGTTTCACCGGAGGGGGGGATCCGGAGCGTCTGGACCCTAACACAAGCAAGGTTGTGCCATAGCATGTCATTATAGGTATGTTGTGTGCTTTTGATGGCAAAGATTTCACTCCGGGGTGTGGGCCGCTTCACCGGCATCCACTTCTCTCTCAAAGTCAGCGGTTCGCCCATTATGCCCTTGCTCTAATTGTCGGAAGCGGCATCGTCATGGAAAGGTTGAAATGACTAAACACCTGTGGTTGCATGGATATATGCAGAACTACGTGACGACTGTCGACTTTGCTCAGTACGAGCGTGATAGAGGAGAGGTGATGCGCCAGCGGATCAATGACATTGAGTACGATGGGATTAGGAACTTGTTAGATGATTTCCGTGATGCCGACATGCCTGATTCGCCACCTCAAGTGGAGGAACAGCCCGAACCGGAGGAACCGGATGAACCCGAGCCAACAGCGAAGGCCTTCTTTGAAATGATGGGCTCGGCTAAGAGGCCGCTATATGAGGGTGCAAAGATTTCTCAACTCGATGCCATCTCTCAAGCACTAGCCGACAAGGCCCGGTACTCCACCACCCGTGCTGGATTTGAAGCTAATCTGAAAACCTATGGTAACATGTTGCCCGAGGGGCATTGTCTGCCTAAAAGCATGCACGAAGCGAAGAAAGTCTTGAAAGGGCTCAACATGGATTATACAAAGATAGATTCTTGTCCAAAAGGCTGCATTCTGTTTTGGAAACAGTTTGTGGATGACAAGTACTGTAGCATTTGTAAGGCGTCTAGTTATCATGAGGTAAAGGGAGCCGATGGTCAGTTGAAGCAGACGAAAGTCGCTATGAAGATTCTTCGGTATCTCCCATTCATTAAAAGAATCCAGCGGCTGTATTGGTCCGAGGAGACTGCCAAACAGATGACTTGGCACAAGATGGGGAAGAGATACACAGACGAGCATGGACGGGAAAAGATGGGACATCCATCTGATGGTCAGGCATGGAAGAATTTCGATGCAAAATACCCCGATGAGGCAAAAGAGGCTCGAAATGTCAGGATTGCGATAGCAACAGATGGATTCAATCCATATGGTATGTCGACTGCCTCATACAGCTGCTGGCCCGTGTTTGTTATTCCGCTCAATCTCCCTCCTGGAGTCTTAATGCAAAGGAATACCATATTTCTGTCGCTGATCATTCCAGGGCCAGAATACCCGGGAAAGAATCTGAGTGTCTACATGCAGCCGCTTGTGGATGATTTGGACCACTCTTGGCACCACGGGACGTTCACATACGACCGGGCATCAAAGAAAAACTTCTTAATGAAAATTTGGTTCCAATACTACATGCACGACCTTCCAGGGTACGCTCTATTCTGTGGATGGTGTACCGCTGGTAAGTGGCCATGCCCAGTGTGCAGGAACCGATTGGAGTTCCTCTGGTTAAGCGCGGGTAAGAAGTATTCCTCGTTTGACATGCATCGACAGTTCCTCAAAAGAAGGCATCGATTTAGTGAAGACAAAAAGAACTTCAAGAAGGGCAGAGTTGAGCGTGTAGAAAAAAAGATACCAACATTCGATGGTGCAGCTGTTGATGCCGAGCTACGTGCTCTTGTTCCCGCTGGGGGAAATGGCCCACGATACGTCGGATATGGTACAACACACAACTGGACTCACGTGGCAGGCTTGACGCAGCTTGATTATTACAAGGATCTCGAACTTCCCCATAACATCGATGTGATGCACATCGAAAAGAATGTCGGAGAGTCACTCTTTCACACAATCCTGAACATTCCTGAGAAGTCGAAGGATAATGTGAAGGCTAGAGTCGATGTCCAGAAACTCTGTGATAGAAAGAGATTACATATGCAGGCTCCTGACCGCCGGCGAAAAAATTGGTTTAAACCGCTCGCTGACTACTGCCTTGACAGTATTCAAAAGAAGGAGGTATTCAAGTGGCTCAAATTCATTGTCATGTTTCCTGATGGTTATTGTTCGAATATAAGCAAGGGGGTCAATCTTTTAACGGGAAAAGTCAACGGGATCAAGAGTCACGACTATCATATATGGCTTGAGCGGCTGATGCCGGTGATGGTTCGAGGGTATCTACCCGAGCGTGTCTGGCGAGTGCTCGCGGAGTTGAGCCATTTCTTCCGCACGCTTTGTGCTAAGCAGATATGTCCTGTGATTATTCAGAAGCTGCATGATCTAGTGCCGGAGTTGCTATGCAACTTAGAGATGATATTTCCGCCAGGCTTCTTTACTCCGATGGCACATCTCGTTGTGCATCTCGCGAACGAGGCACTTTTGGGTGGACCGGTGCAGTTTCGTTGGCAGTTTTGTATTGAGAGAGAGTTCAAGTACATTAGAAACAAAACTGGAAATAAAGCTAAGATTGAAGCATGCATAGCTGAGGGAGTATGTCTTGAGGAGATGGCAGACGCCGCGACAACGTAATATCCTGCTGAAGTTCCCACTATGCATAACCAGGCATCTCGGTACAATATCGACGAGCCCAAGCATGACCCCCAGCTCCTCCTCTTCCAATGTCCCGGTGGCAAGTCAGGTGGCCGAGAAAAATATACCTTGACCAAGGAAGAGCAAGATTACATAATGCTCTATGTGCTTACGAACATGAAGGAAGTGGTCGATTATATCAGGTAAAATGGTGGTACAAATTACTTTCCAACTAGTAACCCTGTTTCGATCTAATACGTATTCTCTTCTTTTAGAGAATTCACGGATGAAATGTGGTCTGGAGCGGAGGAACCATCTATCGGAGAGATGGACACTCTTCTGAAAGAGGGTGCTCCCGGACAGAAAAAATTTGTATCTTGGTTCATGGAAAAAGTAATTTCTAACCTCTCCCTATTACCTTGAATATGTGACTTGTCCCTTTCGTTACACCTATCTAATGCACAAAACAATTTGTATCGTATTTGTAGGGAGCTAATCCCAACGTTCAGATGACGGATGAGTTGAGATGTGTTTCCCAAGGTTTTACCCGTAGCGTCATGAAATATGAGAAGTATGATGTGAATGGGTATCGCTTCCATACGGAGGATCACCAGAAGAGTCGGCCGAATGCAAAAACGGTAAATACCGGGGTCTTCACCCGAGGCGCCGATTCCGTAGACTACTACGGAACGTTAGAGAAGGTATACGAGCTGACGTTCAATCGCACCAACGTAGAACTCAAGCTCGTTGTGTTCAAATGCCACTGGTTCGACCCCGTCCATGGATACAAAAGTACCCCTTCCATTGGGTTAGTTGAAGTTAGGCCTTCAACCACCTATAGCGGAGCCGATGTCTTTATTGTGGCTCACCAAGCTAAACAAGTTTATTATTTGCCTTACCCATGCCAGAAAGAGGCACTCAAGGGTTGGGAGGTTGCGTTCAGGGTATCGCCACATGGTAAACTACCCATGCCGTCCGACGACGATTATAACAACATTGACCCGAAAACGTACCAAGGAATTTTCTATCAAGAGCAAGAGGACTTCGGAGACTTTGACTTACAAATGGGTGGTTTTGAGGACCTCGAGAACAATGCGGAAACTCGTGGTGAGTCAGTGGTGGATCTAAAGGACATAGACATGCTCACCAAGCTACATACAGACAATGAAGACGATGATGAGCCACCACCGTTCGAAGATCCTCTAATTTACTACTCACGTGATAGTGATACGGATAGTGAGAACGAGAACCCACCTAATTATGAGAGTGATGATTCTAGGTGATGTCTTTATACTTAGTATTTTATCTTAGCATTTTTTATGCAAGTTTCACCATTTTATACTTAGTATTTTTTTCTTTTGAACATGCCTAGTGATGCTCTACATTTTATGCCAAGTTTCACAATTTTATGCTAAGTGCCTACATTTCACCATTTTATGCTAAGTGCCTATATTTTTACTATGTATATGTGATTTAATTGTTTTCTATTTTCTCGATGCAGGTGATTGGACAATATGAGCCAAGGCAAGGAATCGTCGTCGTCCTTGCTCAAGAAGATTACACGGAGTGGTAGATCCTTGATTCGCAATCGGCGCTACCCCGTGGACGACGATGCGGTTGGAGGACGAGGGCGCCGGGCACGACGTGGAGGTGGAGGTGGAGGACGAGGACGAGGACGAGGTGGAGGTGGCGGGGGAGGTGTAGACTTGGAGCCTCCACCCTCCGCGTCTGGTGACGTGGCTTCCCAGCTGCAGATAGAGGATAGGGAGGAGGGGGAGACGGAGTCCAGACGGGAGGAGGAGGAAGAGTACAGACCGGAGGAGGAGGAGGACGAGGACGTGGAGGTGGAGATGGAGGGGGAGGTGGAGGGAGGAGGAGGGGCACCGAAGAAGCTGCGAGTTCGTGGGGAAGCGGGAGTCCCCGGTGCGGATCAGCAGCCTGCCACGGAGGAGGAGAAGACCCTTATTTATCCAAATAAGAAGGAGTAAGTTTAATAATTTTGTAATTTTAAATATGTAGTTTCGTTTTTGGCATATGTACTAATGTTTGATTATTATGCAGCAATTGGACATATGCTGCAGGGAGCCGCCAGCCTTCGAGCTTGATTGGAGCTCTTATCCGGCTTTATTGGCCGGGCTATTACACCACGGATGTGGATGGCGAGCCGAAGTTGGCCACTTCTTGGCTGGACTACGAGGCTGCCGATTGCCCGCCCTTCGGGAAGGCTTCTGACGCCGTGATCACCAAGTTTTGGGTAAGTTATATTTTCTTGAGTTTTGTTCGTAGTTGATGACACCACCGTTCTAACTCGCAATTTCTTTACGCATGATTGAAGTGCTTTTTCCGGGTGCTTGAGGAGGATAGAGCCGCGGCGGTTCGGGTTCTCCGTGCGGCGTGCGTGAGGTTGACCCGCCAGGTGTGGTACAACCAGAAGCACACCGCCATCAGCGCGTTCATGGCTGAGAAGGGCAAAAGGGCCAAGAAGCATGAGAATGTTGAAGCCCCGCCCAAGATGACAGTCGAGGATTTCATGACGGTAAGTAAACTATCTATGTCATTCTATATTTCAGTTAAGTTGCCATTGCATTGCCTCCTATTTACTTCACTATTGCATTCTCAGGTCATTCCCGGCTGGGCCGAAAGACACGAGGACGCATGGGCGGCGCTGGCTAGGAGGTGGGCCGGGGAAGACCCCGACTTCGATGCCTTGAGCCAGCGGAACAGGAGGAACCGAGGCCACGGGGGCACCCACAGTGGAGGAAGCCTCAGCACCGACCGCTTCAAGACGAGGATGGTATGTACATACATGGAAAAGATTGTTTATTTTCTATCATGCATGTTTCTACTTGATACACATAACGTTTACTTTTGCGATGCAGGAGAAACAGAGTGGGGTGCCAGCTACTTACTTGGGGGCGTGGCCGAAGATGAGGCAGAAGAAGTCCGTTTCGGACGCCGCCACGTCCTCGGCTCCTGAGTACTACGGCACAGCCGAGGAGGACATGCGGTCTTACTGCTCGGCGTTCCAGATTCTGCACCCGCAGGTCGAGAACCCCCTCGAGCACGAGTACGACGAGACGGCGTTGATGCTAGCGGGGAACGGGAGGGAGCACGGCCGTCTGAAAGTCCTTGATAAGGTGGCCACGCCTACCGCGAGCCTCACTCGTATCAAGGCTACCCTCCCCGTCGACGCCGTCCCTGTCCAGCCTCGTCGACGGCGTGCTGGAGCTGTCTCTGCCTCTGCCGATGTAAGTTGTCCTCTCATTCTCATCATGTTTTCTGACATTCCCCTCTGCATTGCTAAGTTGTCGATATTAACTTGTTTCCTAAATTGTAGCCGGAGTTCGATGCGGCCTATGCCGCCGCTTATGCGAAGTACAAGGAGGACCTACAGGCGTGGCAGCAGAGGAATGATCTCTCCACTGCGTACACTAACGCGGTATCGATGGTAAGTTTTCAATCCATATTTCTGCAAAATATGACAAGTCTAAACCATCTTGGCAACACATGACATCTAAACCATCTTGTAGGCGATGATGAGGTGGATGACCACCGGAGAGCGAGGAGCGCCTCCAGGAGAGCCTCCTGAAGCGCCAGGGCCGGTCCCGATATTCACATCGAGGGAAGAGTTTGCCCTCACATACTACGGAGAGACCCCGGTATGTGTTCTTTTCCACACGTCGATTACTGATTTACTTTCCTCTAAAGTGTCTAATTCGTGCTCGAACATGTAGGGTACTGGAGCTTCGGAGAACACGGCTTTTGGCCGGGCTTCTCCTAGTGGCTCCCCGGGTTCGCGCCAGACGACGCCGATTCACGGCCGTGCTTCGGCCACTCCTGGTACCTCGCCTGGTGGCTCCCGAGCTGGTTCGACGGACGCGACACATGATCGTCCCGTTTTCACGAGTGGAGACTTGGGCTTCACCCCTTCTCCTAGCTAGGGATGTATCTAGATCGATGTATGGATGTATCTGGATCGATGGACGTATCAGGATCGATGTATGACATTAAACGATGTTTGTCTGGATGTTTTGATGGTTAATAATGATGGTACTGAGCTTCTAGATGTTTCTATTGGATTGGATTATTATTTGTGATTTTTCTGTGATTTTTGGAACTAAAACAACACAAAACAGAGCAAAAAAAAAACCTGGGCAGAGGCTATGCCGACGGCAATGCCGTCGGCACAGGTCCTACGCTGACCAAATGGTCAGGCCTGTGCCGACGGCATTGCCGTCGGCATAGCCCCTCCCCCAGGAGCGCACCAGTACACGCCACGTGTCCCACGTTGTGCCGACGGCATTGCCGTCGGCACAGCGACCACCACCAGACCAACGCGCTGACAACGTGGGGCCCGCTGTCAGAGCAAGGTGGGGCCCACCACGAACCTGTGCCGACGGCATTTTCTTGTGCCGACGGCCAACTTACCTGCGCCGACGAGCCGTGTGCCGACGGCAAGGTGCCGACGGCCACCGTCGGCACAGCCTGTGCCGACGGGTTTCTAACATGTGCCGACGGCTTCTGGCCGTCGGCCTATGGACAGATTCCTGTAGTGCTGGCTGCTACCCTGTTTCTTCCCCTATGCCCCAAATCCCTCCACTAATCCAGTAAAATCTCCGGCCGTCCTACACTCCTACTCCTACGGTGTCTCCGGCGGACCGGCCTCCCCTTGTAACTACCAGGCCACCAGGCGGCGACCGTGGCGGATGATCGGAACCAACTGACGGCAGATCAGTAGCGAGACGGGGAACTGCATGATGGAGATGCATACGGTGTGGGAGGCGGGCGGACTGCGTCGGCCGAATGCCTGATATTGATCTTTTCCAAAAATCTTGGGTACTCGCTAGGGGTCAGTGCCCATCGAACAGGATCCCGATCCGGCCTCGATCCTCGTCGACCCTATTTCGACCCCGACCCTCGATCTGGGTCGATCGACCCTGGGTCGTGGAACGCGGCATGGACCCCGTTTCTGGCTACTATGTACAGGATACGGTCCATTATAGTGGCTAAGTGGCACGAGGAGAGTAAGTGTCCACCATGGACGCGTACCAGTGCTCGAAGGTGGCGAACTTGGATGGCTTGGCCAGGTGGGTGGTTTGGACGATGTAGGTGTGGTGCGAGCTCGAAAGGTGCTCGGCAATGGAGTTCTTGGGCTGTGGGGTGATGGCCGAGTGTGTGGACTGGACAAGGACGAGAGCTAGGAGCGAGTACCGCAAGAGGATGGAGATCATGGAAGCCATTGTTGATGTGTGTGAGAGTGAGCTTGCGGGGAGGAATGCAGGTGTGTGGTTCCAGTTTTATAGAGCGTGAGCTCGGTTGAGCAACCTGTGACGCCACCGTAGTGCAGACAAGATTTCTTCATTCTGTGCCAATGATGCGTACTTTGGCACAAGACAAGATTTCTTCATTCTGTGCCAATGATGCGTACTTTGGCACAAGATTTCTTCATTCTGGGCATTCGTGAGGCTCATCTTCTGTAAGTTGGCAGCCATTGATGTGCTTGCATTACCATATTAATCTATCATCACGCTGGCTCGGCTAGTGGATGCTACATGTGGATTTCTGTCTGCACAATACCCAGCTAGTGGAAGCTAAATGCAGCCTGATTTTGATTTTGCCCGGGAACAAATTTGATTTTGGACGGCGATGGAACGGCCAGCCAAACCAAAGAAGGAATGGAACGGCCTCCACTGCCCGTTTGTCTCTTCTTCAAATCACAACTTTCTTGTCTCCACCACTAATTAAACACACCACACATGCAAACGCCACAATTTGTCAGTTAACATTCCAGCTTTGTAGTAAGAGGGTTGAAACAAACTGTCTCTCGATACATGAGAGCAGACAAGGCAGTTTCATTCCCTAAATACAGACACCAAATGTTTCACTTCAGCTCCATTTGCATCCTCTTGGACAATGTTTCCTGTGTAATGGTACTTATACAGGACTTGCATCCTCTTGGACAATGTGACTAGGCCACGCCACATTTACAGTTACCATGTATCAGAGATCAGTCTTCACATTTCTGTATGATATATGGCCATACACAAATACCTCCCGAATGCTGCATTCGTTCACGAGAAGAGGTACCATCTGGTTGAGTCGCCGCTTGCATTTGATGTCTACCTGAGGCTCTATTTCCGGGACAGGATAAGCATCAACGACCGTATCTGTTTGCTCGAGAGATGACAGTGGGACTCCCACTGACTGCAGATGAAGAACTCATTGTACCCAGCTAGCTAGCATGCACGATCAGTCCATTGCCCTGGTGGTGAAAGCAACATACTTAGATAAAACTAGCCAAATATGTGGGTTCACCATTTTGTTGTCACTGAGATTTGACATAATAATAATCCTATATACTAAGATATATACTGAGATGCATGGATTTGTTTTTTTTTCTCCTTTTTTGTGCCTTCTGCGCTTTTTCCTGGCCGTCGGATGCGCCCTCTGCGGTCTGGATCAAGCCTTCTGCAGGAGGCTATTATTACCTGCCATGTCATCTGTAAGTCGTACTGTTTTGTCTACTGTGTATTTACGTGCGAATTGCCATCCAGAGTTCCCTTTCGTTGCACGCTCGACAAGTGGCCGGCCGGTCTCACGGGAGAACGCCTTCCGACTTGATCGGTCATGAGTCGGTTCGGTGCTTCTTTTCGGACCCTATCGTGTCACGTGTAGGCCGGCCGTTGGTGTCGTGTCGTCGCTCGAAGGCTCTAGGGGTACTAGAATCTTCGTGCGAGTTTTGCGCATGTGTGGGGCAGATCGGTATGCCATTTGTTAGGTCGGCGGGTGGTGTCGTGGCCTGGATGTATGATGCTGGCTCTACATGTGCGCGCGCCATGCGGTGACGTGCTGTGCAGTTTGCTGTGCGAGGCGATTTCTTCTCCTCTACTTAAGCGTCATCTTCGGGACGCTGCCTACTCATTCGCTCTCTCTTGTTACTTTTTTCGTTTGGCTCTTCCTCTACTTCTTGTTCTCCCAGGTTGTTCACGGTCTTCGTATTCTTTTTGTTACTAGCAGGTTCGGCCTAGTGCACACGCTTCTACAAATTAGTGGCATCGAGTGCAGTCGTTGTCCGCTTACAGTAAAGTTTACCGAAAGCGTGTCAAAAAGATTCACCACTGCTAGCACGTTTCGCCGAGCCGTTGGTGAGGCAAACCAGATTACAAGCATGTAGCCATAAGGACACGCTTCTGAAGGGAATATGCCCGCGAGGCATTAATAAAGTGGTTATTATATTATTTCTTGTTTATGATGAATGTTTATTTTTTATGCTAGAATTGTATTAACCGGAAACATTGATACATGTATGTTTAATAAACAAACAATGGTTCCTAGTAACGCCTCTCGTTTAACTAGCTCGTTGATTAACTGATGACCAAGATTTCCTGATCATAAACATTAGATGTTGTTAATAACGGGGTCATGTCATTAGGAGAATGATGTGATGAACATAGACCTAAATTAAGTATAACAATACGACAAGTCATTTAGTTTGTATTGTTATATCTTCCATACGAAGTAACCTTATTCCTTAGACCATGAGATCATGTCAATCACTAATACCGGAAGGGTGCTTTGATGACATCAAACGTCACGTTGTAACAGTGTTACTATAAAGGTGGCGTTAGGTATTCAGAAAGTATTAGTTGAGTCTCATGGATCAAGAATGGGATTTGTCCATCCAAAATGACGGAGAGATATACTCTGGGACCTCTCGGTGATATCACATTGACACCGCCTGCAAGCACGTGACTAGGTCACAAGGATGTCATATCACGGAACGAGTAAAAAAGTACTTGTCGGTAACGAGATTGAATAAGGTATGGTTGATACCAATGATCATATTTCGGACAAGTTAAATATCGCGAGACAAAGGGAATTAGTTACGACTTTGATGGTTCACACGATCACAAGATTCATCATTGAATATATAGAAGTCATCACGAATCTCTAGATCCCGCTGTTTATTATTGACCGGAGAGGTGTCTCGATCGTTTCTATATTATTGGCGAATCGTAGGGTGACACACTTAAGGTTTGATGACGCATTTGACAGGATACGAAATATCGGAGAAAAGTTTGTAGAGCACCGAAATCGCTTCGGGTAAATTTGAAATAGTTCAAGGGGTTTTCCGTCGAATGGTTGTTAATAGAATTAACAAATATTAAATTAAATAAATGAAAATATTTTATTTAATAAAGAAAACCCTTGGATTTTCTAAGTGGGAAATTATGGGAGGATGAGTGGGTGTGAGCGGAGTGTCCACTCACATGAAGAGGAAAGAGGTGGGGGCACCACCATGGCTTGGTCGCACCCCCCCTTTGGGCTGCCTCCCCCTCCCCTATAAAAGGAGGGTGCGAGCTCTCCCTCCTTTACACACTTGGTGTCATCTTTACTTCCCTCCTCCTCCCGCTCCTCCTCATGTCCATGCGCTTGACGAAGCTCCGAACAAAGTTTTCTCCACCACACCACGCCGTCGTGCTGCTGGAGTTCCGAGGAATCCTCTACTTCTGCTGCCCCGCTGGATCGAGGGAACGGAGTTCATCATCAAGCCGCACTACAAGAAATATGTCAACTAGTGACCTTCTGTCGGTGACCTTGGAAAATTTGGTCACATATGTCGAACTACTTGTTTAAGAGGTCCTAAAGTTGTACATGATTTGGTCATAATGCAGACAACATGAGTTTGCTTCTCTGTTCTGGACCGACTGAGACCAATTTAATTGGTCATGGTCCTTAATTTGCGCTCAGTCTTAGCTTTCCTGGACCGATTGAGACCAATTTAGTTGGTCATGATCCCTCATTTGCGGCGAGTATTATCATTCTCGCCTATGTGGCATGTCATGCGGGGCCTGGCACATGGGACTCACAGGACTTCCATGTGGGACTGGCCTATTAAACAGGAGCGTAATTGGCAAAAAAGGGAGTGCCATGACTCGAACCGGCGACCTCCACTCCCCCCACCGAGAGAGCCAACCATCAGCACCACACAACGCTTCGTGTAGTATTCTCGCGCTGCATGTTTTTAAAAGAAAATTCGTCTCGGGCCTTAGTACCTAGTCTGCGCAACTAAGCTTGGGCCTTGGGCCTTAGTAGCTAGGCTGCGCTGCTCGGATAGGCTACGTTGGAGTGGGCCGAGCGGCCTGATTCGCTTGTGCTTCTAGGCTCATTTTTTTTGTTCTTTTTTTTATTCTTGTGTGTTTTCTTTTATAACTTTTGATTTTGAAGCCATTTTCCACTAAATAAATTAAAAAGTATTGTAAACATGTACTCCATCGACATAGATTACTACATAATGTTTTAATTCAAAATGCGAAGGTTTTCCAAAAAATTTAAAAAAGTGAACCTTTTATGCCAGTTTCGAAATACTGTCAAAATGGGGGGCATGACCGTTCGTACCTAGCTGTTGAATCTTGATGAACTCTTGGTGAATCTATGTTGAAATAGGTACTTGGTTATCTAAAAATGATTTTTTTCAAAAAATCATGAGCAAACTACGAGGCACCTGTAGTTCAAATTTGGCCCGGTTTCAGCTGATTCGGCTGAAATTTGTCTTTTTCAAAAGAGGTGGATGGAAAGCTTTTTTTAGAGGAAGTAATTTGAGTTTATGTAGATAAAATGTTGTCTAATATTTTCCGAATTTTATGTGTTACAATTTTGCAACATATTTTTGGTAGATGCTTCACAAAAAAACCCGTTTTGGACACTCCGAAAATGGAAAACGATATTTTTATTGAACAAAAAA
Organism: Alopecurus myosuroides; assembly: GCA_028641055.1. NCBI lineage: Eukaryota > Viridiplantae > Streptophyta > Magnoliopsida > Poales > Poaceae > Alopecurus > Alopecurus myosuroides. The sequence goes on along the minus strand of CM054063.1, from coordinate 198,419,095 downwards.
TAAAACTTACTTCGTAAACATTGTTAATTGTTCCAATATACATCTTTGTGTGGATTATAGGCACATTTAAATAAACTATGCCATGAATATGACCATAACATCCGTCCTTTGGCCCGAAAGCCATGAATGTTCGGAGATGATAGCTCATTTATGTGAACACTTTTTCGAGATAACTTCCGTATTCCACGTTTATTATTTTTTATGGTTACTAGATCACTTATTAGAACACCACGCGAAGGTCTTGCTTCATTTTGAGTTTTTTTGAATTTTCTGGAATTTTCTAAGCCGGTTTCGGGAAACGGTCAAAGCGTGGGAGATGACCGTTCGTACCTAAGGGTTGAATATTGATGAACTCTTGGTTAATCTATGTTGAAATAGGTACTTGGGTACCTAAAAATGATTTTTGCAAAAAATCACGAGAAAACTACGAGGCACCTGTAGTTCAAATTTGGCCCGGTTTTAGTTGAATCGGCACAAATTTGTCTTTTTCAAAATAGGTTTATGTAAAGCTTTTTAGTGTAAGTAATTTGAGTTAATGTATATAAAATATGGTCTAATATTTTCAGAATTTTATGTGGTGCAATTTTGCAACATATTTTTGGTAGATGCTTCACAAAAAACCTGTTTTTGCCACTCCGAAAATGGAAAATGGCGTTTTTATTCAACGAAAAATAAAACTTTCTTCGTGAACATTTTTCTTTGTTCTAATATGCATATTTGTGTGGAATATGGGCACATTTAAAGAAAGTATTCCATGGATGTGGTCATGACATCCGTCATTTGGCCCGAAAGCCATAAATCTTCGTAGATGATAGCTCATTCTGTGAACACTTTTTCGAGATAACTTCCGTACTCCAAGTTTATTATTTTTTTATGGATACTAGGTCACTTATTATGACACCGCGTGAAGGTCTTGCTTCATTTCGAGTTTTTTTGAATTTTCTGGAATTTTCTAAGTCGGTTTGTGAAAACGGTCAAAACGGGGGACATGACCGTTCGTACCTAGGGATTGAGTCTTGATGAACTCTTGGTGAATCTATGTTGAAATATGTACTTTGGTACCTAAAAATGATTTTTTCAAAAAATCACGAGCAAACTACGAGGCACCTGTAGTTCAAATTTGGCCCGGTTTCACCTGCATCGGCACAAATTTGTCCTTTTCAAAATAGGTTTATGTAAAGCTTTTTAGTGTAAGTAATTTGAGTTTATGTATATAAAATGTGGTCTAATATTTTCATAATTTTATGTGGTTTAATTTTGCAACATATTTTGGGTAGATGCTTCACAAAAAAACCCGTTTTGGACACTCCGAAAATGGAAAGCGATATTTTTATTGAACAAAAAATAAAACTTTGTTCGTAAACATTGTTATTTGTTACAATATGCATCTTTGTGTGGATTATAGGCACATTTAAAGAAACTATGCCATGAATATGGCCATAACATCCATCATTTGGCCCGAAAGCCATGAATCTTCGGAGATGATAGCTCATTTATGTGAACACTTTTTCGAGATAACTTTCGTATTCCAAGTTCATTATTTTTTATGGTTACTAGATCACTTATTATAACACCACGCGAAGGTCTTGCTTCATTTCGAGTTTTTTTGAATTTTCTGGAATTTTTCTAAGCCGGTTTCGAGAGACGGTCAAAACGGGGGAGATGACCGTTCGTACCTAGGGGTTGAATATTGATGAACTCTTGGTGAATCTATGTTGAAATAGGTACTTGGGTACCTAAAAATGATTTTTGCAAAAAATCACGAGAAAACTACAAGGCACCTTTAGTTCAAATTTGGCCCGGTTTCAGCTGAATCGGCACAAATTTGTCTTTTTCAAAAGAAGTTTATGTAAAGATTTTTAGTGTAATTAATCTGAGTTTATGTATATAAAATGTTTTATAATATTTTCAGAATTTTATGTGGTACAATTTTGCAACATATTTTTGGTAGATGCTTCACAAAAAAACCCATTTTGGACACTCCGAAAATGGAAAACGATATTTTTATTGAACAAAAAATAAAAATTTCTTCGTAAACATTGTTAGTTGTTCCAATATGCATATTTGTGTGGATTATAGGCATATTTAAAGAAACTATGCCATGAATATGGCCATAACATCCGTCATTTGGCCCGAAAGCCATGAATCTTCGGAGATGATAGCTCATTTATGTGAACACTTTTTCGAGATAACTTCCGTATTCCAAGTTTATTATTTTTTATGGTTACTAGATCACTTATTATAACACCACGCGAAGGTCTTGCTTCATTTCGAGTTTTTTTGAATTTTCTGGAGTTTTCTAAGCCGGTTTCGAGAGACGGTCAAAACGGGGGAGATGACCGTTCGTACCTAGGGGTTGAATATTGATGAACTCTTGGTGAATCTATGTTGAAATAGGTACTTGGGTACCTAAAAATGATTTTTTTCAAAAAATCACGAGTAAACTACGAGGCACCTGTAGTTCAAATTTGGCCCGGTTTCAACTGAATCGGCAAAAATTTGTCTTTTTCAAAAAGGGTTTATGTAAAGATTTTTAGTGTAAGTAATTTGAGTTTGTGTATATAAAATGTTGTCTAATATTTTCATAATTTTATGTGTTACAATTTTGCAACATATTTTTGGTAGATGCTTCACAAAAAAATCCGTTTTGGACACTCCGAAAATGGAAAACGATATTTTTATTGAACAAAAAATAAAAATTTCTTTGTAAACATTGTTAGTTGTTCCAATATGCATATTTGTGTGGATTATAGGCACATTTAAAGAAACTATGCCATGAATATGGCCATAACATCCGTCATTTGGCCCGAAAGCCATGAATCTTCGGAGATGATAGCTCATTTATGTGAACACTTTTTGAGATAACTTCCGTACTCCAAGTTTATTATTTTTTATGGTTACTAGATCACTTATTATAACACCACGCGAAGGTCTTGCTTCATTTCGAGTTTTTTTTGAATTTTCTGGAATTTTCTAAGCCGGTTTCGAGAGACGGTCAAAACGGGGGAGATGACCGTTCGTACCTAGGGGTTGAATATTGATGAACTCTTGGTGAATCTATGTTGAAATAGGTACTTGGGTACCTAAAAATGATTTTTGCAAAAAATCACGAGAAAACTACGAGGCACCTGTAGTTCAAATTTGGCCCGGTTTCAGCTGAATCGGCAGAAATTTGTCTTTTTCAAAAAAGGTTTATGTAAAGATTTTTAGTGTAAGTAATTTGAGTTTATGTATATAAAATGTTGTGTAATATTTTTATATTTTTATGTGTTACAATTTTGCAACATATTTTTGGTAGATGCTTCACAAAAAAACCCGTTTTGGACACTCTGAAAATGGAAAACGATATTTTTATTGAACAAAAAATAAAACTTTCTTCGTAAAAATTGTTAGTTGTTCCAATATGCATCTTTGTGTGTATTATAGGCACATTTAAAGAAAATATTCCACGAATATGGCCATAACATCCGTCATTTGGCCCGAAAGCCCTTTGAGGATGCACCATGGGTATTGATTTCTTGGATAAATCCATGTAATATGAAGTGTTTAATTCATTTTCAGTAATTTTCTGTTTGAAGTCAATTGCAATGGTTTCCTGTGTTGAACCTTGGCTGTTGTGGTGCAGGTGATGGCCGAGGTAATGTTGGAGAAGTGGAGCTCGGCAGGGGTTAGATAAATGCTCGTCTTCTGGTTGTTGTATGCTCTGGCCATGTAGCCGATGATCTCACGTAGTTATAAAGCTACAATGGAGGTGTATAAACATGACTTTATTGCAAGAACCCTCACTGGAGCATGGACGGAACGGATGCAGTGGTGCCAGCATGTATCCAGTGACTCTGACCTTGGCTACAGCGGATGGTGTAGCGTCCTTGCTGATAAGATCTCGGTATGTTACTTGCCCCTGCCCGTGTCGCTTGCTTCCTGTCTTACCAGGCCATCAGAGCTAGATCTTCATGTTAGATCATCTGGTTGACTAGCCTTTTAGAGAGCATATGTGTCATAAATGTCCTATTGTGTATTCACGTCGTTCCTGCTATATTCTTGAAATGATTTTTCAGAGGAAGAGAGATACGTCGGCAAACGATTCACATCCGGCCAGGACCAATATGGGCCACCAGAACATGGCATAGGTGCATCTTAGGCTATCTTTGCTTGAGAACGGTAGTAGACATGTCGATTACGGCATCAACTACAGTGATGAGGGTATCCTACTCTCTCCAAGCTTGCTCCTTAGCTATCTAGCGTTATGTATGTTCTTGCCAATTTAAGACTCCGATGTTGTCCATTCTATTGATGTTAGTAGATGTACTTGGCTGTAGCATGTCCATGTGGTGTTTATCTAGATCCAATAAAGACATAATATAGAAATACTGATTTATTCAATTTTGGAATGTTTTGTGTTGTATTCCTTGAATCTGAGCACTAGTTATTTCTGCTAGTTGTTACTTCGGAATTTTGGATTATTTCGAGGAATCTGAGCACTAGTTGGTGCTGCCATGATCCTCTGTTTTACAAAAGATGAGCGGTCTTTAAAACCTTTGCTGAACTTCTTGTGTAAATTTTTAACACCTTGATATTGGAATTGCATACTGAGACATCATGAACTGAATTAGTTTACACCATCTCGGAAGCTGTTTATATTGTCTTTGTGTGAAATGCTTGCTTACTTGATATGAACTCCAGCTTTGTTATTGTTCTAAGTACCAAATGGCATGAGGTTGACATGTATTGCAGCCTTAGAGCTATCTTTTCGTTGTCAATTGTTTCTCCTTTTTTCAGCTACATGTGTCTTTTGTAATTTGCTTCCTGCTATGTATTTAACCTTGATATGTTTTCAATTTGCAGGACGGCTGTGTATTGTGGATGTTTCAGCTGTGGCACCGAGCTTTGTTGTTTTGATTCAGTTAGTACATGCAGTGACTGTGAAGTTCCAGTTTAGTGAGTTGTATTCGATTCAGTTAGTACCTCCAGTTTTGTGGCTGTCAAGCTGAGTTTTGTGAGCTGTATTCGATTCAGTTAGTACCTCCAGTTTTGTGAGCTGTGTTCTCCCAGATCGGGAGCTGTACTTGCAGTGTTGCTGTAGAATTTTCATTGCTGCCATGTAATGCTACGTGCATGTATTATTTTTAAATATATTTGGAAACTGGGAAAAGTGTACTGGGCTTGTAGCAGTTGTGATGTAAAAAGGCCATGGCCCAATTAATTTTGACTTGAATTATTGATTTCATAAACACGAAAAGGTCGAATGTAAAAAAGAATTCGCCATGGCCCAATCAACATTTGACCCAACTGTTGATTCCAGAAAAAAAATAAAAACTAGAAGGCCAAATCTGTAAAAGAAATGAATTGAAAAAAGCCCAAATTTAAAAGTTAAATAGATGTTAAAGGGCCAAGGCCCAGGAATAAAAACATTGAATCGCTCTATCTGCCAGGAATCAAGAAAAAAAGGTAAATGGGTTGAAATTATTGGGCTAGGCCCATCTAGAAGGCTGAAATGGACTGGGCTGATTTTGTGCCACGTCAGTTTTGCCACGTTGGATCTGATGTGGCTTGGCCAGAGTACGAGCGACCAAAACAATCGGTCACAGAGTGTATGACCTTCTATTTTGGCTACAGAAGGTCACATTGGTTCATTTGCGACGCTCGTAACCTGACCAAGTGATTTTGGTCACAGAAAGGTCACAAATGAACATACATGACCATTCGGTGACCAATATTGAGAGTCACAAGATAGCATATTTCTTGTAGTGCCGTACGTGTGACCGATCATGGAGGCGTTGCCGGATTGCAGCGCACATCTGCACGATCTTGATATCGATGTGAGTTCGACTACATCAACAACGAGATTCGATCTCGTAATGTTTAGAGTCTTCGAGGGTATGTTTTTCTAAGACTCTTTCTCCTTGTTGATTTCATCTCCTAGATTAGATCTTGGCCCTTCATGTGTCTCTCACGTAGGAATTTTATTTTTCTATGCAACGAACCCTTCAGTAGTATCGGAGCCAGGTCTATGTGTAGATGTTTTGTATGGGTAGAACACATAGGTGTATGTGGGTATTGATGATCATGTTATTTCCTCCTATAGCATTTGATGATCCTAGTGGCATAGTAGGATGAAGCGGCCCTAGACACACTTTACGTGTACTTATACACGAGACCTGTCTCACTTGTGGCTGAGGGGGTGTCATGTTTCTCCTACTATAGTTAAGATGTAATCTACAAAGGGTTGTTAAAAATATGTTTATCAACGTTGTGGTTCATGTTCGTATGTATGAACGGTTCTATCTTCGAAAGTCCTAATCCACGGAAAATATGCAAAAAAATAAATTAGAGACGTCTAACTTGTTTTTGCAGGGCATGTGCTGTGATATGGTCAATGTTACAAATTTAATGTATGAGATGATCTCTTTTCTAAATTATTGATACACCAGCATGAGCCATATGGTTGTCTTATTATTTATGGCCTACGTGTTGTATCATATCCATGTGATATGTTGTAATTTTATTGGACAATCAAGATGGAGGTGTCACAGACATTGGTTCCATGCCGGGTGGAATGATGGATATCATACCATGATGCACAAGATGGAGATCAAGTGCAAGAAGGAGAATATCATATCACATTATCCATGCATGTGATGTTAATACTTTTATGCATCTTATTTTGCTTAGATCGCCGCGGTAGCATTATAAGATGATCCCTCTCACTAAATATCAAGATATAATGTGTTCTTCCTTAGTATGCACCGTTAAGAAACTTCGTCGTTTCGAGACACCACATGTTGATCGAGTGTGACAAACTCAATGTTCGCATACAACGGGTGCTGACAAGGCTAGCATGTACATACATGGCCTCGGAGCACACGTAATACCACGGTTCTACTTGGCGAGCCTAGCATGTACAGACATGATCTAAAAACACGTAACCTAAAGGTAAAGCATGAGTCATATGGATTATATGATGAACATGTAGATGTTCGCCTTTCCAGCTACATCATCTGACGTGATGATCGGTTTTGGTATAGTGAATTTGGTTTGTGTAATCACTAAAACGACTAGAGGGATGTTGTTTTTGAGTGGGAGTTCATGATATGTCTCAAACGTATCTATAATTTCTAATGTTCCATGTTGATATTATGCCAATTGCTACATGTTTTCCGTATGTTTTCCTATGTTTTCTTATATTCTTCGGGACTAACTTATTAACAAGATGCCACAGAGCCAGTTCTCTGTTTTCTGCTGTTTTTAGTTTCAGAAAAGTTGTTCTGGAAATATTCTCGGAATTGGATGCCACGAAAGCCAAAGTTCCTATTTTCCCCGGAAGCTTCCAGAAGTCCCGAAGAGACCCGGAGGGGGGCCCTAGGGCCCCCACATCATAGGCTCGCGCGGGCTCCCCCTGGCCCCCCCACCTAGGGGTGTGCCCCTGGCCACCCCCCGGTATCGCTCTTTTGCCCATATATACTCCCCGAGGCATAAACCCTAGGGGAATCGACCTTTTTCGCAAAATACATCTGTAGCTCCGCCGCCGTCGCCGACAAGTTTCGGGGGACATATATCTGTTCTAGCACCCTGGTGGGACGGGGAAGTGCCCCCGGAAGCCATCTCCATCAACTCCACCGCCATATCCATCGCCGTTTCTGTCTCCTATGATGATGAGGGAGTAGTTCTCCCCCGGGGCTAAGGGCTCTACCGGTAGCTATGTGGTTCATCTCTCTCTCCCATGGTGTGATCTATATGTGATCATGAGCTTTGTAATCTAGTTGAATAAGTAGATTGATTTTCATCTGTTATGCTACTCAAGTGGTTTTGTTATCTCCGTAAACACTTTGATCACGGGGTAAAGGTGACAGTGTGTGCACCGTGTGGTTTAGCATGATATTTATATCTTGTGTTGGAAGGTGAACCTATGAAATTGTTGCCGTTTTTTTACTAATCTATGGCACTCGTAGTGACATTGGGGTGCCCTAGAGAGGAAAGATAGACTTGAGGAGTGTTGTTAAAGCCCTACACAATGATTAGTGTTCGTTATTCGATCGGAGAGTTGTTAGGAGTAGCGCAATGAAAAAATGATATTTATGCATTCAATTAGCATTGTTGAGAGTGTTCACTAGTGAAAGTAGGAGACCTAGGCCTTATTTCCAAGCATTGAAACACCCTTTTCCGCCTGTTCTGCTACATGTTTGCTTGCTTCCATTTTTATTTCAGATTGTTATTATCACTTTTAATCATCCATACTACTTGTATTTTACTCTCTCTTCGCCGAACTAGTGCACCTATATACCTGACAAGTATATTGGGTGTGTTGAGGACACGCGAGACTTCTTGTATCTTGATTGCAGGGTTGCTTGAGAGGGATATCTTTGACCTCTACCTCCCTGAGTTCGATAAACCTTGGGTGATCCACTTAAGGGAAACTTGCTGCTGTTCTACAAACCTCTGCACTTGGAGGCCCAACACTGTCTACAAGAATAGAAGCATGCATAGACATCAAGCTTTTTTCTTGCGTCGTTGCCGGGGAGGTAAGGTAAAAGGTTCTCACATCCTCGGGTGTAAGTGCTCGAAGTTATTTCCTTTAGATTCTGCAATTTTATCTTTTTGTTTCTTGTTTTCATTAGTTTGGCTTATTTTTACCCGCTTCTTGTTTTTATTTTTACTAGTAGTCTTAATGGAAGACAACAAAAATATGATAGAACTTTATAATATTTATCTTGACTTAGGACATGGTGCTTTTGAAGAGAAAATTAAAAAATCTATGGAGCTTTATTTGCATGCTAGTAGCAATGTTATTAGTATGAATTCTTTGGATACCATTATTGCTAATGCTATGGAAAAGTCTAAGCTTGGGGAAGCTAGTTTTGATGAATATGATATTTTTAGTCCCCCAAGTTTTGAGGAGGAAATTTTCTTTGATGATACCTTGCCTCCAATATATGATGATTATAATGATTGTGGTATTCTAGTTCCACCTGTTTACAATGATGAATATGATATTTTCAGTCCATCTACTATTGAGGAAAAAATATTATGATAAAACTATGCCTCCTATATTTAATGATTATGGTGGCGAGAACTATAATGATAGCTATTTTTTTGAATTTGCTCCCACTACTATTAATAAGAATGACTATGCTTATGTGGAGAGTATTAATTATTTTATGCATGTGGCTCGTGATAAGAATGTTTCTTGTGATAGTTATATTGTTAATTTTATTCATGATGGTACTGAAAGTTCTTATGAGAGAAGGAAACATGGTTTTATGCATCTCAACAATATTAATTTTCCCCTCTTTATGTTGAAATTTTTGAAGTTGCACTTGTTTTTCTTTCCTATGCTAGCCGCTTTGTGCTTTATTGACTTGTTTTTCTACAAGATTCGTTTTCATAGGAAGTGGGTTAGACTTAAATGTGTTTTATATTTGCTTCTTGATGCTCTCTTATGGTTATTCAACTCTTATTCTTATGTTAGCATCTTTCAAAAATCATTCTGCCTAGCTAGAAGGCTTTAAAGAAAAGCGCTACCGGGAGACAACCCGTTTTATTTCGCTGTTTTCAACCCATTTTCTTTCGTTTTATTTGGTGTGCTTTGCACCTGGGTGTTGTCTATTTCCTTAGAAACCCCGCTGTATCTTTTCTTTTAAATTTTTGTTGAGCCAAGTAAAGCCTCTATTGGAAAGTTGAGCCTATATTTCGGATTTCTGCGCAGGAAACAGATTTCTGCGCAGGAAACAGATTTCTGCTGTCCACTGTTAATTCTATTCAAAATCACAGAAAATTCAAAATGACCTGAGCTTTTTTGTGCTTAATCCTGAGTTATATATGCAACGTTTTTTAGAAGACCACTTTTTGATTTGAGCAACAGAAGATTTTTGAAAAAATCGATATTTACATGTTGTTCTGTTTTATCAGATTTCTGCCATTTATCGCATTTGCATCTTAATCTCTTTCTTTTGGTGTTCTTTTGAGAAAAAGAGTTCTAAACGAAGTTGTGACAGTAGCTAATGTGTTTATGAGTGTTAGGAATATGTTGAAACTGAACCATGTGAATTTATTATTTCAATTGCACTAACGTTGCTAATGAAGATTGTGAGAATTTTGATGTGAAGGAAGTTTTCAAGGATCAAGAGAAGAGGATGATATGATGTGAACAACAAGAGTGAAAAGCCTAAGCTTGGGGATGCCCCGATGGTACATCCAATAAAATTCCAAGAAGACTCAAGCGTCTAAGATTGGGGATGCCCAAGGCATCCCCTTCTTCATCAACAAATTATCAGGTCACTTCTAGTGAAACTATATTTTTATTCGGTCGCATCTTATGTGCTTTACTTGGAGCGTCTTTTATTTTTGTTTTCAGTTTGTTTGGTTTTCTTTTCTGTAATAAATGGTTGGATCTTATCATACTTGTGGGGGAGAGAGACACGCTCCGTTTTCATTGCTTAGAACACTCTAGTTTTCATTCTTATTGTTATGTGAGTGTTCACTTTTTGCTAGTACTGCGTTTAGCCTTTGTTTTCATGCATCCTTAGTTCAGAGTTGTTAGCTTTTGTAGTTAGGTGGTTCTCATATATGTGCTTGGTTGGAAATAGGAATGCTATGTGGTAGTTGGTATAGTGGGAAAATGTGCATGGTCTTGTAGATCACTAAACTGCTTCACTTGAATCACTGCTGTTGTTTTGAGATATTAATTTGCTTAATGGATAAACGGGAAGGACTAGTAAGTAGAAACTTTTAATGGTTGTTCTAAAAAACTTGAATCTGTGCCACACTTAAATTACCAGCTGATATAAACAATGGTATATGATTTCTACGAGTGATACATTTCTGATCGGCCTTTTGTTACGCGCTACAGTCGGGGTAGCTAACAGTGACTTGTCACTGCCACGGACCCTCTTGGAGTGATTTGCATTTTGCCTTGTAAGATGATTTGCTTGCTGCAATATTTTAACTTGTGAGTCTATGTTGCGGTTCCTGGCACTTCCACGATCCATATTTGCTAGCCTCTTCGGTACTGTGCATTGCCCTTTCTCACATTGAGAGTTGGTGCAAACTTCGCCAGTGCATCCAAATCCCGTGGGAGGACTTTGTTCTCCTACACATAAGCCCATATATTCTTCCTATAAACAGCCACCATACCTACCTATCATGGAATTTCCATAGCCATTCCGAGATATATTGCTGCACAACATCCACCTCCATTATGTTACTTGATGATGAGCTTCATGGTTATTTATGCATACTGCTACACTGGCATGAGCATGCAATTAGAGACATCAGAAATATTTGTTTACGAGTTATGAGTACTAAAAGTATGATGATTCGTTGTAATATAGGATGTTGCCCCTACCGGTGAGGACATATAAAAAAATAAAAAATATAAAGAAAAATGAAAAAGCCCCAAAAAAGGGCCAAAGAGAGAATAAAGAGAGAGGGGGCGCATCACTATCCTTTATACCACACTTGTGCTTCATGTTTAGCACCAATACTTCAGTTTGGAGAGATTTTTCATAGTATTATCATTCATAACTCTGTGGGAAACTTTACATTATAGAACTTGGCTTGTATATTCCAATGATGAGCCTCCTCAAATGAGCTCTAGGTCTTCGTGAGCAAGCAAGTTGGATGCACCCCCGCTAGTTCCATTGGAGAGCTTTCATACACTTATAGCTCTATGTGCATTCGTTGTGTGGCAATCCCTACTCCTTCAATAGCTTCGGTTGTAAGACTTCCTCTTGTCTAATGACCACTTTCAGCTTTGTGAGCCTTTCTTCCATTGACCTTCCAAACACCCCATAATGTTCTCTTAGCCATAACATCCCGGTACCAGGGACCAACACAGAAAACTTGCTTGTTTTTAGTGCGCAAATAGTTTAAGATTCAAGCATTGCATCGTGTGGAAAGCTTGACTTGATCCTAACAGGGGTTGTGAAGATTGTTTGACGTGCATGATATTGTTGTTCTTGAAAGCTTAAATCATCTCTAATAAACTTTGCACGTTTGATAGTCTATTAGTATTGATTCATTAAATTTTTTACTTCTTTCTTCTTTGTTTATGCATTACTTGTTGATATCAAATATAGATCACGGCTTTAGTTCATTCGATCCTTGTTTACATGTTCTACTTTACATATTATGATCAAGATTGTGTGGTAGCATGTCACCTAAGAAATTATTTTGTTTTACCGTTTACCTACTCGAGGACGAGTAGGAACTAAGCTTGGGGATGCTTGATACGTCTCAAACGTATCTATAATTTCTGATGTCCCATGTTGATATTATGCCAATTGCTACATGTTTTCCATATGTTTTCCTACGTTTTCTTATGTTTTCTGGGACTAACCTATTAACAAGGCCAATTGCTACATGTTTTCCTTATGTTTTCCTACATTTTCTTATGTTTTCCGGGACTAACCTATTAATAAGAAAAGCAGTCTTAGAAGTGGCTCTGTGGCATCTTGTTAATAGGTTAGTCCCGGAAAACATAAGAAAACATAGGAAAACATACGGAAAACATGTAGCAATTGGCATAATATCAACATGGAACATCAGAAATTATAGATACGTTTGAGACGTATCAAGCATCCCCAAGCCTAGTTCCTACTCGTCCTCGAGTAGGTAAACGATAAAACAAAATAATTTCTGAGGTGACATGCTACCACACAATATTGATCATAATATGTAAAGTAGAACATGTAAACTAGGATCAAACGAACTAAAGCTGTGATCTATATTTGATATCAACAAGTAATGCATAAACAAAGAAGAAAGAAGTAAAACTTTTAATGAATCAATACTAATAGACTATCAACCGTGCAAAGTTTATTAGAGATGATTTAAGCTTTCAAGAACCGCAATATCATGCACGTCAAACAATCTTCACAACCCCTGTTAGGATCAAGTCAAGCTTTCCACACGATTCAATGCTTGAATCTTAAACTATTTGCGCACTAAAGACAAGCAAGTGTTCCGCGTTGGTCCCTGGCACCGGGATGTTATGGCAAAGAGAACATTATGGGGGGGTTTGGAAGGTCAATGGAAGAAAGGCTCACAAAGCTGGAAGTGGTCATTAGACAAGAGAAAGTCTTACAATCGAAGCTATGCAGGGAGTAGGGATTGCGAGACAACGGATGCACATAGAGCTATAAGTGTATGAAAGCTCTCCAATGGAACTAGTGGTGGTGCATTCAACTTGCTTGCTCACGAAGACCTAGAGCTCATTTGAGGAGGCTCATCATTGGAATATACAAGCCAAGTTCTATAATGTAAAATTCCTCACATAGTTATGAATAATAATAATATGAAAACTCTCTCCAAACTGAAGTATTGGTGCTAAACATGAAGCACAAGTGTGGTATAAAGGATAGTGATGCGCCCCCTCTCTCTTTATTCTATCTTTGGCCCCCTTTTTTTCTTTTTTTCTTTTTGGGCTTTTTAATTTTTTAATTTTTTTATATATCCTCCCCGGTAGGGGCAACATCCTATATTACAATGAATCATCACACTTTTAGTACTCATAACTCATAATGGAATATCTCTGATGTGTCCAACTGCATGCTCCTGCCAGTGTAGTAGTATGCATAAATAACCATGAAGCTCATCATCAAGTAACATAATGGAGGTGGATGTTGTGCAGCAATATATCTCGGAATAGCTATAGAAATGCCATGATAGGTAGGTATGTTGGTTGTTTTGAGGAAGAATATATGGGCTTATGTGTAGGAGAACAAAGTCCTCCCACGGGATTTGGATGCACTGCCGAAGTTTGCACCAACTCTCAATGTGAGAAAAGGCAATGCACAGTACCGAAGAGGCTAGCAAATATGGATGGTGTAAGTGCCAGGAACCGCCACCTAGACTCACGAGTTAAAAGGTTGCAGCAATAAAATCATCTTACAAGGCACAATGCAAATCACTCCAAGAGGGTCCGTGGCAGTGACAAGTCACTGTTAGCTACCCCGACCGTAGCGCATAACAAAAGGCCGATCAGAAATGTATCACTCGTAGCAATCATATACCATTTTTTCTATCAGCTGGTAATTTAAGTGTGACACAGTTTCAAGTTTCTTAGACCAACCATTAAAAGTTTATACTTACTATTCCTTCCCGTTTATCCATTAAGCAAATTAATATCTCAAAACAACAACAGTGATTCAAGTGAAGCAGTTTAGTGATCTACAAGACCATGCGAATTTTTCCACTATACCAACTACCACATAAGCATTTCTATTCCCAACCAAGCACATATATGAGACAAGAAAAACTCTCTCTAAGCATATAGCAATAAAAACTAGAGAGTACTAACATCTATGAATAAGAGATGCATGAAAACAAAGGCTAAACGCAGTACTAGCAAAAAGTGAACACTCACAGAACAATAAGAATGAAAACTAGAGTGTTCTAAGCAATAAAAACGGAGCGTGTCTCTCTTCCACACAAGTATGATAAGATCCAACCATAAAATACAGCAAAGAAAACTTAAAAAACTGAAAAACAAAAATAAAAGACGCTCCAAGTATAGCACATAAGATTTGACTGAATAAAAATATAGTTTCACTAGAAGTGACCTGATAATTTATCGACGAAGAAGGGGATGCCTTGGGCATCCCCAAGCTTAGATGGTTGAGTCTTCTTGGAATTTTCTGGGATGTACCACCAGGGCATCCCCAAGCTTAGGCTCTTCACTCTTCTTGATTATGTCATATCATCCTCTTCTCTTGACCCTTGAAAACTTCCTTCACACCAAACTTCTCACAATTTCATTAGCAACGTTAGTGCAGTCAAATTAATAAATTCACATGGTTCAGTTTCAACACAAGCCTAACACTAATAAACAAACTAGTTGAATGTCCGTTCGTTGCCATGGGCCCTTCATATATTTTTATATGAACATAAATAATACACATGGAAATTTAAATGTATAGAAAGAGACAAGCACATGATAATTATAAAACAATAAGATTATATTTAGCTTACATATAGAATTCAATATAAAACTATCATTCAACATCATATGCATAAAAATAAATAATCCAACACTCATCTCTTGCCAAGATCCCACTTTGTTCGTGTCAACGGCTTCAAAAGTATATATTTCATATATATCGCCCACGCGGCGTAAAAAAGCTTGTGTGGTTGTCTCCACACTCCATCCGATAAGAAAATTGAACCATAATTTTCTCCTTGTGATGGTCTCCAATAGCTGCTCTTCGTGGTGAAGGTTAAACAATGCGCCTGGGAAAATGATTAAAAACAACACTCCTGGAGACACAAGATTGTCAGCGCCCAAGTACCCGGACCTCTATTAAATAGCGTTGCAGCCACAACCATAACCACCGTTCATTGGAATAGAGCCATTTTTTCCAGTTATTTCTGCAGTTTAGACTATCGATCAATTAAACAGGAGATTGTGCATTATCAAAGCCGTTCAATTAGCGTGAAATATGCTCCAAAAACAGAAATTTGTCACACTCACGAGCATTCCACATGATCCATATCATAGCCGACATATCAATAGAAAAGACTCGCCTCTTATGTTTGAAATTACTATGTTCATGCTTACTAACCATCATATATGAGATAAGTTTAGTTGGGTAACAATTCAAACCGAGAGAACATAGAACCACCCCTTATACATATTTTGCAACTGGTCAAGGGAAAATGAAAACGGTGACCAATTTTCTTATCATGACAAAATAGAATCCATTTTTTCTTAGCCTTTTTTCTCTCCCTTCGCCCCCTCTGTGTAACATCTCTGGCTGATGCTAATTTGTCCCCTTTTTTGCTAGAAAATTTGATGCACAGAGGATATTAACACTATACACGCAAAAAAAAATCCATTTTTGGAATAGGTTTCTCGTCTCCTAGGGGCAACTTGAAATTACACATAATATCATTGATAACTTGTGACATAATCCTTAGCAACATAAAATTGATGGAGTTGCAATGTACTCTAGAAATAGTAAAATGCTTTACTTTGAACTCGTGTAGAATAACCTGCCAATATTGAGGATATCACACATCAGGCCACCAATAAAGCACAACCTCGGGAAAAAAATCTGATTGCAAATTTAACACGAGCATGTCGTCAGTAACATCTAAGCCATACGTATGACATTCTTTGGCTTCGTTAACCTGTAGTTTAGTTTTTTTTTAGCTTGCAGTCACATACAAAAAGTATGAACATTTAAAAGTTGCATATTTTAGACATTGGAAGGGTCACCCTTCCGTCTTCTACATCATGCAATGTGGACGGGTCACCTGTAAAGCTATTATAGCTTCATGGGAAGAAACTTTAGTAACACTGAGGCTTCTTACAAACAAATTTAAATATAACAATGGTAATGGTCAACTGATGCATTTAGCATACTGGTAAATATAGGTAATGGAAAACATGAGGCCTTTCACCAATAAGAAGCATGGGAGTTGGATTGGTTGATTGGATATATAAACTTATCAATTTAGCAATAAAATACAAGAAAATGTATAGCACATTACTAAAGTATGAGAAGAAGATCAAACCTGAAGTGCAGTTTTTTGTGAAACACTGTATTTCATAACAACAAGGTAACCTTGAAACATGTCATGTGCTTTGTCAAGACGAACATCTATGAAGCAGTGGCACAACTAAAAACGAAGTGATAATAGTCATTTTTTGTAATATCATTGATTGGAGACACCACCAGCAGAGAGATGCATTAAGAAATGTAGACATTGGCCAAGTCTTTCTAATGGTTTTGACATCTCTCCGGAGACAAGCCAATGGCCATAACTCAACAAATTGCATAAATGCTTTCTCTGGAATTTATTAAAACTAAAGATGAATCAACCTATAATGTTAATATTAAGGTACACACTTTGTAGGAAATTCCCTGCTTCCGTGAAAGTAGAAAGCTCATTGAGGGGCACAAAAATTGAAGACATGCAGCAGAAGTGCATCAATGCCCATAGTTCAGAATGATTGTCCTGGATGGGAATGTCAGTTTTTAGTAGACTCCTTGGCATTACAGAATGCTCTTCCAGGAAATTATACAGTACCCAAAAAATACTTAATAATTACTAAGTGTTATAATCAGAGGCTTGTTATTTCAGAATCATAGTGAAGAAGTGGGTCTCTTTAGGAACCAAGCATCAATTTTATATACACTGGATGGACCGTTACGAGGTTGGGCCACATCACCACATACGCTGAATGTCAATTTTGTCATAGTTTTCCAGCATTGCATCAAATGTTAATACATGTTTACTTTGATAAAAAAATGAAAGTGACCGTGGACCAAAATAATTACAGAAACACCGTAATAAACAAGGCTCTAGATCAAGAAACAAAGCTATTCTGGGACATGTAAGAACAAGAGATATAATATCCAAACATGGGTTACAAATATTGAGGGGATTTAAAAATAAAGTATGCAAACTTGAAAAAAAACGTACATTTGAATCAGATGATGCTGAAGATTTTGGACATCTTGATGCGTCATTCTCCGGAGAGAACAACGATGCACCTTATCGTTGATATACCGGATAACCTTTAATGTAGAGAATTTTTCAGTGAATTCCAAGAGCCAGCCATCTGCCACACTTAGTGGGAATAATACTGCTGAAAGAAACGAGCTAAACTACATATGGAATGGTCCTCGTGCAATTGATTTAATCTTGAAGTAGTATCCAAGAAATTTCATGTAGGTACTGGCTCAATCAAACTTGCCCATGGTCAGACATAAATCACACTTTCCCATGGTCAGACATAAACATTACCAACAGTGGTATAATCTAAATGTGGTTGTGAAATTGTTAGCGCCCAGTTTCAGTATGCAAGAACTGCTATTCATGAAAAATTGGAGTTAGATTATCCCATCCCATGTAATCCTGTATATAAGAGTGGCTGCAAGCAAATGGCAAAAATAAGGAATTGAGTTAATTGATCACAAAGAGTTGAGATGTGTAGGACGTTGACGCCTGTAAAAATGAAAGCAACTGGAAGGAGAAGTGGCTACCGACTAAGAAGGACGTTGACCGGTTGACGCTAAGGTAGCATCGGATGCACCGTGACAGGCAGGTTGGTAGAGAAGAAGATGGGAGATTGGGTTACTGTCGTGGGATAATCACGGCAGATGTTACCGGGGGTAACTGATCTTGGGGCAAGACGACACAGGTGTTTGGGAGAGGGTTTAGCTCAGAGGAAGACATAATGCGATTCGATCTGGTAGCCGGCAATCAAAGTCGCCGAGTCTCCGATCTAGATACAATAATTCAACTCTGGGATTACACTGGATGCTTGATATTGAACGATCTCGCTAGGGTTCTTAGATCTCTGTCGACTAGACCTGGGGGTCGGTTTATAAAGCACCCGTACCCCCCATGGCTTACTCTCCAAGGCGCACCCTGGATCCTACCCGGACACGGCATACAAACCCAAACCTTCCTTTACCGTAACCCACAATCCGGGTTACTAGGCCTACAAACTTGGGCCTTCCAGAAGTTCCTTTATCCTTAGCCGGATCCTGCGCAGCGTCCTTTGGGCCGGGTTACACCTTGGAGTTGGCCTACCGGATTATTATCCCTCCATCAGTAGTCCCCAGAATAGCTTGGGCTTCACGGATCCTTTCTTGAAGCGCTCGCTATTCCCTTGCCAAATACTCGAAGCATATCTCGCAAGATCCGCGTGGATAACCATTCCCCCCTAATTTCCGGCTTCCGGCCGTTGGGATAAGTTCACCCTCACCTTATAAATAGTGTTCAGAGGATGACCTAGAACCCAACGGCTCGCTCCATCCTCTTCTTTCCTTCCTCACTCCTTGCGCTCTCGTAACACCACCGCAGGAATTTCGTGCTCGCCGCTGGAGCAGAGCCACCGCCGGCCGCGTCCGCCTCCGAGCCATCCCGCGCCGCCGCCAAACTTCACCGCTGCGCGCTCACCCCGCTCGCCAAGAATCGCAAAGGGGCACTCGATCCACACCGTCCACCGTCGTCGCGCTAAACTCCAACATCTCCCAGTAAGTTCCTTGTACTTGTTTAATTTAGCCTCGCAATTTTTCGATTCACCCCAGACTGGATCTAGGTCAACCTATGGGCCGCTTCCCTTTTTTTTTCACACCGAATTTAGACGGCTTAAATGCTTGCCAACTTCTTCAACAACCTGTTTGATGATCACACACCACCCTCCTATCATTATTAATCACCAATCTCTTGGTAGAATCGCTCGCAAGTTTTCCGATCTAGATCCATTTCACCTCAATTTTCCGCACATAACATTGACACCCGGAAAATCCTCCTTTTTCGGCTATTTTGCTTGCAGTAGATATATGGGCAATCATCCGTCCTCCTCCAATACCTTTCAATACGTAAGTACCCCATAATTTGCATGATGTTGCTTGATACTCGGATAACTCTGTAACCTTGCTTTGTACAATGATACCCGGATAACTCTTAATTTCCATGCTTTTTTATACCACTCGCGAATACTCGAATAACTCGTGGTTCCCGAGTCTTAACTCTTGTTCCTTTTTGCCTTGCGTTTTGCAGGTTGATCCCATGGCTCCCAGGAAGCAAGGAAAACAACCAGCCAAGGCCAAGACCTCCAGCTCCATATCCGCCAACTGGGCGCGATCCACGGTCACGAAGGCCAAGCTAGAAGAGCTGGCCGAGTTAGGGGTTCTCCCTTCTCAAAAAGATATCCGCTGGAGGGTGCCGGGTGACGAAATCCGGCCCACTCCTGCCGACGACAAGGTAATTTGCTTCGTTGAACACGTGACTCGGGGATTCCGTCCCCCGGGTCACCCCTTCTTTCGTGAAGTCCTGAGCCATTACGGCCTCCGGGTATTCGACATAGGGCCTAACTCTATGTTGAATATAACCCATTTCATCGTTTTGTCCGAGTCATACTTGTGCACTCCACCAAGTTTGGCTCTCTTCCTTGAACTCTTCCAGTGCAATCCGTGCCGCGAAAGCGGTGACGGAGCGCTTCTCACTTGCGGCGGGGTATCCATCCAACGCCGTAAGAACTCACTAATGCCAACCCTTAATCTGAATTCCCACGTTAAACACTGGCAATTATCCTTCTTTTACTGCCACGATACCTCCCCCGACGGCGAAAAGAAGCTGCCGGGTTACTCAGAAAACCTCCTCGAACCTTCCGAGTCCTTTAATGCCTTCGCACCAGATTCGGACAGGGAGGCGATTCTTCCCTCATTAACCAAGATAGCCATCCTCTCAGCCCAAGGCCTCCTCGGGCTAAATTTAATAAAAACATGGGTTGATTTTCGGATCCAACCCAATTCCATCCGCACCAAATTGATGTGCGAGTACTCGGGGCACGCCACAGATGCACTCCGATACTCCACCAAGAGCTTTGCAGCCGGCGATACCAACAAGACCATCAAGGGTTTCTTGACAGAGAAACTAGAGGTGATAAAGGGCATCACCGGGTTACCCCCGTTCACTCGGGAAAACCCGGCTCCAGCGGTAATACTTGATATTCATAACTTATTTCCACATCTTGGACTTGACACACTTCTGAACCTTAACCTCGTTCTTTTGACTTAGGCTGATAATCCTTTCTGGATAATTGAACCCTCCCCCCTTCCAGAGATCCGGAAGAAGAGGACGAGCCGGCTGATGAGAGTGAAGGTACTTGCACAGAATTTGCATATCTTTACTTGTATTATTTTCCTCCCGTTTACCTTTTTTCCAACGAACACACACCCGGTTCGCAGGGCTGGAGGATGAAGATGAGACCAACGAGGATGACCCGGAGGCAACCGAGTCTGACCAAGAAGCAACAGTCGGAGCTAAGAGGAAGGCCAGGAGAGCAGTGTCCAAGGTTCCTTTTTCCTCACTATCCTCTGCAACCTACTCCTTTGACGCCATGCGACGACTTAACCATCAATTGTCAAATTCATCGTGCTTGAAGGACTCTTTCCCAGCCAAGCGCAGAATAACCCGAAGCTCCCCGGGTGAAGATCCCCTTAACCCGGGCATCTCTACCCCTTCGGTCCCTCGTGCCAGCGCTCCTCCGTCTCGTCCTTCCAACTCTCCTCAACGCCACCCTTCTCCTAACCACCCTCGTGCCGGACAATTCCGGGTTCCGTTGGTGGTCCCCGTGGTGACCTCATCTGCTTCCAGCGGCGAACTCCCGCCTGACTACACCGTGAATGCCGGGTAAGTTTGTGCTACATGATTTCCTTTTACACCTAACAAATTTCCACTCAAGCCACCGTCATAACTGATAACTGCCTTTTCTCATCTTTCTTTTTAGTGCTCAAGCCGTCGTCAGTGACCCGGAGAACATGGAAGCAGATAACCATCAGGCGGAGAAGCCGACTGACAACGCGGACGCCACGGCTGGTGGTGACACGGCGAATAACCAGGAACAAGGCCCTCTGAACAATCCTCTTCCCCGAGCCGCCGGATCTCCTTCCTCATCGGAACCAGTAGACGAGGAGATCGAAGTTCTAGATACAAGGACGGGTTCTCCCAACCCGGCCATCCAAACTGTCCGGGTCTCAACTCCAAGGGCAGGGAGAGTCCCCCCACCAGGTGACCAAACTGCTGGCTCTTCCGGTACTCGATCCGAGGGACTGACATTTGCCCAGATGCTGGAAACCCTGCGCACTTTAAGGGCTAACGAAGAAGACATCTTGGGAGCTTTGATAGCCAAACACGAGGTAAATCCGACTAATGTTGCTTATGCCTATATCCAGTCCCCAAGTTCCGAGTGAATTGATTTGTAATTTACTTGGGACTTTATTATACAAGCGACTGATCACCTGCTCCTCTGCCCGACTGATCCTTGTTTGCATGCATGCAGGCTTTCGTGACTCAATCTGAGGAGAAACTGGCGGACGCCACCAAGCTCGTTGAAAAGGAGGTAGCTTTACGTGAAGCAGCCGAAACCGAGGCCAGGAAGAATAGGTCGATAATGAGGAAATATAGGAAAAGGGCTCACCGAGCAGAAGATGACCTAACAAGCCTTTCCGTCCAGATATCGGACACATATCGTGCTTTACTTGGTATGTTTCCTCCTCCGGGTTTTACCTTTTTGATGGATAGCAATAGTTTCCCGACTTACGTCTCTGTTTCTTCAGGCCCGGATGAAACCATGCCGGAAGAGGATGATATAGCCAGGCTAAAAACGATGAAGAGCGTTATCCGGCAGCTATGTGCCGGAACCAAATGGATCCTAGAGGAATTGCGGTGGCCAGGTAGAGGACATGTTGATCTGAAGAGGATGCTGGATGCCTTCTCCACTATTCCCGAGTGGATTTGGCACTGGAAGCGCTCGTCCTGCAGGGTTGGAGTGACCCGGGGGCTTGCGCTTGCCAAGGCTTATCTCCCCAAGCTCGAGCTAGTGAAGCTTATGGGCGGCTTCCCCGAGTTCAAGCTTGACGGCTCCAAGTTCTCGGTGAAGGATTTTCAAGCCGTCCAGGAGGAGGTCCGTTACCCGGCCAGTGTGATTGCTGACGAACTAGATGTTAATAGACTTGTTCCAGCATATGATGCTGCTGGTAAAGCAATTAAGTCAGATCTTCCTGAGCCATATGATATGCTGGCTCGGTGGAAGGAGGAAGCTGCTGCGATAAGGGCGGAGGCTGCCAAGAAGCAAGCTGAAGCCGGCTCTGCCCGTGCTACCTCAACGCCAGTTGTTCCACCTCCTGCTGATCCGGGCGTTGCTGCTACCACCAATGATGGCAAGGGCAAGGCCAAGATGAACGCCGAGTGATATATGATTTCTCATGCCTCTTCTTATGCACCGGTCGGTCAACATACTCTTTTTTTTTTAAACAGTTATATTTTTGGTGGTGCGCCTGTGCACCTTTGATATCTTTTCACCAGGATTTTGTAATGCACGCTAAGATCTTGATATACTCGATACCTGTTTCGGCCTTTTTAGGCTTATCTGTTATTGAGCTTATCTGTTCTCGATATCTGGCTTTCTTTATTGTTCCTTTTATGAAAACTCAATTTCCGGGTCTCATGGGTATTGACGAGCAGATTTTACTTCTAAGTCCCCAAGTCCCCAAGACTCGGATATTTGGGCTTTCGGAATTATACCAGTAAGCCATTTTTTCTCTTTTCAAGGTTTCAAGCCACCCGGACCCGGATCGCCGAATCTAGGACACTTGATCTTGAACGGGGAACGAAATGCCTACTGCTATATTCAAAAGATCCCTGAGTTGTTTCACATAGGTTTTGAAGTTATGCTTAATAGTCGTTGAGTTTCCAGCTGTTCAGCCTTGTACTCTGCATAACTTGTGGTTTAGATGACCCTTTTGACTATCTTGTACTGTAAGCCGGCTTTCGCGTGGATACCATGTTGTTACATCCGTACGAAAACGTACCCAGCCAAGCCCCGTCGGGTTTTATGACTGACCGTAATCGTAAGCGAACAAATCATGCCACTTTAATGCGAGTCACATCGAGCTTAAGTAAGAATAGCCAAGAAATTTGGACTTCTTTGTCCGGTTATAAGATTGTAGCCGTACTCGTTTGCAAGTAATCGGCCCTTATAACCCATAGGCATCATGGCCGAGTCTTTGAGTTTGTAACTGTGCTATTCAAGCGACCAGCCCCCAAGACCTAGATACACGCATCATACTGAAAATTCATAACCTGATAATAACCATCTCTTTTCTTGATAACCACCTCTTTACTTGATATGAAAAATCTAGGTCAGCAAGCCACCTCATTAAAAACCCATCCAGTCCCCAAAGGTACCCTGGACAGGAAAAGAGTACGTCTGAAAACCTGCTGCCTATGACATCGTGCAATTCCACTTGCCAATATAGTCTTTACTAAGTATAATATGGATGCAGCTGAGCCACGTTCCACGGTCTATCTCTTTCTTGCATAGATGAAGTGGTATGTGCGGTGTCGTTGACTGTAGCCGACTCTTCCCTTGCATCTATCAAGTAATATGATCCATTATGCAGATTCCGACTTATGATAAATGGTCCTTCCCATGGTAGTGATAATTTGTGTTTCCCTTCGTTTGACTGTACCAGACGCAGAACCAAGTCTCCTTCCCGGAATACCCGGGTTTTCACTCGCCGGCTGTGATACCTCCGTAGATCTTGCTGATATATGGCTGATCTTTCCAGGGCTTGTTCTCTTTGCTCTTCTAACATATCTACGGCGTCCTGCCGGGTTTTTTCGTTCTCCACTTCGACGTAGGCTGATACGCGCGGTGAATCATGAATAATGTCACTCGGTAACACTGCCTCCGCACCATAGACCATGAAGAAGGGTGTCATCTGAGTAGATCTGTTAGGTGTAGTGTTGATGCCCCAAACCACAGAAGGAAGCTCTTCGACCCATGCACCAGCAGCCCTGACACAAGGAACTCGCAATCGTGGTTTTAATCCGCGGAGCAATTCTTGGTTTGCCCTCTCCACTTGTCCATTGGCCTGCGGATGAGCTACCGATGCAACATCGAGCCGGATTCCATTGTTGCCACAGAACTTCTCCATCTCACCAAGGGACATGTTGGTTCCATTGTCGGTAATTATGCTGTGGGGATACCCGAACCGGTAGATAATCCTTTTCAGGAACTTGACTGCTGTAGCTGCTTCACAATTAGTAACTGGCATAACCTCAACCCACTTGGTAAACTTATCGATAGCCACCAAAAGATGTGTCTTCTTGCATGGTGACATATGAAAGGGGCCAACCATGTCCATACCCCAGACGGCGAACGGCCAAGTCAATGGGATGGTCCGCAACTCCATAGCCGGCACATGGGTTTGGCGAGCGTACCTTTGACATCCGTCACATCTTGCTACCAATCGTTCCGCATCTGCTAGAGCCGTGAGCCAGAAAAATCCATGTCGATAAGCTTTAGCCACCAGAGACCTTGTGGATGCATGATGTCCACAGTCGCCTTCATGGATTTCCTTGAGAATTTGTCGGCCTTCCTCTGGCGTTACGCAGCGCAAAAAGACTCCTGCTGCGCTTCTCTTGTATAGCTCTCCATTGATGATAGAATATCCCTTTGCTCGCCTCAAGATTTGTCTTGCTAGCACCTCCTGCTGTGGTAACTCGCCCCGAGACAGGTAGGCCAAAAACGGTTCTGTCCATTCGGGAACAATATGTATAGCAGCCACAAGTTCTGAATCCGGGTCTTGGTTTGCCAATTCCTCCTCTGACTCGGTTTTAACCGATGGTCTCCATAATTCATCCAGGAAAACATTAGGTGGAACCGGTTCTCTGCGCGAGCCGAGTCTAGCGAGCGCGTCGGCTGCTTCGTTCTTTCTTCTGTCTATATGCTCCACCTCATACCCGGAAAAACACCCTGCAACCTTATCGACTTCCCTGTGGTATGCTGCCATAGTTGCGTCCTTTCTATCCCAAGTTCCTGACACCTGCTGTACCACAAGATCTGAATCTCCGAAACACCGTATCCGTTTAATGTTCATCTCCTTAGCTGCCCTTAGGCCGTGCAACAGGGCCTCATACTCGGCCACATTGTTGGAACAGTCAAAGTGGATTTGTAGTACGTAACTTAGTTTATCTCCTTTGGGGGACGTCAGCACCACCCTAGCTCCCGATCCCTCGTATTGCTTAGACCCATCAAAGTGCATGATCCATGACTCGGAGTTTGGAACCGTTGTAGTCATGCCTGTATGTGTCCAGTCGTTAACGAAATCAACTAAAGCTTGAGATTTGATTGCTGACCTGGGTTCGTAGTTGATGTGATAATCCCCCATTTCTATTGCCCATTTGGCTATTCTTCCAGTCGCGTCCGAGTTTCTGATGATATCCGACATTGGTATTGAACTAACCACTGTTATGGGGTGTTCTTGGAAGTACGGCTTCAATTTCCGGCTAGCCATAAAGACCCCGAACACTAACTTTTGCCAATGTGGATAGCGCTGCTTTGCTTCTGATAATACCTCGCTAACATAATAAACCGGCCTTTGAACCGGGTAACCTTTCCCATCTTCTTTACGCTCCACAACGACTACTGCACTGACGGCTCGTGGGCCAGCTGCTACGTACAGTAACATAGGCTCTTTAGGACCCGGCGCCGCTAGTACTGGTGCTTCAGATAACTGCTTCTTTAGAGCTTCGAACGCCTCATCCGCCTCTTGATCCCACACGAATTTGTCTGATTTCCGCAAGAGCCGGTACAAGGGTATTGCCTTTTCTCCGAGTCTTGATATGAATCGGCTCAAGGCTGCTACGCAGCCCGTAAGCTTTTGAACATGCTTCAAATTTTCTGGTTTTTTCAGACCCTGGATGGCCTTGATTTTATCCGGGTTTGCCTCGATTCCTCTTTCGGAAACTATAAAGCCGGGTAATTTCCCGCCTGGAACTCCGAACACGCACTTTGTCGGGTTGAGCTTCATCTGGTACCTCCTCAAGTTTTTGAACGTTTCCTTTAGATCACCGATAAACGTCTCCGCCTTCCTGGTTTTGATGACCACGTCATCCACATAGGCATGGACGTTGCGTCCGATTTGGCCTTCGAAGCACTTTTGGATACACCGTTGGTAAGTCGCCCCGGCGTTCTTCAATCCAAACGTCATGGTTTTATAACAGAAGGCCCCGAAAGGGGTTATGAACGATGTTTTCTCCCAATCCTCCCTCTTGAGCTTAATCTGATGATACCCGGAATACGCGTCCAGGAAGCATAGTAAATCGCTTCCAGCTACTGCATCTATAATCTGATCTATCCTGGGTAGTGCGAACGGATCCTTTGGGCAATGTTTGTTGAGACTCGTAAAATCAATGCACATCCTCCACTCATTGGTCTTTTTCATCACTAGAACCGGGTTTGCCAGCCAATCCGGGTGAAATACTTCCATAATAAAGCCGGCTGCTAATAGCCGAGCGATCTCTTAGCCTATAGCCTTCCTTCTTTCCTCATTCATTTTCCTCAAGCCCTGCTTTACGGGCCTGGACTTAGGGTCCACATGCAAACTGTGCTCGGCCAGCTCTGTAGGGATACCCGACATGTCGCTAGGTGTCCAGGCGAACACATCTGCATTTGAACGGATAAACTCCACAAGTGCTTCCTCCTGCTCTTTTCCCAAGTTAGACCCTATGGTAAACTGCTTAGTGGAATCGCCTTCAACAAAGTCTATCTTCTTGGTGTCTTGTGCTGCCTTGAACTTTGCTCTCTCGTCCTCAGTATTCGGCTTGTTCAAGGTTGTTCTATCATCCGGGTTCACCTGAGACCGGTAATATTCGAGTTCTTCCTTTCTACATGCTTGCTCAGCCATAACCGAATCTCCTTCGTCACACTCGGCCGCTATATCCCGGTTCTCATGTATGGTGATGGTCCGTTTAGGACCCGGAATCTTTAGCTGCAAATACACGTAGCACGGCCTGGCCATGAATTTGGCGTAAGCCGGTCTTCCAAACAGCGTGTGATAAGGACTGCGCAATTTGACTACCTCGAACGTGAGCCACTCAACTCGATAATTATCCGTCGATTCTCCAAAAGCAACCTCCAATGTGATCTTTCCCTCGGGGCTCGCCGAGTGACCCGGCACGATCCCATGAAAGATTGTCGAGCTTTTCTGCAACTGGGACTCTTTAAGACTCATCCGTAAGAAGGTTTCCCAATAAAGGATGTTGATGCTACTTCCACCGTCCATCAGGACCCTCTTCAATTCGTAACCATTAACCTGTGGAGCAACCACCAATGCCAAGATTCCTGGACGCTCTACTTTTTCCGGGTGATCTCTTCTACTCCGTTATCTCTTGTTCTGCCCATCTAGGGTATCCCGGCGCGGCCGATGAAACCGAGTTTGCCGCTCGCTTTGACGTCTCCTTGTTCCTGCTAGAAGTTCCTGTAGTATGCACATGATATTGTCCTTTTAAATTAGTTGTTCGTACCATACCGACGAAGATGTTGATCCGGCCGATCGTCACGACGGATCCGGATTCGAGGTGATCCGACTCTGGTCCCCAGCCGGAATCGTCCGCCATCTTTTCGCCTTCGTGGTCGATGTAGATCTCGCCGATGACTAGATTCTCCATGTTCTTCTGAGCTTCTCCTGTGATGTAAACACCTTTGGACGCAGGCCCCACGGTGGGCGCCAACTGTCGTGGGATAATCACGGCAGATGTTACCGGGGGTAACTGATCTTGGGGCAAGACGACACAGGTGTTTGGGAGAGGGTTTAGCTCAGAGGAAGACATAATGCGATTCGATCTGGTAGCCGGCAATCAAAGTCGCCGAGTCTCCGATCTAGATACAATAATTCAACTCTGGGATTACACTGGATGCTTGATATTGAACGATCTCGCTAGGGTTCTTAGATCTCTGTCGACTAGACCTGGGGGTCGGTTTATAAAGCACCCGTACCCCCCATGGCTTACTCTCCAAGGCGCACCCTGGATCCTACCCGGACACGGCATACAAACCCAAACCTTCCTTTACCGTAACCCACAATCCGGGTTACTAGGCCTACAAACTTGGGCCTTCGAGAAGTTCCTTTATCCTTAGCCGGATCCTGCGCAGCGTCCTTTGGGCCGGGTTACACCTTGGAGTTGGCCTACCGGATTATTATCCCTCCATCAGTTACCCTGCAGACTGCGCTGACAATGACCCCGACGCCCCACCTACACTTTTGTAGCCTGACACGGCGCCGCCATTCCGCAGGTCTCCACCACCACCGCCTCCTCCATTGCCATTAGTCCACAACAGGTCGACAACAAAAGTCTAGGTCTCCCGACTGCCATTACTGAGATTTATGCCACCTGCAATTGGTTTAAATCACATCAATTCGCCGCCTCCTCCTTTGCTGGAGTGATGGATGAACATAAAGGAGGCATATTTTGGCAATTCTGTAGATCGGAGGATCCGTACGGGCCGAGGACAGATCGGAGGAGGTGTATGGCGTGAGCAC
The DNA here is from genome assembly GCA_028641055.1 of Alopecurus myosuroides. NCBI lineage: Eukaryota > Viridiplantae > Streptophyta > Magnoliopsida > Poales > Poaceae > Alopecurus > Alopecurus myosuroides. The sequence continues at coordinate 198,390,248 of CM054063.1, read as the reverse complement.
AGATCGGGGGAGGCGTGTGGCGTGCTGCTGATGGACCATATGTTAGCCATCGGAGCGTACAAAGCTAGGGACAGCCGACTCATCCTTCATCGGCACCAAATCCTTGATTGCCGGCGGCGACTATGCATCAGAGGCATCAGCGGCGGCGCTTGATAACATTTTTGTGCGAGAGGTCATATCCCCAGGAGATCCGAGTACGAGGCCGCGACATTGAAACGGTGAAGGAGGGTCCACCCGCCCGGCGCTCGCACGCGCAAGACAATACTTATCGAAGTACCGACGTAGGATGAACTGTCATTCATAATCGTAAATACAAGGATAAGGCTGTATGCAAGCTAACAAATCTAACAAACTTGATAAGATAAGGCTGCATGCAGCGGGTTACGGTTAAAAAAAATAGTGCGGTGGCATCTCAAGTAAATATGTTGAAGTGGGACACCATACCACCATAGTAACCTTAATAGTAAAGATTAGATACTGTCACAACTTCTTTTAAAACTCGTTTTCTCAAAAGAATACCAAAAGAAAGAGATTAAGATGCAAATACAATTATTGGCAGAAATCTGTCAAAACAGGACAACAGGTAAAGATGATTTTTTTCGAAAATCTTATGTTGCTCAAATAAAAAAGTGTTCAACTAAGCAAAGTTGTGTATATATCCCAGTATTACGCACAAACAAACTCAGGTCATTTTTAATTTTCTATGATTTTATACGAATTTAACAGTGGACAGCAGAAATCTGTTTCCTGCGCAGAAATCCGAAATATAGTCTCAACTTTCCACTAGAGGCTTTACTTGGCTCAACAAAGACACAAAAGAAAATATACAGAGGGGTTGATAAGAAAATAGACAACACCCAGGTGCAAAGCACACGGAAATATATTATGAAAAACAGGTTAAAAACGGAGAAATAAAACGGGTTGTCTCCCGGTAGCGCTTTTCTTTAACACCTTTCAGCTAGGCATAATGATTTTTAAAAGATGATCATATAAGAATAATATTTGAAACACAATAAGAGAGCATCAAGAACCAAATATAAAACAATTTAAGTCTAACCCACTTCCTATGAAAAATAATCTTGTAAAAAAAACAAGTCAACGAAGCACAAAGTGACTAGCATAGGAAGACAAAATAAGTGCAACTTCAAAATTTTCAACATAAAGAGGGGGAACTTAATATTGTTGAGATGCATAAAACCATGTTTCCCTCCCTCATAATAACTTTCAGTAGCATCATAAATAAAATTAACAATATAACTATCACATAAAACATTCTTATCATGAGCCACATGCATAAAAGAATTAATACTGTCCACATAAGCATAGTCATTCTTATTAATAGTAGTGGGAGCAAATTCAAAAAAAATCTATCATTATTATTCTCATCACCATAATCATTAAATATAGGAGGCATATTGTAATCCTAATTAATTTTTTTCTCAATAGTAGGTGGACTGAAAATATCATATTCATCATTGTAAACATGTGGAACTAGAATACCACAATCATTATAATCATCATATATTGGAGGCAAAGTATCATCAAAGAAAATTTCCTCCTCAAAACTTGGGGGACTAAAAATATCATATTCATCAAAACTAGCTTCCCCAAGCTTAGACTTTTCCATAGCATCAACAATAATGGTGTTCAAAGCATTCATACTAATAACATTGCTACTAGCATGTAAATAAAGTTCCATAGGTTTTTTAATTTTCTCTTCAAAAGCATCATGTCATAGTTCAAGATAAATATTATAAATCTCTCTCATATTTTTGTTGTTTTCCATTAAGCCTAACTAGTGAAAATAAAAACAAGAAACAAAAAGATATAATTGCAGAATCTAAAGGAAATAACTTTGAGCACTCACACCCGAGGATGTGAGTACCTTTTACCTTACCTCCCCGACAACGGCGCCAGAAAAGAGCTTGATGTCTACGCGCGCTTCTATCCTTGTAGACAGTGTTGGGCCTCCAAGTGCAGAGATTTGTAGAACAGAAGCAAGTTTCCCTTAAGTGGATCACCGAAGGTTTATCGAACTCAGGGAGGTAGAGGTCAAAGATATCCCTCTCGAGCAACCCTGCAATTAAGATACAAGAAGTCTCTTGTGTCCCCAACACACCTAATACAATTTTCAGTTGTATAGGTGCACTAGTTTGGCGAAGAGAGAGTAAAATGCAAGTAATATGGATGATAATAAGTGATAATAGAAATCTGAAATAAATATGCCAGCAAGCAAACATGTAGCAGAACAGGCGGAAAACGGTGTTTCAATGCATGGAAATAAGGCCTAGGGCTCCTACTTTCACTAGAGGACACTCTCAACAATGATCACATAATTGAATTAATAAATACCATCTCTTCACTATGCTACTCCAAACCACTCTCCGATCGAATAACAACACCAATCCATGCGTAGGGCTTTAACATCACTCCTCAGAGTAAGAACTTTCCCAACCAAGTAATCCCCATGATATCACCATGGGACCCAGATGGTTCCACGCAAACACCACAATTTCATAGGGCTATCCAGCACAAAATATAAATATAATGTTAAACCACACGGTGCACACACTGTCACATTTATACCATGATCAAAGCATTTACGGAGATCTCATAACAAATAATGAACACTAGGAGACACACACAACGTCCACACTGTCACCTTCACACTGTGATCAAAGTGACTCCAAAGTTCATAATCATAAAGCACTTGAGTAGCAAAAGATGAAGAGTAACATCTACGAATTCAAATAGATTACAAAGCTCATGATCACATATAGATCACACCATGGGAGAGAGAGATGAACAACATAGCTACCGGTAGAGCCCTCAACCTCGGGGGAGAACTACTCCCTCCTCATCATAGGATACAGCAACGGCGATGGAGATGGCGGTGGAGTCGATGGAGATGGCTTTCGGGGGCACTTCCCCGTCCCGACAGGGTGCCAGAACAGAGATCTGTCCCCCGAAACTTGTCGGTGGCGGCGGCGGAGCTACGGATGTATTTTGTGGAAAAGGTCGATGTATTTAGGGTTTACGCCTCGGGGAGTATATATGGGCGAAAGGGCGATGCCAGGGGTGGCCAGGGGGCCCACACCACCAGGTGGCGCGGCCGGGGGGGGGGCCTGCGCCACCCTATGGTGTGGCCCCCCTCCGAGGCTCTTCGGGACTTCTGGAAGCTTCAGTGACTTCTAAGACTTTTGGCTTTCGAATTTTCCAATTCCGAGAAAATTTCCAGAACAACTTTTCTAAAACTAAAAACAGCAGAAAACAGGGAACTGGTTCTGTGGCATCTTGTTAATAGGTTAGTCCAGGAAAACATAAGAAAACGTAGGAAAACATACAGAAAACATGTAGCAATTGGCATAATATCAACATGGAACATCAGAAATTATAGATACGTTGGAGACGTATCACACCCACACAACACCTATCAAAACAATAAATATGAATCAACTGTATGAAACGAAAGCGCTTCACGAAGTTCCCATGTGTCCTCGAGAACGTTTAGTCATCATAAGTAAACAACCGGCTTGTCTTCTGCTATAGAAAGGATTGGGCCAGTTGCTGCAATTATTATTAATGTCTTTTATTTAGTCGCACTTTATTTATCTGCTATATCAAAAACCACGAAAAACCTGTCTGCTAGTGTTTACAGTGAATCCTCTATCCGAACTTCTTGTCAACACCTTCTGCTCCTCGTTGGGTTGGACACTATTATTTATCGAAAGTACTACGATACACCCCCTATACTTGTGGGTCATCATGGTCTCAATCATGTGAGGCAGATCACGAGACTCTAGACATGGAGGCACAGGGAGAGAACAACCATCTAGATATACTGATATGGACCCGTAGTGCCGAGATGAACTACTCACGCAGCTGTCCGGAGGTGATCATGGCAATGTAGAGACCTCCGATGAAGATTCCCCCCTCCGGCAGGGTGCCGGAACAGGGCTGCAAAAGCCCTAGATTAGACTTTCACGGTGACGACGCCTCTCTGTATGTTTCATGGAAATTACTCTGTTCCCGACGTTTTTAGGGTTAAACACAATTTATAGGCGAAGAGGTGTCGAGAGGCTGTGGCTGAGGCGCCCAGGGGCCCATCATGCGCGGCCTAGGGTGGGGCCGTTCTGGCACCCCTGGGCCCCCTCCGGCTCTTCTTTGGACTCCGTCTCCATTGCGGGTAAAAAATGATCTCCGTGGATTTTCAGCCTTTTCCGAGAATATTTCTATCAGAACTTATCTGAAATAGAAAAACAATAGAAAACATCAATTCTCCTGGGGCATCTCGTTAATAGGTTAGTCAATGAAAAATACGGAAAATGAAGGAAACCGATAGAGAACATGTGGAAAACAAAAGTTATTGCGTAGAAAACAAGCATGGAGCATTAAAAATTATAGATAGGTTTGCAATGTATCAGCATCTCCAAGCTTAACTCCTGCTCGTCCTTGAGTAGGTAAGTGATAACAAAATAATTTTTGAGGTGACATGAAGCCAACACAATCTTGATCAATATTATGTAAAAGCATTGCAAGCTGAGATCAAAGTACTTTAACAAAGGCATGATAAAATGTTATTCGAACTAATGTAAGCTTAGCAACTATGTTGCATATGAAAATTAACACAAATAGAAGACAATGAATAATGACGCATTGAAAATGATATGTTTGTTTCAACCATAACTAAAAACATATAAAGTGGTATCCAGCTTGTCGCACCCGGACTTCTAGAGGATACTCACAGCCCGCTAAACAGTAGATAATTGGCTTACGGGGCTTACCGGCACCCGCATCTCAATATGAGTAGGCCAACACGTAAACGTGTGACAACCAACCTCTACTATTCATCGTCTGCGTAAACCATCCCATAGAAATCCGACTACTTCCATTGACGTACTTCATAACATACACACATGGTACGTCAACGGCATTTGAAACAAGTGATATCACAACAAATCTCTAAGACACAAAGAAATAGAAATAAGTGGCAAATAGCTCTCACTAGAGCAGAGATAGCAAATACAATCATCCAGAGGACACATGTCCCAACAAGTCATCATTACATCACAGCGGAAGCATCCAAAGTGTCTGAGTACAGACAAGATCCAAATAGGCCTAAGAGGCCGGAAACGAAAAGACGGAGCCCATCCACGATGTCTCGGATCCTGCCCGGGTCCGCTATCTACTCGTCAGCAGTCTCGTCATACTCCACGTAGTAGCCACCATGGGGATCCTCGGAAACGTAGTCTGCAGAACACGCGGCCCCAAAGGGGTCAGTACAGACGAGTACTGGCAAGCAAGACACACAAGATACCAAAGTGTACCCGGCACCACCAAGTACAGATGCTTTGGTTTCAACGGAAGATAGGTGATATAAAGATGCGGCAGCGGGCTGCTCTAACCAACTACAGAGACACGCTACAACATCCGGCTAAAAGAAAGGGATAAGATAGCGCGTCGGAACCAACTACCAACAACCTCAAACAAATCCATCCTGGATCTCGCCCCTTATCCAAAGAAGCAATCCGAGGATAACTCACACAGTTGGATTAGTGAAGGTTCCAGTTATTGTGTCAATAAGTCTATTACTAGTCAAATTATTATTAATTAGGTGCAAGTTGTCTAATCCTTGTTAGCCAGCCCTATCACCAAGTCATCCATAACCGCGGACAACACGGCTTCTCGAGAAGATTTAACCCTGCAGGGGTGCACCAATTTGGCCGTACACGTAAGAATATCCCGCCAGAGGGGGATCAAACCCACCAAGCGAAACACTCAACACAACCCAACTCTTCTTCGCATCAAGCCCAAAGAACCACGTGCTGTGCGTGCGCGGCTAATCGAGCCCCCACGAAGAAAAGGGGGACCCTCATAGCACTGGAAGACCACGCCGCCCTAAATGCCGACTACAAAAGTTCCACCCTGGCGCCGAGGGTTCGTACCTGCATATGCGTGCATCAAATGGAAAGCCTGAACTAAGTGTGGCGATTTGGACGAGATGCGAATCGAATCAGAGTTGCGGGGGGCGCCCATACACGCTTCCCACATGCGGTTAGCGCGCTCAACATGGATCCAGAGGACAAGAACTTTTCCTGAGTTCGACACTAGCAGGCCTCAAAACCATACCCGGCCTCCTGCCGGTGCCTTATCATCATATTAGCATTACCTCAGACATTAACAGGTTATTGTTTAAACATCGAGCCCCCAGAACATAATAAATATGGTAACAGAAATAACGGACATCAGACTCGAGCATAAACAACCCTAAGCATGCTAGTAAGACACAGGCAACAAGCAACAGGGTTATAGGTGTGGAGGATAGGCTATATCAGGGTTACAAGATAACATGTGATAGGATCGGAACACAAGCAACGAATCTTAAGGCTAGCAGAATAGACAACGGAAAGTACCGATATCCAGTGTGGAAAGGACACAATGGTTCATGTGAGTGAATACTTGCCTGCACACTCAGTAGCCTGGTACTGGGCTAACTCCTCTGCAGTAGTGTCGTAAACCTCGTCTGTCTCAACGTCGTCGTCTATTCGAGAAGAAGCAAACAAACAACGCAGAGAGACAAACAATCAATAACATGGCATAATGCACAAACATGGGATGATGCATGACAATTTAACTGATGCATCAAAGATAAACTAGTTGACATGGTAACATAATTAAATGGGCCCATATGCAATTTAGATTGCATATGGAAAAACCCATGAATTAAGGTTGGATTAAATGATCTACAACTAACCATCATGGGAAAGTTGATTAGAATGATGCATGGATGAAGAAAACAATAAGAAAACAACAATAGCTTCAATTTGAAAATGTTGTTTACCAAGTTTGGAATTTTATTTATTAAGTTATGAAATTTGGCTTCTTAAATGAGTTACACAAGCATTTGTTGTTTTCACCCATTTTAATTGTTCAAAACAGATAACCAAATTCATATTTGGAAAGAACACAAAATTTTAGATGGAAAACATATTTCATTTGTTGAAAAAGGAATTAAAATGAGCAAGTTATTAATTTGACAATTTTAATTGCATTAAATAAGAAACAGTTGTTTTCAGCAATTTAATTTATTCAAAACAGAAAACAAAGTTTATATTTGGAAAGCTTATTCAATTTTGCATGGAAAACATATTTTACATGTTGGAATTGGATGAGAATTGCCCAAGTTATGAATTTTGCAAATTAAAAGGTGTAATTAAAGTGTTGAATTATTGCACCACTTTTAAATAGGAAAAACATTAAACAAATTGTATTGAAAAGGTTGAAAACATGTAGCAAATGTTTCACTGAACATTTTGAGCTATTAAACATAATTTTTGGATCATTATTGAATTTATTATGCAATTTTTCATAGTCGTTTTTATTCTGCCCCTTTTAGTAAACAGAGGGAAACATGTTCAAATTTAATTCAATTATGACCAAATAAAATACCAATGTGTAGAGTTTGTTAAGACAAATGTTTAGAGCCCAAGTTTGCTCAAATTGGATGAACAGAACTCAAGTTACGCAATTCCAAAGTTTCAAATTTTTATTGCATTTTCTGTAATTAATTATTTAGTGCAAAAATTATTACAGAAACATGTTGCAACTTTGACATTAACAGAAAGAGCACAAGATTCTGAATCCACATAAACTTGAATCATTGAAATTGGAGCAATATTCAATTTGTTATTGATTTTACAATTAAAGGCTCAGATCTGTTTTTCTGGAATTCAAGAAATAAAAGAAAAAGGAGGAAAAAAGGGGTGGCTTTCTGCCTAAGGGGGGATTCGAACCCGGGGCTGCTGGGCGTGCGCGCACGGGCGCTACCAGTGGGGTGCGGATCTATTTGTTGATAGGTATAGGGGCGTGGGCTTTTGAGGTAACATGTGCGGGGACTGTCGAAACTGAACAAGGTTTAGATAACTGCACCGAACGGAGAAGAACGACGGCGATCGACCGGCTGCTCGCTGCGGCTGCCGGCGGGCGAGGGCCGTTGCGCGCGCGGGCGCAGAGGGAAGGAGGGTGGAGAGAGGGGAGAGGAGAGAGAGGAGAGGGCGAGGGGTGTCTCACCGAGGGCCTGTCGAGGAGCAGATGGTCGGCGACAGAGAAAAAATGGCGGTGGCGGAGAGGCGCTCGCCGGCGTCGATCCGAGGCCCCAGGGCTCCTCCCTGGAAGCGGAATCGGAGGAGGAGGATGAGGCCTTTCCGTTCCCGCAGAAAGGGGGCCTCGACGGCGAGCGTAGCGGCGGCGGTTGGAGCTTCAAGGACCGGTCATGGAGGCCATGGGGGAGTTACAGAAAGAAACTACAGAGAGGAAGGTAGGAGGGGAAAGAGGCGACGGCAGCGCGAGGGAGATGGAGGAGGAAGGAAGAACTAGGGTTTCGGAGCCTCGGGAGAGGGTAGAAATAGAGGGAGGAGGGCTAGGTGGAAAGCTGCTGTGGGGGGGAGCCTCCCCTCCTCTGTCTCCGTACAGAGGAGGAAGACGACAGGAGGTGGGGGCGCATGGGCTCGTGGGGATGTGGTGGGCTGGCCCAATTGGGCTGGCCTGCCCTCCCCCTCTTTTTTTTTTTTGCTTTTTTTTTGTAGGAAAAACAAAGAGAGAAATAGGATAGGTTTTTGGAGTTTTTATTTTAACAACAATTGTTTTTATGAATTGCCCTTTCCCAACAGTTCAGATTCACAAGTGTTGGTTCTGTAATTTTTTGAGATTTCAAATTATTTGAATTTAAAATGGAATTGGCATATTGGGTTTAATAATAGAAAGATTATTTGAACCATTTACAAAATTCAATCCAATTCATAATTTTGGAAAACAATTTAATCATTTGATTTGAATATTTTGTTTGAAAAAGCTGTAACAGACCAAGTGTGAAACATATTGATTTGTCATTTGATTTGGAATTCAAATTCAACACATGTGGATATGATGACATGATGCATATGAAATAAAGTCAATAAACAAACATTCTAAGTTGGGAGTTTTTCATACTTGGGATGTTACAAAACGCCCCCCCCCTTGAAGGAATCGCGCCCCGAGATTCCTACTGAGAAGAGAAAAGGTCCGGATACTTCTTGCGAAGATCCTCTTCGGTCTCCCATGTTGCCTCTTTATCGGAATGATGAGACCACTGCACTTTTAAGAACTTGGTGCTCTTGTTGCGAGTTTTGCGCTCGGTCTCATCGAGAATGCGAACATGATGCTCTTCATAAGATAGGTCTTCTTGCAGATCAATGGAATCATGGTCAACTGCACGACCCGGATCTTTGAAGCATTTCTTGAGCTGTGACACGTGAAACACATTGTGCACCTTGGATAGCTTTTCTGGAAGTTCAAGACGATAGGCATTTTCTGCACGCCTTGAGAGAATGTTGAAAGGACCAATATATCTTGGTGCAAGCTTTCCTTTGACACCAAAACGATGAGTGCCTCTGAGGGGATTTACACGGAGATATGCTTTGTCTCCAGCTGCATAGACCATGTCCCTGTGCTTGCTGTCATAGTAGCTTTTCTGACGAGACTGAGCAATCTTGAGATTGTCACGAATGATTTGAACTTTCTCTTCGGCATCGTTAACAATGTCAGGGCCTAAGAGTGAACGTTCACCAGCTCCAGACCAATTGATTGGACTCCTGCATCTGCGGCCATAGAGAGCCTCAAATGGTGCCATGCCTAGGCTTGCCTGGAAGCTGTTGTTGTAGGAGAATTCAGCATATGGAAGACATTCCTCCCATTTCATGCCAAAGGAGAGACCACATGCTCTGAGCATATCCTCGAGAATCTGATTGACTCTTTCGACTTGCCCTTGAGACTGAGGATGGTAGGCTGTGCTGAACAGAAGCTTGGTGCCCAATGCTTCTTGAAAGCTTTTCCAGAAATGAGAAGTGAATATGCTTCCACGGTCTGAGCTTATTTCCAATGGAACACCATGAAGAGGAACAATCTTTGCTGTGTAGAGCTCTGCTAACTGACTAGCTGAGATTGTCTCTTTGACAGGAAAGAAGTGAGCGACTTTAGTGAGTCGATCAATGACAACGAAGATTGCATCGTTGCCCCTCTTGGACTTTGGAAAACCAGTATCGAAGTCCATTTCAATCATGTCCCACTTCCACTCAGGGATTTTCAGAGGTTGGAGAAGACCGGCTGTTTTCTGATGAACTGCCTTAACACGTTGACAAACGTCGCATTCAGAAACGTATTGAGCAATTTCACGTTTCATGCTAGGCCACCAATACAGTGTCTTGAGATCCTGGTACATCTTGGTACTTCCAGGGTGTATGGAGAGAGTAGTTTCATGAGCCTCCTTGAGAATGACATCTTTGAGACTTTGAATCTGAGGGACTGCAATGCGTCCTTCGAAGAACACAGTTCCCTTGTCATCAATTGAGAAGCACTCAAATTTCTCATTGCCTGCTTTGATGTGCTCTACAATCTTCTTGATTTCAGCATCACGAAGTTGTTCAGAACAAATCTTGTCCTCGAGAGTTGGACTGGCTGTCAACTTTGCAAGATAGCCTTGAGGAACAAGACCAAGGTTGAGCTTCTGGAATTCTTCATGAAGAGGAGGTTGGCTTTCCATGATCATGAGATTATTGCAATACAACTTGCGACTGAGAGCATCGGCCATAACTTGCCTGGAGTGTAAGAAATGGTAAGATCAAAGTCTTTGATCTTTTCAATCCATCTCCTTTGTCTGAGGTTTAGATCTGGTTGAGTGAAGATATACTTCAGACTCTTATGATCGGAAAAGATTTCGGTGCGATTACCCAACAAGTATTGTCTCCATTTCTTGAGGGCAAACACAACTGCTGCAAGTTCAAGGTCATGAGTGGGATAATTGAGCTCATGTGTGTTCAACTGACGTGAAGCATAATCCACAACTTGACGTTCTTGCATAAGAACTGCACCTAGACCTTGGAGAGAAGCATCACAGAATATCTGGAAAGGTTTTGAAGGATCTGGGCCAACCAGAACTGGTGTAGAAGTGAGTTTAGTCTTCAGGAGATTGAAACTTTCATCACATTGTGGAGACCAGACGAACTTCTTGTCCTTCTTTGTGAGGTCAGTGAGAGGTTTGGCAATTTTGGAGAAGTTTTGGACGAAACGAGGGCAATAGCTAGCCAAGCCAAGAAAACTTCTTACTTGCTTCACCGTCTTTGGAGGTTTCCAATCAACAATTGCTTTAACCTTTTCTGGATCAATGGCTATGCCCTTGGCAGAGATGACATGACCAAGGTAGGCAACTTCTGAGATCCAGAACTCACATTTGGAGAACTTGGCATAGAGACGATGCTCGCGAAGCTTCATGAGAGTGAGACGAAGATGTTCTTCATGCTCTTCCTCGGATTTGGAATAGACAAGAATGTCATCAAGATATACCACAACGAACTTGTCGAGGTATTCATGGAAGAAAGAATTCATGAGTCGAGAGAAGGTCGCCGGTGCATTGGTGAGACCAAAGGACATGACGGTGAATTCATATAGACCGTAGCGAGTGGTGAAGGCTGTCTTTGGAATATCCTCTTTTCTGATCTTTATTTGATGGTAACCCATTCTCAAGTCCAACTTGGAGAATATTGAGGCTCCAGCAAGTTGATCAAAAAGGTCATCGATGCAAGGAATTGGATACTTGTTTTTGATTGTTTTCTCGTTCAGAGGACGATAGTCGACAACGAGTCTCTTTGTGTGATCCTTCTTCGCAACGAACAGAGTTGGGCAACCCCAAGCCGAGGAACTAGGTTGAATGTAACCTTTTTCCATGTACATATCAATTTGTTCCTTCAACAACTTCAGCTCGGGAGTTCCTATCTTGTAGGGATGCTTAGAGATTGGAGCAGTACCTGGTTCAAGTTCGATCACGAACTGAACAGCTCTGTTCGGAGGCATTCCTGGCAATTCTTCTGGAAAGACGTCAGGGAAGTCGCAAACCACCGGAACATTTTCAAGTGAAGGTAGAGGTTTTGCATCGAGGGTGCATAGCTGAATGGAACTTGATTCATGTGGAGAATAGATTATCTGGCCAGAAGGGTGGGACAGAGTTATTGACTTTTGAGCACAGTCAATTCTTGCTTTATTGGCCTTCAGCCAATCCATACCAAGAATGACATCAATGTCAGAATTGCCAAGCAATATGAGAGAAGCAAGGAATATGTGGCCTCCAATTAGAATTTGATTTTTGTGACTGATCTTGGAAGTTTGCATAGTTGCTCCAGGGGAGTTGACCACTAGCGGGGAACCCAAACCAACAAAAGGGAGTTTAATTGTTGTCGCAAAGATCTTTGACATGAAAGAATGTGATGTTCCGGTATCAAACAACACTTTAGCTGGATTAGAGTTTACGGGAAATGTACCGAGAACGACGTCAGGAGCTTCCTCAGCTTTGTCGATCTTGACATGATTCACCCTTGCGGTCCTCCCGACAGGCCTGTTGTTGGAGTTGAAGGCCTTAGGCGGGGGAGCGCGCACCATTGCCTGGTTTGTGTTAGGACGAGGTGGTGGTGGAGGTAGCTTCCTCTGCGTGCACTTGTCGGCGTAGTGCCCCGTCTGCTTGCACGTGTAGCAAGTGACGACACGAGGAGGCCCTGGCCTTGGCTGCCCCATCGAAGCCCTTTGATCATGCATCTGAACATGGTTGGGTGGGCGGGGAGCGAAGCCTGGAGAAGTTTGGGCGTATGGAGCCCGAGTGACAGCACCATTTGGTACCCAGATGCGGCGCTTCTGCGGAGGGGTGGTCATGTTGGAGGAGGAACCACCCTCACGCGAGTGCTTGCGAGACTCCTCGAATGCCTTGCGCCCATTTTCTTCATTGAGCACGGTGTTAACGAGATCCTCGAAGCTGTTGGCCTTGATATTGGTGAGGGCATACTTGAGTTCCGGGTTAAAACCTCTGCGGAACCTTGCCATCTTCTTAGCTTCAGTGGACACCTCATCTCCAGCGTACCGAGCGAGGCGATTGAACTCACTCTGATACCCGATGACGTCCAGCTTGCCCTGCTTGAGTGAGCAAAACTCTTCACACATCCTTTCCATGAGACCATCTGGAATGTGGTGCTTCAGGAAGGCTTCCTTGAAACAATCCCACGTGACTGGCATCCCAGTTCTCATGGCCTGGAAGTTTTCCCACCAAGTAGCTGCCTGACCCTTCAGCAGATAGGAGGCATACTTGACCTTGTCTTCTTCAGCTACGTGAGCAATCTCCAGAGCCTTGGCTATCTCACGGATCCAGTCATCAGCATCCAGAGGCTCGCGTGTGGCCACGAAAGCTCTTGGGCCCAGACTGAGAAACTCCTTGATGCTGACTCGTGGAGCTGTCTGGTTGATGTGCTGATTAGCCTGAAACTGGGCCATCTGCGTCATGACTTGGGTCATCTGAGTCAACAGCTCCGCGATTGGCGGTGGCTCAGGCGTGTTGTTCCTTGTTGGCGGCATCCTGAATGGAAATGCATTTTAGCACAACAATAGAAAATGATAGACTTGGCAACCGAAAGAGAGATTATTCCGACGCATGAATAGATAATCAACAGGTACATCATCACATGTTCAAATACATCAGAATATCCAACACACCATAAATGGTTCGAATGCCAAAGGATAACTAAACATAGCTAAGAATGGATACATCGGTACTCCCATGCTCATCACGCAGGACGGCGGCTAGGAGTACGGCGAGAGGTACGGTGAGGAGGACGCCCACGAAAGTAGGTGGAACGACGATCCACGTAGATCTGACGTGGTCTGAGACCGACTCTAGGCGTGGTGAAGTACATAGCGTCGACTCCCTGTGCTCCAAAGCGTGGAATCCCAGTGTAACCAGCTCCAAGGTTAAGGAGTGGACCTCTGATCGGCTCGTAACCTCCAGCATCTGGCAGACGACGCCCAACTGGCTGATCGAAACGTGCAAAGCGCTCGTCTCCAACAAAGTCTGTGGTGTACGTCGCCAGACGAGTCAAAGCAAGGTAAAGCTGCTCTCTGACTGAAGCCAACTCCTGAGATAGTGTGCGGGCAACTGCGTCACTGTGCCTCACAAACTGAGCGGTGGTGTGCAGCCTGGAGTTATCATGCTCATAAACATCCAAGTTGTCGTAGAGAGTGAAGTGAGCTCCCTCTGAAGTGATGTAACCACGGGGGATGTGGCGATAGATAGAATCGTCAAATCCCCAGTAGTCAGCACGAAGGACGGTGAGGCTCACGTAAGCTGCCTACTGCACAGCCATATCCACTGTGGAACCCACTGCCTCGAAGCGGTGAACTACGCTCATGCCATCATCTGACAGAATGTAGACGATAGCCTGGTAGTAGGTCTGGTCAAACTCTCGCTGCTGCTCGTAGACCTGGTACTCTGGTGCCCAACGGAACCCCAGAAAAGTGACCATGTCTCTCAGCATCTCCGGATAACCGGCAGTGCTCTCGCAACGAGTCATACGAACCACCGGCGGGTAGAACCTGAGATCCATCTGCAGATGATCGGGGAAGTTTTGATTAGACGCCGGTAGAAGAACTGAAGTGGCAAGCAACAACAAGGTTTCAACGGACGAAAAGGATGTTGAGAAGAACATGATATCGAAGCAACATCGGGAAACACGAGACCAAACACTCCTGAGGTACTACGGAAACCCATCCGGGCTTCTAAAGGATCAATATCTACTGCTTAAGGAATAGAGGATCTACTTCCGGGGCTTACACGCCTCCGTTCTCAATCGTGAGTAGGCAACATGATAAATCATGTCACAACCACCTCCATTCCTATGGTCTAGTAGATATAACTATCCTAGAGAAACCAGGATACGTGAAATCCTAACTTGAAAGTTTAGATGAGAAGAGAAAACAACGTTGCACTTCCTTACCAGAAAAGGGAGGGTGGGTGGGGAAAGAAATAAAAGAACAGAATTCCTACTCTCACGTTTCATTTTTCCTATATAGCTACAAAATAGTTTCTAGGCTCAACTGCGACCAGTAAAAGGGATCCTACAGGCAGACAGGCTCTGATACCATTTGTCGCACCCAGACTTCTAGAGGATACTCACAGCCCGCTAAACAGAAGATAATTGGCTTACGGGGCTTACCGGCACCCGCATCTCAATATGAGTAGGCCAACACGTAAACGTGTGACAACCAACCTCTACTATTCATCGTCTGCGTAAACCATCCCATAGAAATCCGACTACTTCCATTGACGTACTTCATAACATACACACATGGTACGTCAACGGCATTTGAAACAAGTGATATCACAACAAATCTCTAAGACACAAAGAAATAGAAATAAGTGGCAAATTGTCGTGGGATAATCACGGCAGATGTTACCTGAGGTAACTGATCTTGGGGCAAGTCGACACAGGTATTTGGGAGAGGGTTTAGCTCGAAAGAGAACATGGCGAAAGCAATCTAAGAACCGGAAAACAACTCGCCGGCTCTCGATATGATTATACTGGATACTCGATAACAGGTGTTACAACTATGACTTGGATTCCTCTTAGGCGAAGCCCAGGGGTTGGTTTATATAGTACTCATATCCCCCTTGACTTGCCCTACAAAGCGCTTCTCGAGTCCTATTCGAACTCTTCATACGAACCCTAACTTTCCTTACCGTAACCCACAATCCGGGTTACGATCCTTACAAGTCCTGGGCCTTCTAGAAGCTTCTTTGTCCTTAGCCGGATTTGATCCATCCGTCGTTTGGGCCGAATCTCACCTGGGAGTTGGCATACCGGGTTACTATCCCCTCATCAGTAGTCCCCAGAATAGCCTGGGCTTCCAAGATTTACTCTTCGAAGCGCCGGCTATTCCCTACAGAAATATAAGACACAAACATATGAAAATCAGGACGCAGCGCGCTGATGAATAGCCGTGACTGGTACCAAGGAAGCCAAGCAAAAGCCCGGCTCTCCCTCAAGGGTTTTCCCTTAATCTTCCAGACTCGAGCTTTAGTAAGGAACTCCATGACTTCGCACCTTCTTCGATAATTAGTGCTAATACCAGGAAGAGATTCCCCCCTTCTCTTTTCTCGGGATCATATCTAAGTGCACATAAAGCACGTCTTCAAATTTCAAAATGTCCAACCATTACTCCGCAACTCCCGGGTTTCGCCCGTTAGGATAAATTTTTCCACCCGGTTTATTATAAATAAACCCCAGGAGGCAAACTCAACCCTTAACGGCTCACTTTCCCCATTTCTCTTCTCCCCAAGTTCAAGCTCGCAGAGCGCCACCACGGGAACCCCACGCATCTCGCCGGAGCCCATCCGCCTTCGTTTGCGCTCCGCCGCCGCGCGAGCCGCACCAGCTCCCGAATCCACCGTCAAGCCTCCGATTCGCCGGCCAACGACCACGAAAGGACACGAATCTTGCGCCATCTGTCTCCGCAAGGCCTTACTCCAATCTCCTTCAGTAAGTCCCTTACATCCTCCAACTTACCCCCGCAATTTCTTAGTTCTTCCTCTAATTAGATCTGAATCGAGCGGTCCGCAATTTCTCGGGCCGCGCCGGATTAACTCACTGATACTTACCATAAACATTCCTATGGATAGGATTCATAGCTTATATTACTCCCCTAACTCCAATAATCGTTAATCTGGTCACAATTTTAGAAATAAGATTCCCAATCTAAGCTCGGGCCATCTGAAATTTCCGCCCTTGTTCTCCTTCCTCAGAAAATCTTACTTCTCCGACTCATTCGCAGATGGTAAGCATATAAGCATCCCCCTAACTTCTCCAAACATTTGCTTTTACGGAAAGCTCCATGTATTTTGTAAGGTCACTTGATACCCGGACAAATCATTCTTGACCCAGCGAGGCAATAGCCGGGTTATGTTCAAATTGCGGGTAATTGCTTGCCTGCTAACTTCCAAGTTTTTGTTCCTTACGTCTTTTCCTTCGATGTTTTACCAGGTCAATCCCATGGCACCCAAGAGGCAGGGGAAACAGCCGAATAAGGCTAAATCCACAAGCTCCATATCGGCCAATTGGGGGAAGTCCTCCGTTACCAAGGCCAAGCTGGAGGAGTTGGTCGAGCTTGGAACCCTACCTCCACAGGAGTCTATCCACTGGCGAGTGCCAGGCAATGAAACCCGGCCTTCTCCAGCGACGAATGAGGTAATATGCTTCGTTGAACATGTGACCCGGGGCTTTAGGCCTCCGGGTCACCCCTTCTTCCGTGACGTCTTAGACCATTACAACCTCCGTATCTTCGATATAGGTCCAAACTCCATTTTGAACATCTCCCATTTTATTGTTCTTTCCGAATCTTACTTGTGCACACCGCCAAGTCTAGCCCTCTTCGTCGAACTTTTTCAGTGCAAGCCGTGTCGCGAAAGCGGCGACGGCGCACTTCTCACTTGCGGCGGGGTCTCTATCCAGCGCCGCAAGAACTCCCTGATGCCTCCTATTTCTCTCAATTCCCACGTAAAGCACTGGCAGCTTTCGTACTTCTACTGCCAGGATACCTCTCCACCCGGTGAGAAGAAGTTGCCGGGTTACTCGGAGGGTCAACTTGACATCTCCGAGAAATTCAACGCCTTCGCGTCTGAACCAGACAGGGAGGCGATCTTGCCTTTATTAGCTAGGATCTCCATCTTGTCCGCCCGAGGCCTCATCGGGCTAAACCTGGTGAAGACCTGGGTTAGCTTCCGCATTCAGCCAAACTCCATTCGTGAGAAGCTGATGTGCGAATACTCGGGTCAAACCACGGACCCAATTCGATTCTCTACCCGCACCCTTGCTCCGGGTGACATTAACAAAACAATTAAGGGTTTCCTGACAGAGAAGCTCGAAGTAATCCGGAGCATAGCCGGATTAGAACCTTTTACCCTCGAGAATCCAACCCCTGGAGTAAGTTTTCTGCCTTTTGATTTTGACTTCTAACACTTACTTTTATTCGCTTCTCTTGACTCGATATTAATCACTATCCTGGCATCTTCTCCTCAGGCCGATGATGACTTTTGGACGGTCGACTCCACTCCTAATTCCGAAGACGGGGAGGAGGAAGACGATGTCGTTGACTCGAATGAAGGTACCTACTTGATTCCTTTGCACACGTTATATCCTGCCCTTTCTTCTTCTTTATGCTGTAACTCGGACATTTTTCAGAGCGAGAGGACCAAAGCGAAGAAGAAGAAACGGACAGCAGGGGCGGGTCCACCAGCGAGGAGGAAGAGCCGGAGCCGGCCACCAAAACCGGAACAAAGAGGAAATCCCAGAGGATAGCCCTCCAGGTTTTTACTTCATCCCCTTACACTTTGGTTTTTTGCTCCCATAACGTCACTCCGGGGCTAACCCCATCTTCACCCCTTTTGATCATAACTGAAGGAGCCACCCATGACTAGGCGCCGAGTAACCCGGAATCATCCGGGCAACGAGACCCCTAACCCGGTTGCTTCGCCGCCCCCGGTTCAACACCCTGGTATTTGTTGTAAACAAAACTTCTTTCCAGTCATTCCTTTGTAACGTAATCCCAGACCTCTCTTGCCATTTTTCAGTCTCTTCCGGGTCTAGTGACGGCTTCCCCTCGGACTTCCCAGTAAACACCGGGTAAACGCCTTTTCCGGATATTATACCGAACTTTCATCCCCTTTCTTTCCATAACCAAAGATTAATTACGCCTTTGCACCTTCTTCAGAGCCACGGTTATTAGTAGCGACCAGGAGGACACCGAAGCTAAAGTCCGGGTCGAGGGCGAGTCGGCTGATGATGCCTTCACTACGGCTGGCGACGAGCAAATGTCGCCACCGGAGCCAGCTAGGCATGACGCCGAGTATCCAATCGCTTCGCACACGAGCGAGAAGGAGAAGGGGGCAGCTTCAAGCGCGGGAGGGGGACCAGACTCCGACATTCGGATGACCCGGGTGTCACCTCCTGTTACAAGAAATGCTCCTTTTCCCACTTTCCAGGTACCCGAGCCATCTAACTCGGATAACGCTGACTTTAACCAGCTGATGAGCGCTCTTCTTGCCATGAAAGCTTCAGAAGGGACTGTCTTAGAACGTATGGCTGCAGCACATCAGGTAATTTTTACTTGATACTCCTTATTATACATCCAGTCCCCAAGTCCCGAGTATAATTTTTTTTTTTAATTATCCTCGGTACTTCGCATAGTACTTGCCGGCAATCATTTCCTCAGATAAAATACTCTCGCGATATCCGGCTTACAGCTTCACCCGGCCTTTGCAGGCAGAGATTACTCAGTCAGATGAAGCGTTACTTAAGGCTGAGCAGCTCTTGCTGGCTGAAGTTAAGCGTAGGGAGGCCCTTGAAGCGGAGATAAAGACTTTGAAAAAAGATGTCTCCTCATACAAGAAGAAGTACCATGCTGCCCAGTCCTCGCTGAATAACCTGTCGGCTCAGCTTACGGACACTTACCGTATCTTGCTAAGTAAGTTTGCTATTTGCGATTAATTTGCGTACCTCTATCTTGCCGCTGTAATAACCAACATGACTGATATGCTTTCACATGTTTGGATTGCAGGTGCTAACCTTGCTGCTCCGGAGGAGAATGCCATTACTCAAGTAAAAACTCTGAAGACTGTGCTCCGGACGTTTTTTGCCGGCACGAAACTTTTGCTGGATGCTATCAAGTGGCCTTCTGAGGTATACCCGGGCGAGGAGACCCTTATACAGGCCTTTTCCACAGCACCTGGATGGATTGAAATACTGAAGCGTTCGTCCTGCCGAATTGGGGTGACCCGGGCTTTAACGCTGGCGAAGGCTTATTTTCCAAAGCTTGACCCGGCAAAGATAGTATCCGGGTTCCCAGAATTTAAAGCTGACGGGTCCAAATTCAAGCCCCAGGATTTCAAAGCTATACAATCTGCGGTACGTCCTTCAGCCACAGCTTTGGCCGACAAGATGGATCTAAACACAATTATGAGCTCGTATGATTCTGAGGGCAAGGTTATCCTGGTGGAGGCGCCTCCCCCTATTGATATGTTGGACAAATGGTCGACTGATCTGGCTAGGAGGAAGGAAGAGGCTGCAAAGAGGGAAGCAGAACTGGGCGTAAAGCCGTCTACCTCTACCCCAGCCGTGCCTCCGCCTGTTCGTCCAGAAGTGAAGAGCCCGGGTAAAGCTGCTGGTAAGGCCAAGGAGCAAGTCCAAGATTCAGACCCGGAGGACCACTCTCAGGACGCCGAGTAGGACGCTACCCAACGCTTTGTGTTTCTCGAGACTGATATGATTTTTGGTGGTGCGCTTGTGCACCATTGACGCTGATACTATGACTGTATGCTTATTAATCTTATGATAACTCTTTGCCTCCCCTGGCTTTTGATAATCTCGATCCTTGTGTTACTTATAAGCTTATTCTCGATACTTCGAACTCTTGTTTTCAGTTTCCTTTTGAGACTCGGCTAACCGAGTATCGTAGGTTTTGATAGAGGAACCTTTCTTTAAGTCCCCAATACTCGGAAATTAAGGTTTTCAGGCTTGGGTAGTTAAAACAGTTTGTTTCTGTTTCGAAGTCCCCAGTCCCCATGACCCAAAGTACGAGCTATAGGGGCGTGGCCTTTCTCAGATGACATACTGCTGTTTACCAAGCTGAATACCAATATCTGTTTACATAAATACTGAAGTCATGCTTAATATTTGTTGAGTTTCCGGCTTTTTTAGCCTTATACTCTGCATGGACTTGTGGTTTAGATGACCCTTTTGATTATCTTGTACTATAAGCCGGCTTTCGCGTGGATACCATGTCGTTGCGTCTATACGAAAAACAAGATCAAGCAAGCCACACTGGGCTGCATAATTTGATTGTAATCGTACGCGAACAGATCATGCCACTTTAGTGCGAGTCACATCGAGCTTAAGTAAGAATAACCAAGAAATTTGGCTCCTTTGTCCAGTTATAGGATTGCAGCTGTACCCGTTTTTTCGAGTAATCAGCCCCCATAACTCATAGGCATCATGGCCGGGTCTCCGGGTCTTGTGATTACTTATTGAAGCAGATCACCCCCCGGAGACCTATATTCATGTAATGTATTTCGATGATACTGATGTATTGATAGTAACAATGTTACTTACTTGTAACTGAAGCAAAGACCATGATAAGACTCGAAACCATCTTCTTTTTTTGATAAAAATTTCTTTTTTGAATCAGCAGGCCGCCTCATTAAAAACCTTCCAGTCCCCTTAGGTACCCTGGATAGGAAAAGAGTGCGTATGAAACCTGCCGCCCATTACACTGCTTTAGTTATTCTCGAGAATCGGCCTCGCGTTGATACGGCCGATGCACATTCTCCACTTGCTATGCCCTTTCGTAATGAGTACCGGATTTGCTAGCCAGTCCGGGTATATCTTCCTTGGAACGTGATCAGCTGCGGACGGTGGTACGCCTTCTTCTTCCCTGCTGAGAGTTTTGAAAGTATTGCTCCTGATGAAGCCTACCATCTTAGGGTTTTGTTCTGCCCTAACTTTTGCTTTGTCCCCCTCAGGGGTTGGCTTTTTTGACGTTGTCCTCTCTTCTAGGTCTACCTGAGAACGGTAATGTTTGAGCTCTTCCTTCCTGCAGGCTTGCTCGGCCATTGCCGCGTCTCCCTCATCGCACTCAGCTGCTATATCCCGGTTTCCGTGTATTGTAATGGTCTTCTTGGGACCCGGGATTTTCAGTTGTAGGTACACATAACACGGCCTTGCCATGAACTTGGCATAAGCCGGCCTTCCAAACAATGCATGATAAGGACTGCGCAACTTTACTACCTCAAAGGTAAGCCACTCGACTCGATAATTATCCTTTGACTCTCCAAAAGCTACTTCCAGTGCCACCTTTCCTTCAGGGCATGCTGAGTGACCCGGCACTATCCCGTGAAAAACTGTTGTACTCTTTTGCAGCTGCGATTCCTTTAAGCCCATTCGCAGAAAAGTTTCCCAGTACAGGATATTGATACTACTTCCTCCATCCATCAGGACTTTTTTCAGCTCGTAGCCGTTGACCTGTGGTGCCACTACCAAAGCTAAGACTCCCGGGTGATCAACTCTATCCGGGTGATCCTTCCTGCTCCATGTTACCTCTTGTTCTGACCACCTCAAATACCTTGGAACAGCGGAAGAGACCGAATTAACTGCTTGTTTCAGTATCTTCTTATCCTTGTTAGAGCCTCCTGTAGTGTGCACATGATATTGACCCAGCTGTTTGGGGTTAGCTTGAAAACCTCCTGCTCCATTTTGATTGTTACCTTGATTTCCAGCTGGCGGATTGCCGGCTGGGGGCGGCCCGTTACCCAAGTTTCCACCTAGACCCGGACCTCCTCCCCGGCCCGCACCTCGCATAGCTCTGTTCACTTCTTCGTTCTTCCACCTTTGTAAGTCGGCACATTGTTCTAGTGAATGATTGGCCGGCTTGCCATTCCTGCTATGCTTCGGGCACGCCATCCTAAATATGTCCCAACTGTTGCTTGGTCTTGGAGGTCCTTGGTAGTGTCCCCCATTGTGATTCCCAGTATTAAAATTCCCTTCGGATCTAGGTCTTGAAGACCCGGCCTCCGTGTTGGCTACAAACTCGGAATTCCCGTCGAACGGGCGCTTGTTTTGGCTACTTCCATTATTGTTTGGCGCCGACCCATTGCCGGTTTTCCCGCTGCTACTTGCGTTTGCTTTTGCTTTCTTGTCGTCAACTTCCTCCTCTGTGGTATCCGTTGCAGCGTGTTTGTTGCACGCATCCATTAACTCTCCCATTGTAACCTCCGCTGCATTCCTACTAGATTTCATGCGAGTTAGCTTTTGTACTAAAGGAACGTACTTACATGTTTTTGCCATAGCTTGTAGCGCGTCCTTAGGCTGGATATCCGTAGACGAGTGGAGTATCTCCATAACCCGGCGTACCCAGCTGCGTGCCGATTCTCCTTTCTTCTGAACGCATCTTTCTAAATCATCAATAGTAAATAACTTTCTGCATGTCCCATGAAAGTGCTTGATGAATGCGGTCTTTAGCTCCTCCCACGATTTGATCGATTTTTCCGGTAGGTTGGTGAACCATAACTTTGCTGCTCCCTCTGACATCATTAAGTACATGAATTTGGCTTGGAGATTCTCGGATGCGTTGCGAATTGACATTGCCATCTCATAGCTGCTCAGCCACGTTTCTGGATCCATTGTTGGCTCATAATTTACTACTTTCCCCGGTTCTTTGAACTTCTCCGGGTAAGGTTCTGCTCTGATATCGTCCGAAAGGCACTTTGGTCCCGCAAGGGTGGTTGGGGCCGGTCTTGCCCGGGAAACGCGTGACCCGGCTGGGGGTACCGCGGGGTGCGGCACCACTGGTAACTCGTGCGCTGCAGACCCGGCCCCGGCTCTTCTGGCTCTGGAACTGTTCACCACCGCCTGCGCTGCTGATACTACTGGTGCTGTCTGGATACGCGGTGGAGGCGGCATTTGCTGCTGCTCTTCCCTTCGTTGCGCCGCATTCGTTTGAACATGGCCCTGTTGCTGGCTGGCGTACGGCGTCCCATGCATCCCGCTCCTATGATCCGGATAATTAGCTTGCTGTGCTACCGCGGTGTGTAGTAGATCGATTGCTCGTCGGGTTCCTTCCGCATGAGGCGAGTCTCCCACAGGGATCTGGTTTAATGCGAGCGTTGCTGCGTACACGTTGTCCATGGGATTGTTGTAATGACCTGCTGGTGTGCGGAATCGCGATGGTGGTGGCGGCATGGTATTGCCGGCTGTCGCCCCTGTCTGTGGCAAAGGTAACCCGGCTGGCGCGCTTACCGGATGTGCTCCCGTTGAAGGTCGCGGTATGGTCCCTTGGTTCGTCGGCGGAATCGGCTGATCTTGAGGCGTGAACACCAGGGCGGTCGGGTTAATAACCCCTCCTGTTGCCGGCAGCATAGTTCGGTGCCTTTGGTGCATCCTTGTCGTTTCCTCCCGGAGCCGGGTCTCTCGGTCATCCAATTCGCGCTGCCGCGCGGCCATCCCCTGCCTTTCTGCTTCCACTTGCCTTCTTTGCTGCTCCAATGCACGACGAGCTACGTCCAGGTCTCTTACACGTTCTGCCGCGTTTTCCGGGGTAATAACTGTGGCCAAGACTGTGGGGTCCAAAATCAAGTTATTATCAAACAGAGCCGGGTGACGCGGGTTTGAGGGGCCCGCCCCCGGTGTCCGGTTTGCTTGGAACCCGAACATATTTGCGTGTCGCTCCTCGTCCGCTGGGCGACTGGTGACAGACGCCGACTCTCCATCGACTTGGGCCAAGACCGGGTCAACTGGTCCTTGCTGCTGAGCCGCTGCCTGAACCGCCCCAGCTGGTGCCGCGGCCGCGTTTTCTTGATTGAGATTGGTCGCGGGAGCCGCATAAACTGCAACCCGGCGCATGATGCCCGGTGTAGATTCGTACTGTTCTTCCTCGCTGGTTTCCCTTTCATATCGATCCTCCGACAAATCCCGTATAGACTCGGTATCATCCTCCCTCTCTATCTGACCCGTTGTTCCAATCGATTCTTCTTGTTCTGATCGGACATACGCGTCTTCCCCTGACACAGAATCAGATCCAATATTATCACAATTCGAACTGGAAGTACATACCATACCGATGAAGACGTTGATGCTGCCGACTGTCACGATGGATCCGGTTTCGAGGTGATCCGACTCTGGCCCCCAGCCAGAATCGTCTACCATCTTCTCTCCTTTGCCGTTGACGTAGATTTCTCCGACGATGAGGTTCTTCATGCTCTTCCGAGCTTCTCCCGTGATGTAAACACCTTTGGACGCAGGCCCCACGGTGGGCGCCAACTGTCGTGGGATAATCACGGCAGATGTTACCTGAGGTAACTGATCTTGGGGCAAGTCGACACAGGTATTTGGGAGAGGGTTTAGCTCGAAAGAGAACATGGCGAAAGCAATCTAAGAACCGGAAAACAACTCGCCGGCTCTCGATATGATTATACTGGATACTCGATAACAGGTGTTACAACTATGACTTGGATTCCTCTTAGGCGAAGCCCAGGGGTTGGTTTATATAGTACTCATATCCCCCTTGACTTGCCCTACAAAGCGCTTCTCGAGTCCTATTCGAACTCTTCATACGAACCCTAACTTTCCTTACCGTAACCCACAATCCGGGTTACGATCCTTACAAGTCCTGGGCCTTCTAGAAGCTTCTTTGTCCTTAGCCGGATTTGATCCATCCGTCGTTTGGGCCGAATCTCACCTGGGAGTTGGCATACCGGGTTACTATCCCCTCATCACAAATAGCTCTCACTAGAGCAGAGATAGCAAATACAATCATCCAGAGGACACATGTCCCAACAAGTCATCATTACATCACAGCGGAAGCATCCAAAGTGTCTGAGTACAGACAAGATCCAAATAGGCCTAAGAGGCCGGAAACGAAAAGACGGAGCCCATCCACGATGTCTCGGATCCTGCCCGGGTCCGCTATCTACTCGTCAGCAGCCTCGTCATACTCCACGTAGTAGCCACCATGGGGATCCTCGGAAACATAGTCTGCAGAACACGCAGCCCCAAAGGGGTCAGTACAGACGAGTACTGGCAAGCAAGACGCACAAGATACCAAAGTGTACCCGGCACCACCAAGTACAGATGCTTTGGGTTCAACGGAAGATAGGTGATATAAAGATGCGGCAGCGGGCTGCTCTAACCAACTACAGAGACACGCTACAACATCCGGCTAAAAGAAAGGGATAAGATAGCGCGTCGGAACCAACTACCAACAACCTCAAACAAACCCATCCTGGATCTTGCCCCTTATCCAAAGAAGCAATCCGAGGATAACTCACACAGTTGGATTAGTGAAGGTTCCAGTTATTGTGTCAATAAGTCTATTACTAGTCAAATTATTATTAATTAGGTGTAAGTTGTCTAATCCTTGTTAGCCAGCCCTATCACCAAGTCATCCATAACCGCGGACAACACGGCTTCTCGAGAAGATTTAACCCTGCAGGGGTGCACCAATTTGGCCGTACACGTAAGAATATCCCGCCAGACGGGGATCAAATCCACCAAGCGAAACACTCAACACAACCCAACTCTTCTTCGCATCAAGCCCAAAGAACCACGTGTTGTGCGTGCGCTGCTAATCGAGCCCCCACGAAGAAAAGGGGGACCCTCATAGCACTGGAAGACCACGCCGCCCTAAATGTCGACTACGAAAGTTCCACTCTGGCGCCGAGGGTTCGTACCTGCATATGCGTGCATCAAATGGAAAGCCCGAACTAAGTGTGGCGATTTGGACGAGATGCGAATCGAATCAGAGTTGCGGGGGGCGCCCATACACGCTTCCCACATGCGGTTAGCGCGCTCAACATGGATCCAGAGGACAAGAACGTTTCCTGAGTTCGACACTAGCAGGCCTCAAAACCATACCCGGCCTCCTGCCGGTGCCTTATCATCAAATTAGCATTACCTCAGACATTAACTGGTTATTGTTTAAACATCGAGCCCCCAGAACATAATTAATATGGTAACAGAAATAACGGACATCAGACTCGAGCATAAACAACCCTAACCATGCTAGTAAGACACAGGCAACAAGCAACAGGGTTATAGGTGTGGAGGATAGGCTATATCAGGGTTACAAGATAACATGTGATAGGATCGGAACACAAGCAACGGATCTTAAGGCTAGCAGAATAGACAACGGAAAGTACCGATATCCAGTGTGGAAAGGACACAATGGTTCATGTGAGTGAATACTTGCCTGCAAACTCAGTAGCCTGGTACTGGGCTAACTCCTCTGCAGTAGTGTCGTAAACCTCGTCTATCTCAACATCGTCGTCTATTCGAGAAGAAGCAAACAAACAACGCAGAGAGACAAACAATCAATAACATGGCATAATGCACAAACATGGGCTGATGCATGACAATTTAACTGATGCATCAAAGATAAACTAGTTGACATGGTAACATAATTAAATGGGCCCATATGCAATTTAGATTGCATATGGAAAAACCCATGAATTAAGGTTGGATTAAATGATCTACAACTAACCATCATAGGAAAGTTGATTAGAATGATGCATGGATGAAGAAAACAATAAGAAAACAACAATAGCTTCAATTTGAAAATGTTGTTTACCAAGTTTGGAATTTTATTTATTAAGTTATGAAATTTGGCTTCTTAAATGAGTTACACAAGCATTTGTTGTTTTCACCCATTTTAATTGTTCAAAACAGATAACCAAATTCATATTTGGAAAGAACACAAAATTTTAGATGGAAAACATATTTCATTTGTTGAAAAAGGAATTAAAATGAGCAAGTTATTAATTTGACAATTTTAATTGCATTAAATAAGAAACAGTTGTTTTCAGGAATTTAATTTATTCAAAACAGAAAACAAAGTTTATATTTGGAAATCTTATTCAATTTTGCATGGAAAACATATTTACATGTTGGAATTGGATTTGAATTGCCCAAGTTATGAATTTTGCAAATTAAAAGGTGTAATTAAAGTGTTGAATTATTGCACCACTTTTAAATAGGAAAAACAGTAAACAAATTGTATTGAAAAGGTTGAAAACATGTAGCAAATGTTTCACTGAACATTTTGAGCTATTAAACATAATTTTTGGATCATTATTGAATTTATTATGCAATTTTTCATAGTCGTTTTTATTCTGCCCCTTTTAGTAAACAGAGGGAAACATGTTCAAATTTATTTCAATTATGACCAAATAAAATACCAATGTGTAGAGTTTGTTAAGACAAATGTTTAGAGCCCAAGTTTGCTCAAATTGGATGAACAGAACTCAAGTTATGCAATTCCAAAGTTTCAAATTTTTATTGCATTTTCTGTAATTAATTATTTAGTGCAAAAATTATTACAGAAACATGTTGCAACTTTGACATTAACAGAAAGAGCACAAGATTCTGAATCCACAGAAACTTGAATCATTGAAATTGGAGCAATATTCAATTTGTTATTGATTTTACAATTAAAGGCTCAGATCTGTTTTTCTGGAATTCGAGAAATAAAAGAAAAAGGAGGAAAAAAGGGGTGGCTTTCTGCCTAAGGGGGGATTCGAACCCGGGGCTGCTGGGCGTGCGCGCACGGGCGCTACCAGTGGGGTGCGGATCTGTTTGTTGATAGGTATAGGGGCGTGGGCTTTTGAGGTAACATGTGCGGGGACTGTCGAAACTGAACAAGGTTCAGATAACTGCACCGAACGGAGAAGAACGACGGCGATCGACCGGCTTCTCGCCGCGGCTGCCGGCGGGCGAGGGCCGTTGCGCGCGCGGGCGCAGAGGGAAGGAGGGTGGAGAGAGGGGAGAGGAGAGAGAGGAGATGGCGAGGGGTGTCTCACCGAGGGCCTGTCGAGGAGCACATGGTCGGCGACAGAGAAAAATGGCGGTGGCGGAGAGGCGCTCGCCGGCGTCGATCCGAGGCCCCAGGGCTCCTCCCTGGAAGCGGAATCGGAGGAGGAGGATGAGGCCTTTCCGTTCCCGCAGAAAGGGGGCCTCGACGGCGAGCGTAGCGGCGGCGGTTGGAGCTTCAAGGACCGGTCATGGAGGCCATGGGGGAGTTACAGAAAGAAACTACAGAGAGGAAGGTAGGAGGGGAAAGAGGCGACGGCGGCGCGAGGGAGATGGAGGAGGAAGGAAGAACTAGGGTTTCGGAGCCTCGGGAGAGGGTAGAAATAGAGGGAGGAGGGCTAGTTGGAAAGCTTCTGTGTGGGGGAGCCTCCCCTCCTCTGTCTCCGTACAGAGGAGGAAGACGACAGGAGGTGGGGGCGCATGGGCTCGTGGGGATGTGGTGGGCTGGCCCAATTGGGCTGGCCTGCCCTCCCCCTCTTCTTTTTTTTTGTTGTTTGCTTTTTTTTGTAGGAAAAACAAAGAGAGAAATAGGATAGGTTTTTGGAGTTTTTATTTTAACAACAATTTTTTTTATGAATTGCCCTTTCCCAACAGTTCAGATTCACAAGTGTTGGTTCTGTAATTTTTTGAGATTTCAAATTATTTGAATTTAAAATGGAATTGGCATATTGGGTTTAATAATAGAAAGATTATTTGAAACATTTACAAAATTCAATCCAATTCATAATTTTGGAAAACAATTTAATCATTTGATTTGAATATTTTGTTTGAAAAAGCTGTAACAGACCAAGTGTGAAACATATTGATTTGTCATTTGATTTGGAATTCAAATTCAACACATGTGGATATGATGACATGATGCATATGAAATAAAATCAAGAAACAAACATTCTAAGTTGGGAGTTTTTCATACTTGGGATGTTACACAGCTTGTGCTTCGTGTGGTAGCAAAACATAAATTCCAGGACACTTTCAAAGATTAAATGATGACTAGATACAAATAATTTGAGAGCAAGCAATACCATAATCATGAATCAATTGATAATAAATTTTGGGACTATGCAAAATATACTCAGAATGACAACTATGCTCTCTTAACAGGTGCATAAAGTAAGAAGATGAAGACTCAACATAAAAGTAAAAGAAAGTCCCTTCGAAGAGGGAAGCAGGGATTACTCATGTGCTAGAGCTTTTTATTTAATAAACATAGATATTGAAAACAATTTTGAGAGAGGTGTATGTCTATGGCAATGAATGCTATCAAATGATCTATCATCTTTTCATGTTTAATGTCTTCAAGAGCGGCTCCCATAGGAGAATCATAACATTACCCTATCTCCTTGTTTGGACAAGCTAAGTTCATGATTTATCAAGTCTTAGTGTGAGGAGATTTTAACGTTATTGTTGTAGCTTAGTTTGGGCTGAGCACCCAGATGCCTGTTCTTTTTGCAATATTAAGGAACACATACAAGTTAATAATTTTGGAGGTTGAAAGGTAGAACACGAGAAATTTACTTGGAGTGGCGGTGAAATATCACATATAGGTAGGTATGGTGGACACATTTGGGAAACTTTGGTTTTTGGGAGTTGGATGCACGAGTAGAGCTCATACTCAGTACAAGTGAAAGCTAGGAAAATACTGGGAATGACCAACTAAGAGAGAAATAACGGTCATTATCATGCATAGCGACAAAACATCATTAATCAAAACATCAAGTATTATTACAAGTAAAAAACTAAATGATCATCAAGGCTAGAGGTGGCTTTGTTTATAGTCGTAACATGTTGTGAGCACGCGGCAAGTCAATCCAGATAAACCATTCAAAGGAGAATACCACAATACCATGCTTCAATATGAGGGAACAACACATGATTTAATTTAATGGCACATTAATCTCTCTCATCTATTTGAGACTAGTCATGATACACCATAAATAACTAATAACACAATTAAAAGTACATCTAACATGACATGCCAAAGCCTAAGCCTCACTCCAAACAAGCTTCCTATTGCACCACTATAAGTATGAAATATTTTACTCTACTCCAACACCAATCAACTTATTTGAAATAACTCTCAAAGAAAATAACCATCAAAGACCAGAGAGTTAATCATACATAACTGAAGAAAGAAACAAGATGTGAATGAAATTCGAGTGAAAAACAAGAGCTAAACGTAGTACTAGCAAAAACTAAACACTCACATAGCAATAAGAGTTAAAACTAGAGTGTTCTAGGCAATGAAAACGGAACGTGTCTATGTCCAAAATAAAAGTGCTAGGATACAACCATAAACTACAACAAAGAAAAAAAACAAAATCGAAAGAAAAAAAAATGACGCTCCAAGAATATCACATATCATGTGAAGCAATAAAAATATACTGTTTTGAAAGAAGACAATATTTTTGTCAATGAAGAAGAGGATGCCTTGGGAATCCCCAAAATTTGAAAGGCACTGCTTCCATAAAAGGAATATCCCTCGGAACTCTTCCGGAACCCCGTTACCCCTATAGCAAAAATCATCGATATTATCTAACGATGTCAGAAACACATTACCAACATCCTGGAACATCTCATGTCCTTCATAATCTCTGTCAATAATAATTCTATCACGCCGGAAACATCCAGATGATACCCGCTTTTTATCTGGACCATCCAATGTGAACAAATGACTATGCCGACCTAAGTGTGTGACCCCTATAGCTTTGATAACAACTAGATATGATTAGGAAACCCCTTTCCTAATCAATAATCAACACCGGGGTCGTGAACATCCATATTGACTCCAACAAGTTATACGAAGAAAACCGCTGAACCTGTTGGTTTGTTAATTATGTTCCCATTACTTCGCGATGCCAATCAATACCTCGGGACAATATAAATTATAAGACCACAATTAAACTCTATAATCACCATATCACATTATTTCCTATAGCTGGTATGATTCCTTTTACTTGTTACCATGTTATAGTATCCCCATGACTAGTGTCATGTCCTTGTCTGCGCAGACTTATTTATCAATACTATTCCACCGAGTGGATTCTGGATATCTCTCTCTATTAAATAGTGGGGTAATTCCCAATCTTGAACTATCACAATGAATGAATGTTTTGTGACCATCCAGTGTTAACCTTTTTGATAATTCAGTTTACGGTGTGATACTTGACTATACCAAAAAGATCATTATTGTAAACATCATTAAATATTCTCATGGTCTAAGCAAGCAAACAAAACAACCATCTAATGACGATACTATTTACCAAAAATAAATATCATAGTATCTCAAATACTTGGGTCTACCCACCCACTATGTTGAAACAACAAAGTGCCCTTATTAATATTGACAAACCATTTGTCCATGGCCAGGAAAACATGTCCATCTAATATTAATAAGTTCGTCTATGAGACATGAAAAATGGTATATATCATTGTGTTTATGTTTCTACACGTGCATATGGATTTTCCTCCGAATCTCATATTCAGTAACCATAGCAGTTATAACATAAAAATATAATACCTTAATTATGAAACAAATGTATATTATTGTCTCTTGGGCATACATCCAACACCAACTTGGGCTAGGAACACGACGCCTTTAGACATGGATGACAGGTTCGACGCTGCTAACTGCACCTTCTCCTCACGACATGCATTGCGCTTAGCCGTGCTATACTGGCGCCAAAGGCATCCACGCTTCAATTCCACGTCCGACATCCCCTCCGACTTCTCGAGGAGAGCGCGTGGCTTGTTGGTGCGGAGCTTGACACCGAGTGTGGTTCTCGTCACCGCCTTTGCTGGCTTCCCTTTCGATGGCTTGGGCGCGTGTAGCGGCGATGCATGGCGACAAGGGTGCAGGTGTCGGAAATGGCGGGAGCAAGGGCAGCAGGGAGAGAGAAAATGGCAGGGCGGGGCAATTTTGGCGGGAGAGGGCGCGCCGTTTTGTCCGACGCCCCCGAAGCGCCCCCTACAAGTCGGAGGCGGCCTAATAGGGCGGACGAAACGGGCCTATGGGCATGCGGATGAGCGCTGTTTTCGGCCAGGCGTGCCCCATAGAGTTTTTGGCGCGACCAGTGAAGATGCACATGTTGGAACGCGTAGAGATAAACAAAACTTTTTCCTACGCGGTACTTCCAAGATCTAGCCGAGGTAGAAGGCCACGATGATTACCACTAGACGCGCAGTTGCGGATTATCGATGAAGCGCGTCGGGGCAGTTCAGTCCACGATCCGATCCAGCCGATACGATCCCGCGAATGTCGAAGTGCTAAACGTACAACACCTCTGCCGGTATCCACACGTACGAGGAGGAGCTCCGACGGCGGACTGCTAGGTCCGGTACGACGGCTGGACTGAGTGGGGCTAGGGTTCCCAACGCATGGGAGTGGACTAACGTGCCCGCTGGGCAACCTGCGCCCCTCTTTATATAGCGAATGGTAGTGGGCTTCACAACACTTGTGGCCCATTCCCTCTGTGAGTCCGACTCACAAACTCAGTCCATTTCTGGTTCGGGTCCAACCCGACCAATACTTGCTCCCGCTCTTAAGTGTGCGACCCTGCAGACTCATGGCGACTTGGACACGATTGGAGTCCAACTCCCAATCGATCAATCAGTAGCGGCTCCTAGCAGAACGTGCCGACTCCCAAGTCCCATTGAGTCATGACGACATACCTTTCAATGTGATTTACATTTTAGTCCCTTTTGCCTCACGATATACCTTGTCGAACTATAGGCGATTTATCGTCATCCCTTAAATAGCTCGACTCTCTTCTCGATTCGTGATATGTGATTCATCTGACTAACTCTTAGTCAACAGACACAGTCAACACTTAACTGAGTCGCGCATGGCCATGCTTCCTGAATCATATCACTCGAGAGGGCCCAGATAATATCTCTCCATTCGGAGGGGCAAAATCCCATCTTGATTATCCACATCATGCAGCTTGCTTCTCATTCGACCCGAACTCTGCCTTTATAGCTGCCTTGTCACAAAGCAGCGTTTAACAGAACCTAAGTCAGTGATCCACAACTCGGATTGTGCGACAACCTCAGTTCTAAGGATTACATTGATTGAGACATGCAAATGACGACTTGCTCGTTGCATCTCAATGTGGGTCAGTCCGACTTGCTAAACTCTTTAGCCAAGTCCGTGATCGTTGGAATGGCATCACCATGCCCATGACAAGTGGAACCATGTCATCAGCCAACACTCACATTAGTCTAGGGTGTGTGTCCAGCACAACCTTAATGACCAAGGACAATCTAGTATGAACAACATGAATATATAGTTCCACAATCGAATCACATATTCAATGACATATATCAGATGTTCAAAACAAGGACAACTTAATAACTTTATGAATACATTGGGAATTACATCATCTATGATTGCCTCTAAGGCATATTCCCAATAGTCTCCCACTTGCACTAGAGTCAATCATCTTGGCATCATATGCCTAGGCATCTAATGCCCATACCTCTCGTGTGCGCCTCATGCTTAGGCTGTGGTAGCGCCTTTGTCAACGGATCTGCAATGTTTGCATCCGTGTGTACTTTGCATAACTTGATATCACCTTGTTCGACAAACTGGTGAATGAGGTGGTACCGCATGAGTATATGTTTGTTCTTCTGGTGTTGTCTAGGTTCCTTGGCTTGTGCGATAGCACCATTGTTGTCACAATATACGTCCAAAGGACTAGACGCGCCCTGAACCACACCAAGATCTATCAGGAGGTTCCTGATCCAAACAGCTTCCTTTGCCGCCTCTGAGGCAGCAATATACTCAGCCTCTGTTGTAGATGCAGACACCGTATCTTGCTTGGAACTCTTCCAGCTCACAGCTCCTCCGTTCATTACGAACACGTATCCAGATTGCGAACGAGAATCATCTAAGTCGGTGAGATAACTCGCATCCGTGCAACCCTTTACACTGAATTCCTCATCACCTCCATAAACTAGGAACATTTCCTTAGTCCTTCTCAAGTACTTAAGGATGTTTTTAACCGCTGCCCAGTGGGCTTCGCCAGGGTCAGCCTGGTATCTGCTCGTAACACTTAGAGCATAGGAAACATCTGGCCTAGTACAAATCATGGCATACATGATGGATCCTATTGCCGAAGCATACGGAATCACACTCATCCGACTTCGCTCATCAGTCGTCGAAGGACACTGAGTCTTGCTAAGTTTTATGCCATGGGACATCGACAAGAATCCCTTCTTGGACTCTTCCATTTTGAATTTCTTCAAAACTTTGTCCAGATATGTACTCTGACTCAATCCAATGAGCCTCCTTGGTCTATCTCTATAGATCCTGATTCCTAATATGTAAGTCGCCTCACCCAAATCCTTCATTGAGAAACTCCTTTCCAATGACTCTTTGGTTTCTTGCAACATCATGACATCATTTCCAATCAGTAATATGTCATCCACATATAAGATTAGAAAATTTACTTTGCTCCCACTAAACTTCTTGTATAAACAAGAATCATGATCGCTCTTGATGAAGCCAAACGATTTGACTACCACATCAAAGCGAATGTTCCAACTCCGAGATGCTTGCTTCAACCCGTAAAAGGATTTCTGAAGTTTGCATACCTTGTCAGCGTTAGCTGGATCGACAAAACCTTCGGGCTGTATCATATACACGTCCTCAGTTAAATTTCCATTAAGGAAAGCCGTCTTGACATCCATCTACCATATCTCATAGTCGAAATAGGCTGTTGTGGCTAACATGATCCGAACTGATTTAAGCATCGCTACTGGCGAGAAGGTCTCGTCATAGTCAACTCCTTGAACCTGTCGGAACCCCTTCGCGACAAGTCGTGCTTTATAGACAGAAATATTTCCATCCATATCAGTTTTCTTCTTAAAGACCCATTTGCACTCGACGGGTCTTGCACCGTCAGGCAGATCAACCAAATTCCAAACTTGGTTTTCATCCATGGACTTTAACTCGGATCTCATGGGTCCAAGCCATGACTCGGAATCAGATCCCACCATCGCTTCCGAATAAGTTACCGGCTCATTACTGTCTAACAGTAAAACATCACGAGCATTTCATAATCTGGCAGATCTCCGTGGTTCAGGTGCTGTTACCGGTGTAGGTACCACGACCGGCTCAGCCTCCAAGGCGTTTGCCGACTCGCCCCTAGCCGGTTCCTCTCGAATTTCTTCGAGTTGCACTGTGCTCCCACTGACTCCCCGATTGAGAAACTCTTTCTCAAGGAAGACACCATTCCGAGCGACAAACACTTTGCCCTCTTCCCGGTTGTAGAAGTAGTACCCCAAGGTTTCCCTCGGATACCCCACGAAAATACACTTATCCGACTTGGGCGTGAGCTTGTCCGACTGAAGTCGCTTGACAAATGCTTCACAGCCCCAAATCTTAAAAAAAGACAAACTTGGCCTTTTGCCAGTCCACATCTCATGCGGTGTCTTCTCTACTGACTTTGATGGTAATCTGTTTAGTGTGAACGCTGCAGTTTCTAGACAATAACCCCAAAATGATAAAGGTAGATCTGTCTGACTCATCATTGATCGTACCATGTCCAACAAGGTACGATTTCTCCGTTCCGATACACCGTTTCTCTGCGGTGTACCTGGCGGAGTGAGTTGAGGAACTATTCCACAACTCTTTAGATGGTCATCAAACTCATGGCTCATGTACTCGCCTCCACGGTCCGATCGTAGAAACTTTATTTTCTTGCCGAGTTGATTTTGTACCTCACTCTGGAATTCCTTGAACTTTTCAAAGGCTTCCGACTTGTGTTTCATTAAATAGATATATCCATACCTACTCAAATCATCAGTGAAGGTAATGAAGTACTCATAACCACCTCTGGCTGTCGTGCTCATTGGACCACATACATAACTATCTATTAGTTCCAACAAGTCGGATGCCCTTTCACAACTCCTTGCAAAAGGTGTCTTGGTCATTTTTCCTAGTAGGCATGATTCGCATGTCTCGAATGACTCTAAGTCGAACGAAGTTAGAAGTCCACCATCATGGAGCTTCTTCATGCGCTTCCAACTTATATGACCAAGCCGACAGTGCCAAATTAAGTCATATTTAGATCATTTGGTTTTAACCTTTTAACATTTATGTTATAGACCGATTCACTATCAAGATTCAAAATAAATAACCCGTTCTGAACGGGTGCAAAGCCATGAAACATATCTTTCAAATATAAAGAACAACCATTATTCTTAATATTCGACTCATAACCTTGTCTCATCAAACATGAGGCGTAAATAATGTTTCGGCTAAACACTGGAACATAATAATAATTATTTAATTCCATTAAAAATCCTGAAGGTAAATGAAGTTGCATCGTGCCGACTTCCAACGCAGCGACTCTCGCCTTGTTGCCGACCCGAATATCAACCTCTCCTTTTGCCACGCTCCTAGTTCTTACCAGTCCCTGCAACGAGTTGCATATGTGAATAACTGATCCGGTATCATATACCCAAGAACTATTAGGCGCATCAGCAAGATAAATGTCTATAACATTGCACACAAGCGTACCTGAGTTGGAAGTCACACCTCCACTCTTGGCTCTGTCAGCCAAATACTTGGTGCAGTTTCTCTTCCAGTGGCCATCCTGCTTGCAATAGAAGCAGTTGGCTCGGGCTGTAGGAGATGGCTTAGTCTTTGAGGAAGCACTCTGGACAGGGCCATGGGCGCTACCTCCTGACTTATCCTTCTTCTTCTTAGTCCAAGAACTCTTCTTGAACTTAGCCTTATTCTGCACCATCAACACTTGACTGGCGCCTTTCTTGATATCAGCCTCTGCCGTTTTGAGCATCCCATGTAATTCAGTGATACTCTTATCCATACCATGCATATGGTAGTTCGAGATAAACGAACCATACGCACTAGGAAGAGAGTCCAGAATTATATCAGTAGCGAACTCTTCGTTAATTGGGACGCCCAGCCGATCCAGAGACTGAATGTAACCAATCATCTTGATTACATGCGGACTCAGTGGATCGCCATCTTTCAGCTTACAGCCCAGCAAAGCTTGAGAGACTTGATACCTCTCGGTCTTTGCCTGAGCCTGGAACATACTTTTGAGACTTCGATCATATCGTAGGCCTCAACATTCTCGAACTGCTGCTGCAAGTCCGGTTCCATGTGTGCAAGCATAAGACAGCTAATTTCCGTAGACTCATCTCTAGTCTTACGATATGCATTCATGACAGCGACAGTCGCATCGTCATCAGGCTCTTCTGGAAGTGGAGTTTCTAGAACATGTTCTTTCTTGTCATGCTTGAGGACTATCTTCAGATTACGATACCAGTTGGTGAAATTAGTTCCATTAAGCTTATCTTTCTCTAGGATTGACCTCAACGCAAAAGTGGACAACTGAGGAAGGTTGCTAGGTGCCATTGATCTACAACAGAAAATATGCAAAAACACTTAAGACATGTATTCATAAAAGAGCAGGCATATTAAACGCTTTAATACTTATCCTCCCACTAGAACCAACACCCCTCCGATGGTTGCTAAGTGATTCAAGATCCTAAATAAGCAAGCCGACTAGTGAGCTTTAGCATCACCGCTAGCCGTCAAGTGATCTAGGTAGGCAACACCTTGCCAATCGTATCCAATACGACTCCTGTTAGTTGGGTGGCATCACATGCCCCGGCTCCCAACCTACCTCGCCCCGAGCCCCATAACCGTTGTGATGGACTCGTCTAGATTACCAAGTGCTTCTGCTGTAAGAGTCCGACTCAAACCCACCTAATCGGAAAGAATTGGTAGCACCTCAATTTTATGAGCCCACTACCAAGAATGTCCGACTTGTGATGGTGCAGCACTGGCGGGGCGACCGACTAGACCTTCCTTGAGGGATTAAAATCTACCAACTATCTAAATAGAGACATAACAATAACACAAATAAAGCAATTATAATGTGAAATTGTATGGCTCTCTTCATGGTGATCTCCATCTCCACGAAGCTTGTAAGTCGACTCGTGCCAACTCTTGTCACGTGCCATATTACTCCATGTAGCCGACTTGTACATCGACTTGCATGCCTTCCGGATTCTCCAACAAGCTACATTAGCTAGTAAATGAAAATTTACATAGAGAATCCGACACGCAGGCCGGTATACAATAAAATGACATCACCTAGGGTCCAGCCGGCTGACAAGAACATGATTCGCAGATCATGTATGGATTACACACATCACATGCACATAAGCCATACCATTCACACCTTCCTGCAAAAACAAGTTATGCATAGATACGATATCTATCGGCGTTGTGAAACTCGCAACGACATCTAAGGCGCTACGACAGGGCGAAGCCGGCGGTCCCGCTAGCCGGATTGAAACGCAGATCTCATCTGCATCCCGATCATGGATTTCTTCATCGGATAAAACGATTTTACCCAAATCTGATCCGTATTCCGATTCGATCACCGCAATTGGATTTATGTGTCACGGTATACCCCGATGGCGGAAACCGACCGGTAGGGGTAAGTTGTTTCACGACCTTAGCAGTATGATCACGGAAACCAGATCATCCATTAACGCTGAGTACGATTGATCCAATCAACCTTGTACAAAACCGATCTTTCTCATAGATTGACCACCAAAACAGCAATTAGATCACATCTAACGCTCACTACATATCACATATGTACGGATCTCGGGCCTAAAACCAGAGCTACCGCTCTGATACCACTGTTGGAACACGTAGCGATAAACAAAACTTTTTCCTACGCGGTACTTCCAAGATCTAGCCGAGGTAGAAGGCCACGATAATTACCACTAGACGCGTAGTTGCGGATTATCGATGAAGCGCGTTGGGGCAGTGCAGTCCACGATCCGATCCAGCAGATCCGATCCCGCGAATGTCGAAGTGCTGAACGTACAACACCTCTGCCGGTATCCACACGTACGAGGAGGAGCTCCGACGGCGGACTGCTAGGTCTGGTACGACGGCTGGACTGAGTGGGGCTAGGGTTCCCAACGCATGGGAGTGGACTAACGTGCCCGATGGGAAACCTGCGCCCCTCTTTATATAGCGAATGGTAGTGGGCTTCAGAACACTTGTGGCCCATTCCCTCTGTGAGTCCGACTCACAAACTCAGTTCATTTCTGGTTCGGGTCCAACCCGACCAATACTTGCTCCCGCTTTTAAGTGTGTGACCCTGCAGACTCATGGCGACTTGGACACGATTGGAGTCCAACTCCCAATCGATCAATCAGTAGCGGCTCCTAGCAGAACGTGCCGACTTCCAAGTCCCATTGAGTCATGACGACATACCTTTCAGTGTGATTTACATCTTAGTCCCTTTTGCCTCACGATATACCTTGTCGAACTATAGGCGATTTATCGTCATCCCTTAAATAGCTCGACTCTCTTCTCGATCCGTGATATGTGATTCATCTGACTAACTCTTAGTCAACAGACATATTCAACACTTAACTGAGTCGCGCATGGCCATGCTTCCTGAATCATATCACTCGAGAGGGCCCAGAGAATATCTCTCCATTCGGAGGGGCAAAATCCCATCTTGATTATCCACATCACGCAGCTTGCTTCTCATTCGACCCGAACTCTGTCTTTATAGCTGCCTTGTCACAAAGCAGCGTTTAACAGAACCTAAGTCGGTGATCCACAACTCGGATTGTGCGACAACCTCAGGTCTAAGGATTACATTGATTGAGACATGCAAATGACGACTTGCTCGTTGCATCTCAATGTGGGTCAATCCGACTTGCTAAACTCTTTAGCCAAGTCCGTGATCGTTGGAATGGCATCACCATGCCCATGACAAGTGGAACCATGTCATCAGCCAACACTCACATTAGTCTAGGGTGTGTGTCCAGCACAACCTTAATGACCAAGGACAATCTAGTATGAACAACATGAATATATAGTTCCACAATCGAATCACATATTCAATGACATATATCAGATGTTCAAAACTAGGACAACTTAATAACTTTATGAATACATTGGGAATTACATCATCTATGATTGCCTCTAGGTCATATTCCCAACATCACTTAGAGGTTGGTTTTGTGTGGCTATGCTGGAGCGCAAAAGTTGATGCAGCCTAAGAGTGTGTTGCACGAACACACTAGCCAGTATAAGAGACACTATGTCACATAAACCAAATGATATTGACGCTGACCTCTTATCGGATGAATACAAAACTAACTGCATCGCTTTGTCCCAAAACGGCATCATACTCAGGATAGCAGCAACACGACATAGCGTGTTGTAATGAGAGTTTTCGAGATGAAGTATCATATGCTATGTTCATTTAGAATGGTGAAGTAGTCGCCTTGAGGACAAATGCACTGGCTCCCATTGTTGTTATACATATGATTCCTCCGTCTCATATGAGTTATTTCAAAGTTGGACAAAATTAGATGTATCTAACACTAAAAATATGTCTATATACGTACACTTTTATCAAATTTTGAGACAATTAATATGAGACGGAGTGAGTATATGATTTTTTTTTTTGAAATGGGAACAGTGTCCCGGCCTCTGCATCCAATTGATGCACACAGCCGGTTTTTCATTAATATAAGAATCAAAGAAGTACAAAGTAAACAATCCTGAGGCCGCATGTCTCGCAACAACACCTCCCCCAGACTACCTCTAAACTAATGTCAAAAGATAACAACAAAGATACATACACAACTTCTAGACGAAGCCTTCAAGAAGGAAAAGCCACAGGTGTGCCGATGATGGCGTTCGCACCATCACCTTCAGCAAGGTAACGACGCAAGCGCGTGTCAACTTCGCCCGAGATGTTTCCACCGAAGTGTGTAAACTCGATACCAAATCTTCTACCATCACCAGCTCTCTGGCCAACGAATAGCCAGATACCACTGGAGGAGAAACTGGAGGCCAATGACGTCCCATACCGCTCAGCCTCTAGCCGTTGTCACACCACCTTCTATCGAACACCAGCAGGCATGACTTGACACCGCGGAGAAAAGTCGTGCGTAGCACCTGCGAGGATCAGACATTTGCCACCGCCGGCCAGGCATGACTTGACAGCTCCTCTGAAGTCGTCGTGCGTAGCACCTACTGCGTCGAATAGAACCCTGTCTCGAAATGTAGGGGCGTCCCATACCGCCGCCAGCCTCAGAACTCTGCAACAACAGAAGAGAACGTCCCATACCGCCATCACATCATCCACATGACCACGAAGACCACCACCGTCGAAGAGGCCGGGCCGCCGCCCCATCTCCAAACTCCTGCGTTGTCAATGACACCGCAGCGAGCAAATTGCGGCCAGCGCGCCGCCTCTAGACCAGCGGCAAGCAACCACGCTGCCACGCAGCATCAGCTGCCGACAGCGACCTCCTCCCGCCGCAAGTCGTTGCAGATCCTGATCCATAGGTCCGATGACCTGGAGAGTCGAGGTTGCCACGACCTCGGCTCCGCCGCCGCTGGTCCCTCCATCTGGTGAAGACTCCAAAGCGATGCCCGCCAGAGGGGATACGACGCCGGGACGCCGCCATCGCTCGACCCCGATGGGATCTGAGGTTTCCCCCGGAGATGCATCCGGAGGTCCGCCGAACACAGCCCACTCCGGGAGCACGAGCTGCATTGCCGGGACCCGCCCGCGACATCCAGAGCCGTGCCCATCTGGCTCAGCTCCGATCCCGCTGCGTGAAGGACAAGCAAGGATGCCATCCGCCACCGACCGTGGCACCGCGCGGCCAGCCCCCGTTGCGGGGAGCCAGCAGATGGCGCCATCACGGCCACCAGGCAGCACCGGTAGCCACCGGAGACGCTGGCGACCCCGGGGCGTCGCTGCGCGCACCACGCGACCGGCGCCCGCCCTGGAGCGACGGAGCCGCCCCCGTACGCCGATCCGCCATGGCCGCCGACCTGCGCGCACCACGCGACCGGCGCCCGCCCTGGAGCGACGGAGCCGCCCCCGTACGCCGACCCGCCATGGCCGCCGCTGCGGATAGACTCCCTCGACCCAGCCGAAAGAACGGAACCACCCCGCCGCCACCATCACCGGGGCGCGGCCGGCTTTGCCGCCGTCCCCTCCGGCGGCGACGACGCAAGGGAGGAGCGGGGGGCGCCTCTGTGGCGACGGACGCGCGGCCCCCGAGCCGCCGGGAGGCGGCGGCGCGAGGGAGGGTCGGGGTAGGGTTAGGGAGGGTTGGGGTCTAACAGTTTCTTCTTCTACATTTGTCAGTGTCAGGCAGTTTTCGAGTATATGATTATTTAACACTTTTACTAATCATCAGTTGACTGATTTCTTTTTGGGCAACAGTCGAATCTGTGGCCGTCCGCTCGCGCTCTGTAATTCATGCTGGCACGCCACCTGAGCGGTCTGGTCACAGG
The DNA here is from genome assembly GCA_028641055.1 of Alopecurus myosuroides. Classification (NCBI taxonomy): domain Eukaryota; kingdom Viridiplantae; phylum Streptophyta; class Magnoliopsida; order Poales; family Poaceae; genus Alopecurus; species Alopecurus myosuroides. Next base: position 198,347,663 of record CM054063.1, on the reverse strand, counting down.
AACCGTTTTTTTTTTCTTCTAGTTTTTTCTAGGGACTTCGTATTTCCCCTTTTCAGTTTTCAGCCGGTCGTTATCTCGTTGGGCAGACAGGGGAGGAAGGGAAAGGGGGCGGGGGAGGGGGCGGCGAGTTTCCGAGCTCGACGGCAAGGAGCCCATCGGCGGAGGTCGTAGAGGGTTTTGGTCGAAGGGCTAAGCGGGAAGAGGAGCTTTCGTGTTGATTCACCATTAGTTTATCTCTCCCGTGGCAGGTTTGTCCCAGCGCTGCGCAGACCTACTACAAATCGTCTACCCTGGGGAACAGAAAAATCCTACCACAAACAGTGGTTTCAGTGTCCTGTACCAGATGTTTGTTTTCCAGCACGGTGTGCCATGAGTTCCTACCACTTAATAATGATTTCTTTCATTTGGAGGGAGGGAGGCCAATGGGCGAATCGTCATGTGTTCGCACCAATTACTGAACACGTTTTTCAGTAGTAGGGTAGAAAGAGCGGTGGGAACGAATGGGATGGTTTCCCCTTTTCCGGTAGGAATCATTGCGGTAGGATTTGCAATGAGGCATTTTGTAGTCTTGTGATGATCAGTTGGACAGGATTTTTTCCCTGTATGCAGGCTGAATTCTGATACTTATTCAGAGTGGAGAGCATTTTGGGAAGCATATGCACATGGATCTCCATCATCTCCAAAGTCTGTAAGTCCCGAGGTTAATTTCTACGAAGATGATTGTACTGATGGAGACTGCAACAATGGTTAGTCGAAGGTGTAGCCAGTTTGGCTACTTTTTTCTGTATCATATATTTATATCTTGATTGATGCTTTTGTTTATTTTTTTCAAACCTACAGATAATGAGGTGTTTTGTGTGTTTTTACAGGAGAAATCTCTGAGAGATGCTGAGTTTGATGAATCATGAGAAATGTAGGTCTTATTTTCTAGTGCCTTTTTGTATTTTTATTATCCACAAAATATGAGGGAGTCATTTCTTTTGCTCCGTGGTTTTAAGAAGAAAGTGAAACAATTGAAGAGGGAGTTGACATCCAATATATTTGTGATTATTAGGAACACCATCAAGTAAGTAACTATGTTCTAGATAAGTTTGTTGCTTTTTTTTACAAACAACTAGAACGAGTTTTACATTTTCTCCATGTCTATAATTCTGGGCAGAGCTTTAAGTAAATATTCATTTTCTTTTGTATTTTTTACACCAAATAGTATTGAGTATTTGCATGACTCTAAATATGTATTTCTTAAGTTGACCATCTCATGTATAGTAATCCAAAGTAGTTAAGTTTTGTTTTGGGGTTTTGCAAACAAGGAGGAGGATTTTTACATGGTATTACACATTTAGGTCGAGCACTATGTAAATTATTATTTTCATCAGTTACCACAATAGTTTTGAGTTTTACATGACTCTACATATGTAATTCATCATCCTTGTTTCGGGTTTTTACAAACAAGGAGCATGATTTTTTATATACTACTATACATGTAATTCTAGGTCGAGCATTTCGTAAACTTGCCTAACTGTAAATGTATGTAATTCTAGGTGCAGAGCACTATGTATGCTTGTAAATATAAATGCTGTTACCAAAATAGGATGTACTTTTCACAATCTATTATACATGTAATCCCAGGTCTGCCATTACTGAGTTTTACATCGACACTACCTAGGTTTTACAAAAATATCAATGAGCTCATCATTAACTATATATGTAAATTTCTAGGTTTTTGTATATTTTAATTCTTAGGTTTGTTGCAAACAACTAGAGCAACTTTTACATGCTTCTATACATGTAATTCTAGACCAAGCATTATGTAATTTTCCTACTTGTAACCGTAACTATATTTTTTACATGGACAATACAGATTATTCTTGTGCTTTTCTTACAAACAATTAGAATGATTTGTACATGCTACTCCCTTCGTCTCAAAGTTAAAATGGTTAAAAATGGATCTATCTGTTAAAGTATTAGTATAGGTCTAGGAGTCCAATCTGTATTAGTTTAGATTACTTATGTCCCAAGTCATGTGTAATATATATATGCTCATTGGGCTATCAATATAGACAATTTGCCTATTCATAACATGGTATCAGAACCTAGGTTTAGGTTTTTTTTCTACTGCTTTCGTCGCCGACGATCTCCGGTCGGCCGGCCGGCCGGCCAATGATTCCCGCTGGTGTGTGGTGTTCCCACGTTGCCTGAATCTTCCGCACGTCCCAGATCGGATCACGCCTTGAACTCTTCTGATTGGATTGGCTTGTACGTGAGCTGCTCCTGATTGGATTGACGTGGACGTGAGCTGCTCCTGATTGGATTTTGCTTGGACGTGTTCTACAGGCCCGTGTCTCCCTGCGCGCCCATCCGTGGTCGCCTCAGCTTCCGCATCTCCCGGCCGCCCTCTGCATCTCCTATTCACGGACGAAGCCATGGCTGCTACTGCAGGCCGGCAACTGCCCATCGGACCCATCTGCTCCATGGCCGCTGCTGCTCTCCAAGACGCAGATATGCTGTTCCCGACGCTGCAGGCCTCCGTCTCCGGTCCGTCCTCGTTGCCTGCCGCCTCAGCTCGCCGGCCGCCCCCACCGTCCCAGCTCGCCGGTCGCCTCCACCGCCGGCTGTCCGCCATCGTCTGTCGCCCGTCTGCCCATCGTACGAGCTCCTCTTCGTCGCTCTGCAGCTTAGGCCGCCGCTGCCCGTCTTTCTCCAGGCCGTCCGCCGCCTTTCCTGTCGCAGGTCGCGTCAGCCCACGGCCGTCCATCTTCAAGCAGGCCGCCGCCGCATGTCTGTTGTCGACTCACCGTCCGCCGTCGTGCCGGGAGTCGCCGTTCGTCGTTCCGTCTCCGGCCACCACCGGCGTCAATCAGATCTCGGCCGATGCCTGCTCTCGTCCGGCTACGCCGCCTGTTGTATCGTGTGTGTGCGGGTGCGCTCGTTTTCGAGTCAACGTGTGCTGCTCTAGCGTTCCAGATTGGATCGGCTGGGCTGATGGGCTCCTTCTGCTGTTTTGGTTGGGCTCGGTTCGCATGGGCTGCCCCGTTTCTTCTGTTTAGCTAGTTTGGCCGGCTTTGATCTAGCTTGATTCCGTGAGGAAAAAAAAATCCCGTTATCTAGCACCATCTCTTTTCACTCTCTCGGTGATTTTCCATGGTGCAATGTGATTTCTAATTTTTCTATATTATCCGATGCGTCCACTTGATCCGTTGTTTCTTTGTGTTTCTGATGTCATGAGAGTTCAGTATACCTTCATTTGTCAGCCTATATTCTCGGTCCGTTTGTGGCCTCCTATTCTCGGTCCGTTTGTGGCCTCCTATTCCGGTCCTTTTGTGGCCTCGGTCCGCTTGCGGCCTCCTATTCTAGGTCCGTTTGTGGCCTCCTATTCCGGTCCTTTTGTGGCCTCTTCTTATTGGTACTTTTGTGGCCTCGGTCCTTTTGTGGCCTCCTATTCTTGGTCCTTTTGTGGCCTCCTTTTCTCGGTCCTGGTCCTTCTATGGGATTTTTGTGGCCTTATTTCGCATTGTCATTGATTGTTACAGTATATGTTGATTGCACTAGCCTTTCCATCAGTTCGGACTTTTGAGATAGTTGGCTAGTGCATGAAGATTAACATGGTATCAGAGCCCAGGGTCTCGAGTTCGAGTCCTAGCTTCCGCACTTTATTTAAAAATATATTTGTAGCCCCTCTTTGTGTCCACGTATACGTCTCTTCAGCCATACCTCTGAGTCCACGTATAGGCCTCTTGAGTCATACCTCTGAGTCCACGTATTGGCCGAGGCGTATACCTCTGAGACTTGCGCGCCGTTGCTCTCTTCCGGTTGCACGTGTTGGCCTCTCCGAGTCACACGTGAGAGGGGGTGTTACAGTATATGTGGATTGCACTAGCCTTTCCATAAGTTCGGACTTTTGAGATAGTTGGCTAGTGCATGAAGATTAACACTATCTAGTACTAGAATACATCTAGATACATCATCTCAATGATAATTATTTTGAGACGGAGGGAGTAGTATATATGAAACTTTCCGGGTCGAGCATATGTGAAAACAATCCTATTTAGGGTTTTACATGTTTACCCTTATGTAATTCTAGGCACAGAGTTATGTAAAAGTATCTTCCTTTACATAATTACCATTTTTAGCATCCTATTCTGTTGTTTTACAAAAAAAAAAGTAGGATGAGTTTTGTTTTGTTTCCATTTATGTAATTACAAGTAGAGCAACATGTAAACCCAAAATGTAGGCATTGACTTAAATTCAATGCACCCACTTATAACATCTAGGTTGAATATGTAAAGTAACTGCAGAGAGTAGTGTTTATGTTTGAGTAAGTTAATGTAGAGTTTTGATATGTCAAACTAGAATTACAGTCGAACATAGGTATGGTACCAAGAGTTTTCTCATGTAAACTTCTGATCCCTTTTTTTTTTGTCCTCTAAAAATGAACAGAAAGTCCCAAAGAAAATTGTGGGTGCTCTAAATTTGGAGATGCAAGGTGACGTTAGAATATGGGGAAACACAAATGAAACAGTCCAAGCTAAGTATATCCCATGAAGTGATGGCAGATTGCAAAACAGCGACAATGAGTGGGCAACATTTTGTCGCAACCAATGGGCTATAGATAGGCCAGTGTGGAGAAGATTTTGCATCACCATTGATGCAATTTGAACTGAAGTAGAAAAGTTTGGTGACTACTGACTACACAAACACAAGTATGATAAGTTTGAAAGGAGGTTTTTATAAGGTTCTGAAACAGCACCGAGTACTGTGTGTTGTTCATTTTTTTCATGTGTAAACTCTAAATCTCAAAATTATGGACAAGGAATTCTATGTGAGAAGGTCTTTATGTTTTTTTTGTGTGAATGTCTTTTCTTTTCCTAGATTGCATGATGGACCATAGGTACTAGAGAGAAGTTTGGTTTGTAGATCTTGTTCCTTGTGGATCAACAAGGAAATAAACTAAGAAACAAGGGAGGAAATAGGACAGAAAAGAAATAGGTCTGACCTGACTTAGATGCATATTTTCCAAGCGAGTATTTCAAGTGGATCTTGATACATCTTGCTCTAGCCTCTAGGTAGGTTCCTTCTTTCTCTTCACTGTTTACTTGCCTCCGCCGCAGTGTTTTTTGTTCTTAATCTTTGCTCTCTCAATTCGTCTATTTTTCTGAATGTGTCCACCTCGAGTGTTCCGCTAGATCTGTGGTTTTTTTTTTTTGAAAATTAAAACCCCATATATAAAGGTCAGCAAGCCGCCTCATTAAAAACCTTCCATCCCCCTTAGGTACCCTGGAAGGAAAAGAGTGCGTGTGAAACTTGCCGCCTATGAATCAAAGATAGTTACATCGTTCAACAACGTACGCAAAAGAAAACTAGGGGGATCTCGTCCCAATACAACGGAGACTTTGAATCATAAACAAAACTAGCAATTTTATGAGCCACCATATTTGCCTCCCGGGGGCAATGTTGGACCGTAATGTCTCCAATTCTTTGCGCCATTCGAAAACAGTCCACAAGTATAGCTGTGTATGGATTCCAAATTTCAGCAATTCCATTGAAAGCTTCCACTAATTCCAGGGAGTCCGTTTCAATAGTAACTGGCCTACATCCCAGATTTTCCACCAGTAACAATCCTTTGAGCAAAGCCTGAGCTTCCGCAGTCGATGCACTTAGAAGGTTAATTAGAGGGGAACCCACACCAGCCAAAGTTTCGCCTTTAGAATTACGAAGAATAGCTCCCGATGCTCATGTACCATTCAGATAGAAACAAGCATCAATATTTAATTTGTACGACTCACCGCTAGGTTTTGACCATTTTATTTCTTTTGTCTTAGCTCCAACATCAGCTCCTGTGTAATTCATTGTTAGTCCTTGGATTGCAAAGCTTGTGTTTGTAGGTGGCGCCACCTGTTCTCCTTTGACAATCTCTCTCCGCTGCCACCAAATGTACTAGGTACCAACCGCAACAAGTTCTTTTATACCAATATGTTTCAAATTCTCCGGGGTACGAATATCAGCTCGTAAGAATTCTTCGAGGACCACAGATCCCGATCTATCCACCGGAAGAAAGCTCTCAATAATATTTAGTACACCAATTTCCTTCCAGACATCCCTCGCCCTGAGACATTTAAATAGAAGATGGCCTATATCTTCCGCATCAATTTTACAAATTGGGCATTGACCAGAAACTGGGATATGCCGATTGGCAAGAACAGCCATTCCCGGAACAATACCATGCAAAGCCCTCCATATAATTTTTTTTACCTTCGATGGTACTTTCAATTTCCAAAGAATATCCCAGACCGGATTATTTGAAGACGTTCCCTGGTCATCATTCCGAGACAATCTTCTCCCATGCTGATGATTCCATTCTGCATAATACGCTGACCGAACCGAAAAACAATGAGTTTTGGTTAGATGCCAGGGCCACAAAGTATTCATTCATATTTTCGCTAAGTGGTATACGGAGAATTCTGATCACATCCATTGAACTAAAGATTTCTCGAAGTAGTTCCTCATTCCAACTCCCAGTCTCTTGGTTAATGAGCTCATCAACCATTACGAGATTGATTCCCTCTTTAGGAGTAATAACTTGTCTCGTTGGGCTCCCAGGTACCCAAAAATCATCCCAGATATTAATAGTTTCCCCTGTCCCAACTTGCACAATATATCCTCTTTTAAACGTACTCAGCCCTGCAACAATGCTCTGCCAAGTTAAAGATGAACCCTTCTTAGGACCCGCTTGTAGGAGGTTTACATTTGGATACTATTTCTCTTTTAAAACTTTTGCACACAGGCTGTTCGGATTCGTGATTAACCTCCAAGTCTGTTTAGCTAGCATTGCCAAGTTGAAAGCATGCAGATCTCTAAAACCCATCCCGCCATTTTTTATTTGGTATGCATAACTTCCACCAAGCCATCCAATGCATTATTTTTTGAACACCCGAGTCTCCCCAACAGAAGCCTGCCATTGCATCCGTTATTTCTTTACAAATATTCTTTGGGATTTTGAAAACAGACATAGCAAACACCGGAATGGACTGAATGATTGCTTTCAAGAGAATTTTCTTCCCCCACATAGGTAAAAACTTCTCCTTCCAACCCTCTAATCTTTTAATTATCCTTTCCAGCAGGTAATGAAAATTGTCACTTCGGTTAATTCCAACTAGAGCCGGTAAATCCAGATATCTGTCTGAAACGTCCTCTGTCATAATATTCAACTCCGTGCATACTTCGGCTTTAACATCAGGTAACACATTTGGACTAAAAAAGATGCTGCATTTTGCTTCATTCACTATCTGGCCTGAGCTAGAACAATACTCATCAAGAACCTGCCTCAACGAGGTTGCATTAGTTAAATCTGCTTTCATAAGGATAAGGGAATCATCAGCGAATAGTAAATGAGAAACTGATGGCGCATTTTTGCAAACCCTAACACCTTCAATGCCACGAACCTCCTCTCTATGAGACAAAAGAATTGAAAGACCCTCAGCACAAATCAGAAAAAGATAGGGGGAAAGAGGGCCCCCCTGTCGAAGCCCACTGGTCGGAGTAAAATAATTTGTTTCTTGATTATTAAATCTGACCTTGTATGTAACCGAGCGCACACAACACATGAGAAGATCCACAAAATTTGCATCAAAACCCAGCTGAATTAACATCTTCTCAAGAAAAATCCACTCTACTCGATCATACGCCTTGTGCATGTCTAATTTTACTGCACAGTAGCCCCACTTCCCTTTTTTCTTGTTCTTTATAGTATGCATGCTTTCATAAGCTAATAAGATATTATCCGTAATCAGACTCCCAGGCACGAAAGCACTTTGAACCGGAGAAATTACCTCATCAAGAACACTTTTCAGCCGAAGCGCAATCATTTTAGAGATTACTTTATACAAAACGTTGCATAGACTGATGGGACGATATTGCGATATATTCTCAGGTGTTTCCACTTTTGGGAGTAACAAAATCACAGTATCATTCCAACCTTTTGGAATAGTCCGATTATTGATAGCATCAAGAACTTCTACAGCTAAATCATCCCCGATAATATTCCAGACCTTTTTAAAGAAAAATGCATGTAGACCATCAATCCCGGGGGCCTTCATATCACCAATCGAGAATAGGGCCTTTCGGATATCCTCGTCTGAAAACGATTTTACCAGATTCTCATTCATCATATTAGTTACCTTTGGAGTTACTTTTGATAATACATCCGGATCTGGCTCTTCAATCTCTGTAGTGATCAGACCTGCAAAATAATCCGAAATCATAGGATTTAAGTTAGAAATTCCGTCCAACCAATTACCATGTTCATCTTTAAGTTTTTTGATCAGATTTATCTTCCTTCTTTCAGTCGCAAAATTGTGAAAATAAGACGTATTTTTGTCTCCATGATGAAACCAGTTTATACGGCTCCGTTGCGCCCAGTGTATTTCCTCTTGTTCTAGGAGGTTTTCAATCTCCTTTGCAAGCATCCGCTCTGTCTCCACATTTTCCTCTGTTAACTCATCTCTTGCTACCTTCTCCATAATGCGTTGCTTGTCTTTTATTTTGTTTTTCCTGTTCTGTAACACTGAGCGATCCCACTTGTGTAGGTGTGTATGGACAACCGCCAATTTTTCTGCCAGAGAGATCGCATGATTACTGCCTTCTTCTTGCCCCCAGGCATTTTGGACAATATGGTTGAATTGGGCTTCTTTTAACCATTTTGCTTCAAAACGTAGTATCGAAAGTCCACTGTTTTCTTGAACATTCTCTGGCTCAACAGTCATCATAATCGGTCTGTGATCCGAGTTGCTGTACTCTAGATTTTGTAGAATTGCATTACCAAATATGTCCTTCCACTCCTCATTTGTGAGAGCCCTATCTAAGTCTCTCTCTGATGCAACCCCTATGCCAAGTGAATTTATCCCCGGTATACCCAAAATCAGTGAGATTGCATTCATCTAACACTTCCCTAAAAGCTTGCATAAACCGTTGTGGTCTTGGATTTCCTCCTTCCTTTTCAAACGGATACAAGATTTCATTTATGTCCCCCATAATAAGCCAAGGGAGTTTAACTGCAACATGTAGGTCTCGAAAGTATTGCCAAGATTTATGTTTATCTTGCCATCTTGGCTCACCATAAAAGCCTGTAAACCTCCAAACATCCTCCTGAGTATTTCCGATAAAAACATCAATGTAGTTTTCAGTCTTGTATCGAAGAGATAAACTGACATACTTCTTCCATAACAGTAGCAGACCACCTCTACGACCATCACTACTCACCACTTCTTTAAAATCTATTTTTAAACGTCGACGTAAACATTCAGCCGGCCACTCATCCAGATGAGTCTCTGACAAGAAAACAACATCCAGGCTTCTTTTTCTTAACAAGTTTTCGAGAGCCCAAACCGCCGTGGCCCGTTGAAGACCACGGCCATTATACCCTAAAAGTTTCATTGCGCCCGGACGGAACCCTCCTTGGGGCCCGCCAATCGTGATGAAGGGGAGACAACTCCAACCTTCGATGAATTATTTTCCAGCTTCTTCTCTTCCCCACTCGGAATATTTGACTGTTCTTCCGATGGACTTTCAGCATCAATCACAGAATCATCTTTCTTCGTGTCTACAGCCTCACCACTATTAGCTTTTAATTTCTTTTTGTTGTGGTTCTTCTGAGGTGTTCCGGTATTATTCAGGCTAGTTGTCAACTCAAACTGATCCACCCTTTCAGCCACCACCACAGCTTTGTCAGATGTTTCAGCTATCAAGTTTGCTTCCATACTTGGAACTATATCCATTGCAATTCTCTTCTTTGGAAACGTAGTAGTTTCGGACATGACAGTATCAGTACGTTGTACGAGTGTATCTTGCGGTGCTTCCTCTGACCCATGATTATGTATTGCTATACTGTTCCACCTCCAACTCACATGTTGGGTACTTAATCCCTCTCCGAACGTGTTATTCCCATCTCGATAAGGGTTTCCCAAGCCTGCCTCGCCTCTACCAGGACCACCACGCCCTCTTCCTCGTGCATGGCCACTCCGGCCTCCATCTCTTTGCTGACTTGATCCACGGCCTCCTCCTCGTCCTCTTTTCGGGGCAAGAATAAAAGGTTCCCACTCCAAACTCGCTTCTTCATATTCACCCGAGCCACACTCTTCATGCCAATGTCCGAGTCTTCCACAGGCAAAGCAGAAAGTAGGTAACTTCTCATATTTTACTTGGAAGAATTCAGTCTTACCAGCCCGTGTAAAGCTTACGAAGCGAGACAATTTTTGCTCAACATCCAACTTAACTTTAACTCGAATAAATTCTCCCACAAACCCACTTGGGAGGGTTATCTGAAGTTCTTGCACCTCTCCAATTCGTTTGGCCATGTTCCTGATAAAACCTTCATTCTTCAGCATGGCATCCGGCAGTTTATAAATCTGACTCCATGTTTCTAATTTATTTAGCTTGATAGTATCAGGGTTGGAGAACCCGTTGTATTCCTCCATAATGAGAGCACCAAAGCCTCTGAATTCCCAAGGTCCTTGATGTAGCGCCTTATTCCAATCAGCTAAACATTGAAATTGAATTGTTAAAAGATTAGGGTTTAATCTTCTCCAGATCACTTTTTGTGCCGGATTCCAAGCCATTAGAGCTCCTTGTCTGAAAGATTTTCCGGTAAGATCTCTTGCTATCGCGAGCCACTTTGGTCCCTCCGTGGGCGCATCCACCTCCTCTTCCCAGACGAGATCGTCTAGCTCGTTCTCCTCCAAGTGAAGTCGTTCCAAAAGGGCGCTAGGCTCTTCCATATATCCCGCATGTGGAGTTCTTCCAGCCGCCGTCATCGGGCCACACCTCGGTCGATCTCGTGCAGACAGTCCACCCTAGAACCATTTCTTCGAAAGAAAGATTATTTTCGAGGTGATCTTCTCGGCTTCGAAATCCAGACGGAAAACACCTGGATTAGATGGACTCACGGTGACCTGGCGCCGGAGGACAGAGAACCCTAGGACGAAACCCTAGGGGACGTAACTTCGACCTCTACAGCCAGCTTAGTATCTGTGGTTTTGGTGTTTGTCTTGCGACACACTAAGCCGGTCTTTTCTTTCTTTCCACTGGACTTGGGGGGTGGGGAAATTTGGGGTACAACAGCTGGCACGTTCCAATTAGTACTAAAAAAAAACTGACTGCTACAACAATTTTGAATCGATTTACGGGCAGACGTGTAGGAAAGGCACAGGGTGTGCGGCCCAGAAATCACGGGGATGGAAAGAATTCAGCCAATCACAGTAGGTAAACTCAGTCAACCCTAGGCGGCTCGGGGAAGAGAGCCGCCGCCGCCCCAAGACCACCCCGCCCATCACTCCCTCCCCGTCGTCGCCCGAGGCCTCGCCGGGCAGTGCCTGGGCGGCGCCCGTGACGGCGGCGGCGGGGCTTCTCCGCGCGCGTGGCGGCCAGGAGCGCCGTCGTGGTCGAGCTGCGAGGTCCGGACGGGTCGACGGCGAGGCGCCGTGGGGCTGCGAGGAGGCGCGAGCAGTGGCAACGGCGGCGGCCCGATCTGCACGTGGCGGTGGCGCTCCCTGCTGTGGAGGCGACGGCGGCCATCGGTCATCGACGTACCGACAGCGGGAGGGTGCGGGGGGCGCTGGGTCTCGCCGATTGCTTGGCATCGTGGCGATGTCGGCGACCGGCGTGTCGACGGTGGCTGGTTCTCCTCCGACCAGCCCCTAATCTCGGTGCCCATGGTGGAGGCGGCGCCAAGGAAACCCTCCTTGTCGGCCGGCGGCGGTGGCTCCTCTTCGGACGGCGATTCCGGCGAGCGTGGCGGCCGTAGATCGGATCCCGCTCCGATCTGGTCGTGGGTTGGCTCTTGGCTGGCCGATGACGCGTGGAGGGTCGGCGAGGGGCGTTTGGAGGTTCCCTGCCGAGGTCCCAATGGTGGAGCTTTCGCTGCGCCACCGTGCAGATCCGGCCAGTGGCAGGGTTGGGGGCGCGACTGCCGATGAAAATCGCGCCGACTTAGGTCATGGCGGACGATGGCGGCGTCTTCGACGTCTTTCCTCTCAGGGCATCGTCATTGCAGTTCGCGGTACCTCGCCCGGCTTGCTTCGGGTGAAAACCTAAATCTGGGTCTCCCGGATTGGATGATGACGGCGCCATTGGTGTCGACCTCCCTCCTGAGGGCATCATTTTGAAGCAATGGTCGGAGGGACTTGAAGATGAAGTGGTCGTTTGTCTACTGCATCGACGACGGCGAGGCTCGATGGCGTGGTGCCGTGGGGTCTCGGTGACGGACGCGGGATGATGGACGACGCGCAGGGCGGTGGTGCTGGTTGGTGTCATGGCGGCATCGACGGCAAGTCTGATATGGTGAAAGTCTTGACCTCTGTTCTGAAGGCGGGTGAGCGGTAGGCGGTGGCGGCAACGTCTGGAGCGCGTACGTCGGTGTGCGTTGCGATGGGCCGGACCGGTTGTGCCCCTTGCTCGCTATCGGGCGGCTTGGTGAGGCCTTCGGTTTTATAGATGTTGTGCGTTGGTGGATTGTCAGGGTATCGGCCCTGTACTTGGTCACCCCCTTCATCAGTCTTGTAGGTAGCGAGATGTCGCTAGGTTGGCGGCTTCAGATTCAGACGGTTAATGTTTTTACTTGTAAGGTTTCGTGGTTTCTGCTTTATTATTAATAAAATCCAGCTGTGTGCATCATTTTGATGCAGAGGCTGAGGGTAGAACCTCCATTTCAAAAAAAAAAAAGGTAAACTCAGTCCGTAAGTCTGTGCCCGTGGAAGTCATCCGTAGGTGTAGGATTTCCGAGAGCCAAGTATACAGACCAAGCTGGAGGGTCGATGCTAGGCTGGTTGCGGACGTGGACGTGGGCGTGGCTCCCTGGACGATTCGTCCCGTATAACTGATTCAGTTTCGGGCTCCAACCTCGCCAGAGAACCAGCGCAGGGCCGGGTGCTAGATTTTCTCCGCCTCCTCCGGATCACACCACCATCGTCTCCATCCAGATCACATCACCATCGTCTCCAGTCCCCACCTCCAAAATCCAAATCCCTTCCTACGCGCGAGGTCGTGATCTCGGGCTGGGCTTAGGGCTCTAAGTTTACACGTCCCTTCCTGGTCCTCGCGGCTTGGGGTTGGGGTTTAGGTCGCCGGCGATCGGGAGGCTTTATGGCCGCCGAGGCGCTCGCCATCATCCCGGGCGCCGTGCTGCGCAACCTCGCAGACAAGGTCTACGAGAAGCGGAAGAATGCCGCGCTCGAGATCGAGCAGATCGTCAAGCAGCTGTCCACATCGGAGGAGATAGCGGCCGTGATCGGCATGCTCGCAAGAGATTTCATCTTGTCACCTCTGCAGGCCAACCACCGGAAGCAGGGCGGACTGATCGGCCTGGCGGCGGTGACCGTAGGGCTCACCAGCGAGGCTGCACCACAGCACCTCGAGCTGATCGTGCCTCCTGTGCTCAGCACGTTCACGGACCAAGACAGAAGGGTGCGCTACTACGCCTGCGAAGCGCTGTATAACATAGCCAAGGTTGTCAGAGGGGATCTCGTCGTCTACTTCAACGAGATCTTCGAGGCGCTCTGCAGGCTGTCGGCGGACTCCGACGAGGATGTGCAGAGCGCGGCTCATCTTCTTGACAGGCTTGTCAAGGACATTGTGACCGAGAGTGACCAGTTCAGTGTAGAGGAGTTTATACCGCTGCTGAGAGAGCGCATGAACGTGCTGAACCCTTATGTGCGGCAGTTCTTGGTGGGGTGGATCACGGTTCTAGACAGTGTGCCTGATATTGACATGCTTGGTTTTCTTCCCGATTTTCTTGATGGTCTGTTTGATATGCTCAGTGACTCCAGCTATGAGATACGGCAGCAAGCAGATGCGGCGCTTTTGGAGTTTCTGCAAGAAATAAAAGATTCACCAAATGTAGATTATTATGGTCGTATTGCTGAAATTCTTGTCCGGAGGGCAGGCCCAGCTGATCAATTCACTCGTTTGACGTCAATCACATGGATCAACGAGTTTCTGAAGCTTGGTAGGGAGCAACTGGTCCCTTACTATGCAGATATCTTGGGAGCTATCTTACCATGCATCTCTGACCAGGAGGAGAAAATCCGAGCGGTTGCACGTGAGACTAACGAGGAACTTCGAGCTATAAAACCTGATCAAACCGAGGGGTTTGACATTGGAGCAATTCTCGTAATTGCAGAGAGAGAATTGAGTAGTGGACATGAAGCAACTCAGATTGAGTCATTGCACTGGTTTTCCACTTTGCTAGTTCGGCATCGTACTGAGTTCTTGGGACACCTAGATGGCATTTCTGAACCACTTCTAAATGCACTCTCCGATCCTTCAGATGCGGTTGTCCTCTTAGTGCTGGAAGTTCATGCGCGCATAGCCCAAGATTATCATCACTTTCATCATCTACTGTGTTACTTGATCCGCACTTTCCGCAGTAATCATGCTGTGCTAGAGAAGCGTGGTGCTTTGATAGTTCGTCGACTCTGTCTTCTTCTGGGCGCTGAAAAAGTTTATCGAGAGTTTTCTACTATTCTCGAGAAGGAAGCTGACCTTGATTTTGCATCCACCATGGTCCAGGCATTGAATATTATTTTGCTCACATCAGCTGAGCTTGCCGAGCTGCGTTCTCTTCTTAACATGTCATTGGTGGATTCTCGTGGGAAGGACTTGTTTGTATCTTTGTACCCTTATTGGTGTCACTCTCCAATGGCTACAATCAGCTTGTGCTTACTTGCTCAGGCATACAATCATGCAAGTTCTATTATTCAGTCTCTCGGAGAAGAAGACATAAACGTGAAGTTTTTGGTGCAGTTGGATAAACTGATCCGTGTGTTGGAGACTCCTGTATTTGCTTACCTGCGGTTACAACTTCTTGAGCCCGGAAAACACATTTGGCTTCTGAAAACACTTTATGGTCTTATGATGCTCTTACCTCAGCAAAGTGCGGCCTTCAAGATCTTGAGAACTCGGCTGAAGACAGTCCCTTTCAGTGAAAATCTCAAGCGTACACCTTCTGCAAATCTATATTCTCAGATTCTACAAGTGACAGAAGATGGCAATCGAAATCAAGATGCACCAAAGTATAGTGCAATTGATTTTCCATCTCGTCTCCAGCAATTTGAGAGCATGCAGCAGCAGCACCGAGACCATTTGAAGAACCAACTACAATCTGGAAAATCAGCTTCAACAGTAGTATTATCGCAGGAGATTCAGTGATACGAAGAAGCACATGATAAGCAGGCCGCCTTCTAGAGCATCCAGATTCATTTCATGATGCATATGGATGCTTGTGGTGTATGATACATTTGCAGGACGGATGGTCATAAATTTGTTGGGGGCTTTGTTAGTTTCCTTTAGTTTTTTTTTTCCACGTGAGGTTGCATAGAGGGGGTACATTGTGTAACCTTTCTATTTGGTTCCTAGATTTTTTCAGAGGACAGAAATTATTTGTTGGAGAAAGCATGTTTCCACTCTCTTTAGCAATTCTTATTTTTCTTCTTAGTAGCTGTTTTACTGCTTATCTGGTTTGCATTCTGGTCTCGTTACTGTCGCCCTAGAGAGCTGTAGTGGGTGGCATAAGTCCGTAGGCGCCACCGAACCAGACGGCCATGGTTCCTCTCTTCACTTTGTTATTGTTACCACGTATGGCATCTTTGATTTCTTGTTCTCTTCAGTCCAGGTCTTTCTATCAGTTTCCGAACAGCTAGTCTTTGGTATTTTGTAGAATTGCAACAATGATTCACTGGAACACCACACAAACAATGGGCGTTAGGCTGCAACATGTTCAGCCCAACACGAAAAGATTTGCTCCTCTCCAACGGTATTTTTCTCCACTCCGATCTTGTTCTCATATATATATTCTCTGTTGCTACTCTTTTTACTGCAACCATCAGTTATATTTTCCCCCCTTTTGTGGGTAACCCGTCAGCTATATCTATTGCATAATCATCATGTTCATTTTATATAATGAATAGGGGCTCATGTTCATGTTAAAAACCATGGTCAGGGTTCCATAGTTACCTTTTACGAAAATTCGAGAAGAGAAAACAGAAATACCTATAGTTGTTCCAATATTAACTGAAATATTGTATTTCAAGACATAAGTAAGTTAGTCTTTTACATATACAGATTCACATCGAAAACAAATATGTAGGTGGTGCCCAAAATGGCCAGATGCTTTATAGGTAATGTTTAGATGGCAGTGTCGCTGCTTTTGTCCTCTACTAGTTGCAAGAGAGATTTGCTGGCCTACTCTGTAATCTTTAGAATCACATAGTTCTAACCTTGTGAGATTTTATCGTGACGCAACTTATCTCCTCAGTTCTAATGCGGTTTTCAGACTTCTAGTTCTTCGTATGCATGACTTCATTTTGACATTGTGCCAAGTGGATAATGAGTCGGCGGCGGATGGATAGAACACAATGGTGACATGTACAATAAAGGTTCATCGAGAGCGATAATGGTTTCTATGCTCACCCTTGTTGTTTAATAGTTGCTATGTAAAACACGGTAGATAACATGTAAATAGTTCTATAGACAGCCTATTAGTCTTGTTATAATCCCCCTTTTGGCACTACGGACATGAAGCTCTCCACGAGAACATCACCTGCAAAGATCTGTAGTATATCGTATGCAGAATGCCAGTTGCAGTTTTCAGAGCTACAACGCCTGCAGGATACATTTTTCTGCTTTGAATCGTGGGATCTCATGGAATTTCTTGCGTATATACAATCAAGATGCAGATATCCGGTGAGCATCTTTTATTTTTGTACAAAAATGCTACTAAAAACTATGATTGCAATACACATACTGTCTCGATTACTAGATCTCAGACTTCGTTAAATCAAAAATTTCCTGACTGTTCTCTTATTATTTTCCTTTTTGGTTTTTGTTGTGTCTTTATGATTCTTTTGTTTCACTATTACTAGATCTCAGACTTATTTTTTTTTCACTATTTCTAATTTTTTGAAGTATCTCGTGTTTCTAAATACTTGACAAAAATTCCTAAAAAGTCTTAGATATGTTGTAGACATGATTTCTGATGTGCAATGTGCCAAACCTCCATGCCCCAAGACCACTTTGGATCAGTCAACACTATCATGAGGGATTGAGGGACCAAAGACACATGTTTGAAGTTTTACGGCAGAAGCATGAGGTTTAAGATTTGAGGAACCAAATCTACTCTTAGCCAATAAATTAGTTGTTAAAATACATTTTTTTTCATTGAAATTGTGATATCTCTAACAAATAAAGAGAAGTTTTGGGCATTGTAGGTGAAAATCCATGCCAGAAATAGATCAATCAAAATAACTTGGTGATACTTCTCATACCTGGTTAATAAGCAATCAGACTGCAGAGGAGGCAATTCTAAATTCATAGTGCTCCCTTCGCCATAAATTTTTTGATGAACACCTTCACCACAAAATAATGCTACACAAAATCCACATATTTGTATACCGGCTAGGAATGCAGACCCGAAAGTAACAGACAATCTGAATAGCTATGAATAGGTAAAGTTAAGTTACCAGCAGGA
Source organism: Alopecurus myosuroides (assembly GCA_028641055.1). NCBI lineage: Eukaryota > Viridiplantae > Streptophyta > Magnoliopsida > Poales > Poaceae > Alopecurus > Alopecurus myosuroides. The sequence continues at coordinate 198,330,151 of CM054063.1, read as the reverse complement.
AACTCAAACTATCACCCTTAAATCTTGTAGAGCGAGAAAACAAATTTCTACAAGATACTGAATTTTCATATCAAAAAGTGGCCAGAGCCACATATACAGCAAGTGTTTTGGGGGGCAGGGTACATAGATGTTACAGCAGGGTGTGGGTAGGGTAGCAATAAGGCGGCCTATTTCTAAGGTAACCGAGCCACAAGGCAACAGAGTTATGCGCAATGAAGCAACAGAGTTCTGCACAGCTGCAGGGAGGCAGGCTTGCCAGAGTCTAGCATTGTTGCCAAACATCTGCAGGAGGAGACGAGGTCAGGGCGGCTGCTCCCTGAAGGCCACTGCATTGCGGTGCTTCTAGATATTCCAGAAGCAGAGGAGCATAAAGGTGGAGGCAGTCTCCCCGCTTCAATTGCAGCAGGGGCGTCACCCTGCGGATGCTGCTTGGTGCCTTTGACAATAGATAATCGAGAAACCACATGGTCTATCGGCCGAGAGTTACCCCCTGTGTTGGGCCAATCACTATGTCAGATCTCCTGATAGGAGGCACTGAAAAGTGCCTCCTATTGACTCAAAACTGCCTCTAAATCTTTTCTAAGGCACAAATAAAAGTGCTTGATATAGCTGTGTTGGGAAATGTTTTTGTAGGCAGTTTTTCTAAACTGCCTTTAAAAGTTTTTTGAGGCAGTTTTCAAACTGCCTCCAATATGCATTGGTGGCACTATTAAAACCGCCTCCACAATTGATCTCGGGCATTTAAAATAGTGCCTCCAATACACATTTGGGGCAGTTTCCAAAGTGCCTCCAATATTCATTTGGAGGCACTTTTCAAACTGCCTCCAATTACCTTTTGGAGGCACTTTTGAAACTGCCTCGAAAAATTGGTAATTGGAGGCAGTTTTAAAACTGCCCGCAAATATATTTACTGGCATTTTCAAAAATGCCTCAATATTCATTTGGAGGCACTTTTCAAACTGCCTCCAATTACCATTTGGAGGCACTTTTGTATCTGCCTCCAGAAATGGTAATTGGAGGCAGTTTGAAAACTGCCCTCAAATCAACTTACTGGCAGTTTCAAAATTGCCTATAAATCACAGGCATAAACAGGTTTCACAGCTACTCAAAACAGGTTTCATAATGCAATCAAAACATCCAGTTTCACATCCAGTTTCATAGTTATATCACAGTTTCACAGTTATGTCACAGACTATATCACAATGCAATCAAAACATCCAGTTTCACAGGCATAAACAGGTTTCACAGTTATATCACAGACTATATCACAATGCAATCAAAACATCCAGTTTCACATCTATATCAAGTGAAGCATTCACAGTACTATATCAAGTGCATCCAACATTCACAGTTCCAACATTCACAGTTTCAAGTGCACTGTGCATCCATCAACATTCACAGGCATGTACAGGAAGTTATAGAACAAGATGCGCAAAGAGATTTCAAATGCATAAATAGAATATCACCTTGCTATGTGCTGGAAGTTTCAGATGAATCCAATCGAGTCCATTTCACTATCTATTAATTTTCGACTTGGTTTCCTTGTTCTCTTAACTGGTTGCTGTGAGGCACAGGCCTCATTTGGGTGTTGTGCATCTTGATATAGCTCCTCAGGCTGCTGTGAGCACTGAGCTTCTACCCGATGCTTCTTCTTGAGTTTTTTACTTGAACACTTCACCGATGTATGCTCTGCCACTTGTGAGTCCTCCACATCATCTTCCCGCTGGTCTGCCATCTTACTAGCTTGGGAGTCATCTACTTCATCCTCATGTTGGTCTAGCATCTGGGAGTCTTCGAGCACGTTCTTGAGCTTTCTAGTCTTGACCTTCGTATCATCTACTAAGTGATCTTCCTGCTCCTCTAACTGGCATTTCATCGGTGTTGTGAATCCTCTCTTCTTTGTCTGCATTGCTGGAGGCTGTTTTTTCTGTATTGATGCACTGGTGGAGGCTCTGTTTTCAATCCTTTCTTCATAAATAGCTTCCTGCTACTGCTGTGTGTTTCTGCCACTGTCTAGCAAAAGTCTCATCTTTTGTATCTTTTCTTCCCCTTGTTTACTGACTTTGTAACCATTCTTTGCTAGACGGTGATATCTATTTGCTGCCCGCTGCTCAAGTGTTAACACACGCCCATCATCTCTTTTCTTGACCACACTTAGGTGTTTAGCCAGGATTTCTGTCACACTTCTTGGATGTTCTTCAGTGTTCACCTGCATAACAATTTGGCTTTTACTACATTGTGTTGACAGTACATTCTTGCACTATAACAATTTGATATCCGAAAAGAAGTCAACCTATGCAATTACTTGTATCCATAGTGTTATAAAAGAGATAATGCAAGCAACAATAAACAGTTGTAAGACCAAATATATAGCATGTAATTACAACACAAGATAAGCAAATTCTATCTAGAAAGATCCAACAAATAATAAGCCCTATCTAGAAGATCAAATACAGAGCAAGATGCAGAGAGCAAGATGCAGTATAACAATTTGATATCCGAAAAGTTTACTTACGTATAACTTTGGCCATGGAATAGTACGTGCTCCAGCATTTCCCAACAATTTTATTCTTCCCAGTGGGTGAGGTAATTTTGTTGTACAATTGACAACCATGTCCACCGTGACTTCATAATAAAGCCCTTTGTCACTCTGAACAGTTCCAATAGCTACAATGGCATTGCTTGTTGGTGAATTTAATTGAACACTCATCCCAGGTTTTATTACGAGGAACGCGCTCTTTTCATTCCTCTCCTTGAACTTGTGCAAATGCACATTCTCCTCTTCCATTTCAATCTTGGGAATCAAGCTTCCGTTGTTATGCTACATTAAGCAAACATTACTTAGTACAACTGGTATATAAGTAAAGTACATAGCTAATTCTATTCAAATTTATCTTTGTTCCTAACCTTTTCTAGCAGCTGCTTGAATGTTTGCTTTCGTGCAGGCTCTTCCTTATTCTGCATATGGTTATGTTGTACAGTTGGGTTCGGATCATCAGTTGGCTGGGTAGGTTTCATTAAGTTAGCACGCAATGTTATCGAGTCAATGACATTCACATTGAATTTTACATCAAGGAAAATACCTCGTGTGCATTATATGTTTGAACTCCAGTGGCTTCACAACCTTGAGAATCCAGTGGCTTCACAACCTTGAGTTGGCTGTCCACTTCTTTAGAATCCAGTGGCTTCACAACGTTGAGTTACCATGCATAGCACATATTAGCAACCTATTAGCCAGTTGTTCGAACTGAACATCAAGTAGATGACTCACAAGCTAGTAAAAAGTGTATTATTCAACTTGTACCTTTTGTGGAAAACCACCCAGCCCTGCTTCGAAGCGAACGAGAGCCTGGCTCAGTCTCTCTTCCAAACTCTCATGTCTTGCCGTCAGTTTATCGATCGTCTGCTTCAACTCCCTGTTCTCCAATCTACTTTCATTCAGTGCAACCAAAGCCTTTTGCAGTTGCTCTGATCCCTTTCCACCAACCACCAGCCCCTGACCATGTCTTGTGCTCTTTGCTTTTGGAAAAACTAAATAGTACACATCATTCTCATGTGCTCCTTCACCCACAAGTTCTGGTTTCTCCTGGAATTTGGCATTTATTTCTTTCTGCAAATTGAAAGAATAACTTAGTACTCTATAGTCTGGAACAATACGACAGAATATAGGGATATAGTTTCAAACTTGTACTTACAATTTTTCCTTCTGCAAAAGAATTGACTGCAACCCCTTTTCTTGTTGTGTGAGTTATTTTGTACAACTCAGCCCTCCCAATTTTTCGACCTTCTTGAATCTCCTGTGTAAATAAAGTTTGAACAGAAACTACTGAGTGTACTATTTATGTTTGTTACAATGTAAATTGACAGATTAGAATAAATAATATCATGCTTGTACCAATTGATCTTGGACGACAGCAAAACTCCTTGATCCTGCACTATGGACAGCATTTAGCTGCTTAGTTCTAGCTCCATAATTGAGTTCACTCAAAGCCTGCATTCATAAATGTTTTCCATGAACACATTGTAAGTCCACTTGTCGACTAGTCAGACTAATGTTTCAGACTGTTCCTAAGAATGTTAGTCGACTAGCATTTAACTACTGTTTTCAGGGTGATTGTTCATAGTACCTTGGATCTACCAGTCTTCCAGTGTTTCACCAACCATTCCCACTGTTCATTTGGAATTCTGCCCTTACATCCGCTTAGCATGTTTTCAACTGTTGATTTTTCAGACTTGTAATACTTCCTCTTCAAAATGCATTTAAAATCCTTCCACTTCTTGCTAGCAGATTTTAGAACCCAAGGCTTGTACAGTTCATTAATTTCAAAGAAACCCTGCAGTACATTTATTATTCAGTGCAGACAGTTTGTATAATTTGACAAAATTGAAAGGAGTACAAAAAGGATGTAGAAAAAAGGATGTAGGCAATACCCGCAGAGTTTCCCATAATTTTTCCTTTTGACATTTAGGAACCTTGCTCCAGTTTGTAGCAGCTAAGGACACTTCTTTCCCTTTTACCAATGTTCCGATGAAATTTGTCAAGTCACTAGTTCTAAGACCACATGGCTGTCCCAGATGATTGAACTCAAGCCTGATTTTGGAGTTTGGATCATAAACTTTCCAGAATCCCTTCATATCAGTTGGCCCTCGACCTCTTTTCTTTTTCAGTGTGTCTGCAACGTCTAAATTCAATGAACTAAGATAAATACATTGAATTATGCAATTCAACATACAAGATAGCAGTGTTAAGTAAATGCAGTGCACTGCTCCAGTTTGCTAGTACCTTCTAAGTTTCCATCCTCAAATCCTTCATCGTCGACTGCTGCAGTAGCTTCTCCTTGTGGTTCTTCATCCTCTTCAATCTCTGGAACTTCTTCCTCGTCGCTCTGTCCATCTTGTTCTAAATACTTGTCATCTTCACTCCCTTCATCTTCTTGCATTCTGTAGGTTGTTCCTTCCTGAAAGTACAAAGTACAGACTCTTTAGTACAGCAGGCATGCAGCATATATTAGTTTGCAGCTTCAAGTTTACTCACATTTAATTTATAACTTGTTGTGCATGGAGCATATTTCAGTGATCTTGAATAGTGCAAATCATCTCTACTGCTAGCAACTTGCTGTTGCACTCCTAGTTCAAGCAACCTTGAATTAACCTCATTTAACCTTCTAACCTGACTGTCAATAGGTACTGCTCCTGCAAGAGAAGAACAACTTTATTAGTTAGTTATCAGCAAACTTAAGTATTGAGCATCACATATTAACTTGAATGGAGCACAGAGAAAAGAAGTATGTACCAATAATTAATTAGTCAATGATATTATTTACAGGTTATAGGATCCATCTCAATCACATCTTGCACGTAGGGAAGACAACAGAATTCCATTTAGCATCTATCACATCTTCCACGTAGTACACTTGTGTTGCTTGGCTAGCTAATATAAATGGCTCAGACATCAAGTCATTCCCAGCAACCAGTTCACTGAAGTTGATTTGTGTTACTTCAAATATATCCAAATATCTGACTCCAACATTATTAGCCCACTCGCACTTGAACAATATCATACTAGTTTGGTTCAAGTAATTCAACTCTATGATTTCTAAAATTTTGCCATAAAAACTTTTATTGTTTATCTTGACATGCACCCCATCGCACTGTGTGCTTTTTCCCTCTGCATATTCTTTCGTATGAAATACACATCCATTGATCCTATAGCTGTTGTATGACTTAACCATGTGGTAAGGCTTTTGAGCTAGCAGCCTTTCTTCTTTTGGTATGTCTATACCTTTACTTATCAAGGACTGTATGTGATCAGCAAACCAAGAGTGGAATGTGCTCTGATGCTCACTTTCTATTTGTCGTACATTTTTACGTCTACTACCAGTCAGAAGTTTCTTGTGTTCATTAGTATAGCATGCAATCGAAGGATAGTTGAAAAGAACACATCTCTGAGCCTGTGACCATGAAACAAAGTCTAGTTCTCTAGTACTGAATGCAGACTGAGGCTTCCCAAGTCTTGTCAAGTACTGATATTCTGCTGTATACTCTGTTACACTAACTCCATCATCAGGCCTAGTAGCCTTGTTGAATTTATTCCTTCCACCATGCACATACCTAGAGCAGAAAGTCAAACACTCATCTAGGACATAGGCTTCTGCTATGCACCCTTCTGGATGGCTTCTCGTCTGCACTGTATCCTTCAACTTGCCAACGTACTGCTCTGTTCTCCACATATTTCTAAACTGCACAGGACCAGCAATCCTTACTTCTGTAGCAAGGTGTACAACTAAGTGCTCCATAATGTCAAAGAAAGTGGGAGGGAATATTTGTTCTAACTGGCATAGAATCTCAGGAGCTTCTTCTTCTAGCTTTTGTATGTCGTCGACAGTGATGTTCTTGGCAGTAACCATTCTGAAATGTTTACTCAGTCTAATTAAGGGCAGAGCAACATCTTCAGGCAATGTTCTCATAACAGCCAGTGGTAACAGCTCTTGGAAAATTATATGGCAATCGTGCGTTTTAAGTCCCACTAGCTTGTTATCTTCTAGCCGTACCTTGTTATACAAGCTCGACGCATGACCATCAGGGAATCTTGCATTCTTTATTAGACGGCAAAACATCTTCTTCTGAACTGGACTCATATAGTGCAAGGCCTGTGGCATCTCTGGCTTTTCTTGCGTTTCATCAACATGTAGGTGGGCCCTGATTTTCAACCGTTTGAGATCACGCCTGGCATTCAAATTGTCTTTGGACCTCTTGTCAACATTCAGTAAAGTGTTCACCACATTGTCGAACACATTTTTCTCGATATGCATTGAGTCCAAGTTGTGCCTTACTAACACGTACGGCCAGTAATCTAACTGAAAGAAGATACATCTCTTTTTAAAAGTGCTTTCTATAGTGTGCTCCTCCTCCATATCACTCACATCATCCTCATCTTCAGTTCTAGGCCTCTTCTTCTTAGCGCTCCTCTTTTGTTTCTGTGTTTTCCCATATGTAGTCTCTATATTTTTTGTCCTCTCTGATATCTCATAACTTGTGGGTTGTAACGGAGGATCCCTTAGTTCATAGGTACCATCAAAAGAATCTGCATCTAATCTGAATGGGTGATCCTCCTCTAAGAATCTCCTATGAGCTAGGTAGCATGCCTTGCGGCCATGCTTCAACCTTATGGAGCAAGTTTCTGTCAGGCAATGAGAGCAGGCAGCGATTCTTTCTCCACTGATGTTACCACGGCCTAACCAATCACTAATTGTCCAAAGAAGAGCAGCATGAACTCTGAATTTTTTCCCAAAATGAGAGTCAAGTACTAGTACACCATGCTTCCATAAAACTGCCAGCTCATCGACAACAAGTTGGAGGTATACATCTATATCTTTCCCAGGCGCTTTTCTACCAGGAATGATTAGTGACAAAATAAAATTTGATTCTTTCATGCAATCCTCTGGTGGGCCATTGTACGGTATCAGCATTACAGGCCAAATACTATAGGAAAGGTTCATATTCCTAAATGGATTGAAACCATCAGTTGACAGACCAAACCTAATGTTTCTAGGTTCTCTACCAAAATCTGAAAACTTTGCATCTAAATTCTTCCAGGCAGGGGAGTCAGCTGGATGTCTCATGCATCCATCTTTTATTCTCTCATCATGATGCCACCTCATCATATGTGCTGTCTTGGTACACAGAAACATTCTGCTAATTCTTTTATTCAGTGGAAAATGCCTGACAACTTTTCTAGCAACTCTACTGATTCTTTTCCCACCAGCTACATGCCTTTCAGTTCTCCATCTGCTAGTATTGCAGACAGGACATGCTTTGGCATTCAGATTGTCACCTCTGAAAACAATGCAGTCATTTATGCAGGCATCATAACTGTCATAACCAAGCCCTATTGCTCTGACGTACTGTTTCGACTTATGATAATTGCTAGGGACAACATGACCTTCTGGCAGAACTTCCCTGAACAGTGCCAAGACATCTTCAATGACAGCAATAGATACCCCCCTCACATTCTTAATGTTCAGCAACCTTATTATGAATTGTATTTTCGTAAAAAATTTACACCCTGGGTACAACTTTTGGGCTCCATCTTCCACTAGTCTTAAGTACTCAACTACATCTTCATCGTCACTGCCCTCACTCCCCTCTTCAGATCCTAAAGAGCTATTGTCGTACATTCCAAATCCATCTAACAATAGTTGTTCAACTTCATCTTTGTTAATACAAGGCTCATCCGTGTCAGAGTTAATTGGGGGTTCATCTTGACATCTATTTGGTTTGCTAGTTGGTAAAGACCCGTGCATTGACTCTCCATGAAAAAACCATGTGCTGTAACCATGCATAAAGCCATCACAGATAACATGATCTTGTACAGTATCTACATCTAGCCAGAATCGGTTGCCACAGATTTTGCAAGGACATAGTATTGTGTTGTCTTTTGCAGAATTTTTAGATGCAAACTCTATAAATGTGCCCACTCCATCGACAAACTGCTGACTAGACCTTGGTGCTTCCAACCAAGTCTTATCGATTCTAGATTTGGTTGCACTATCTACATCATAGCAGATGTACATCATGTCAGCACACAGCATATGATAAGCAATGTATCATTTGGAATTAAAAACACCTGTACTGAATAACACACTTTATTTCACAATGATAGTAAAAACAAAATGGAAATAAACAAACACTCCCTAGCACACTTCATGAAATAAACAAACAACATAAAAACTTATTGTGATTCCCAACGCCCACTATCTCAATGCCTACCACTCCCTAGCACGCTTCTTAACTGAGTTGCAGTACAGAGAGAAGAAACCCCTCTCGTACACATCTAGACGCCTATAAATCTCGTAAGCAGCATACGCATCCCTAGCAGCATATTCTATGTGTTTCTGTGACAGGGGTGTATTCTTCCACATTTCGTGCTCCTTTTCGCCAAACCCCTCCTTCATGTTCCTGTAGTACTCATCTATCACAGCTGCAGCAACATCCTTCAGTCCTTGCTTCTTGGTTCGTGGCTTCTCGTTGTCAGGGTCTCTCCAGATGCGCTGAATGTCCTTGTATACCATAATACTAAATCCAGATCTACCCATGACTTTTCTATCATTAATAATGTCAAAACCAGCAAAAGTTAATTTCCAATTGTGCAAGAAGGCATAGAGCATATCACTAGGTTTATCAGCGTGGCACGCGTGATAAACCAAGCACTCATTGCCCACACACAACTGGAGAACAGCAACCTTCTGAGGGAAGACATAAGATCCGCGGCAACTGGTGTACTCCACGTCAACTCCTATGATCTTCCTCTTGGCAGCATCAAGCAGAGCGTTAACCTTCTCGAGCCACTCATCAACGTTGTCAGCCTTGTTGGTGTAGACCACGTTAAGCTCTGTGGTTCCATGACAAGGAACTTTGTGTTCATGGCAGAAGTCCATGATGTTGGAGCTCTGCATAGTGGGGAGGGAGCAAGGGGAAGAGGAAGAGCGATACAAGAGAGGAAGAGCAATACGTGAGATGCAAACACCCTGTTTATTTATAAGAGGCAAGCAGGGGAGTCGCTTGAGATAAGATAAGGACAATTTATTTTTCGCAACAACACTAACAGTAATGATAACAACCCTATAAAAATGCTAACAACCAGGGTAGTCGATGGGATATAAGATAATGACAACTTAATTTTCGCAAGAGCACTAACAGTAATGATAACAACCCCATAAGCACGCACTTGTTTTACGTAATTCCTTAACAATGCTTATTTTACAGCAAATAGTTTTAATTTAAAAACTAACAAACACTTGCAAGCAAATAAAGCAATCAACTAATTGTACAAATAATTGTTAGCACTTGCAAGTAAAGCACTTACAAGCACTTGGAATTAGCACAAAATATATCTGAAACAATGCATCAGTTCAGAAATAAAGCAATCATCAGTGCAATTTTTATCATAGACAACTATGGCATTCAATAGTTGCAAACAATGAGTAGTTAACTGAATATGAGTACAAAAAGGTATTCAGTTAAGAGCGTTCAATTAACTACTGCAATCATTCAGAAATTCAGTTAACATTCAACAGAGCAATTCAGTTAACATTTAACATTCAGTTAAGACAACTATGGCATTCAGTAGTTGCAAACCATGATAACAACCAGGGCAATCATTCAATCCAAGCAACCAATCATTCAATGATAAAACTCCTTGCAATGGGCACAGAGATACGGACCTCCTTGCGTCGCTGGAGGCAGTTGTTGTGGACGACGAAGGAGAGATCTCGTCGGATTCATGGGCGGCGGAGGAAGAGATCTCTCCTTCGCGGACGAGCGTGGCGTTGGAGCGCGGCGTTGAGGAAGAGGAGGCGGTGGATCTCCGTCGTCAGGGACTGCGTCGTTGAGCGTGGAGGCGGCGGTGGAGTTCCGCCGTGAGGGAGCACAGTGGTGGAGCGCGACGGTGAAGCGTGGAGGCGGCGGTGGAGCGTGGAGGTGGAGCGTGGAGGCGCCGGTGGAGGCGCCGGATTGGAGCGCGGCGGAGCGGAGCGCGGCGGTGGAGCGTGGAGGAGGGCGTGGAGCGCGGCGGTGGAGCGCGCCGGATTGGAACGCGGCGGTGGAGCGCGGCGGAGCGAGTGGGGAATAGATAGAATCTAGGGATTCGATTCCCCTTTCAGCTGAACGTGCGAGTGGACCTCTGACAGGGGGTTAAGTGAGAAAAGATGCGGACGTGGGAGGATATCCTTTCGCAAGAAAAACTGCTATGAGGGTTTTTACGAAAAACTACCACGCGATACTATAACTAGTGACGAACCGGTGAGGCCGTACCTTTTCGCCACTTCACTCACTCCGCTTAGGGTTTCTCACTCCACTCCGCTTAGGGTTTCTCCGCCGCCGTCGCCGTTCTGCCACCGGTGCCGCCTATCTTCCCCAATCGCAGCCTCCACGCCCTCCTCCAGGCGAGTAGTACCTACTGACCTTGCTCTCTAGGAATTTCTGGACTAAGATGTGTACTTAGTAGATCTTGCTCTGTATGAATTTCTTGCTCTGTAGATCTTGCGAGTGGACCTCTGTAGATCTTGCTCTGCAGATCTTGTTCGTTATGCCTTAGTAGATCTTGCTCTGTATGAATTTGTAGATTTTGATGTGTACTTTTTTCTAGATCTTGCCCTGTTGGATCTTGTTCTCTATGATTTTGTAGATCTTGCGCTATACTTGATCTGCTAGTTGCTTGCTAGATTTGTTGGATCTTGTTTTGTATTTGATCTGCTAGCTAGGGTTTGCTATCTGCATCTTGTTTTGTATTTGATCTGCTAGCTAGGGTTTGCTCTCTGCATCTTGCTCTGTATTTGATCTTCTAGATAGGGTTTGCTATCTGCATCTTGTTTTGTATTTGATCTGCTAGCTAGGGTTTGCTCTCTGCATCTTGCTCTGTATTTGATCTTCTAGATAGGGTTTGCTATCTGCATCTTGCTCTGCATTATTGCTGCTTGCATTATCTCTATTCTAGCACTATGGATACAAGTAATTGCGTAAGTTAGTTTTCTTGGATCTTACTTTATCTGTACCTGTTTTACTCGTTAAGTACTTATTTTATGTATTCTGTTGTACTTGAAGCAATGGGGAAGGGCAAGAAGGAACTGATCGTCATCCACGACAGCTCCGACGAGGAGTACAAGCCGAAGCAGGGAAGCAGCAAGGCCTCCTTCCTTTTGGCTGACAGTTCTCAAGAAGAATTCAGTTATCACAAGGATGTGAAGATGAAAAAAGCCCGTACTGATGCCCCTGGCTCTAGTAAGCATAGGAATAAGAAGGTTCCGACAGAAACCCGAATGTTCAGAGGTATGGTAATTATATGGTACACTTAGCGAGCTAATGCACTTACCGTCACGCCTCCCATAGCATTAACAGCCGTACACCATGATATTGTAGGACCTTCTGCTGTGTACTATGGTGGGAAGCAACAGTTTGATGAGACCTGCATGTTTGGGAACGATATGTTCCTGAAAAAGGACCAGCAGGATTACTTGAACGATCTGACTGAAGATTTAGACACCAATGAGAAGTTTTATGTGCACAGGATGACAAACTCCAATGTCATTACTGGAAAGTGCAAACTGGTAATAATCTCAAACCTTAAATTGCAGTGTGTGCTTACTGACTTAACTGTCATTATATTACTAACAAAACTGTTACTAATGTTGACAGGACTTTGGTGCAAAGTACTCGAAGCTCTTCCTTCATGGGAAACTGAAGAAGGAGAGAAGGGTGCAACTGATGTGCGTTAACAGTGACGTGCAGTTTTCTGTGAAGATGAAGATAAAGCAGGGGAAGAACAATGCGATGATGACCTCTGAATGGCCAAAAGCCGTGCTAGAGTATGAAGTCGAGGAAAACGACATATGGTTGTTCGACTTCACGACTAATACAGCAGGTGGCTTGGATGCATGATGATACCACTGGCATGAAGTAAATGCCAGTGGCAATTGAAGAACTTTTGATTAGTTGTATATATGTCTACAACTAACGTCGAACCTGATGAACTTTAATCCCTTTTGTGTTAAGTGGATGTAATCGTTTTAAGACTAGTCTACGTATTAAGTACAACTGTGTATGTCTATATATTTATGCTACCTTACATGTTATGTCAGCTGCTGCATTTGGTTTTTGGAATTCAGACTAGCATACCTTCGATGTCCAGAAGTACACATTCTGGGCATAGGTACCTAGTCGACAAGATGTTTTCGATTTTGTTTGAATTTGTTTTAAATTTTGTTTGATCTTGTTTTCAAAATAATTTGAATTTGGTTCAAACATAATGCAAACTCTTGTCATCTTAAAATATGAATTTGTAGCGAAATATATTGTGGTGTCAACTCCAAATGTAGTGAATCATTATGGAATTCAGACTAGCATACCTTCTATGTCCAGAAGTACACATTCTGGGCATAGGTACCTAGTCGACAAGATGTTTTCGATTTTGTTTGAATTTGTTTTAAATTTTGTTTGAATTTGTATCGAACATAATACCCTCACATGGGAACTTAAAACTTTTCCTAACCCTCCGAAGGGTTTTTTGGGAAAACCACATAGGTACCCCTAAGCATTCTTGGAAGGGTTTTTTGGGAAAACCACATAGCATATAAATGCCTGCTCTCACCTACCACAGAGCAAACTGCATAACTCCAGAACACTCTAGGTTTCTTTCGCAGAGAAGGAAACACGAAGAAGCCGCCGTCGCACAGTTGAACAGGCGAGTCCATCATCTCTCCCATTCCTAGTCAGATCTATTTTCCCTTCTTCCAGATCTATTTTTCTTGCTATTGTTTTTCACTCTCCCACATTTGCATCTCCCAGATCTTCTTCTCCTCTTTTTGTTTTGTTTGTGTTTAGATCTGCTTATCCTCTTTGCTTCTGCAGATGTAGTGTTACCATGGTTTGTTGTTTAATTTCTTTGGCAACAAGATCTTATGTCTAACAAAGACATTTGTCGACCCAGGGAATGGGATCATGGTGAGTTACATGTCTACCATTTCTTCCAAGCTAAACATTGCAAGATGCTCAGTGTTAATTTCAATCTGTTTTTGTGATTGTTTGCTACCAGGATTAAGTACTGTTTTTCATTTGACAGGAGTTCTCGCACGAATTCACCAGAAACTACCTGATCCATTTACTGAAGACACCCAACTACAGTGACCCTACTGTGAGTTTAGTAGTGAACAGTTCAGAAAGCACAGTGAACAAGTACTGCAGGATTAGGATGATCAAAGAAGGTAAGTCAGCAGTGGTCTGTGGTTGGCCTGCTGTTGTAAAGTCTTTCAATCTGGAAGAGGGTCAAATTATCCTCTTCAAATTCAAGGACGAAAGGCGTGCTCCAGTTGACAAGAGAGATCCATTTGGAGTTGGACTAAGGCTTGTAATGACCGTGCTTATGCCGTACTAGACCTATATGATATGTCTGTGTAATGGTATAACTTGTTTTCAACTATCTAATAAGTAGTACTTTTATGTCTCGTAATTTTACGAAATAACTAGGTTCTGCCTATGAAATGTCTAGTGGTATTTGTACTCAATATTTTTAATAAGCTGCTGTTGCTAGATTGCCTACATTGTTCTGACTTCATAGTCACAACATTGGCATTTAGCAAACATTTGTTCTTTTTGGATCTTACTGATTTTGTTTTTTGAAAGATATTTTAGACTGAATTTGTTAAAACATCGGCTTCTAGACAACCTATTATGTTTCTTTATAGACACAACATTGGCATGTAGCATACATTTGCTCTTTTTAGATCTTACCAGGTGTTTTATTTCTTACTTGGTACCGATTTTGTTTTTTGAAAGATTTTTTCGACTGAATTTGTTAGAACAATCTGAGAAGGCTGCAATGCTAGTACTGTTGTTAAATAATAAAACAATCGCGAATGTTGCATGCAACCAAATGCCAGTTTTTGGCACCTCATATTTACTAAAAAATTCAATTTGCAAAAACCTACAGTTTAAACACGTTGCAATTATTTGACACGTTCCACCTTTTGGACCCCTAGCTTAGACACGTTGCAAATCTTTGACACGTTGCATGCTTTGTGTTTTTTTTGCATGGGCCCACGCATACACGAGGGGTCTCATCGGTTACCCACGAGGGGTACCGTTGTCTCCTCGGTTTACCCACGATTTGTACCGTGGTCGTGGGACGCGAAAAACGAGGCGTTGATCCCTTTCTCATAAGGGAACCACCCCCGAGCCTTATACCATTTTATATTCACGGTTCCTCTCTTTTACTTGCGTTCCTCTCTCGGTTCCTCTCTCGGTTACAGTGTAAGTTCATCCTCTCTGCTTTCTCTCCCAGTCATCCCTCTGTTTCTTGCGTTCTCTCTCCGAATCTTTCTAATCCCTCTCTGTTTCTGTAGAACCACAAGGAGAAGGATCGAAACAAGAGGGACTCCAGTAAGTTTATACTCTCTCGTATCTTGCCCTAACTGTTTTGTTCTGGTTCTTCATACTCTCTCGTATCTTGCTACTTCTTTTTCCTGGTTTAGGTTTCGAACAGTGAGTTTTGTTCTGGTTTATATTTCGAACAGTGAGTTCTTCATGCTCTCAAATCTTGATCCTTCTCAAAACTTGCTACTACATTGTTTGAGGTTTTGTTTTGGAGCAATGAATGTTGATTGGTACCTCTCAAATCTTTGCTTATTCTTCATGCTGTCTAAAATCTGTGCTTATTCATGCTGTTTTGGTGAAGTGAGTGCTGACATAGTTGTTTTCCCTCTCTATCGCCTTCTACATCAAAACGTAACGATTTTTTTGCGTTCTTCGGACCTTTCTTTGTGCTTAGGGTTACAGATTAGGCTCAAATCTTGGACCTTTCTTTCGTACTGTCTTTTATCTATTTCGTCACTTTTTAGGGTTACAGATTAGAAAATAACGGTTGTCGGTACTGTTTCTATTTTGAACAAACGAATCGTGCCTCGAGGTATAATATAGTGTTGTCCCTTCTACAGGTGTGGACAACCCTGTCCACTTGAACAACCGATGCCCCATATGTTCCCAGCCAGAATGGAACTGTGGAAGGAGTGACAGACGTGCAGTCTGTTTTGAATCTGTCATGATGCCAGGATACACTGATGGAGAGGTGGCATCCTCTTGCAATTCCTTTAACAAAATCAATTTCTATGTTCGAAACAACATGTTTTCTAACGGATTCTTGACTGTACAATGTAGAGTGTATCCTGCAAGGGAAAGATCAAACTTGATAAGTTGACTCTGAAGAATTGGATGCTAGCAGAATACAAAGGCCGCATCTTTGACATGTATGTCAACAAGACAAAGGACAAGACAGTCATTTGTGGACCATTCTGGAGGTCATTGGTAAGAATGTTTGAGATTGAAGAAGGAGATATTGTAAGCTACAAACTTGAAGAAAAGAATGACGAAGAAGAGATGGATGAAGATGAAAAGGAAGATTGGCAGAATATGGTGTTGTTCACTGTTTCGGTCTACAGGGTGGTGAATAATGTCAGACAGCAGAAGCAAGTTTACGCGGATCTAAGTAAGTACTTGCTGGCATTACTTGGTTAACAATTACTCGCTTACTTCAGTTGTACATAATAGATTTAGTGTTAACAATTACTTGCTTACTATTAAGTTGGACTGATGTGAACTATACTGACGTGTCGTTGTCCTGATGTAATGATGTGTCCTGTCGTAATATTATTAACCTGGTATACATATATGAGTATACTTGACATTAGCTGTCAGAAATTATGTGTCCTACTCTGGTTTCTTGAATGTCTTTTAATATATTTGTGTGATACATATACAGGGCTACGTGACGTTGCACCGTGCATCAGGTTGGCTTTACATAATGTGGTTTTCACTGACATCGTTCGTGTCAGTGAAGATCACATGAATTCTGTACTGTTTCAACTATACAGGATTAAATGCTCTGCACCTGCTGATGAACTTGGAGAGGATGAGTTCTATGTCAAGACTTCTGACAGAAGGTATCTGGTGCATAAAATTGATGCACAGAATGAGGACGCAGTTGGCCTGGTGAGTACTGCACTTGAGTATGCATTGCTAACATTTCAGGTTGTACCGGTGAATCGATACTAACTTCTTGTATTTCTATTTTATGTCAGTTTGTTCCTCGTGAACTGCTAGATGAGTACGAGTACGACCCGAGTTTTGGGACGTCTCTACTGTGGAAAAGAGGTCTCGAGCTGCCGATTCAAGGTATGTACCACATCTGGGATGGACGTCTTCACTTTGGATTTGGAATAGAAGATTTGGTCGCTGATGAGGAGATGGTAGTAGACCAAACTACAGTCATGGTGAGGGTGTATCCAAGCGGCGATTCGCTCCGTCTTGACCTTCTCGACGTGATCAACTGATCAGCAATTCACTCCGTCAATCCAATGATACTGGTTTCTTTTGGTTGTGATGAAATGTTTAGTACGCTGCTTTCTAGATGGACTGTCCTTTTGGATGTTGACCTAATTCGATCTGGTTGTTAGTAAGTTGACCAAACTGTTTAGTATGTTGGATCACTGTACTTTTGTAATGTTGCTAATATGTTTCCGGTCGAGAATTTGGTTGTTCACTAGTAAGTTTGAATCGCTGTCATTTAGGTTTTAATCTTCTGCTTTCATACTGAATTCGGAGGCACTTTTAAAAGTGCCGCCAAAAGTCCATTGAATTCGGAGGCACTTTTAAAAGTGCCTCCAAAAGTCCATCGAATTGGAGGCAGTCTCCAGAGTGCCTCCAAATGGGCTACAATTGGAGGCACTTTTGAAAGTGCCTCCTAATGGGCAACAATTGGAGGCAGTTTCAAAAGTGCCTCCAAATGGGCAACAATTGGAGGCAGTTTCAGAAAGTGCCTCCAATTCGATCAAGTATTTGAGGCAGTATTCGAAAAAGTGCCTCCAAAAAATGGTTTAAACGAGGCACTTTTGAAAGTGCCTACAAAAGGACGATTAGGAGGCACTTTTCCAAAGTGCCTCCACGAAAGTGCCTCCTAACCGAGGATGTGGCATAGTGAATTGCCTGGAACTCGAAGAAACCACATGGTCTATCGGCCGCTGATTGAACATTGAAATTGAACCAGTGAAGGTGACGTGGATTTTTTCCGAGATTGCGGAGATCAGATGGTTGTGATATGTTTTTCTTGTTTGTGCTACCTGGGACTAACCAATTGGATAGGCTCCCTGTTTCCCCTCTAATTAAATATTAGCCTTAAGTTATGGATCCAACAGTCAATATAATTTGGGTGATGTGGATTAATCTATAGTTCCTCGAAAAATCCCCTTATGTTTCTTTTAGTGTATAATGGATGTTTCATCTCTGGTTCATTGTATTTCAAGTTCCATCTGAATTGCCAAGTCAACTCAATCAGAAGTTGATGACCAATTCCTTGCACTGTTGGCATTCATCGTTCTTTAATGCCCCTTTTTTTTGGTAAGGTGGAACTGGTGTACTGAATATGAACAAGTCAGTTAAAAAATAAAGAAAAGTCAAAGCCAGATGTTAGCAGTCTCCGATAAACCATAGCCGCCACCTCGAAATCATTCCATCCTGACGTAGGGTAGGCCTCGTTTCTTTCTTTGTCATCTTGGTTAATTTACGATAGGTTTGAGATCGATTTTTTTCCAAGTTTCTCTCCGTATGCTGTCCTGTCCATGGCAAGGCCGCAACAATCGTGATACGGCCTCTCTCTCGACACGGCTGGTCAATAGACTATTGAGACAAGTTTATCAAGAATATGGAGTATCCTATCTTGTGATATAGTGTTCACTTGAGGGTTTCTCCTCCGCTTTCTTCCACCTGCGCTTTCGTCACCGGCCATCCAGACCAGTGACTTCAGATGTTCGACCTGCCAAGTTTGGGGTGATGCCCTAGCCGATGTGCCTTCACCTTTCGCAGGGTCCGTTCACTACAGGTTTCAATGGACCTCGGATACTATACCAG
This sequence comes from Alopecurus myosuroides, assembly GCA_028641055.1. Classification (NCBI taxonomy): domain Eukaryota; kingdom Viridiplantae; phylum Streptophyta; class Magnoliopsida; order Poales; family Poaceae; genus Alopecurus; species Alopecurus myosuroides. The sequence continues at coordinate 198,311,701 of CM054063.1, read as the reverse complement.
CTTGTGTGTAACCTGTTGTGGTGCGTTTGCGCACAATGAATTCCTGATGGATTCTTTAGGATTGTGTGTGCATGTAATGCCCAGTCAGATGTGACCTCCTTCTCAGGTTTGAATGGTTTTATTTATAGTGAAGTGTTTCTTCCACTTTGGTCTTGTTTTATGCTCTGTTTTGTCAATGGAATTCACGATGTCTGTAAAAAACTCCATGATGCTGCCGTCTCCAGGCGCAGTTAATAACAAGGAAGTATATGAGTGTGATTAGCAAAGCAGATACAATTCAGACTTTGTTTGATTTTCTCAATTTTTGGTTGATTTCAGCCAATCTCAAGGAAAAGAATTGGTCATTGGTCTTACATCCAATGGCTGAGAGGTAGTACGTCACATGATAAATAAGAAGGTTATCCTACCTGGAACTAATCAATGTCTCTTCTAAAAAACTCCATGATGCTGCTGTCTTCAAGCCCAATAGCATGAAGGTATAAGGCAAAAGTATATATATATGTATATCGGTCAAAATATCTCGATTAGACTTGACTACATGAGTTAAAGCCAAAGCTGAGACAATCCAGACTTTGTTTATTTTTCTCAAATCTTGTTGAATTTCGGACAAACTCAATGAAACGACTTGGTCATCACTTGACTATCTGCAAACCAAAATATTCAATGGCTGAGAGCAGTACGTAGGTCACCTCTTGAATAAGGTGTACCCGGCCTACCTAAGATTAATTAGTGTTTATGCAATCATATATGCAACGCTCATATCAAATTGGCGCATGCAGCATATATATATGTACGGCATTGCTCATTTCGTTTCGCCCGGTGCCATTTCGCATTTGCCATAGAGTTGTTGTGTCAATGGCGTGGATTGTTTTCTTTGTATTAGCAGCCACAGCAGTTCATGTCGCCGGTCAGCAAGGTAAACAAATTTCGTTCACCTGAAGTTCATCGATCGTAGCTCCGTATGATATATATGTCCATGCAGCACTGTAAAGCATGTTGATATTACATACATCACGAACTGAAATAGCTTCCAACCAGGTTTTCTGAGCATCGACTGCGGCCTGGACGCCGCGTTCAGCGGCCGCAGGGACACCTACACTGACATCGCCTACGTCTCCGACAGTCCGTACGTCGACGGCGGGGAGAACCACCGGGTAGCCGCCGATCATGAGAGCAGCGCTGGCGGCGACACCTCCCTGCTAACGCTGAGGAGCTTCCCGTCCGGCACACGGAGCTGCTACACGCTCCCCACCCGGAGCGGTGTCAAGTACCTTGTCCGGATGGAGTTCCTGCACGGCAACTACGACGGCCGCAACAGCTCCACGCTGCAGTTCGACCTGCACCTGGGAACTAACTACTGGGACACGTACCAGAAAGGGGGCTACTGGTGGTCTGAGGCGGTGTTCGTCGCGTGGGGGAGCTGGGCACCGGTGTGCCTGGTGAACACCGGCACCGGCACGCCGTTCGTCAACACGGTTGAGCTCAGGCCGCTTGGGGCGTCGCTTTACCCGGGCGTCACCATCAACGAGTCCATGTCCGCGTATGACAGGGGGAATATGGGCTCAAACACTTATATCCGGTACGTTTGATACTCTGTATTTCCCGGTAGGGAACACTACTGGTTCACCTTTTTCCCCAAAATGTTATCTGTTCACTTAACGGACGGGGATTTTTTGGCTCTCCCGGAGAAGCCTTTATCTGTACCAGTGCTGAATGCGTGGAGATTGTGTGATTTATTGAGGGGAAACTGATTAAATTTGAATAGATATTGGAAACTATACGTAAGTACATGGCCAAGGAGAATTGATGATCTTTTACATCCTGGTATGACCTCAAAGCCCTCAAAGGATAAGAACATGGGAACCCACTAACAAAGAGGGTTTTATTTTTTGTGACACTAGAGGAAATGCACAGGAACATGAATTTACTACATAATATTGAACTAAGTAGTATGAATTTTAATGTCCTGAAATTCATTATTTGTTAATATGAAAAATTCACTTTACATGGAGGAAACATAATTTCCGGGATTGGATAATTTAATTTTTAGATTTATATGATGGAATTATCACCGGACCCTGCCCCAAGCGGGAGCTACTGCACCGGACTGCCATACGATGGAATTATCAGTATTCCACTTAATTTTGTATTTGGAACATCCTTAAAATCATAAAATATTTTTTAAAATAATTCATAATTAGTATCACCAAATTCTTGGTTATCTAGAAGATGTAATTTCCTAGAGTAAATATAACAATGTCTAGGAATCGATAACAATGTCTAGGAATCGATATCAATCAATGTTTAGTTGCTCTTTTTATGCTTTCTTTCAATGGTTGATTCATGTATCAACCCTCTCTGATCCGTGATATGGCACGTGTGGATTTTTTTTTTAATAAAATACATATGCATCAATTGATGCAGAAGCTGAGGTATAACCTTATTTCGAAAGAAAAAAGGAATTGCTTATTTGAATTCTTCCTTTTCCACCTAAAATATGAAAATCACTAACTTTTAATTGTATAGGATTAGTTTGAAAATCATCAATTTTCTTAGAAGAACACATAGTTTCCTAATTAGATAACTACATCACGAATTAGTATCATTAAATTAACGGAGTATACTTCATTTAGTACAACATAGTTACTTCTCATATACAAATCATATATACTCATATAAATACTGAATAGGGAAGGAATGCATATATGTTTAGCTGGTGGAATATGAACGAGGGGAGCACATGTGTGCTACTATACATTTATCTCAACTTCGCCTCTTGGGTTATCGTATCTAGAGCACGTCAACTCGACTTGGTTTGAAAGACGTGTCTACAAGGTTCTAAGTGACTCCATCTAACCCCCCTTCTTCTAAAACGTAGACCAAGGGGGGAATGATCTCTCCCTTGATTCTACGTTGTTAGGTAGATGAGACACCCGATTTATTCGAGTATTCCTGGGCCGAGACTCGATTTTTCGAGTATGCCGCATCTGGAACTCGAACCCGGGAGGGCTGGCGCACACTCGCTACCTCTTGCCACTGAGCTAGCACTCAGTTCTCAAAACTCTCTCATCTTCTTGTTTATCCATTTCATTGATCTTTGTAATCTTGTTTCATCGATCTTGCTTCAATCTTCTTGGCAATAAATAACGTTTTGTTTCGTAAAACAAAATCATACAAGTAGGTTATGTGTTCAACATGGATAAATACATAATATGTGTAAAGAGATAAGTATATATGTTACTTTTAAAATGTTGTACTTTTTAATATTATGATTCAAAAATATACACATATGAAATTCACAATATATTCCCCATAAATGAAGTTTTTATAAATTTTAATTTTTTATAATTTATTTTTGCATTATAAAACCAGCTAAGGACTAAAGTTCTCCAAATTATGATAGCTTATAGGGATCAAGCAAGCGTGAAAAGTTTGGAGGAGAGGGATAGAATGAGCCAAAAGACAACAATTAAGTGAAATATGGATTCTTGTTCGTTCTCATGCTATGGTTCTTTATTCTTTCTTTATATTGATTCTACGTACGGTTTGAAGTTCATCATTCAAACAAGACTTTAGATGTATATTACGGTCAAGTAAGAATTTCAGAAGAAAAAAAAGGAGTGACGAGTCATTTGTATTTACATTTATTGAAGTTAAGATTTATTCTTCAAAGATTGGGCGTTGATGTTCCCTAGAAAAGTTCGTTCTTCTCCCCATAATCGTGCTTAATTGAATCTACTGATCAATATATAATTACCAAATAACATGTTTGTGGGACTCACACCCATGAGATTTTCCATGAAGTGCATGGAGAATGTGCACCCTCAATACTAGGTTTTATTTGATGTTGATCGTCAACGATTGGTAAGCAACCAATTTTACGATTGTATATATACATAGATATAAAAGAGGGAGCAAGATGTGATCAAATTGGTTTTAACCGCGATGACAATGATGTTGGACAAGCCCGGATCCCTCCTAGGATGATAACCCTACTTTTTTATTGATATCAAGAGATATTAAAGAGGGGTGTTTTGAGAGTATACATGGATCTACCTATCGAGATATTTCGTTGGTTTGGATACAACGGGGTTTACTGAGGTATTGATTGGAATATGCATCTTTAGGATTTCTACCTAGGAAGAGGTGGGCTCCTAGGTTATTAAATCCGCATGGAGTAGTGTCTTGTCAGCATGTCTTCTTATACGATAAGTAATCTTATTATTTAGTCATATGATAACTTTCCTTATTAGAAGGATTTTGCATGCTCAAGATTTTCTTATCATTCCAAATATGATTGTGGCATGCACATCTCGAATTCCCTTTATTATACGTGGACACTATTTATCCTTTATATGGTAAGTACATGCCATCATGAGTAGGTAAAATTAGGTTGGGACGGGGCACGAAAGCTAACCTAACAACAGAAATATCTTGGCTAGATGTTTCTCTTGCATTAAAATTCAGTTGGATACTCAGTCCTTATACGTATATAAGGCCACTTGGACTAATATTAGTATTTACAATGCCCAACTAATGTATTGTAAAACCATATTACATAATATATTTTAGTAATATTTATTTGGTGTTATAGATATTGATATTTATGTAGAAAATGTTATCAACATAATTATGTTTGACTTAAGACAAGACTAGTTGAGTGGCCTTGTATACTTGAAAAAAGTGTTAAACATTGCATTAATTTTTCATAATGATGAACTTACCATTTTGCACGAAGGTTTCCTGACGATCCATACGACCGATATTGGGGCCCCAGAACCAGTTCGTTGTGGGCAAACCTTTCGACCCGAATGAATATCGAACAGAAGGACAACTTCACGGTGCCCAACGTTGTTCTTGAGACAGCCGTCGCTCCTGTCAACAATGGCATAGTGCTAAATAGTAATACATGGGAATCGTACAAAAGGTCATTTGTGTTTAAATTCTTCCTACACTTTGCTGACATCCAAAACAGTCAGCTCCGACAGTTCGACATCTACATAAACAACTACCAGGTGTACCAAAACTATAGCCCCTCGTACCTTACCGCTGATGTTGTGTACAATACTGACTGGTGTAAAACTATAGATGGAAAGTATAATATCACTCTTGCAGCCACCAATGTATCCATTCTGCCTCCGATGCTCAATGCATATGAGGTTTACAACGTCATCCCCCATGATACTCCAAGGACGTTCTGCAAAGACGGTGAGATTCCTCCTACCATGAATTATATTTATGCACCACAAGCATTTACTGTCAACATAGATATGAATATTGTGGTTTGTTCCTTCTCCATACTTGTAACATTTGCATGTGTTCAATTTTTTAGCTTTCCATGTCCTTCCTTATTTGAGGAGTATAAAGTATGAAATAACAGCGTGGATGGATGTTTTTTTAGGATTAGATTTCCTATCTAACTCAAGCTAGTTGTATTGACTTCCATGTTGAGTAATAAATCTTTCTTTCATTGCAATAATTTTTTAAACATCCAGACATAAATGTTGGGGCTAATTTTTTTTAGTTTGTATCAATGTATAACACATGCTATTTAGGACAATGTATCCACGATTACTCTTTTTACAAAAAATTGAGACAAAAATATATATTCAAACTATTTTTTAAGAGAAAAGAAATATATTCCTAGATGTAGCTCTTAAATGACACTACTACTTTTGACAAATGTGATGCTTTAGTTTTGTTGTATTGTATTACATTTATCCTATGTGCAATCCCTTGCATTTTTATTATTGCCTTAAAGTACTGTTTTTTTTATGGTAGTATGTTTCTTGTATCACATTGCGCCTAGTAAGTACACTTTATTGATTTCCCAATTTGTACTGCATTAGACACACTGCTTTTTTCTAGGTGGTGAATTACCCTAATTATGTTTATTGTATAGTCTTCTTCTCATAATGCATTACACTAATTACCTTATGTGGGTATTGCCGACCTTAGATGTACTTCTTTTATTTTTTTTCTTAGATGTACAATTAATGTACTATACTATTAATGCTCATTTTATTACTTGATTCTTGTACATCCAACTGCCTAATTTCTTACTAGTTGGGATGTTCCTTTTTTATTTGCAGTGCTCTGATATAATTATGTTTAATATATTTTCTTATCCGCTACCCTAATTGGGGTGGATCTAAGTAGAGCCAAGTGGGGGCCTAGGAACCTACTCAAATTTCAATTCAAGAGGATTTGTTTGAATTTTTACTCAAAATTACCGAAGTTTGTCAAAATTTAGGCAAGATGTGCCCCCATGTTGGTCTGCCCATTTAATAGTAGTATGGTATACTATCTTGTTTCTTAAAGGAAGAATTTTTGTAGCTTAAAATTTATTTCCTAAATTCACACGTTTATGATGCATGTAAAAGTGTCTAAGTTTTTCCTTTGATCAAATTGTTATCTTGAGAAGATGATCAAGCATTTTCTTTCTGACCAATCTTTTCCCTTGCTTTGGGATGACAGTCGATGCAATAATGGCTATCAAACTTGAGTATGGAATAAATAAAAATTGGATGGGTGATCCATGTTTTCCAGACAAATATGCATGGGATGGTGTGAAATGCAGCAACGTAACTAATCAAACTTCAATGATAATATCCCTGTGAGTATTATGTTGATGGTATTTCATGTTGTATGTACAAATATGTAGCATTTTCCTTATATTGGAATGCTAACTATCATGCAGGGATCTGTCAAATAGTAATTTGAGTGGATTGATATCCGATAACTTCACATTTCTCACAGCACTCCAATTTCTGTAAGTATTAGATAATGATGATGACTTTGGGTACTTACAAATTTGTTAAAGATCTATAGACTTTTTCATAACCAACATGTTCCCACCCCAGAGCACTCCCTATTGAAATATGATTAGTGGACCATGGGTAATTATATAAAAGTGCGTACTACTTTCCTTTTATAGATTTATTCGACTATCCATAGCATTCGACATTTCTGTTTGACATGAATGGGCAACCCTTTCCACCTTTAGTGATGAGTGAAGAACCCTAACATGATCCACTTGCGGGGACTTCTATTTGGATATATCATATGTTTGGATTCCATTGTTAGAATTTAAAAAACATCATTGTGTGTGTAAAAAAATATTTCACTTTCTATAGGGATTTGTCTGGCAACAATTTGAATGGCCCAATTCCGGACTCCCTATGTAAAAGGAATGCAGGGTCGCTTGTTTTCAGGTTTGGTTGTCTCTTCTGGTTTCCTTATACGTGAATATGCATTAGGATTGTACTTTGAGTACTATCTATATATTATAAGAAACTAACTATCAAAGTATTCTTATCACACCAGAGTGACACTGACCTGATTATCTCATTTGATTTTCACTATTTCAGGTATGAATTAAAAGATGTGTGCAACAAAAAAATAAATCTTCCCCATTCAAAAAATAGAAAAACTATAATATCTATTTCAATAGTGGTTCCCATGGTGGTAGCGACATTACTTATTTTTTCATGTTTGATATCCAAAAGGAAGAGGAAGCCCAAAAGTGAGTATGCTTGTATCTTTGAAGAACGTCTAATTGACACCATTTATTGTTAACTTTTAAGGCTCACTATATTTAGTGTTATTGTAATATAACTGACAGTTGTGCAACCAGTGAATCCTATCAATGTTCAAGAACCTCATAATGCTTTAATAAGTGCAAAAAGTAAATGGGATCACATGCAAAATACTGAGAACCGACGGTTCACATACAAGGAGCTAGAGAAGTTTACTAACAAATTCGAACGGTCCATTGGGCAAGGAGGATTTGGGCACGTATACTATGGCCGTTTAGAAAACAATACCGAGATTGCTGTGAAAATGCGTTCTAAATCGTCATTACATGGGCTAGATGAGTTCCTGGCCGAGGTAATTTCTCCCCTAGTTGAGAAATATTATAGTTTGAAAAGTAAGTCATTGAGTCGCTATCACATAGAGCTTATATCAAAATTAAGATATCCTTTATGTGTGCTTTATTCATTACATAGGTTAATAGCTTGACAAAGGTGCATCACAGGAATCTAGTTTCTTTGGTTGGTTATTGTTGGGAAAAGGATCATTTAGCACTGGTTTATGAATTCATGTCTGGAGGCAATCTTTGTGATCATCTGAGAGGTACTTACATTTAAAAACCTATGTACTGATTAAGTGATACCAATTTGTTGTCTCTATAAATTTCATCGAAAATATCTTTGAATTTCTTAAACTTGAGAAGCTATCTTAAGTGATTTTAAGATATTTCAGCATATATAATAGTTCGATAGTGTGCTTTTGAAGGTCCTATAATCATCATTAAAACTATTCATCGCCACATATTTCTTCTTGTAAAGAAACGTTGTTTGACAAAGTAACAACCTTATTTCATCTTTACATATTCAACTGAGAACACAAAAGATTATAAGATACCATAACTGAATTTGAAACAACAAAATGGTGCATAAATGTATGGATTAGGCGTGCAAAGTTGTACTTGTAGTAATTATCTAACTCTTACTATGCTTGTTTATGAAGGAAAAAATAATGCTCACAAAACCTTGAATTGGGGGACACGTGTACGAATCGTTCTTGAATCAGCACAAGGTATGGTCAAATGGAAATATATATACACAATAGTTTATATGATATGTGTTATATATTGTTTGCTCTTATTTTCACTAATAAACTTGTTGTGATATGTATAGGCCTAGATTATCTACACAAAGGATGCAGCTTGCCAATAATTCATCGGGATGTGAAAACCAACAATATTCTATTAGATCAAAATCTACGAGCAAAAATAGCTGATTTTGGACTTTGCAAAACCTATATTAGTGACATGCAAACTCACATATCGACAAATGCGGCAGGATCACCGGGTTACATGGACCCCGAGTATGTCTCTATATATACTATACTACTTATGTACCTCTTTCTCATATACTATTTCTGTGCCAAAATATAAGATGCTTTGGTAGGCTATCTTAGCCTCCTAAAATGTATTATATTGGGACGGAGGAAGTAGAAAATAGTTGATGGTAAAAGTAAGGATGGTGTTTTAGTTTTCATGTATAACCAATCCACTTTGCTTGGTCAAGAAAAAGAACTATTAAATAGATGGCATTGTCCTAACCGCTTAACAAAATTTAGGTTTGCTAATATGTGGAGTAATCGCTATTTTTCAGGTACTACCACACCGGCTGGCTCGCTGAGAGCAGTGATGTTTATAGCTTCGGTGTTGTTCTACTTGAGGTAGCCACCGGTGAGCCTCCACTATTTCCAGGTCATGGACACATCGTTCAGCGGGTTAAACAGAAGATTGCCATAGGTAACATCAGCATGGTGGCAGATGTTGAGCTTGGGGGTGCCTATGACGTCAATTCCATGTGGAAATTAGTCGACATTGCCATGGCATGCACAGCGGACGTTGCAATTCAAAGGCCAACAATGGCCGTCGTGGTGGCGCAACTAAAAGAGACTCTTGCACTGGAGGAATCTCGGGAAGAAAATAACATCATGGTAAGCTTAGCAAGTACTACTATTGCCCCAGGGTCAACATTCGGTCCATCACCAAGATGAAGTTGTGACCTACCTAGATTTGTTTCATATCATCGGCAATGGGTCTCCATAACAACACATTTTGTTAATGATTCGTATGTAGTAAAAAACTTGTGTATGTACATGTGTGTTATGAATGTGTGGGTGTACGTGCGCATGGAGCATTACTTACTTTGTATGTGCAAAAAATAAGGTGTGGCTCAGTGTACGATCTTACACCCTCTCCGAGGACTAAGCCTTAGTTTGAATTGTATGCTTACTTAAAAATTTATCAAAGATGGTTACTTAGTTAATTAATTTTTTTATCAAATGTTGGTCTATTGAGTTTTTCTGTAGCCCCCGGAAGGGCTTCTCCAATTATAAATAAGCTCTATGAAACCTAATTCGACAGAAAATGCAAAGTCCTAGCTCGGAAGTTTTGTGTAAACTTCAATGGGAATTTGGAAGTACTAGATTTAAATTTGTGATTTCTCCTAGACAAACACTACCAAATTCCACACGATCCGGAACATTTTGAGCGGTACATTTTGATAACGTCGAGCGTTTCCATCACGAATGGATGAAAAGTGGAGTTTGCTCACGACGTATTGGTTTGGTCCGCCGCAGACTGGTTTTGCTAGATTTTTTGCTAGTTTTACGTCGCGGATTTTCGTCTCCGGCCCAGTAGCCCACTAAGAGCCAGTTGCCTTCGACGAAACTTGCCTGGTCACGTAGAACGTCGCGAATTTTTCTTGGGGCCACACATCCTGTCCTGTTTGACTGCTTTGACTGGCTACGACCGACCAGTTGATGCCTGGACCCCACTTGTCATCCACGGTAAATAAGCATGCACATAATCTTCGAAATTAAGCATGCACATAATCTTCGAAATCATCACAGTTAACAGTGAACAAACCGTTTCTGAAACAAATCACAAACATAAAAGGATAAACACTGGACCTAGCGTCCTAGCCAAGGGTGCACCGCCGCGCCTCCGCCAGCACCGCCGCATCTTCATTCTGCATCGAATGGAGGATCGCTTCCGCGGTGTCGACCTCTAACTTGACAGTGAAATGCCGGGCGAGCCTCACTTGCCGGAGCTCTTCTGCCGCGAAACTCTCTATGGACGCTAAAATCCCCGCCTGCATGTGGGGCCACTGCAGGGCCTCGTTGTGGAACTCGACGGCGAGATACTCCTCCTCTTCTTCCTCCTCGATGTCCGAAGGTGCGATAGGTGGAGCCAGAGTTGGTGGTGCGCGGGACGAGTTGGCCTGATGCACCTCGCGCCGGTACGCCTCGCGGGCACGCGCACGCTCCGCGCCTTGCATGCTGCGCCAGGGAAAGTACCTGGGGATCTTCTGTTGGCGGCCCTCCTCGCGACGATCAGACATGGTACCGGTGGATCTGAGCACATCGAAGGGGAGTAGAGAGGTGTGGCACATACAGACAGTTTCGGAGTAGAGAGGAGAGCGTTCTGCGGCCGCAAGGGGAGCCGCTGCATTATCCACAGTTTGGGAGTGGAGAGGAGAGTTGAGTGGGTATCCCACGTGGCGATTGTCAACCAAATTACCCAATATATAGGAGATATAAATTATAAAATGTATTCCAAAATGGAAATGAATTGACATGGTTTTACATTTGCAACAATGGATACCCTAGTACTAATACTAATATACTGCCTTCTCGCCCTCTTCGATGTCTGTTCTGCGCCATCATCCCGGTTACATGTACTCCGAAACATAGGAGATTTATAGTAACTGAAATTAGCATCACAAAATGTTCAACAACAGGTCTACAGTTAACCAGAACTTTTTATGCCAACATCCACTCCGAAGCCACATCCACAGTTTCACATCATCCAACGGGTATTTTCCTATGTCAGCATGCATTCCGAAGCCACAACCAGAGGTTCACATCATCCACTGGAACTTTCCGAAACCGCGTCCACAGAAACACTAGTAGAAAAGCATCATACATGTTTAGCACATCTACAAAAAAGAAGCAGATATACTTCCAAACATACAAAGATGAGTGACAAAACTGCCTCACGTGTACAAATGACACAAGTACAGAGGTGATAAACCGCTAGACCCGGTGGCATAAACAAGCTACTAGGTCCTTGTAAACGTTACTAGGTCTAGAGGAGTCTCCCTCTGCATTTTAACATTGCACAGTTTAATCATCGACACTCTGATCAAACACAAATATGACACTCTTTTTTCTATGGTACGCCAACCATTGGAGACATTGCTGCATATTAATCATCGACAGAGAACCAAGCCTAGATAGGGGCCTCATAGTAAAGAAGCACACACAAATCAAAGAAATTATCGAACACTTGCCAAGGAATATGCAGAACCAATATGGCTCATGCATTACAGATAAAATCATAATTGGGGCCTCATAGTAAAGAAGCACACAGAAATCAATGAGATCATCGAACACTTACCAAGGAAGATGCAGAACAAATGTAGTTGTACACAACACTAAGTAAGTGCCAATACCTCACCGAGAGAAGGTGAGGAGTTTAATCATCGGCACACAGGACAGAGAATGAACATAAAATAAGCAAGCTTCATACATACATTGCAAAAAAAGTCCAAATGGTCAAGCTCCACAGGACCAGGGAGCATGAACAAACAATGTCCGTGTAAACTCTACTAGGTACTGGGGAGTAATCCTTTGGATTTTAGCATTGCACAGTTTAATCATCGGCACATGCAACAAAACAGAGAAATGAATAACAGCTAGACTCATTGGCAAGCATTGCAGGTTGACATAATCTAATTAAACAGCAAAGTAGTTTTACCTCATTCCATGATCTTGCAAGAAACTTAGAATGTATTTCAACTTCACATTGGTGTCCTTCGCACTCTCAAACAGGATGTCTTTTCCCCTATGGAGCATGTCGCACTTCTCTTCGGCTACTTTCAAAGTTTTCTTCGCACTCTTCAGCAATCAAGCTTAGTAACCAAGCCGTGCATGATCGTATAGCTTCTCTTTTGCTCCCGCAGTTCCAACTCGAGTGCTAGCATTTTTGAAGCTTTCATCGCCCTGTCCAGCCTGTCCTCGCAGCAGACGAAACAGATTAGCTTCTCAGCGCTAGTATCATCAGCCAGCTTGCAAACTTCAGAGAGACGATGAGATTCAATTGTCTCAACTGGCTGCTGCACCAAATTCTGAATTGTCTCAACTGACTGCTGCACCAATTTCTGAATTTCAGTACGCTACATGCTGCAGAAGTCACAGCCTGCACTGTGGTCCTATAGCCAAATACGAAAAGAATAAAAATCAATGAAGTGTCGATGAAGGCGAAAGGAGATAGATGAATCTTAAGAGAACATTTGGCTACAAGACTAATTTATATGCTATTTACCTCGGCTCTCTGAATAACAGGGTGCTTTGCGAGCTCCGAGGCCTTGTTCAGGTCGATCTCCATTTGGGTGGGGGAAACAATCTCCGAGGGCCCTGTAACGGTAGCGTGAGCTCGATCTATGGCCGGTGGTAACTTAAAACATCAACGGTGACCTACATCCGCCAGCATTTAACCTACATCCGCCAGTATCAAACCTTGATATTACGGCATCTAACCTACATCGCATCGTTTGGTTGAGGATGGGGAAGGGAGGGAACCATGGCTTACCAGTCATTGTTTGAGAACGACACTGAGGACGGGGAGGGCGAAGCCGTGGCAGCCTCCCTTGGGGCGGGAGGGCGAAGTTGAGGCTTTCTGTGGAGGAGTAGCCGAGTGGGAAAGGAGCACGGTGTGGTGAAGATTTGGCGCGTAGACGCTGGCGAGTGGGACCCTGCGTGAGGCTGATTCCGTGGAGATTTGGCGCGCGACTGTTAGTCATAATTTATTCTTGTTTTTCGGATTGAGAATAAATAAATAAAGAACCGCTTCCGAGCCTTCATGGCCCTCCTGGCCTCGTTGAAGTAAGGGCGCGGAACATGTTCTCCCGCTTCTGAGACTTCACGGCCCTCCTGGCCTCGTTGGAGAAAGGACGAGGAGGAGGTTCCGCACGACCTGCGAGGATATCCTGTTCAAGCAGCTTCTTCAGGAAGACGCCGTAGGCAGCGTGCTTGGCCCTAACATGGGGCACACGATACTCAGAGCCATTTCCCATACCGACGGCATGTCGGATCATGTTGTGGCGATCGTTGGCTACCTTTCTGACACAGAAAGGGCAGAACAAGTTGCCGTAACGACGGTACAGAATGGTGCCCGCCTGCAGCTTCCTCAGGACATATCTGCTCTTCGCAGCCCTATCGTCCTCACCCGAGCCGACTTCCAGATCTTCTTCCTGCAAATTTGCAATAAAACAAAAGTTAGCAACACAATCTTGTTAGAAAAAGAATAATATACCTAACCAGATCACAAAAAACATAAAGAAATAGTAGTTCTTCATTTATTTGCATACACTTTATCAAGTAACTTATTTAGCAGATTCGCCCTAAAGAGGACATCAATGTTGAGAAAAATGTGTCGAATTTTATTCAACATTACAGTTTCCACTATATATATTTGGTGAACTAATGCACAAAAACTGATAATAACACATCAGGAATTTATAGATGATCTAAGATAACATTCAACAGATTAATATTCTAATCAGGACATGTTATTATACCTTACCAGATCAAAAATATCATACAAGAATCGTTCTTTAATTATATGCATAAACTTGATCAAGTCATTATCATGGACGGGGTTACAATATGTGATTCTGCAACAAATTCATAATATGTCAAGAGTGTCTGCGAGGCAAAATAACTACCCAAATTTAAAATGCCTCCAAAAAACGTAGAATCTCTAACTCACATGCATGCTAACATGCACACAAAAAACTAAAACCCATAAGAACATATGCAACTAGAACCTCTGAATCCCTAAAATACAAAAAACCTGCGAACATCTAAGTACAAATGCAAGTACAGCCTCTGAATCAACTCTCATCTATATTTGATCATCCATAACTCTATATAGAAAATCATTTAAAAAGATTCATGCATAGATGTTATTAGTTTCACAGCAGGACATCTATATTGTCAATTTAGTGTCTAATACATGTCTATTTTTCTACAATGTTTTTCCCTTTGGTCTCTAAGTAGTAAGTACAGATGCAAGCAGACCTCTGAATCTTGAACTTGCGTGTACAAAAACCCCTCGAACCCCTAGGTACATATCAAACTACAAACCTTTTAATCCCGAATACAAAAAACCTCGAATCCCTAAAGAACAGATGCAACCGCAAACACCAGAAGCCCAAACTTTACAAAACAAAAAACCAAAGTATACATGCAACTACAAACACTAGAAGCCCGAACTTGCGTGCAGTCATGCACAAACCCTGGATCTTTGACAATAAACTAAGCCGGCCTGGACATAGATACCTCAGAGTCCTGGTCGTCGGAGTCCTCGTCGAACGTCGGGTAATCCCCGGAGGGATCTCCCAGATCTGCCAGGAGAGGGAAAGCAGCAGGCGCCTCCACCGCGGTAGGAGCAGGCGGTGCACTCAAATTGCCATGGCCGACCGACGAACCTGTGGCGGCGACGAGCTCCTGCGGCTGCGACGAACTGGAACCGCCAAGGACGGCTCCTACGACGACGACAACAGAAGGGACGACGCTGTCGTTCTCCTGCTGCGAACCTTCCATTCTGCGGAACCGCCTCGCGGTTGTGCGCTTGTCAGTTGGGAGAGAAGGAGGGCTGGGGTTTTTGCTAGAAATGGGGGAAGAATGGATGGGGTAGAGAGAGGCGATGCGGCAGGAGCATTATATACAGAGTGGCGTTTCGAGGCCGCTTCGACTGGTCGCCATGTTGTGTGCGCATGCATGCATTGTGGGAACGCGCCGGATGACTTAGTCAACATATAATAATGTGACATTTAGTCACTGGCAAGTGGGGCCAGGGACGTCGCAGGGCCACCAATCAGTGATCCAAATTCACCACAAAGCTCACCCCACCAAGTCAGCGAATATCAAAGGCTCTATCATACGTGTAGAAAAGAGGATACTGTTTTATACGTGTACGCGTACAAAACGATATGACACGTGTTTGCTTGCGAAACGTGGTACCAATCTTTGCCAAGTTCACTACAAAAATGGTACGTGCCAACACAACTACCATGTGTATGCAGCCTAGGTGACGAACATGTGGTTCGTGCCAACACGGCTCTGCATTCACACGCCTTGGACATGCACACGGCGTCGTGCATGTGGTGGTTAGGTTGCCGCGCTTAATGGCGATGACGGGACGCGACCTACACCAGACGGCGGGATGGTGCTTCGCCTCTGCCGCACGCCTAGCATTAACGCGGTATGCAGCCTTCCCGGCTCCCCAAGCGGCGCCAGGATCATTGCGGTTTGCAGGTCATCGCCATTTACTCCGACGGGTCGCCTGCTCCGACGCGTGCACCAACTACACAGATTTTCTCAATGGTACAGAGCATAGGTCATGCAATACCATGTTTAAAAAGGTGTATTTGACTACACAATTTCGCATCGACTACACATAATATGAGTCCTGGCTCAGCCACTGCCGACGCGTCCTCGCCATAATCTCACCCATCGCCACACGGCTTCACCTCTATCGACGATACCATGCCGCACCGCCTCCATACTTCATGGGTGATGTTCACCCAGCAGGAGGCGCGCCGTGGGCTAGACCCGCAGTCAGGCGACGACGGGAGTGGCGACGACCCCTTCGATTGGGGGTACAACGAGGAGGCGGATGGGGAGGAGGAGCCGGAGCTGCCGCAGCAGGAGGCGGCGCGGGAACCGGAGCAGCGCCCTCCGTTGTGGCCTGACCAGGTGGTGGCGTACAACTTGTTTGCCACATGGCGCAACGAGGAAGCGTTTCGCCGGGTCCGATCAGGGTTCGAGGAGGCGGGGGCAGCCGCCGAGGCTACCGCCATTCAGGCTTCCATCGAGACCACTCGGAGGGAGGAGCATGCCCACGCCCTCATGGACGCCGAGCGGCAGGCTTACGAGCAGCTCAATGCCGATGTGGCGTCCGGCGAGCAGTAGGCTCTCATCGCGCAGAGGGCGGACGAGTCCGCCTCTTCATGGCCGCCCAGAGTGCGCCGCATGAGGAGTTCAACGCTGCACGGGCACGAAGAGAGACGCTTCAGGCACACCGCTCCCGGGTCGAGGATGCGGAGGCGCTGTAGCGGTTGTTTACCCGATCACGCGCACACAAAGATAGGCGCGGGCGCGCCCGCTCGCAGGCAGCGGAGTTGCACCGGATGGGGGTGCAAGTCAGGGCTAGGCGGTGCTGTCTCGCACAGGTGGCCCACCCCGTCCGGCAGCGAACGACGATGCGGCTGGCCCGTCCATGGCGCCGAACGATGACCAGGCCATCATGGCAGCGAGCGACGATGAGGAGGACGGCCGGACCGGCGTCTAGGATAGTTTAGGCCTAATTTATATTTCCCGCCGTATTTTTAATTATGATGTAATGATCTATTCTTACTAATATATATGTACTACTCCAGTTTAGTTATAAACCGTCGATGCCCCCCCCTTTCGGGGAAAACGGAGGGAATACTGTTAAAAGTATAGCTAGATTTTTGGTTATTAATGTAGTTATGGCCTAACCTAACACAACCAAGCAAAATAGTATTGTGTTCTACCCCCCTTCCGACGCGGTCATAGGGGTAGACCAAAAGGTTGACTTCTAGTCAACAGATCAACGTTCTAGTGAAGCGTTGGACTCTAAAGTGTCGGAGTCCTACGTAAACCATGGTGGGGCACTAAGAATACTTATAAACGTGTGCTGGGATCGAGGTGGGGAGGGGCCAGTATACTACCCATAGGTGTGACTGGTTTCACCGGCATCACATAGGAAGGTTATGCACTACACTTATAGGTCTCGAACCGTCGATGCTCCCCCATTCGGGCAGACCAGAGGGAATATTGTTAAAAGTATAGCTAGATTTTGGTTATTAATGTAGATTAGGTCTAACCTAACACAACCAAGCAAAATAGTATTGAGGTCTACCCCCTTCCGACGCTGGTCATAGGGGTAGACCAAAAGGTTGACTTCTGGCCAACAGATCAATGTTCTTGCGAAGCGAGGGAATCTTGCCAAGAGGTGGGACCTACCATTGTCTTGGGTGCTCATTGGGCCTAACCTAACACAACCAAGCAACTGGTTCCACTTTTCTTGATGGAGGGATGATAACCCGGTAGGCTAACGCCAAGGTGTAACTCGGCCCGAAGGGCGCTGCGCAAGACCTGGCTTAGGGAAAATGAGTTTTCTAGAAGGCCCAAGAGTGTAGGCCTCGTAACCCGGATTGTGGGTTCCGATAAGGAAACTTAGGGTTTGTAAGCAGTGTCCGGGTAGGACTCCGAGCATGCCTTGGATGGTAAGCCAGGGGGTCCGGATATTATATAAGCCGACCCCTAGGGTGGATTAGACACGATCACAAGATATTCGAGTATCCTTTGTAACACGAGAGTTGAGATAATATATTCAGATCGGAGACTCGGCGACTCGATTGCCGGCTACCAGATCGCATATCACCATGGTTTCCCTTGAGCTAAGCCCTCTCCCAAACACCAGAGTCGAATTGCCCCAAGATAAGTTACCCCCGGTAACGTCTGCCGTGATTATCCCACGACAGTTGGCGCCCACCGTGGGGCCTACGTCCAAGGGTGTTTACATCACGGGAGAAGTTCGGGATAACATGAAGAACCTTGTCATCGGCGAGATCTACACCAACCCCGAAGGAGAGAAGATGGTGGACGATTTTGGCTGGGGGCCAGAGTCGGATCTGCTCGAATCCGGATCTGTCGTGACAATCGGCCGGGTCAACGTCTTCATCGGCATGGTACGTACGTCCGGTTCAATCCCTGACAATTTTGGATTTGATTCTGTGTCAGGGGAGGCCACCCACGTTCAGTCGGATGGAGAAGAATCGGTCGGGACGGTGGATCCGATAGAAGAGCCCATCACGAAGAGGGAACAGCAGGAGGAGCCGGCATGGACCCCGCGTGGCCAGGTCATAAGAGAAGATGATACCGAGTCTATCCTGCACCTACTGGAGGACCGGTACGAGGAGGATAGTTGCGATGAGGAAGAATATGAATCTACGCCAAGCATCGTGCGCCAGGTCGCGGTCTACACGACCCCTGCAACCAATCTCAACCAGGGGGATGTGACTACGGCCGCGGTCGGAGCAGCGCGAGCATTGGCCCAGCAGCAAAACCCGACCGACGGAAATCCGGTTCCGGCCCGGGTTGACGGAGAGTCGGCTTCAGTTACCAGCCGGGCGGCGGATAGCGAGTTGCAGGCAAACATGTTCGGGTATCTGGCGAACCGGACGCCAGGGGCGGGTCCTTCAAATCCACAACACCCGGCCCTGTTCAATAACAACATGATCCTGGATCCCACCGTGTTAGCGACAGTCATAACCCCGGAGAACGCAGCGGCACGGGCTAGGGATCTGGATGTAGCCCGTCGTGCATTGGGGCAGCAAAGGAGAGAAGTGGAAGTAGAAAAGCAAGGGGTAGCCACGCGCCGACGCGAGCTGGACGCATTGGAGAACCGACTCCGGGCTGAGACAAGCAAGGTACATCAAAGATACCAGACCAGATTACCGGCAATGGGTGGAGTCATAAACCCGGCCGAGCTATTTACCACACCTCAGGATCAGCCAATCCGAGCCGCGAACCAAGAAACTGTGCACCAGCCCGTGACTGGAGGAGGACAGTCGGCAAACGTGCAAGCCGGGTTACCCACATTGCAGACAGGGATTGCCGCCGCCAACACAGCACCACCACCACCACCATCACGATTTCGCACGCCGCCAGGGCACTTCAACAACCCCATGGACAATGTATACGCCGCAACAATCGCATTGAATCAAATCCCCGTAAGAGAGTCACCCCATGCGGAGGAGACCCGGCGGGCGATAGATCTATTGCGCAAAACAGTGTCACAGCAAGTTAATTACCCGGATAATAGGAGTGGAATGCATGGGACGCCATATATCAGCCGGCAGCATGGCAATACCGGCAACATTCAAACAAGCTCAGCGCGGCGGAGGGCAGAGCAGCAGCAAATGCCGCCTCCTCCCCGTGTTCAGGCAGCACCAGCAGCATCAGCAGCACAAGCTATTGTGGATAGTTCCAGAGCCAGGCGAGCCGCGGCCGGGTCTGCGATGCTCGGACCAGCAGCAGCGCCACGTCCAGCCGTACCACCCGCAGGATCGCATGTTTCCCGGGTGAAGCCAGTACCGACTAATCTCGCTGGGCCCAAGTGTTTGTCGGATAACATCAGGGCTGAACCTTACCCGGATAAATTCAAGGAACCGGGTAAAGTAGTGAATTATGAGCCGACTATGGGCCCATAAACATGGTTGATTAGCTATGATATGGCTATGTCGACCACAACGCATCTGAAAATCTTCAAGCCAAGTTCATGTACTTAATGATGTCAGAAGGAGCAGCAAAGTTGTGGTTCAACAATTTACCGGAAGGATCTATCAAGTCGTGGGGTTGTAGCGATCCCATCTTTTAAACAAAGACAAGACCTCTGTGTTAATGTGCTAGTCCCTGAATCAATTGTTAGCACCAAAGTTCAAAATGAAATATCATGCAAATGCGTCAAAATCTATTACATCGCATGATGCAGTCTTTACAAAAATATGATTACAACTTGCATAGTCTTAGAAGACTAGCAGAAAACAGAATTACAGCGGAAAACATAGTACAACATTGAGCCCATGTTCTTCATGTGCCACAGGCAAAACATGTTGGCGATAGACTCGAGATCCTGAACGAAACCTCACTCGTCTTCAAATTCATCTGCAATATGGAATATGCAGCCACAAGGGAGTCAATACAATTTAATGTATTGGCAAGTAACACTATGGTGGATATAAATGGCAAGACTAATAGTACATGCATATTTGGCTGAGTGGAGTTTTGGCTAAGTTTGCATAAAGCCAGTTTTCTCCTATCTTTTATCAGAAAAAAATTTCATGTATAAAAGGTATCACTGATAGAAACCAATGAACCAAAACTAAATTAAGGAGTACCACTGATAGAAACCAGGGTAAATCTCCTTCCCATGTTCACCCATCAAATTTTATTATGAAGTTGGCATGATGAGATTCTTCCGTCATTCCTTGTCCAGTTGCTCAAATTGTCCATGACCGGGGACACGGCTAAGATCTTAGTTTGTTGACTCTGCAGAGTTTGTGCATTTTCACCTTCAGACTCAAATCAGCCCAAACATCCTATACACCCTGAGTGCATTAAGGAAAGGAGAAGATTGAGACGAGATCTTTCAGAAGCATTTCCTTATCCCATACTGACTTGACGCGCTCCCATTCTAACCATTCTACCACCACCTGTCAAGTCGGGACAAGTCCACGCAACTTAATCCATCTAGCCACAGGGCCCATATGACTAAAGGCTGCATGGGAAGCTACTAAACTTAGAAGGACATAGTAATCTCTTTGTTCCTGGGTGGCATTCCTCAAGTGAATGAACACTCAGCTCTGACAGCCAATCAAGCCCAATCCACCCAGGTAGATCATTGAAGTTGTTACTTAGAATTTTTCCACAATATCAAGTAAAAACAATTTGTAACATTGCATAGCATCTTTCAAGTTCTAAGGCTGTAAAGAAGAGGTAAATAGATGGCTACACACTACTAGGATAATAGCATAGCATAGTATAACTTATTAAAATTTCCTATCATGCATACTACTCAAAAACACTAATAATGCATAGTAAAAATATGGGAGATTTGATGGTGTGTTACTTGCCTTTGAAGTTGGTGAAGAAAAATCACTTTCTCTTCACAAAATGGAACGTTCTCTCCAGACAATCTAAACAACACAAGTAAACAACAATAAACAAAAAATCACAAGCAAAACAACAAAGTATAACAACCAACAAACTTAATACAACAATTTATTCTACAAAGGAATTATTTTATTTGGGTTTAGTGTATGGCAAATGGCTAAGGATTGTGTCTTGAGGATTCCAAACTTATTGAACAAAAGTTTCACTAAGGATTATCACCTTTACTCTAATATGCAAAAGGAAAACTTGTTATTTCAATACACAAAGAGAACTAAGAAATTCTTGTTAGTGGTTTTCCCTTTGTGACTAAGGGTTAGTTTTTTATCAAAAGATCACATAAAGATCAAATCAATTTCTCTCTTGTTTTCTCCAAGTCCTTCTTCCATCTTCTTGAGTGGCTTCTGATGTCTAAGTCTTTCATGTTTCTTCAATGGCCTTGCTTGTAGTACTCCTCATTGAGTTGAAGAAAAACATTTGAAGTATCTATCTACAATTATAGGGACTTAGTCATATAGAATAAGAGAGGTAGTAGAGATTGTTAGAGTTCCCCTGAAAGGACTTGTAAAACTCTTCATCTTGTTCATCTTCTGGGAGAGTATTCTTCTTGAGTTGCAGTTGCTCTTCTCGAGGAAAGTCTTCTTGTTGAAGTCTTGGTCAAAAACTCTCATCTTACTTGGAAAATAAATTCTAAGTCTTGGAAAAAACACTAATCATATTGAAAACAAATTCTAAGTATTGGAAAACAAATCCTAAGTCTTCACAGCCTTGGTCTTAGAGAATCTTCAGGATCCTTTGTAGCTTCCTCCTTGGTGTGGGGACTTCATTGAATCTTCTAACACTTCTAACACTTTATGGTTTTGATACAAACTAGCGGCTGGTCAAATCTAACTTAGCAATAGCACAAAGTCTAAGAGAAGAGAAAATAAGGGGAGAAAAGACTTAGAGAAAAAGAGAGATGTGGCTGGTCTTCTTGTCTTCTTGATTTTCTTCTAAGTGCTTCTACTTCTTTGGAGATGCTTCTGAAGTCTATTTTCTTGGCTAAGTCCTTCATTTGTCTTCTTGCTTCTTGTTGAAAATCTTCGAATAATTGTAGTATCATCTCCATGGCTTTTCCCTAATCCAGACTTAGTGGTTTTCAACTAGGATGGCCAACTGGGAAAAGTAACTTAGAAATATTCTAAGGGCTTTGGTTTTTGTCTATCTGGTCTAAAGTTAGTCCTTAGCACAATTTCTCTAGAGAAAATATATCTATTATATACTAAAAGCACAATCCGGGGGGTCTAAAATAGAGCCACCACATTAAGCCACAACATCCAAATTATTGAGATGGTTAGATCTTAAATTAATGGTTAGGATTTTAAACATAAGCACGGGATTTATGTAACACAGATGACACACCTATTCACGTCACGTTGGGTCCAGATTTATATGTAACAAACATGACACGCCTATTCCAATTACAAGACGTTGGGCAGGTCAAAATAAAAAATTTACAACACGTTTGGTCCATGGATATTTATGAAGATTATTAGACCTATGGCTGTGCAGGCACCGTACACAACTAGCTCCCTTTTTCTCTCAAAAAAACTGCAGGTCCGTTTTGGTTCCTTGGCATATATATCCGCCTAATAAACCCTTCCATCTCTTGTGCATCTTTTCTTGCGAGATACAAATCTTGCCGCAGCTCTCTCCTGGATGGGTGACGAGCCGAGACATGCAGAATCGCCATGCTCGATGGAGATGAGATTGACAGAGAAGGTTGAGGAGGAGATTGGATACGGCAGAGGATAGAAGCTGCAAGCCAGGAATCGCTGTCCTAACCTTGATAAATCACACAATTAATGAAGGCATAGTGAGAGCGAAGACCCAATAGGAAATAGGACCGGAATCTACTAGCAAGGAGTGTTGTAATCGAAGCTCTGTGTCTGCCTCGATTGAAACCAGGGTACTGGTGGTGGTGGGAACCAAGATAATTGCTCAAAAGCAGGGAGTGACACTGAACAAAAACGGTACAGTTATTAGCCAGACTGTCGGGGGAAGATCGGAAGTGGCGGTTCAGGTGTACGAGGAATAGCATGATACAGGGACGACGACTCGCATGTACGTGCTGCTGCTGACGAACGTGAATGTATGGATGTGTCGCGCCCAGCTGCTTGCATCTCTGTTAGCATGACTGCAGCGGCAAGCAGCATAACCAGGTCAGTTTTTTATTTTAAGCTGCTCCAGGTTCTATCCGATGTTATCGCATGTTAGTTTTCCACGAAGATCTACTCACTATGGGCAAATAGGGAGAACATAACGTGAATAATCGCACACACACTTATTTTTTTTAGAGGACAACTCTAACAGAAACCATAATGCATTATGAGAAACCCAAATTAAAAATTCATAAGGACTTGAATGAAGGTCGTGAAAGTGAACATCTTCTCAGCATATCTTAGCACCAAGTCATCATTAGCTTATTTAATAGATCTATAAATTTATTTATGGCTTTAGGGATACTAAAAAGTATGGAGTAATGTGACCTTGGAAGCTTCTAGAAAAAGCATTACAACCACCAATCCTGAGCTGATAGTAAATTCTTAAGCCTCCTTACAAAATATTAGGCTAAGCTATAAATATAACCACATATGCAAAACAACAACGGTGCTAGCTTATGAGAAGTTAGGCACACCGGCCCTTATAAGCACTATAAAATTATATGTAGTACTTCAAAATCATACTACTTCGAGGGTGTGTCATGAATGATTAGTTAGCAAAGGAAAATCACATGTCCCTGGGAAAAAAAGGAAAATCACATATATATATATGCATATCATTAAAAAATTGTGGCACTATGACAAAATTTGCAAATTGATTATGATAGCTGGCCACTGAACAGAGAGATGTAGCGAAACCCAACTTTGTTATTTGTTTCCTTGAGAGTTGAAGAAGAACAATTTCAGTTTTTTTAGAGTTGAGTTGGGGGATTTAAGTATTTTTCATTTGAGTCATGGGTTTATTTACTACCTTCGGGACATGGAATAGTAGTATTTATAATGTAAATTGTCGCTTTCCGTTTTTTCTTCTCCCCATTTAATTTGTTTGTGTAACTTCTACCAAAAGGTAAATTTTAGTTTTTATGGAGTCTAAACGACCATCTAAACTTTTCAAATTTACAATTTTTCTCTAATATGATCTCTAAATTTTAAGTTTTTTGTGTATTAATATTAAGATATAATCTAATTAATTTTCTTAGGTGTATCATCCGGTTAACCATTTTCCATACATAGGTCATGGAACCAATAAATTTCTACAATGTAAGTTTTCTTCATTTTAATTCGCCTACTTTGAGAGGAACATTAGAGAATTTTCTTAGTGCCCATATTTACGGAAAAAAGACTGCAAAAGATGTTGCGCTTTCTCTTGAGATTGAGAATGTAGTGTCAATATTAATACTCTATCCTCTTTGTAATATCAATTTATCAATAGTTCTGCAACTTTGATGGTCACGACGGAGAAAATTATATCTATTTCCATAATTTACGAAAGATTATTGCAAAAGTTATTTTTTCTCTTCAGCTTGACTATAGTCAGAATACCAAGACAATATTCTCTTTGATATGTTAATTTATTATTAATGGGATGTACCATGGTACTTAAAGGTATACCCATGGCTATACCATGGAACTTACAGAAGTTATACCATGGTGTTGAACACATCTTTACGCACGTAGTGTGAACTAACTTTAATTTTCCTATCCCATGCAACAACATAGTGATTCTCATTGTTCACACTATTGTGTTTGATTGCATTGTAGCATATTGTCAAGCTGACAGCAGGTTCTCATTTTATTTCTCATAAACATACAAGATTATCAAAACATTGGTGTGTGTACATTGTACAATGATTTCGCCTCTATCCATTGTGCTTTTGGACTAGGATATGTTGCTCTAGGTAATGAAGTAAAGACAACAATAGTAATGGATCATCTTGCTATGGTTTTCATTTAGCACATAAAAAGGTTGGATCTTCATAAGTGGTACATCAACGACGAGTTCTGATGTTGACGTTGATAACTAGATAATGTGTTTATTACTATTGTCAATAATGGGACTAATATTGGTGCATGTTTCAATCCGTTAAAATCGATATATGCGGAACGGAATGAACTCGAGGTGGGTAGAGGAAACCAGCAATTTTTTTATGCATTGTTCCACTACTATGTAGTGTGAGGTTATTATGTCATGATTGTGCATGTTATTAGTGTGTCCAAACATCATGTAAAATGCCATGTACATCTATACTATGATTTAATTGGCTGTTATTCTCCAATTGTTCATGTCTACCATTTGTTTACTACTTGATCAAGTACGCGAGTCAATGCTTATAAATAGAAAATCTTTCACGACACGTGTTTTCTACTTCATTGTAAATCTTCTTTATCGAGTGCAAATAGCAAGAAAATTCTTAGCATAAACTAATTTGCAAGATGTCTTTGTAAGTTTTTATATTGTTAGATTGTGTATTCCATTTTGTATTATATATGTAAAATTTCAATTCTCGACTCTATGTCCTGCAACATTCAATCTATCTTTCGTCAAAGTAATATATATGTACTAGAAAAATTAATGATGAATATATCGTCTATATTGTCGACAATATATCCATAGTATATAATAAAATAAATATATGAATTGCATATCCAAGAGAGAATCTCAGTACAAAACTATTGTTTTTGTAAGGACAAACGGAACAAGCATACCATGTTCAGTATATACACCCTTTGTACCAATATATAAGAGGTATACTACCTATGCTAGCAAGAACGTGCTAACTGATCTAGCCATCATGTGGTTTGGATGTTAGGATGGATAGCAGTAGTGTATCGACCATTCTTCCTATGTTATTCTGGATTTTCAGATATGTTCATGAAAACACATACATTCAAGGATACATACAAGGACGGTATAATGCCTTTAAATTTTTTGAAATATTTTTTATATTTCTAAAGAACCCAATAACACAAATCTATAAATTTACACTTACAAAATTCCATTGACGTCTGAATTATTTTGTATCTTGCATTGAAGTCGTTAATTGGGAAGGATTACTTGTATAATAAATAAAATACAACATTGTTAAAAATTTAAGATGATACACTCACATTTGCGAGGGCCACCATGCTAGTTTTAGAGAAAACAACAGCACCACCTAATTCATCTAACATGTCTTCCAAACATGGAATAAGATGACGATAACGAATAGTGATGTTGTTAATTTCTCTACAATCTACACACATGTGCCAAATACCATCTTTATTAGGAACTAAAATAACAGGAACAACACAAGGTCTTAACCTAATTTGAATATACCCTTATCAAGAAGCTCTTGTACTTGTTTCTGAATTTCCTTCGTTTATTAGGGATTTTTCCTATAGCTCGATTTGGAAATGATGCACATGGAATTAAATCAATTTGGTGCTCTATCCCTCGCAATGGTGGCAGCCCCGAGGGTATTTCTTCTGGGAACACATCATCAAATTCCCGCAACACATTAGAAACACCAATAGAGAGAGGGTTCATGTCATTAGAAATTAGTATCTTTCCCTTGTGAATAAGCACAATAGGGACTAAAGTAGTATCCTATCAAAATTCTCTCAAAACTTCTTTGGTGGCTAACATGCATAATAGGTTCACTCCCTCACTTTTATTTTTACCACTCGGTTTGGTTTTGGCACTATCACTCACAGAAATTTTAGTTTCTATTTTCTCTATTCTCTTACTCTCCTTCTCAAGATACAATTCTGTTTTTTGACGAGATTCATTTACAATTTGCTGTGGTGTCATAGGCCTCAAAATAATGTTCCTCCCATGCCAATTCAAGTCATATGTATTTTCTCCACAACTGTACGAACGCGATTAGCCTGTCTGCCGCCTTGGAGCTAGCAGGTGCGGGCGTGTTTCCCTTGATTGCAGGGGTCTAGTAGGGGCGCACGTGTGCCTTTCTTCTCGCATTGCCTCCGTCTATAGTGCAAGGCCATGGAAACGCGGAGGTGTAGGTAGATTGGGCTAGTTTCTTCATCGGTCGCGGAAGGATCCGTTCCTTTTTAATAGGTCTTTCTTTAAGCATATCTGTTTTTGTTTTTTCTCACGTGACGGGACACATGTGGACATGTGGTGCCCTGGTACGATTTTAGCCAACTGGTTCGGAAGGCAGGGAACAATAATACCCTTGCATATGGGCACACGTTTCCCACTTTTTCTATGTAGTGGTAAAGAAAAAACTTTTCTACGTGTCAGCTCAGGACTTCTTAATTTGTACACTTTGATGTGGTACGTAACTTCTCTTATCCTTAAATCTTAGCCACAATTTTTTTTTTGGTGACCACTTTTTATGGTAAGGTGTGCAGTGTTTTTTCCTGTACGCATCAAGGAAAAGAGTCCAGGCATGACACGATTAAGCAGAGTAGGAGTAGCGTTATTTTCTTAAAAAAAAAATGACCGATCGGATTGCCTTAGTTTGACCGATCGGATGGCTTTACATAGGTTTTTTTTTCTCAGGCCAACCGATTGTGTTGGTTTGCACATGCCATCAAGAACGTGGCAGCATAATCGTGTCAATAATTACGTATTCCGATCGATGCCCTGTACCCGGCCGCGCTGCCTCCGTATTTGTCTCCCCACTAGATTTTGATCTTGCTTCGCGCATGAGCCGTATGACCTTGTAAAAAGATGGATGGATACATTGAGGCTTGACTCATGCATGACCATGAGGTCACGCTGGGCATAAAACCCGAAAGCCGAAGCCCGAACCCGAAAATCCCGAACCCGAACCCGAATAGGCCGAACCCGAAAAACCCGAGCACCTATTCGGGTATCAATTCTAAAAACCCGAATTTTATATGGGAAATTCGGGTTTATACTTCTATAACCCGAATATCCCGAATAACCCGAAATAGATAAGTAATTTTATCCTAATACAATGAATTAAACTCCCAAATAGCCCAACAACGTGAATTAAACTCCCGCAGAGCCCAAGAACGCATCATTTTCCACAAGTCACGAAGCCTCAATCGCTCAACTTTATGCACATGAATAGGCCACGACGGACCGAGACCCTGACCTGGCCGCCGTCTGCCCGCGGTCGCCTTCCACCCATCCCCTCGCATCCGTCCTAGCCTGAGATGACAAGGAGCTGCAACGTGCCAGCCGCCTCCCGCCGCCTACCTGGATGACGTGTTGTGGTGATATGCAGTACCCGCCGCCTACCTTGACGGCATGCTCTGGTACAGTGCAGCGCTCGTCGCCTACCTTGACGGCATACTGTGTACAGGGCAGCGCCCGGTGCCTCCCTGGAGTGAACGGCATGTTGTGATGAAGTGATGTTCCGGTGTTGCGTGTACGGGTGCAGTGCAACGACGATCGATCTGGCTAAGTCCTCCTCTAGTAGCTACAACTGTGATGCATTGAGGAATTTCTTTAAGTGATTCTCCTATTCGGGTAAATCGGGAAAACCCGAACCCGAACCCGAATTATCGGGTACCCGAATTGTCGGGTTCTTATTATTCTGGCTAAATTTCGGGTATCGTTTTTCAGAACCCGAATTTTAAAAAACCCGAATAACCCGACCCGAATTTTTCGGGTAACCCGAACGCCCGGCCTGACCATTAGGCATGGATTGACGGAGGACTTGCCCCATGCACAGCTGGCCAGCCAGAAGCCAGGTACTCCCTCCGTTCAACAATAGATGACTTCCACATATCTAGATATAGATGTATCTAGACATATTTTAGTGTCTAGATACATCCATATATAGATACGTGGAAGTCATCTATTGTTGAACGGAGGGAGTAATAGCACGAGATTACACTTTTATTTAACTGCTCGATCTATTCTTTTACTGTATAATATACTGGGAAAAGTAACTTAGAAATATTCTAAGGGGTTTGGTTTTTGTCTGGTCTAAAGTTAGTCCTTAGCACAATTTCTCTAGAGAAAATATATTCAAAATAATTACAGAAAATAAACTAAGTCAGAAATAGTCACATGAGCATATAACAACCAAAACCTTTTTAACTTAGCCAAAAACTATTTTGGGCGCAAGGGACTGTTAGCAAACATCGTAAGGTATCCAAAAATATTTTATTTGCAATTTTTAGATGTATAGAATTTAAACTATGCCAAAAATCATCAAACAAGCCTATTTAAATTTGAACCAATTTATGTTCATCAAATTTGAATTTGGACGGTTCTAAAAGATTCTACGTGTTCAGGGCTTTTCAAAAAGTCCTAGTTTGCTTAATTTGGATCTACTGTTAAAAAGTAATGATAGATCTAAGTTGCAGGGTATTTCTTCAAAACTGCCAAAATAAATTAAATTCCAAAATCGAGTGGATAATGCTGGGCTGACGTGGCACTGACTGGACTGCTGACTGGGCTGCTGACTAGGCTTTGACTACTGATTTTGACCAAAAATAAAGTTGCTCGGATGGGAAAACAATCTAAACGAAAGTTGTAAACAATTACGTGCTCTTTCTAACTATCACAAATATAACATCAGTGGATGAATAGTTTAGTCACAAATCACAAATTAATTTTCTGGTCCGAAACTTTGACCGTGAATAACTGCTAGCTCGCTCGACCAAAAGAGATGAGGTTTGGGGCAAAAGAAAGGTCTTGATCAGGAGAAAAACTTTGGAAGCCCCGAAGATTTGAGATGGTTTTCTTCTCCGAAAAACGTCAAACGCCAACTGTATTGTACAGAAAATTCCTTACTTCAAAACAAAAAGTGTTCAAAAACAAAGTTGTAGATCAGGGTTAAATCTAACTTCTCACCAAAGGAATTTCGATTTGAAGATCCGAGCACGAAGAGATCTAGGAAATACGAATTCAGATCTGAAATATGGCGCTTCGAAATTCTTCCTCCACGGTTGATGAAAAGAGTTGAGGTCTCTCGGGATGGAAAGATAATGAATAGGGCTTCAATATTGCTTCAGGCTCCGGTGTGATTCGAGATCGTTTTGATGAGTAGATAAACGAAATACTATTTTGCTGATTAGCCTTTCGGTGGCACGACAAGGAGAAAAGAAATGCCACCGGCTACAGATGTTTATATAGCCTAATGGTCGGTGGAATAGCTTGGGATCAAAGTTATGAACGCGTAGGAACAAGCGGATCCGGATTTGGAGTCATATTTGTTGAGATATTCGTGTTTAACCGAAGGTAGTTTAGAAGACCATGTTTTCTGTAAAATTGGTTCGATGCTGGCTGCTTTGCTCGTTAGCTCGCTTCATGGGCCGGCCCAGTTCGGCCAATTTTTTTTTTTTACTGTTTTCTTTATAACTTTTGATTTATAGATCTAAATGATCTCAAACCAATTTCTATAGTTTTATAAAAATAAAACCTTTCACATGAAAATATTTAGGTGTTGTTTTAACACACTTAAAATAATTATATTTTCAAAATATGATTAAATAACTATGGCTACTTAAAATCATTTTAATTGGAAATATGACAAATCATTTGAAAGGGGGTTTTATAAAATCCAAAAACATTCTATAAGTCAAATGTTATTTTAAAAAAGGCATTTAACTTATTTTTCATATTCATGTTTTAAAATATGAGTAAAATCTAATAGCAACTTAATGTTATTTCAAAATAAACAAATAGATACTTTGAATAATAAAAATTATTTTGTATGATTTCTTTTAAGTGTTATATGACATGTTTGTATTATTATTTCCAATAGCATTGGAATAACATATAGTACTTCCTTTGTTTTAGAGTTTTATTTGTTTTTGGTGGCTTGGTTTAACTAGAAAACAAAAGTTTTAAATTTTTGTGATTTTTGAATGTTTCCAAAAATCAGGGATGTTACAGACTACCTCCCTTAAAAGAAATCTCGTCCCGAGATTTGGGAAGGCTAGAAGGAAAATATAGATTTGGGTTACTTGGGTTCCATTGCAACTAGGTGGCTACCACCCTTAAAAGAAACTTTTGTGGGTATACAAATTTCATGGCTTGATTGTGTAGCGTGTCTCTGCAGACTAACTGGTTCCTCTAACCTTCATTTGACACTGAGGGGTCATTCTTTGGGTCAATCTGAAGTCCCCAGAGTCACTATTTCCTTGGTATTTTGATGTCGTTGGCAAAAATTCCATCTTGTTGTTGATCCTCTCATGGTTGTTGGCATTCTAGCTAGGTATCTGGATGGGTTTAGTATAGATGAGTAGAAATTTAGAAAAATCTAAATAAGATTCCTACCCAACACAACGGAGCAAGAAAATACATCTTACAAACAACATCTAACAAGCATACTTCACACCAAACAACAAGGTTTTTGTAAAACAAACTAATATTGTCATACCACACTCATTGATATGATCAATACTCTAACACGACAACGTTGTTCTAACAAAGTAACTAGATTGGGGGTCTCATCTATATCTTCTGGAGTCTCTTCAACTATCTGGAGGTGTTTCTGATTGCTAGAGAGTCTAACCTTTTCTCCAAGTTTCTTCAATGATTTTCTCTGTAGTTTCTTCAGGTTGTGTGAAGGATAATTCTTGTACTTCAGGGCATAATATTCACCAATTTGTATGATGGTATACAAGGGAGATCACCTATAATAAGAGAAGAAAATTTTGAAGATGAATAATAGATGAGAGGATATGAGAAGGATGAGAAGTTTTGTCTTTAGAATATTTGGATAAAATAGGTTTTCAACCTAGGTCTTTTCCAAACTTAGGGTCTCGAATTCTACAGGCAACACAATGCTCTGATACCATTTTGTAGCGATCCCATCTTTTAAACAAAGACAAGACCTCTGTGTTAATGTGCTAGTCCCTGAATCAATTGTTAGCACCACAGTTCAAAATGAAATATCATGCAAATGCGTCAAAATCTATTACATCGCATGATCCCGTCTTTACAAAAATATGATTACAACTTGCATAGTCTTAGAAGACTAGCAGAAAACAGAATTACAGCGGAAAACATAGTACAACATTGAGCCCATGTTCTTCATGTGCCATAGGCAAAACATGTTGGCGATAGACTCGAGATCCTGAACGAAACCTCACTCGTCTTCAAATTCATCTGCAATATGGAATATGCAGCCACAAGGGAGTCAATACAATTTAATGTATTGGCAAGTAACACTATGGTGGATATAAATGGCAAGACTAATAGTACATGCATATTTGGCTGAGTGGAGTTTTGGCTAAGTTTGCATAAAGCCAGTTTTCTCCTATCTTTTATCAGAAAACATTTTCATGTATAAAAGGTATCACTGATAGAAACCAATGAACCAAAACTAAATTAAGGAGTACCACTGATAGAAACCAGGGTAAATCTCCTTCCCATGTTCACCCATCAAATTTTATTATGAAGTTGGCACGATGAGATTCTTCCGTCATTCCTTGTCCAGCTGCTCAAATTGTCCATGACCGGGGACACGGCTAAGATCTTAGTTTGTTGACTCTGCAGAGTTTGTGCATTTTCACCTTCAGACTCAAATCAGCCCAAACATCCTATACACCCTGAGTGCATTAAGGAAAGGAGAAGATTGAGACGAGATATTTCAGAAGCATTTCCTTATCCCATACTGACTTGACGCGCTCCCATTCTAACCATTCTACCACCACCTGTCAAGTCGGGACAAGTCCACGCAACTTAATCCATCTAGCCAGAGCCCATATGACTAAAGGCTGCACGGGAAGCTACTAAACTTAGAAGGACATAGTAATCTCTTTGTTCCTAGGTGGCATTCCTCAAGTGAATGAACACTCAACTCTGACAGCCAATCAAGCCCAATCCACCCAGGTAGATCATTAAAGTTGTTACTTAGAATTTTTCCACAATATCAAGTAAAAACAATTTGTAACATTGCATAGCATCTTTCAAGTTCTAAGGCTGTAAAGAAGAGGTAAATAGATGGCTACACACTACTAGGATAATAGCATAGCATAGTATAACTTATTAAAATTTCCTATCATGCATACTACTCAAAAACACTAGTAATGCATAGTAAAAATATGGGAGATTTGATGGTGTGTTACTTGCCTTTGAAATGGTGAATAAAAATCACTTTCTCTTCACAAAATGGAACGTTCTCTCCGTACAATCTAAACAACAATAAACAAACAATCACAAGCAAAACAACAAAGTATAACAACCAACAAACTTAATACAACAATTTATTCTACAAAGGAATTATTTTATTTGAGTTTAGTGTATGGCAAATGGCTAAGGATCGTGTCTTGAGGATTCCAAACTTATTGAACAAAAGTTTCACTAAGGATTATCACCTTTACTCTAATATGCAAAAGGAAAACTTGTTATTTCAATACACAAAGAGAACTAAGAAATTCTTGTTAGTGGTTTTCCCTTTGTGACTAAGGGTTAGTTTTTTATCAAAATATCACATAAAGATCAAATCAATTTATGTCTTGTTTTCTCCAAGTCCTTCTTCCATCTTCTTGAGTGGCTTCTGATGTCTAAGTCTTTCATGTTTCTTCAATGGCCTTGCTTGTAGTACTCCTCATTGAGTTGAAGAAAAACATTTGAAGTATCTATCTACAGTTATAGGGACTTAGTCATATAGAATAAGAGAGGTAGTAGAGATTGTTGGAGTTCCCCTGAAAGGACTTGTAAAACTCTTCATCTTGTTCATCTTCTGGGAGAGTATTCTTCTTGAGTTGCAGTTGCTCTTCTCGAGGAAAGTCTTCTTGTTGAAGTCTTGGTCAAAAACTCTCATCTTACTTGGAAAATAAATTCTAAGTCTTGGAAAAAACACTAATCATATTGAAAACAAATTCTAAGTATTGGAAAACAAATCCTAAGTCTTCACAGCCTTGGTCTTAGAAAATCTTCAGGATCCTTTGTAGCTTCCTCCTTGGTGTGGGGACTTCATTGAATCTTCTAACACTTCTAACACTTTATGGTTTTGATACAAACTAGTGGCTGGTCAAATCTAACTTAGCAATAGCACAAAGTCTAAGAGAAGAGAAAATAAGGGGAGAAAAGACTTAGAGAAAAAGAGAGATGTGGCTGGTCTTCTTGTCTTCTTGATTTTCTTCTAAGTGCTTCTACTTCTTTGGAGATGCTTCTGAAGTCTATTTTCTTGGCTAAGTCCTTCATTTGTCTTCTTGCTTCATGTTGAAAATCTTCGAGTAATTGTAGTATCATCTCCATGGCTTTTCCCTAATCCAGACTTAGTGGTTTTCAACTAGGATGGCCAACTGGGAAAAGTAACTTAGAAATATTCTAAGGGCTTTGGTTTTTGTCTATCTGATCTAAAGTTAGTCCTTAGCACAATTTCTCTAGAGAAAATATATTGAAAATAATTACAGAAAATAAACTAAGTCAGAAATAGTCACATGAGCATATAACAACCAAAACCTTTTTAACTTAGCCAAAAACTATTTTGGGCGCAAGGGACTGTTAGCAAACATCATAAGGTATCCAAAAATATTTTATTTGCAATTTTTAGATGTATAGAATTTAAACTATGCCAAAAATCATCAAACAAGCCTATTTAAATTTGAACCAATTTATGTTCATCAAATTTGAATTTGGACGGTTCTAAAAGATTCTACGTGTTCAGGGATTTTCAAAAAGTCCTAGTTTGCTTAATTTGGATCTGCTGTTAAAAAGTAATGATAGATCTAAGTTGCAGGGTATTTCTGCAAAACTGCCAAAATAAATTAAATTCCGAAATCGAGTGGATAATGCTGGGCTGACGTGGCACTGACTGGACTGCTGACTGGGCTGCTGACTAGGCTTTGACTACTGATTTTGACCAAAAATAAAGTTGCTCGGATGGG
Source organism: Alopecurus myosuroides (assembly GCA_028641055.1). Lineage (NCBI taxonomy): Eukaryota > Viridiplantae > Streptophyta > Magnoliopsida > Poales > Poaceae > Alopecurus > Alopecurus myosuroides. The sequence goes on along the minus strand of CM054063.1, from coordinate 198,276,539 downwards.
AAAACAAGCTAAACGAAAGTTGTAAACAATTACGTGCTCTTTCTAACTATCACAAATATAACATCAGTGGATGAATAGTTTAGTCACAAATCACAAATTACTTTTCTGGTCCGAAACTTTGACCGTGAATAACTCCTAGCTCGCTCAACCAAAAGAGATGAGGTTTGGGGCAAAAGAAAGGTCTTGATCAGGAGAAAAACTTTGGAAGCCCCGAAGATTTGAGATGGTTTTCTTCTCCGAAAAACGTCAAACGCCAACTGTATTGTACAAAAAATTCCTTATTCAAAACAAAAAGTGTTCAAAAACAAAGTTGTAGATCAGGGTTAAATCTAACTTCTCACCAAAGGAATTTCGATTTGAAGATCCGAGCACGAAGAGATCTAGGAAATACGAATTCAGATCTCAAATATGGCGCTTCGAAATTCTTCCTCCACGGTTGATGAAAAGAGTTGAGGCCTCTCGGGATGGAAATATAATGAAGAGGGCTTCAATATTGCTTCAGGCTCCGGTGCGATTCGAGATCGTTTTGATGAGTAGATAAACGAAATACTATTTTGCTGATTAGCCTTTCGGTGGCACGAAAAGGAGAAAAGAAATGCCGTCGGCTAAAGATGTTTATATAGCCTAATGGTCGGTGGAATAGCTTGGGCTCGAAGTTATGAACGCGTAGGAACAAGCGGATACGGATTTGGAGTCATATTTGTTGAGATATTCGTGTTTAACCGAAGATAGTTTAGAAGAACATGTTTTCTGTAAAATTGGTTCGATGCTGGCTGCTTTGCTCGTTAGCTCGCTTCATGGGCCGGCCCAGTTCGGCCATTTTTTTTGTTTTTTTTTAGTTTTCTTTATAACTTTTGATTTATAGATCTAAATGATCTCAAACCAATTTCTATAGTTTTGTAAAAATAAAACCTTTCACATGAAAATATTTAGGTGTTGTTTTAACACACTTAAAATAATTATATTTTCAAAATATGATTAAATAACTATGGCTACTTAAAATCATTTTAATTGGAAATATGACAAATCATTTGAAAGGGGGTTTTATAAAATCCAAAAACATTCTATAAGTCAAATGTTATTTTAAAAAAGTCATTTAACTTATTTTTCATATTCATGTTTTAAAATATGAGTAAACTCTAATAGCAACTTAATGTTATTTCAAAATAAACAAATAGATACTTTGAATAATAAAACTTATTTTGTATGATTCTTTTAAGTGTTATATGACATGTTTGTATTATTATTTCCAATAGCATTGGAATAACATATAGTACTTCCTTTGTTTTAGAGTTTTATTTGTTTTTGGTGGCTTGGTTTAACTAGAAAACAGAAGTTTTAAATTTTTGTGATTTTTGAATGTTTCCAAAAATCAGGGATGTTACAGGGGTGAGTTGAAAACTGCGTTTATCAAGCACTTTCATGGAACGTGCAGGAAGCTATTTACTATTGATGACCTAGAACGGTGCGTCCAGAAGAAGGGAGAATCGGCGCGCAGCTGGGTGCGCCGGGTTATGGAGATACTTCACTCATCCATGGATATTCAGCCAAAGGACGCGTTACAAGCTATGGCAAACACATGCAAGTATACACCTTTAGTGCAAAAGCTAACTCGCATGAAATCAAGTCGGAACGCTTCAGAGGTTACGATGGGAGAGCTAATGGATGCATGCAACAAGCACGCTGCAACGGATACCACAGAAGAGGACGTCGATGACAAAAAAACAAAAGCAAACACGAGCAATAATGGAAGAGCCGGCAATGGATCAACGCCGGGTAGTAACGGAGGTAACAATGGAAGCAACCAGAACAAGCGCCCGTTTGAGGGAAGTTCCAAGTTTGTCGCTAGTACGGAAGCCGGATCTTCGAGACCCAGAGCAGAAGGAAATTTCAATGGAGGAAACCATAATGGAGGAAACTATCAAGGGCCACCAAAGCCGGGTAATAACTGGGATATTTTCAGAATGGCGTGCCCAAAGCACAGCAGGAACGGAAGGCCGGCTAACCACTCATTGGAGCAGTGTGTGGATTTGCAGAGATGGAAGAACGAGGAAGTAAACAAGGCTATGTGAGGTGCAGGCCGGGGAGGAGGACCGGGTCCGGGTGGAAACCCGGGCAACGGCCCACCCCCAGCAGGCAACCCGAGAGTTGGAAATCCGGGTAACAACCAGGGGGGAGCGGGAGATTTCCAAGCTAACCCCAAGCAGTTGGGACAATATCATGTACATACTACAGGAACTTCCAACAAGGATAGAAAGATACTCAAACGAGCAGTGAACGCGGTCAATTCAGCTGTTCCGAGATACTTGAGATGGTCGGATCAAGAGGTGACGTGGAGCAGAAGGGATCACCCGGAAACGATAGAACATCCGGGCGTGTTAGCTTTGTTTGTTGCACCACAGGTTAATGGTTATGAGCTGAAAAAGGTCTTAATGGACGGTGGAAGTAGCATCAACATCTTATATTGGGAAACTTTCTTACGCATGGGTCTCAAGGAGTCTCAGCTACAGAAAAGTTCAACAATTTTTTATGGGATTGTGCCGGGTCACTCGGCGTTCCCCGAGGGAAAGATCACTTTGGAGGTTGCTTTTGGAGAATCGAAGGACAATTTTCGGGTTGAGTGGCTCACGTTCGAGGTGGTAAAATTGCGCAGCCCTTATCACGCGCTTTTTGGAAGGCCGGCTTACGCTAAGTTCATGGCCAGGCCGTGTTACGTTTACCTACAGCTAAAGATTCCGGGCCCAAAGCAAACCATTACCATACACGGAAACCGGATTATAGCAGCTGAGTGTGACGAAGGAGATGCGGCAATGGCAAAACAAGCCTGCAGGAAGGAAGAACTCAAGTATTACCGGTCCCAAGTAGACCCGGATGACAGAACAGCGTTGAAAAGGCCGAACACTGAGGATGAGAGAGCAAAATTCAAAGCAGCACAGGACACCAAGATGGTGGCCTTTGTCGAAGGTGACCCCTCTAAGCAATTTGCTATAGGATCTAACCTGGACAATGAGCAGGAAAAAGCACTCGTGGAGTTTATTCGTTCCAATCAGGATGTTTTTGCTTGGACGCCTAGAGATATGCCGGGTATCCCTACAGAGTTAGCAGAGCATAGCTTGCACGCTGATCCCAAGTCCAGGCCTGTGAAGCAGGGCCCGAGAAAAATGAATGAGGAAAGAAGAAGAGCTATAGGGGAGGAAATTGCTCGGTTGTTGACAGCCGTCTTTATCATGGAAGTATTTCACCCGGATTGGTTGGCAAATCCGGTTCTCGTGATGAAAAAGACCAATGAGTGGAGGATGTGCATTGATTATACGAGTCTCAACAAGCATTGCCCAAAGGATCTGTTTGCCCTTCCAAGGATAGATCAGATCATAGACGCAGTGGCTGGAAGTGACCTATTATGTTTCCTGGATGCATATTCCGGGTATCATCAGATCAAGCTCAAGAAGGAGGACTGGGAGAAAACGTCGTTCATAACCCCTTTTGGGGCCTTTTGTTACAAGACCATGACTTTTGGATTGAAGAACGCTGGCGCAACCTATCAACGGTGTATTCAGAAGTGCTTTGAGGACCAAATCGGACGCAACGTTCATGCTTATGTGGATGATGTGGTGATCAAGACCAGAAAAGCGGAGACATTTATTGACGATCTAAAGGAAACATTCAAGAACCTGAGAAGATACCAGATGAAACTTAACCAGACAAAGTGTGTGTTTGGAGTTCCAGCAGGGAAGTTACTCGGCTTTATCGTTTCAGAGAGAGGGATTGAGGCAAATCCGGATAAAATCAAAGTTATCCAGAGGCTGAAAAAGCCGGAAAACCTAAAGCATGTTCAGAAGCTTACAGGGTGTGTAGCAGCGCTGAGCCGGTTTATATCAAGACTCGGAGAGAAGGCAATACCCTTGTACCGGCTCTTGAGGAAATCTGATAAATTCGTTTGGGACCAAGAGGCGGATGAGGCGTTCGAGGCACTAAAGAAGCAGCTATCTGAGGCACCAGTCCTAGCAGCCCCGGGTCCTAAAGAGCCCATGTTATTGTACGTTGCAGCCGGGCCCCGGGCGGTCAGCGCGGTGGTTGTTGTTGAGCGCAAGGAGGATGGGAAAGATCACCCGGTTTAGAGGCCGGTTTATTACGTCAGTGAGGTACTATCGGAGGCAAAGCAGCGCTACCCACATTGGCAGAAGCTGGTTTTCGAGGTCTTCATGGCCAGCCGGAAATTGAAGCCATATTTTCAAGAACACCCCATAACAGTGGTTAGCTCCATACCAATGTCGGACATCATCAGAAACTCGGACGCGACAGGTAGAATAGCCAAGTGGGCCATCGAGATGGGAGATTATCATATCAACTACGAGCCCAGGTCAGCAATCAAGTCTCAAGCTTTAGTTGATTTCATTAATGATTGGACTCACACTAGCATGCCCACAATGACACCATGTGCCGAGTCTTGGGTAATGCACTTTGATGGTTCCAAGCAATACGAGGGATCAGGAGCTGGAGTGGTACTCACATCACTTAAAGGAGATACGCTGAGCTACGTGTTGCAGATTCACTTTGATTGTTCCAACAACGTGGCCGAGTATGAGGCATTATTGCATGGATTGAAGATAGCCAAGGAGATGAACATTAAGAGGATACGATGCTATGGAGATTCGGACCTTGTGGTACAGCAGGTCTCGGGAACTTGGGATAGAAAAGATGCAACTATGGCGGCATACCGCAGAGAGGTGGACAGGGTTGCCGGGTGTTTTTCCGGGTATGAGGTGGAGCATATAGATAGAAGAAAGAACGAGGCAGCAGATGCACTCGCCAGACTCGGCTCGCGCAGAGAGCCGGTTCCACCCAATGTCTTTTTGGACGAGCTATGGCGACCATCAGTTAAAACCGAGTCTGAGGAAGAGGTGGCTAACCAAGACCCGGATTTGGAGCTCGTGGCCACAATACGCACTGTCCCCGAGTGGACAGAGCCGTTTTTGGCTTACCTATCACGGGGCGAGTTACCACAGCAAGAGGTACTAGCAAGGCAAATTCTGAGGCGAGCAAAAGGTTATTCCATCATCAATGGGGAGTTATATAAAAGGAGTGCTGCAGGAGTATTTTTGCGATGTGTGGCACCAGAAGAAGGCCGGCAGATCCTGAAAGAGATCCACGAAGGCGACTGTGGGCATCACGCATCCACAAGGTCCCTTGTGGCCAAAGCATATAGGCACGGTTTCTTCTGGCTCACAGCCTTAGCAGACGCGGAACGCTTGGTGGCAAGGTGCGATGGATGTCAAAGGTATGCCCACCAAATCCATGTGCCGGCTATGGAGTTGCAAACAATTCCTTTAACCTGGCCATTTGCCGTTTGGGGTATGGACATGGTTGGCCCCTTTCACATGTCACCTTGCAAAAAGACACATCTCTTGGTGGCTATTGATAAATTTACCAAGTGGGTTGAAGTTATGCTAGTCACCAATTGTGAAGCAATCACGGCAGTCAAGTTCCTGAAAAGGATTATCTATCGGTTTGGGTACCCTCACAGCATAATTACAGACAATGGAACTAACATGTCTTTAGGTGAGATGGAGAAATTCTGTGGGAACAATGGAATCCGGCTTGACATAGCCTCAGTAGCCCATCCACAAGCTAATGGACAAGTGGAAAGGGCAAATCAGGAGTTACTTCGTGGATTAAAGCCACGGCTACGAGTCCCATGCATCAGAGCTGCTGGAGCATGGGTTGAGGAGTTACCTTCAGTGGTTTGGGGAATTAACACCACACCTAATAGATCTACTCAGATGACACCGTTTTTTATGGTTTATGGTGCAGAGGCGGTATTACCGAGTGATATTATCCATGACTCGCCTCGAGTGTCGGCTTACGTCGAGGTGGAGAACGAGAAGACCCGGCAGGACGCCGTGGATATGCTAGAAGAACACAGGGAACAAGCTTTGGAGAGATCAGCCATATACCAGCAGGATCTGAGGAGATACCATAGTCGGCGTGTGAAAACCCGGGTCTTCCAGGAAGGAGACCTGGTTCTGCGCCTGGTACAGTCAAAGGAAGGAAAACACAAGTTATCCCCACCATGGGAGGGACCTCTCATCATAAGCCGGAATCTGCACAATGGATCATATTACTTGATAGATGCAAGGGAAGAGTCGGCTACTGTTAATGACACTGCTCATACCACTTCATCTATGCAAGAAAGAGAAAGACCATGGAACGTGGCTCAGCTGCGTCCCTACTATACCTAGAATAGACTAGATTCACAAGTGGAATTACATGATGTAATAGGCAGCAGGTTTCAGACGCACTCTTTTCCTATCCAGGGTACCTAAGGGGACTGGAGGGTTTTTAATGAGGCGGCTTGCTGACCTAACTTTTCTCGTATCAATAAAGAGATGGTTAAACAATATGTTGTTCCTTTTTTTTGTGTGTTTTTTTTATCAAGTTTTTATATTTCTGTTGTGTTCTTATTTTTCTTCCAGGTAAGTATTATTTATTATTCTCAATGTATTAGTTTCTCTAGTAAATTGCATATATCTAGGTCTTGGGGGCTGATTGCTTGAATATCACAGTTGCAAACTCAAAGACCCGGCCACGATGCCATTGAGTTATAAGGGCCGATTACTTGTAATAAGTACGGCTGCAAGCTTATAACCGGACAAAGGAGCCAAACTTTCTTGACTTTTCTCGCTTAAACTTGATGTGACTCGCACTAAAGTGACATGCTTTGCTAGCGTACGATTACAATCAGTCATGATGCCCAATGGGACTTGCCTGACCCTGTCTTCGTACAGCTGTAGCAACATTGATTATCCACGCGAAAGCCGGCTTATAGTAGAAGAAGGTCAAAAGGGTCATCTAAACCACAAGCTATGCAGAGTACAAGGTTAATAGCCGGAAACTCAAAGTACATTAAGCATAGCTTCAAAACCTATGTGAATGGCTCTAGGTTTTGGGCCTTAGCAGAAATAATTTGTTCTTTTCGAAAAGTCCAAAATCGCACACTCGGAAATTTGGGCCTTGGGGACTTAGGAATTTGAAAAAAGAAACAAATTATCTAGCTATTCAGCTCAAAAACCCAAAAATCCGAGTCTTGGGGACTTGGGGACTTAGAAAAAGTCCACTAGTCAAAACCCACGAGACCCGGAAACCGAGTCTCACAAAAGGAACCATAGCGGAAAGTCGGAAAATCAGGAATGAAAAAATTCAAAAGACAGGGAAATATCAAATTTACGCAAAGGCCAGAAGGGCCACGAGAGCTATTAAGGTTTTAAATGTATTACAAGCCACGATAGTAGTATCAAAAAGTGCACAGGCGCACTATCAAAAGAATAATTGTTTTAAAGGACCATCGGCCGAATAAAGTGTTTAAGATGGTAGCGGATAAAGGTTTACTCGGCCTCCTGGGTCGGGTCTACAGCATTGCCCTTGTCTTCCGGGTCTTGGTCCTGGTTTCGCTCCTCAGGGGCCTTCCCAGCATCGTCACCCGGATTGGCAGTGTTAGGACGAACAGGCGGGCGGACAGCCGGAGTAGAGGTGGTAGGCGCAGACTCAAGCTCGGCTTTCCTCCTCGCAGCCTCCTCCTTCCTCTTGGCCGAGTCTGCGTTCCACTTCTCCAGGATATCAAAGGGCAAGGGCATATGTACCTTCACCGGTTTATCTTCGGCATCATATGGAGTTGCAAATCTACCCAGGTCCAGAGTATCGGCAATTGTAGATGCCGAGTGACGCACCTCAGTCTGTATAGCCTTGAAGTCCTTGGCGGAGAATTTGGAGCCATCGACCTTGAATTCTGGAAACCCGGCCACCAGCTTTGCCGGCTCAAGCTTAGGAAAGTAAGCCTTAGCTAGCATGAGCCCCCGGGTCATCCCAACCCGGCATGCCGAGCGTTTCCAGAGCTCAATCCATGAGGGGACAGTGGAGCACGCATGGATCAATGTGTCCATACCCGGATATCCCTCAGTCGGCCACTGCACGGCGTCTAGGATCCATTTAGTGCCGGCGCAGAACCTCCGGAGCACAGTCTTCAAGTTCTTTGCCTTCTGGACGTCATCTTCTTCTGGGGGCGCAAGACTAGGTCCTACAGTATAAACAGCAAAGGTTAAAGCAAAAATCTCGGGTATCATGGATCAAGAAGAAGCTGAGTTACAAAACAGCAAGTAACAAAATCTTACCAAGTAGGACACGATAAGTGTCGGCAACTTGAGCTGATAGTTTCTTCAGCGCAGCTTGAGCGGTGGTGTATTTCTTCTTGTACTTCGTGGCATCTTTCTTAAGTGTTTCGACCTCAGCCTCAAGTGCCTCTCGCAGCTTTACCTCGATTTCCAGGAGTTGATTGGTCTTGGCCAAAACTTCCTCGGACCGGGCCATCTGTGCCTATAAAGGTAGGAAAGGTAAAGGTTAGCCGGATATAACAATAAGCCGAATATCAAAGGAAGTACCGAGTAAAAATTTGACAAGTTAAACTCGGAACTTGGGGACTAGTATATCAGTCTACCTGGTGTTCAGCAGCCATGCGTTCTAGTATATCTTTCTCTGTGGCCTTCATGGCGAGGAAGGCGCTCATCATCTGGTCAAAGGAGTGGTTGCCGAGACCCAGATTGGAAGACCCGGGATCCTGTTCACCCGGAGACGGAGTTTTTTCCTTTACGGGGGAAGGCATCCGAGTCGCTTGAGTGTCGGAGTTCGGCTCACCTCCCCCTGTGCCCAGGATTATAACCTCTTCATCCTCGCGTGCATGCGAGGCAATCCGATACTCGGCCTCTTGATCAGCCGGGTCCTTCGGTGGCACTTGTTGCTCTTCGTTGCCGCCAGCCGCGGCCTTCACGTCATCAACCGGATCTTCTTTGGCCGGGTCATCAGTCTCCATATTATCCGGGTCACTGGTTGTGACCTTAGCTCTGAGAAAAGTACAAGTAAACAGTTAGTATATAACTGGAGAAAACTATGGAAAAGTGTTAGAATAGCAGGAGAGGAATCTTACCCGGAGTTCACCATGAAATCTGAGGGGAACTCGCTGCTAGACCCGGACGAGGCTGATAAAGATTGAGAAAGTGAGACTCGGAGTTGTCCCGCTAAGGGGTGATTGGGAGAAGGAAATCTTTGAGGTAAATTGGAAGGTTGAGATTGAGAAGTACCGGCGCGCCGGGCTGGAGATGATGGGATACCCGGGTTGAGTGTGGTTTCACCCGGAGAGTTCCGGGTCACCCTGCGCTTGACCATGGGGGGCTCCTTCAAGTATGGCCAGTCGGATAATTCTCGGTTTAGCTCGCACATATTAGCAAAAGTGTATGGTTTGGAAGCGAGGGAGCGATATGGAAACTTAAAAACAACCCCTCTGGGTTTCCTCTTGGCTCCGACCTCGATGACCGGTTCTGCTTCGCTCTCATCACTTTGGGTTTCCTCCCCATCTTCCGGATCTTCTTTATCCTCCTTGTCCTCCTTGTCCTCCATTCCTGAGAAACATAGTATACAGTCGGAAAAAGAGAAAGTATAGGAAAACAAGTTAGCAGAAATTGAGTTGGGTGAAACTCGGAAAGTACCTTCCTCCGAGTCAGCCGCCTCCTCGTCCTCCTCTGGGTTCCCGGAGGAAGGAGGAGTCTCGATGTTCCAAAAGGCGCTATTTTCCTGAAATAAAGGTATCAAGATAAAAGTTAGTAATTGCATCGGGTAAAAGCATGAGAATAGTAGAGCAAGAGTCGGATCTTACCGCTGGGGCTGCGTTGTCCCGAGTGTATGGCTCTAACCCGGCTATGTTCCGGATTACTTCCACCTTCTCAGTCAGGAAACTTTTGATGGTCTTGTTCATATCACCAGCCGGATAGTTCTTTGAAGAATAACGGAGGGAATCCGTCACGTGCCCGGAATACTCGGACATCAGCTTAGGCCGGATGGCGTTGGACTGAATCCGGAAATCTACCCAAGTCTTAACTAAGTTGAGCCCAAGGAGACCATGGGCGGAAAGGGCGGCTATCTTGGCTAGGAAGGGCTGGATGGACTCCCTGTCCGATTCTGAGGCGAAGGCATTAAAGGTGTCCGAGATATCAAGGAGGCCCTCCGAGAAACCCGGCAATCTCTTTTCGCCGGGTGGGGAGGCGTCCCGGCAATAAAAAGAAGGATTTTTGCCAATGTTTGACGTGGGAGTTTAAACTGAGAGTCGGCATAGGAGAATTTTTTCGGCGTTGAATGGACACCCCGCCGCAGGCCAAAAGGGCCCCGTCACCGCTTTCGCGGCACGGTTTGCATTGGAACAGTTCCAGAAAGAGAGCAAGGTTTGGTGGGATGCACAGGTAGGATTCACAGAGGACTATGAAGTGAGTTATATTTAACATAGAGTTAGGCCCTATGTCAAAGACTCGGATGCCATAGTGGCTAAGGAGTTCGCGAAAAAAGGAGTGACCCGGGGGACGGAATCCCCGGATCACGTGCTCTACAAAACATAGTACCTCATTCGGACCAGGGGATGGCCGGGTCTCATCACCCGGAACACGCCAGTGGATCTCCTTTTGAGGAGGAAGGACGCCTTGTCGTGGGATAATCACGGCAGACGTTACCGGGGGTAACTGATCTTGGGGCAAGACGACACAGGCGTTTGGGAGAGGGTTTAGCTCAGAGGAAAACATGGTGCAATTCGATCTGGTAGCCGGCAATCCAAGTCGCCGAGTCTCCGATCTTGATATAACAACTCAACTCTGGGATTACACTAGATGCTTGATATCAAGCGATATTGCTAGGGTTCTTAGATCTCTGCCTAAACTAGACCTAGGGGTCGGTTTATAAAGCACCCGTACCCCCTGGCTTATTCTCCAAGGCGCATCCTGGATCCTACCCGGACACGGCGCACAAACCCTAACTTCCTTCTACCATAACCCACAATCCGGGTTACTGGGCCTACAAGCTTGGGCCTTCACAGGTTTCCTTATCCTTAGCCGGATCCTGCACAGCGTCCTTTGGGCCGGGTTACTCCTTGGAGTTTGGCCTACCGGGTTATCATCCCCCCATCAGTAGTCCCCAGAATAGCCTGGGCTTCATGGATACTCCTTTGAAGCGCTCGCTATTCCCTGCAAAGATATCAAACACACGAGTATGTGGAGGCCGGGTTAAGGTGCCTCAATAGATAGCTAGGCCTTACTCCATGGTGGCCATATAGTAACCCGGCTCTTTCCCAATTACCTAACTTACTTTCCCAGGTAAAACCCCAAAATGTCAAGATTTTATACTTGATAATTGACCTGATATCACGGGATGGATCTCTTTCTTCTTTTCGTTCAGATCCCCTGCTCAACATTTAAAGCGCATCTCGCCAAAACTCAAATAATTAGCCGTTTACTTCCGCAACTCCCGGCTCCCGCTCGCTGAACCGGGCTTATCCACTCGCGCTATAAATAGGCTCCTTGGGGGTAACCCGAACCCTAACGGCTCATTTCCCCCCACTCTGCTTCCTTTCTCCCTCCGAGCTCATCCTCACTGAGCGCCACCACGGAAATCCCGCGCGCTTCACCGGAGTCCATCGGCCGAAGGCTGCGCTCCGCCACAGCTCGCCCCGCGCCGCCGCCAAGATCCACCGGCAAATCTCCATCCGGCCCGTCAGGAACCGCGAAGGGACACCAGGCTTGCGCCATCTGCCTCCGCAAGGCTTCGCTCAGATCTCCTCCGGTAAGCCTCTTGCGCCCATTAATTTGCCCAGAAGATGGAATTTCCAATCTGGGCTCGAACTACTCGAAGTTTCCGCCTTTGCCTCAATCACCCGGCTGGACCTCCCCTTTCCAGTTCCTTTTATTCGCGCTAAGTGCCTATGCAGCCATCCATCGTCCTCAAAAGCTCCTTCAACGCTTAGACCCCCACAATTTTCGCCATAACACTTGACACCCGGATAATTCGAACTTTACTCTGCGAGCAAACACCCGGATTACACGCAATTTCCGTGTCTCAATATTACCCTGCCGATACTCGGCCGGCTCACAGCTTCCGTGTCTTAGTCCTCTTATCCTTTTACCTTGTACTTTGCAGGTCAACCATATGGCTCCCAAAAAGCAGGGGAAAACCCCAACCAAAACTAAAGCCACCAACTCCATATCCGCCAACTGGGCGCGGTCTACGGTCACCAAGGCCAAGTTGGAGGAGCTGGTGGAGCTGGGAGTTCTTCCTCCTCAAGAGGATATCCAATGGAGGGTGCCGGGCAAGGAGACCCGGCCCACCCCGACAAAAGGCGAGGTAATTTTTTTCGTGGAACATGTGACCCGGGGCTTCCGCCCACCGGGTCACCCTTTTTTCCGTGATGTTCTAAGCCATTACGGCCTTCGCGTTTTTGACATCGGGCCTAATTCTGTATTAAACATCTCCCACTTCATCGTCCTTTCCGAATCATACTTGTGCACTTCGCCAAGTCTAGCTCTTTTCATTGAGCTTTTTCAGTGCAAACCGTGCCGCGAGAGCGGTGACGGGGCGCTTCTTGCTTGCGCCGTGGTTTCCATCCAGCGCCGCAAGAATTCTTTGATGCCACCCCTCACCCTTAACTCCCATGTCAAGCACTGGCAGCTCTCATACTTTTACTGCCAAGACACCTCCCCACCCGGCCAAAAGAAGCTGCCGGGTTACTCAGAGGGTCTTCTTGACATCTCCGAGAAATTTAGTGCCTTCGCCTCTGACTCGGACAGGGAGGCAATTCAACCTCTACTAGCCAAAATCAACACTCTCACGGCCCAAGGCCTCATCGGGCTCAACCTGGTGAAGACTTGGGTCGACTTCCGGATTCAACCCAATTCCATCCGCACAAAGTTGATGTGCGAGTATTCGGGGCAATCTACAGACCCGCTCCGGTACTCTGACAACATCTTCGCAGCTGGCGACACTCACAAAACCATCAAGGGTTTTCTGACAGAAAAGCTTGAGGTAATCCGGAACATATCCGGATTGGAGCCCTTCACACTCGAGAACCCAGCCCCCAAGGTGAAAACCCGACTTTGATGCCTTTACCTTTGCTCTTTCCACTCGATACAGTTGATAACCCTTGTACTGACACTTTTCAGGCTGATGATGATTTTTGGAAAACCAACACCTCTCCTAGCTCCGAAAGTCCAGAGGAGCAAGAAGCTGTTAATTCGGACGAAGGTACTCTCCGGATTTTATTTGGTTCCTTTAAGCTCACCATAACCCCTTCATTTCCAACTATAACTTTGATGATATCCAGAACGAGAAGATGACGAGGAAGAAAACTCCGACGGCAAAGTAGAATCCGCCAGCGACGAGGAGGAACTGGAGCCGACAATCAAAGTCGGATCAAAAAGAAAAACTCAAGAGGCCACCTCCAAGGTTTCATATCTCCTCCTCGCATTCAATTCGTATTACTTTAATGATATACATGAGCTACCTTGACGTTATTCCACTGGCCATGCTTGAAGGAGTCGCCCATGACTAAGCGCAGGTCAACTCGAAATCACCCGGGTGATGATGCCCTTAACCCGGGTATTTCATCGACCCCGACTCGGCGGGCTGGTACTTACCCTATCTTTTCTCGGTCGAAACATTCTCCTTGAAGCATTCCCACATGACGTCTGACTTGATAATTTCCAGCCTCTCCCGAGTCCAGCGACGGATTTCCTTGTGACTTTGCGGTGAACACCGGGTAAAATCCCCTTCCTGATGCTCCACCACATTTCATCACCCTTTCCTGACTGTGTATTTAGCTGCTCACTGACAACATCTATAGGGCCACGGTCGTTATCAGCGACCAAGAGGATATGGAGACCGAGGGCCCGGGTAAGGGGAGCCCGACTGATAAGACTACAGCCGCGTCTAGCGGCGAAAAACAAGCGTCGCCGACAAACCCGGACACACAAGAAGCCGATTATCCGATTGCTTCCCATGCAAGCAAGAAGAACAAAGCCACAATCTTGGGTACAGAAGAAGGAGCGTCGGATTCCGACACACAAATGACCCGGGTTCCGCCTCCCACTAAGAAGAAAGCTCCTTCTCGGAATTTCCAAGGCCCCGGGTCCTCTGATACGGGTAAAGACACTTTTGATCAATTGATGAACACTCTCCTCACTATGAAGACTTCGGAGAGCAAGATCTTGGAGCGCATGGCTGCAGAGCACCAGGTAAGGACACTTGGTATCTCATATTGCATACCTAGTCCCCAAGTTCCGAGTATGACTTGCAAAAGTTATGCTTGGTACTTTACGCCATATTCAGCTTACCATAATATCCAACTGGTACTTGCGTTCCTTGCTACATACAGGCACAGATAACCCGGTCTGATGAAACTTTACTTAAGACCGAACAACTTCTTCTTGCCGAGGTAAAACGAAGGGAAACCCTTGAGGATGACATGAAAACTTTGAAGAAGGATGTTTCCAAATACAAGAAGAAGTGCAATGCCGCTCAGACCGCACTGAAGAAACTATCGGACCAAGTCGCCGATACTTATCAGATCTTTCTTAGTAAGTTTTTGTTGCCGATTGGCTTCATGTCTTTGCTTTATTATATCATACTCGGGATTACTGATACGTTCTTTCTTTTGTTACAACTGTAGGTGCCAACCTTGCGGCCCCAGAGGAGGATGCCATTGTCAAGGCTAGAACCCTAAAGACCGTGCTCCGGACTTTCTTTGCCGGCACAAAATTTATACTGGATGCCGTTGTTGTGGCCTACGGAAGTATATCCGGGTGAAGAAAATCTCATTCAAGCCTGCTCCACTGTGCCTGGCTGGATTGAAATCTGGAAACGCTCGTCATGCCGGATTGGAATGACCCGGGCTTTCACCCTGGCCAAGGCTTTCTTTCCGAAGCTTGACCCGGCAAAGGTAATATCCGGGTTTCCCGAATTCAAGGCGGACGGTTCCAAATTTACACCCAAAGATTTCAAGGCCATACAAGCCGCAGTGCGCCCCTCGGCTACCACTTTGGCCGATAGTTTGGATCTAAACACGATTATGCGTGCATACGACGCTGATGGCAAAGTTGTTACGGAGGAAGCACCCCCGCCCTTTGATATCTTGGAGAAGTGGGTTTCTAACTCGGCCAGGAAGAGGGAGGCGACTGCGAAGAGAGAGGCCGAGTTAGGATCAGGTCCGTCTGCCTCTACACCAGCCGTCCCTCCACCTGTCCGCCCTGGTGCAGTGAGTCCGGGTAAGGGTGCCGGGAAGGCTAAGCAGCAAGCCCAGGACCCAGACCCGGAAGACCGTACTCAGGAGGCCGAATAGGGTAGTACCATCATAATACCTTGTTTACGTGATGCTTTGTATTCAAACTATTATGCTTTTGATGGTGCGCCTGTGCACCCCTGATACTGATGTCGTAACTTGTAACGTACTTTTAGTCCATGATATACTTTGCGGCTTTCCTGGCCTTTTGATAACCGTATTGCTTGTCTATTCTTTGAGCTTTTTCTCGATACCCGACTCTCTATTTTGGCTCCCTTCGTAAGACTCGGTTTTCCGAATACCAGGGGCTTTGATAAGTGGACTTTTTCTTTAAGTCCCCAAGACTCGGATGGTGAGGTCTTTCGAACTTCGATAGCCAAGTAGTTTGTTTCTGTTTCGAAGTCCCCAGTCCCCATGACCCAAAGTCCGAGTCATGGGGGTGTGGCCTTTCTCAGAGAACAATTTTTTTTTACCGAGTCGCAAGCCTAAAGCCATTCCGTGTAGGTACTGAAGTTATGCTTGATAGTTGTTGAGTTTCCGGCTATTAGCCTTGTACTCTGCATAAACTTGTGGTTTAGATGACCCTTTTGACTATCTTGTACTGTAAGCCGGCTTTCGCGTGGATACCATGTTGTTACATCCATACGAGAACAGGGTCAGGCAAGTCCCATTGGGCTTCATGGCTGATTGTAATCGTAAGCGAACGAATCATGCCACTTTAGTGCGAGTCACATCGAGCTTAAGTAAGAAAAGTCAAGAAAATTTGGCTCCTTTGTCCAGTTATAAGATTGCAGCCGTACTCGTTTGCGAATAATCGGCCCTTATAACTTATAGGCATCAAGGCCGGGTCTTTTGGGTTTATAGCTGGGCTACTTGAGCAACCAGTCCCCGAGACCTATATATACTCAACATTCTTAATCATACTGAAATATTGATGTCACATGGATACTACTTACTTGTAATCAGGCTGTAACGAAACAGGACTTGATAACCATCTCTTTATTGATGCGAGAAAGTTTGGACCAGCAGGCCGCCTCATTAAAAACCTTCCAGTCCCCTTAGGTGCCCTGGGTAGGAAAAGAGCGCGTCTGAAACCTGCTGCCCGTTACATTGTTTAGTTCTTCATGGACACCGGTCCCGAACTGGCGTGACCGGTGCACATTCTCCACGTGTTAGATTTTTTCATGACGAGTACCGGGTTTACTAGCCAACCCGGGTAAGGTGTTTCCATGACATGGCTGGTTGTGAGCGGTCGTGCAGCTTCTTCTTTTATGGCGGATTGTTTGGAGGAGTCATCCTCGATAAAAGCCACCATTTTAGCATCTTGTGCTACCTTGGATTTTGTTCTTTCGCCTTACGTACTCGGCCTTTTTGATGTGGCTCTATCCTCCGGGTCTGCTTGAGACCGGTAATGCTTGAGTTCTTCTTTTCTACAGGCCTGCTCGGCCATTGCTGCATCTCCTTCGTCGCATTCAGCTGCTATGTCTCGATTTCCATGTATGGTAATGGTCTTCTTGGGACCCGGGATTTTTAGCTGTAGATATACGTAACACGGCCTAGCCACGAATTTGGCGTAAGCCGGCCTTCCAAATAACGCGTGATAAGGGCTGCGCAATTTGACTACCTCAAAGGTAAGCCACTCAACTCGATAGTTATCCTTTGACTCCCCAAAGGCTACCTCCAATGCGATTTTTCCCTCGGGGCACGCTGAATGACCCGGCACTATCCCATGAAAAATTGTTGAGCTTTTTTGTAGCTGAGACTCCTTGAGGCCCATGCGTAGGAAGGTTTCCCAATACAGTATATTGATGCTGCTTCCACCATCCATCAAAACCTTTTTCAGCTCATACCCATTGACTTGCGGTGCGACTACTAATGCCAAGACTCCCGGGTGCTCCACTCTTTCTGGGTGATCCCTTCTGCTCCATGTTACCTCCTGTTCTGACCATCTCAAGTATCTCGGGACAGCTGACGAAACTGAGTTGACCGCTTGCTTCAGTATCTTTTTGTCCTTGTTAGAGCCTCCTGTGGTATGCACATGATATTGACCCAATTGTTTGGGGTTAGCCTGGAAACCTCCTGCCCCCCCCCTTGGTTATTACCTTGATTTCCAGCCGCCGGGTTACCAGCTGGGGGTGGGCCGTTGCCCGGGTTTCCCCCTGGACCCGGTCCTCCTCCCCGTCCTGCACCTCGCATAGCTCTGTTCACTTCCTCATTTTTCCATCTTTGTAAGTCGGCGCACTGTTCCAGGGAGTGGTTAGCTGGCCTGCCGTTCCTGCTGTGCTTCGGGCATGCCATCCTGAATATGTCCCAATTGTTACCCGGCCTTGGCGGTCCTTGATAATTTCCTCCATTGTTATTACCTCCGTTGAAATTTCCTTATGCTCTGGGCCTTGAAGACCCGGCTTCTGTGTTGGCGACAAACTCGGAGCCTCCTTCAAACGGGCGCTTGTTCTGGCTATTTCCGTTATTACCCGGTGCTGATCCATTGCCGGTTCTTCCGTTATTACTTGTGTTTGCTTTTACCTTCCTGTCATCAACTTCCTCTTCTGTAGTATCTGTCGCGGCGTGCTTGTTGCACGCATCCATCAATTCTCCCATTGTAACTTCCGACGCATTTCGACTAGACTTCATGCGAGTTAACTTTTGCACTAAAGGTATGTATTTGCATGTTTTTTCCATGGCCTGTAGTGCATCCTTGGGCTGAATATCCGTGGAAGAGTAAAGTATCTCCATAACCCGGCGCACCCAACTGCGCGCTGATTCTCCCTTCTTCTGGACGCATCGCTCTAGATCGTCAATAGTGAACAATTTCCTGCACGTCCCATGAAAGTGCTTGACAAACGCGGTCTTCAATTCCTCCCAGGACTTGATCGATCCTTCCGGCAAGTTGGTGAACCACAACTTTGCTGCTCCTTCTGACATCATCAAGTACATGAACTTGGCTTGGAGATTCTAGGACGCGTTGCGAATCGACATTGCCATCTCGTAACTGCTTAGCCATGTTTCTGGGTCCATAGTTGGTTCATAATTCACTACTTTCCCTGGTTCTTTGAATTTTTCCGGGTAAGGTTCAGCTCTGATATTGTCCGAGAGACACTTGGGTCCCCCTAGAACGGTTGAGGCCGGTCTTGCTCTAGAAACGTGTGATACCGCGGGGGGCGCGGCTGGGCGCGATGCTGCGGGAAGTCCATGCGCTGCAGACCCGGCCACGGCCCTCCGGGCTCTAGAACTGTCCACGACAGCCTGTGTTGCTGATGCTGCCTGAACGCGGGGAGGAGGCGGCATTTGCTGCTGCTCTTCCCTCCGCCGTGCTGAACTTGTTTGGATATTCCCTTGCTGTTGACTGACGTATGGCGTCCCGTGCATACCGCTTCTATGATCCGGATAATTGGCTTGCTGTGCCACCGCAGTGTGCAACAGATCGATGGCTTGCCGAGTCTTCTCTGCATGGGGAGACTCTCCCACAGGGATTTGATTTAACGCGAGTGTCGCCGCATACACATTGTCCATGGGGTTATTGTAGTGACCGGCTGGTGTGCGGAATCGTAACGGTGGCGGTGGTAGATCGTTGCCGGTCGTGACTCTAGTCTGTGGTGGGGGTAACCCGGTCCGTTCATTTGCCGGATGTGTCCCTGCTGTCGCCGGTTGGGGTGCGGTTCCCTGGTTCACCACTGTGTCGCACCCTGACTTCTAAGGGATACTCACCGCACGAACTGGATAGCAGATACTTGGATTATGGGGCATAACTGCTCCCACGTCCCAGCTTCCTGGTAGGCCTGCGCTTATGCGCGACAACACAAGCTCTGCTATTCCACCGTCGATGTAAACTATCCACTAGAAATCATAGGCACTACCATTGACGTACTTCATATCAAACACGCACTGTACGTCAACAGTTTTGAACGAATGATGATCACAACATATCTCTAAGACACAAAAGATTGAAATAAGGTTGCAACTGGCCTTCACTAAGGCAGAGATAGCAGATACAATCATCCAGAGGACACATGTCCCAACATAGCATTCATTACATCAGCGGAAGCAATCAAAGGTGTCTGAGTACAGACAAAACTGAAGGCTTAAGAAGCCAGAGGAAAATAAAGCAAACGAAGCCCATCCACGAAGGTTCTGGATCCTGCCCTGGTCCAGCTATATACTCGTCTGCAGCGTCGTCAAACTCCACGAAGTAGCCGTCCTGGGAAGCATCGTAGCCGTAGTCGTACTCTGCGTAAACCACAGCCCCAACGGGGTCAGTACATCCAAGTACTGGCAAGCAAGACTCACAGTTCATCAAAGAGTTACCCGTCAACACAAGCATTGATGCTTGGGATCAACGGAAGAAAGGGGTGATATA
Organism: Alopecurus myosuroides; assembly: GCA_028641055.1. NCBI lineage: Eukaryota > Viridiplantae > Streptophyta > Magnoliopsida > Poales > Poaceae > Alopecurus > Alopecurus myosuroides. The sequence goes on along the minus strand of CM054063.1, from coordinate 198,257,049 downwards.
AAAGTTGCTGCTGGCTGCTCTGAACAACTACAGAAGATAACTACAAGTTCCGGCTAACAGAATAAGATGAGATCGAGGTTTGTAACCAACTGAAAGATAACTTCAACCAAACCCATCCTGGATCTCGCCCCTTATCCAAAGAAGCAATCCGAGGATAACTCACACAGTTGTGATAAGGTGAATCAAGTTATTGTGTGAATAACCTATTACTAGTCAGGTTATTAATCAGTGGGTGAATCATGATTGATCATTAAGTTGAAGTTGTCCTGAGTACTTGTTAGCCAGTACTTTCACCAAGTAATCCATAACCGCGGAAAACACGGCTTCTCGAGAAGATTATCCCTGCAGGGTTGCACCAATTTGGCCGTACACTCATGAATATCCCGCCAGATGGGATGCCTCCCACCAAGCGGGGCACTCAACACAACCAACCATTCTCCGCATCAAGCCCAAAGCACCTTGGGCGCACGGCTAATCAAGCCCCGAAGAAAAGGGACCCTCATAGCACTCTAAGACCGTGTCCCCCTATATGCCGACTACAAAAGTTCCACCCTGCGCTGGGCTCGCAAAAACATGCATGCGGCAAATAGAAAGCACGAACTAAATGAGATGATTTGGACGAGATGCGAATCAGGTCAAGTTGAGGGGGGCGCCCATACTCGCTTCCCAAATGCGGGTAGTGCGCTCATCATGGATCAGTAGACAAGACCCTTTTCCTATTAGGGTTGACACTAGCAGGCTTCAAAACCTCTCATGGGCCTCCTGCCGGTGCCTTATCATCAAATTATTATTTACCATTAGCAATTAACAGGATTGATTGATTAACATCGAGCCCCGGTACAAATAAGAAGATAGTAAAAGTAGTAACCGACAACAGACTCGAGTAAAAGCAACCCTAAGCATGCTAGGTAAGAACAGGCACAAGCAAAGGCTGTAGGTATGGAGGTGAGACAATAATGTTGGCTCAGGGAATCATGTGATAGGTTCGGAGATCAAGCAACGATACATAGGGCTAGCAATAATAGACAAAAGGATAGTATCGACAACAAGTGTGGAAAGGAACTCGATGATTCATGTGAGTGATAACTTGCCTGGCAGCTCAGTATCGTACTGGGCTAGGTCCTGGGGAGTGGTGTCGTAAGGATCGTCGGTCTCAACGTAGTCGTCGTCTAACCGAGAAGAAGCAAACAAACAACACAGGTATGTAAACAAACATTGACATGGCATTATGCACAATCAAATATGATGCATGACAATTTAATAGGTGCAATAAAACAAACTAATTGATATGATAACACAATTTAAATGGACTGATATGCAACTGTGAGTTGCATATGAAAAGCCCATGGAATTTGGTTAGATTATTTGTTTTCCAACTAATCAACAGGTGCTAGTGGATTAGTATGATGCATGCAACAGGATAACAGCAAAATAACAACACTAGAATCAAATTAGAATAGGTTGTAGCAATTTAGAAGTTTGTTATTAATTTAGGAAAAATTTTGGGTGCATTAAAGGTATCACACAAGTAGTTGTTGTTTTCAACCATTTAAAATGTTCAAAACAAATAACAAAGTTGATATTTGAAAAGAACATCAAATTCTGGTTGGATTACATGTTTCACAATTTGAAATTGGAATTAGGATTATTTAATTATGAATTAAACAATATTAAACAATTTTTAATTGAATTAAACAAGATTTAAATTGTTTAGGCAATTTAAATTGTTCAAACCAGAAAACAAAATTTATATTTGAATAAAGCATTCAAAAAGGTGTGAAAAACATATTTTAGTTGAATTATTTGAAAACAGTATGAATTAGTTATGAATTATTACAAATTACATTTGAATTATTTGGATTTGAATTTAAATTGCATTTTGAAAATTCAAAACAGAACACAAGTTGAATATTTGGATAGATTAGGAAATTTGGATCAGAATAGATATCAAGTTTGTATTTATTGGATTTGTAAAACAAAAGATATTAAATTTCCAAGTTTCTATTCAAATCTGTTTATTAAAAGGAATTTATGATTTTTTAGAATTGCGCAGAAAACATTTGCTACGCAGTCTCACGCTACCCACTGCCACTGCGCAGTGGGCCAGCGACAGCGTGGCACTGCGCAAGCGCTGGCGTGGCCACGGGGGTGTATGACAGTGGGCCAGCCTTCGCTGCGGAAGAAAAAGGAACAAAAAGTTTTTGCGGGCGCTGCGGCTCGAACCCGCGCCCTGCTTCAGTTCAGTTAGCGCGCAACCAGTGCGCTGCGCTGTGGTGTTTGTCAGGTAAGGGGACGCAGTGAGGATAACCTTTCGAACCAGGCGTTAACTGAAAATACTGACGACCGCGCGCTTCCGCGAACTGACAGAGGTTCAACGGCGGCGATCACCGGCTCGAGCTGGCATGCGCGTGTGCTGCGATGAGATCTGGTGGACGTGCACGGTGCGGTGGCGATTACGAACAACAGAGAGGGAGGAGGGAACGGTGGTGGTCGCTCACCGCGGTGTAGAGGGTAGCAGAGGGGCGAGGTAGCGGCCGGCGGCGACGACGATGATGGCGGCGGTGATCCAGTCGCTGGCGTGCTTGGCGGCGGTGTTCAAACGAGAGAGGAGACCGAGGGGGTCTGGCTCCAGGGTTTAGGTGGGGTGGTGGAAGGCCATGGCGACGGCAGCGTGGACGAATTCAGACGGGGATCGCCGGGGTAGAGCAGAGGAGGGATAGACGACGGGGAGAAGGCGGTTGGCGGCGGAGAGGAACCCTAGAGCGATAGGGTTAGGTCTAGGGGTGCCCTAGGGCTTAAATAGGGTGGAGGCGCAGCGGCTGGCCGCCGGAGTCGCGCGCGGCCGCGGTGGCTCCGCTGGATTAGCTGCCGTACGCGGGGGAGAAGGCCGATTAGGTGCTGCGCACGTATCTTGATGCAACGAAGGGGTACCGGGCCGCTCGGGCTGGCTGCGCGCGCGATTAGCGGCCTAGGTGGGCTGGGCCAGCTAGATAGGTGCTGCGCGCGCGCGGTTTTCTCCTTTCTTTTCTTTTTTCTGTTTTATTTTTTTTTGTAGTTTGCTTTTGGATAAATTAGATAGGTTTTTGAGTAGATAAAAATTTGGAAAAATTTAGGTAAGCTTCTTAGGTGAAAAGAAACCACTTGGCAGTTTTGGTTTTTAAAATTTCAAATGTTTGATTGCTGTTTTGAACTTGAACCAAAATAGAAGGATTTTGATATTAATAAAACCTTGATGAAAACATGCATAAGAATAGTGTTACCCCTAGGGTTTTAGGATGATTTAGAGAGGGAAGAAAGTTTGGTGAGTTGTTATGGTTTCCAAAGGTACTGATTTGAGAATTGGAATTGATTTAATTTAAGTGGTGGAATTAAGTGAATGATTTGAGGCAACAAGTTAGCAGTTGAACATTAATGAATTATTTGGAAAACAAGGGAGGTTTTGTTTTGCAAATCTTTGTTTGAAAGATTGTAACAGACAAGTGTGAAAACAAGGTTTGATTCATTATGAAAACAATGCAAACATGAATAAAACAAATGCAATGAGATGATGACATGATGCATTGCTTGAAAGTAAACAAGGAACAAAGCATTCTAGGGGATGTTTTCATACTTGGATGTTACAAAACGCCCCCCCTTGAAGGAATCGCGCCCCGAGATTCCCTACTGAGAAATGAAAAGGTCCGGATACTTCTTGCGAAGATCCTCTTCGGTCTCCCACGTTGCCTCTTTATCGGAATGATGCGACCATTGGACTTTCAAGAACTTGGTGCTCTTGTTGCGAGTCTTACGCTCGGTCTCATCGAGAATACGAATAGGGTGCTCCTCATAAGATAGATCTTCTTGCAGCTCAATGGAATCATGATCAACTGCACGATCTGGATCTTTGAAACACTTCTTGAGTTGTGACACGTGAAACACATCGTGCACCTTGGATAGCTTTTCTGGAAGTTCGAGACGATAAGCATTCTCTGCACGTCTTGAGAGGATGTTGAAAGGGCCAATGTATCTTGGTGCAAGCTTTCCTTTCACACCAAAACGATGAGTGCCCCTGAGGGGAGTTACACGGAGATATGCCTTATCACCAGGTGCATAGACCATATCCCTGTGCTTGCTATCATAATAGCTCTTCTGACGAGACTGAGCAATCCTGAGATTGTCACGAATGATACGAACTTTCTCCTCGGCTTCCTTAACAATGTCAGGGCCTAAGAGTGAACGTTCGCCAGCTCCAGACCAATTGATTGGACTCCTGCATCTGCGACCATACAGTTCCTCAAAAGGTGCCATGCCTAGGCTTGCCTGGTAGCTGTTGTTGTAGGAGAATTCAGCATATGGAAGGCAATCCTCCCATTTCATGCCAAAGGAGATACCACATGCTCTGAGCATATCCTCGAGAATCTGATTGACTCTTTCGACTTGCCCCTGAGACTGAGGGTGATAAGCTGTGCTGAACAGAAGTTTAGTGCCCAATGCTTCTTGAAAGCTTTTCCAGAAATGAGAAGTGAAGATGCTTCCACGATCTGAGCTTATTTCCAATGGTACACCATGAAGAGGAACAATCCTTGCTGTGTAGAGCTCTGCTAACTGGCTAGCTGAGATAGTTTCCTTGACAGCAAAGAAGTGAGCAACCTTAGTGAGACGATCAATAACAACGAAGATTGCATCGTTGCCCTTTTTGGACTTTGGAAACCCAGTAACGAAGTCCATTTCAATCATGTCCCACTTCCACTCAGGAATTTTCAGAGGTTGGAGTAGACCTGTTGTCTTTTGATGGACTGCCTTAACACGTTGACAAACGTCGCATTCAGAAACGTATTGAGCAATTTCACGTTTCATGCCAGACCACCAATACAGAGTCTTAAGATCCTGGTACATCTTTGTACTTCCAGGGTGAATGGATAGAGGAGTTTCATGAGCCTCCTTGAGAATGATATCCTTGAGACTTTGAATCTGAGGGACTGCAATGCGTCCTTCGAAGAACACAGTTCCCTTGTCATCAATTGAGAAGGACTTGAATTTATCACTGCCCTCTTTGATTTGCTCTACCATCTTCTTGATTTCATTATCACGAAGTTGTTCAGAACGAATCTTGTCCTCGAGAGTTGGGCTGGCTGTCAAACTAGCAAGGTATCCTTCAGGAACAAGACCAAGGTTCAGCTTCTGGAATTCTTCATGAAGTGGAGGTTGGTTTTCCATGATCATGAGATTATTGCAATAGGATTTGCGACTGAGAGCATCGGCCATAACATTAGCCTTGCCTGGAGTGTAAGAAATGGTGAGATCAATGTCTTTAATCTTCTCAATCCATCTCCTTTGCCTGAGGTTCAGATCTGGCTGAGTGAAGATGTATTTCAGACTCTTATGATCGGAAAAGATTTCAGTTTTGTTACCCAACAAGTATTGTCTCCATTTCTTGAGGGCAAACACAACTGCTGCAAGTTCAAGATCATGAGTGGGATAGTTTTCCTCATGTGGGTTCAACTGACGTGAAGTATAAGCCACAACCTGACGTTCTTGCATAAGAACTGCTCCTAGGCCTTGGAGAGATGCATCACAGAATATCTGGAAAGGTTTGGTAGTATCTGGACCAACCAGAACTGGGGTGGAAGTGAGTTTAGTCTTCAGGAGGTTGAAACTCTCATCACATTGTGGAGTCCAAACGAACTTTTTGTCCTTCTTTGTGAGATCAGTGAGAGGTTTGGCTATCTTGGAAAAGTTTTGGACGAAACGACGGCAATAGCTAGCCAAGCCAAGAAAGCTTCTAACTTGTTTCACCGTCTTAGGGGGTTTCCAGTCAACAATTGCCTTAACCTTTTCAGGGTCAATGGCAATGCCTTTGGCAGAGATGATATGACCAAGATATGCAACTTCTGGAATCCAGAACTCACATTTGGAATACTTGGCATATAGACGATGCTCGCGAAGTTTCATGAGAGTGAGACGAAGGTGTTCTCCATGCTCTTCCTCGGATTTTGAGTAGACTAGAATATCATCGAGATATACCACAACGAACTTGTCGAGGTATTCATGGAAGACAGAATTCATGAGTCTTGAGAACGTTGCCGGTGCATTGGTGAGACCAAAGGACATGACGGTGTATTCATATAGACCGTAACGAGTGGTGAAGGCTGTTTTTGGAATATCTTCCTTTCTGATCTTTATCTGATGGTAACCCATCCTCAAGTCCAACTTTGAGAATATTGAGGCTCCAGCAAGTTGATCAAAAAGATCATCGATACGAGGAAGTGGATACTTGTTCTTGATGGTTTTCTCGTTGAGAGGACGATAGTCAACCACGAGTCTTTTTGTTTGATCCTTCTTGGCAACAAACAGAGTTGGGCAACCCCAAGCGGAGGAACTAGGCTGAATGTAACCTTTTTCCATGTACATATCGATTTGCTCCTTCAACAATTTCAGTTCAGGAGGAGCTATCTTGTATGGATGCTTAGAGATTGGAGCAGTACCTGGCTCAAGCTCGATCACGAACTCAACTGCTCTGTCCGGAGGCATCCCTGGCAACTCTTCTGGAAAGACGTCAGGGAACTCACAAACCACCGGAACATTTTCAATTTCAGGAAGGGGTTTGGCATCGAGGTTGAACAGCTGAACAGAACTTGATCCATATGGAGAATAGACTATCTGGCCTGAAGTGTGAGAGAGAGTTATTGACTTTTGAGCACAGTCAATTTTAGCTTTGTGGGTCTTCAACCAATCCATACCCAGAATGACATCAATGTCAGAATTTCCCAGCAACATGAGTGAAGCGAGGAATATGCGACCTCCAATTAGGATCTGATTGTCCATGCTTATCTTGGAAGTAATCATTTTAGTTCCCGGAGAGTGCACATAGATTTGATTGCTTAGTGGAACCAGAGCTAAATTGTACGTTGTACCAAAGATCTTTGACACGAACGAATGCGATGCTCCAGTATCAAACAACACTTTAGCTGGAATAGAGTTTACGGGTAATATACCGAGAACGACGTCAGCAGCTTCCTCAGCTTTGTCGGCCTTGATATGGTTCACCCTCGCGTTCCTCCCGACAGGCCTGTTGTTGGAGTTGAAGGCTTTAGCCGGGGGAGCACGAACCATAGCCTGGTTGGTGTTGGGGCGAGGAGGTGGAGGTAGCTGCCTCTGAGTGCACTTATCAGCGTAGTGTCCAGTCTCCTTGCACTTGAAGCAAGTGACGACACGAGGAGGACCTGGCCTTGGCTGCCCCATTGGAATCCTCTGACCCTGCATCTGAGATGGGTTGGGCGGGCGGTGACCAAAGCCTGGAGCAGCTTGGGCATTTGGAGCCCGAGTGACAGCACCATTTGGCACCCAGATGCGGCGCTTCTGCGGAGGGGTGGTCATGTTGGAGGAGGAACCACCCTCGCGCGAGTGCTTGCGGGACTCTTCGAACGCCTTGCGCCCATTCTCCTCATTGAGCGCGGTGTTCACGAGCTCAACGAAGTCCTTGCACTTGATGTTGGTGAGAGCGTACTTCAGTTCCGGGTTAAAGCCTCGGCGGAACCTTGCCATCTTCTTGGTTTCGGTGGACACTTCGTCACCAGCATACCGAGCGAGGCGATTGAACTCGTTCTGGTAGCCGAGGACGTCCATCTTGCCCTGTCTGAGAGAGCAGAATTCCTCACGCATCCTTTCCATGAGACCATCCGGGATGTGGTGCTTCAGGAAGGCATCCTTGAAACATCCCAAGGTGATAGGAAAGCCAGCTCTCATGGTCTGGTAGTTCTCCCACCAAGTAGCTGCCTGACCCTTCAGTAGGTAGGTGGCATACTTGACCTTATCTTCCTCAGCAACATGAGCAATCTCCAGAGCCCTGTTGATCTCCCTGATCCAGTCATCAGCATCCAGAGGCTCACGTGTTGCCACGAAAGCCCTCGGACCCACGCTCAGAAACTCCTTGATGCTGACTCGCGGAGCATTCTGGTTGTTGTGCTGGTTAGCCTGGATCTGGGCCATCTGAGTCACCACTTGGGTCATCTGAGCCAACAGTTCCCCCATTGGTGGTGGCGGAGGCGGGGTGTTCCTGGTTGGAGGCATCCTGAACAGAAATGCATTTTAGCACAACAATACAACAGGATAGACTTGGTAACCGAAAGATAGATTATTCCGACGCATGAATAGATAACCAACAGGTACATCATCACATGTTCAAATACATCAGAATATCCAACAGACCAACACATGGTTCGAAAGACAAGGATAACTAAACATAGCTAGGAACGGATACATCGGTACTCCCATGCTCATCACGCAGGACGGCGGTGAGTAGTACGACGAGAGATACGGTGAGGAGGAACCCCACGGAAGTAGGTATCACGACGATCCCTGTAGATAGGAAATGCTCTGAGAGCAACTCTCGGAGTGGTGAAGTAGAAAGCGTCCTCTCCCTGAGCTCCATAGCGAGGGATCCCCGTGTAACCTGCACCGAGGTGGAGAAGTGGACCCCTGATCGGCTCGTAACCTCCAGCATCTGGCAGCGGTAACCCAGCTGTCTGAACGCAACGTGCAAAGCGCTCATCTCCAACAAAGTCTGTGGTGTACGTCGCCAGACGGGTGAGAGCAAGGTGGAGCTGCTCCCGGACTGAGGCTAACTCCTGAGAGAGTGTGGAAGCAACTGCGTCACTGTGCCTCACGAACTGGGCAGTAGTGTGCAGCCTGGAGCTATCAGACTCGTAGGTATCCAGGTCGCGGTGGTCAGTGAAGTGAACTCCCGCTGCCGTGATGTAACCACGGGGGATGTGACGATAGATGGAATCATCAAACCCCCAGTAGTCAGCACGTAGAACGGTGAGACTCACGTACGCTGACTGCTGCACGGCCATATCCACTGTGGAACCTACTGCCTCGTAGCTGTGAACAAAGCTCCTGCCATCATCCGACAGAATGTAGACGATAGCTCGGTAGAAAGTCTGCTCGAACTCGCGCTGGTGCTCGTAGACCTGGTACTCTGGTGCCCAACGGAACCCCAGATAGGTAACCATATCCCTCAGCATCTCCGGATAACCGGCGGTGTCCTCACAGCGAGTCATCCTAACCACCTGCGGGTAGAACCTGAGATCCATCTGTAGATGATCGGGAAAGGTTTTGATTAGGCTCCGGTAGAAGAAAAGGATGTGGAACTCAACAAGGTTCAATGGACGATAAGGATGTTGAAAAGAACATGATATCGAAGCAACACTGGGAAAACTTGACCAAAAGTCCTGAGGTACTAAGGAGAACCCAAAACACGTGAAATCCTAACTTGAAAGTTTAGGTGAGAACAGAAAACACGTTGCACTTCCTTACCAGAAAAGGGGTGGGTGGGTGGGGAAAGAAGAAAAAGAACAGAATTCCTACTCTCACGTTTCATTTTTCCTATATAGCTACAAAATAGTTTCTAGACTCAACTGCGACCAGTAAAAAGGGATGCTACAGGCAGACAGGCTCTGATACCATTTGTCGCACCCTGACTTCTAAGGGATACTCACCGCACGAACTGGATAGCAGATACTTGGATTATGGGGCATAACTGCTCCCACGTCCCAGCTTCCTGGTAGGCCTGCGCTTATGCGCGACAACACAAGCTCTGCTATTCCACCGTCGATGTAAACTATCCACTAGAAATCATAGGCACTACCATTGACGTACTTCATATCAAACACGCACTGTACGTCAACAGTTTTGAACGAATGATGATCACAACATATCTCTAAGACACAAAAGATTGAAATAAGGTTGCAACTGGCCTTCACTAAGGCAGAGATAGCAGATACAATCATCCAGAGGACACATGTCCCAACATAGCATTCATTACATCAGCGGAAGCAATCAAAGGTGTCTGAGTACAGACAAAACTGAAGGCTTAAGAAGCCAGAGGAAAATAAAGCAAACGAAGCCCATCCACGAAGGTTCTGGATCCTGCCCTGGTCCAGCTATATACTCGTCTGCAGCGTCGTCAAACTCCACGAAGTAGCCGTCCTGGGAAGCATCGTAGCCGTAGTCGTACTCTGCGTAAACCACAGCCCCAACGGGGTCAGTACATCCAAGTACTGGCAAGCAAGACTCACAGTTCATCAAAGAGTTACCCGTCAACACAAGCATTGATGCTTGGGATCAACGGAAGAAAGGGGTGATATAAAAGTTGCTGCTGGCTGCTCTGAACAACTACAGAAGATAACTACAAGTTCCGGCTAACAGAATAAGATGAGATCGAGGTTTGTAACCAACTGAAAGATAACTTCAACCAAACCCATCCTGGATCTCGCCCCTTATCCAAAGAAGCAATCCGAGGATAACTCACACAGTTGTGATAAGGTGAATCAAGTTATTGTGTGAATAACCTATTACTAGTCAGGTTATTAATCAGTGGGTGAATCATGATTGATCATTAAGTTGAAGTTGTCCTGAGTACTTGTTAGCCAGTACTTTCACCAAGTAATCCATAACCGCGGAAAACACGGCTTCTCGAGAAGATTATCCCTGCAGGGTTGCACCAATTTGGCCGTACACTCATGAATATCCCGCCAGATGGGATGCCTCCCACCAAGCGGGGCACTCAACACAACCAACCATTCTCCGCATCAAGCCCAAAGCACCTTGGGCGCACGGCTAATCAAGCCCCGAAGAAAAGGGACCCTCATAGCACTCTAAGACCGTGTCCCCCTATATGCCGACTACAAAAGTTCCACCCTGCGCTGGGCTCGCAAAAACATGCATGCGGCAAATAGAAAGCACGAACTAAATGAGATGATTTGGACGAGATGCGAATCAGGTCAAGTTGAGGGGGGCGCCCATACTCGCTTCCCAAATGCGGGTAGTGCGCTCATCATGGATCAGTAGACAAGACCCTTTTCCTATTAGGGTCGACACTAGCAGGCTTCAAAACCTCTCATGGGCCTCCTGCCGGTGCCTTATCATCAAATTATTATTTACCATTAGCAATTAACAGGATTGATTGATTAACATCGAGCCCCGGTACAAATAAGAAGATAGTAAAAGTAGTAACCGACAACAGACTCGAGTAAAAGCAACCCTAAGCATGCTAGGTAAGAACAGGCACAAGCAAAGGATGTAGGTATGGAGGTGAGACAATAATGTTGGCTCAGGGAATCATGTGATAGGTTCGGAGATCAAGCAACGATACATAGGGCTAGCAATAATAGACAAAAGGATAGTATCGACAACAAGTGTGGAAAGGAACTCTATGATTCATGTGAGTGATAACTTGCCTGGCAGCTCAGTATCGTACTGGGCTAGGTCCTGGGGAGTGGTGTCGTAAGGATCGTCGGTCTCAACGTAGTCGTCGTCTAACCGAGAAGAAGCAAACAAACAACACAGGTATGTAAACAAACATTGACATGGCATTATGCACAATCAAATATGATGCATGACAATTTAATAGGTGCAATAAAACAAACTAATTGATATGATAACACAATTTAAATGGACTGATATGCAACTGTGAGTTGCATATGAAAAGCCCATGGAATTTGGTTAGATTATTTGTTTTCCAACTAATCAACAGGTGCTAGTGGATTAGTATGATACATGCAACAGGATAACAGAAAAATAACAACACTAGAATCAAATCAGAATAGGTTGTAGCAATTTAGAAGTTTGTTATTAATTTAGGAAAAAATTTGGGTGCATTAAAGGTATCACACAAGTAGTTGTTGTTTTCAACCATTTAAAATGTTCAAAACAAATAACAAAGTTGATATTTGAAAAGAACATCAAATTCTGGTTGGATTACATGTTTCACAATTTGAAATTGGAATTAGGATTATTTAATTATGAATTAAACAATATTAAACAATTTTTAATTGAATTAAACAAGATTTAAATTGTTTAGGCAATTTAAATTGTTCAAACCAGAAAACAAAATTTATATTTGAATAAAGCATTCAAAAAGGTGTGAAAAACATATTTTAGTTGAATTATTTGAAAACAGTATGAATTAGTTATGAATTATTACAAATTACATTTGAATTATTTGGATTTGAATTTAAATTGCATTTTGAAAATTCAAAACAGAACACAAGTTGAATATTTGGATAGATTAGGAAATTTGGATCAGAATAGATATCAAGTTTGTATTTATTGGATTTGTAAAACAAAAGATATTAAATTTCCAAGTTTCTATTCAAATCTGTTTATTAAAAGGAATTTATGATTTTTTAGAATTGCGCAGAAAACATTTGCTACGCAGTCTCACGCTACCCACTGCCACTGCGCAGTGGGCCAGCGACAGCGTGGCACTGCGCAAGCGCTGGCGTGGCCACGGGGGTGTATGACAGTGGGCCAGCCTTCGCTGCGGAAGAAAAAGGAACAAAAAGTTTTTGCGGGCGCTGCGGCTCGAACCCGCGCCCTGCTTCAGTTCAGTTAGCGCGCAACCAGTGCGCTGCGCTGCGGTGTTTGTCAGGTAAGGGGACGCAGTGAGGATAACCTTTCGAACCAGGCGTTAACTGAAAATACTGACGACCGCGCGCTTCCGCGAACTGACAGAGGTTCAACGGCGGCGATCACCGGCTCGAGCTGGCATGCGCGTGTGCTGCGATGAGATATGGTGGACGTGCACGGTGCGGTGGCGATTACGAACAACAGAGAGGGAGGAGGGAACGGTGGTGGTCGCTCACCGCGGTGTAGAGGGTAGCAGAGGGGCGAGGTAGCGGCCGGCGGCGACGACGATGATGGCGGCGGTGATCCAGTCGCTGGCGTGCTTGGCGGCGGTGTTCAAACGAGAGAGGAGACCGAGGGGGTCTGGCTCCAGGGTTTAGGTGGGGTGGTGGAAGGCCATGGCGACGGCGGCGTGGACGAATTCAGACGGGGATCGCCGGGGTAGAGCAGAGGAGGGATAGACGACGGGGAGGAGGCGGTTGGCGGCGGAGAGGAACCGTAGAGTGATAGGGTTAGGTCTAGGGGTGCCCTAGGGCTTAAATAGGGTGGAGGCGCAGCGGCTGGCCGCCGGAGTCGCGCGCGGCCGCGGTGGCTCCGCTGGATTAGCTGCCGTACGCGGGGGAGAAGGCCGATTAGGTGCTGCGCACGTATCTTGATGCAACGAAGGGGTACCGGGCCGCTCGGGCTGGCTGCGCGCGCGATTAGCGGCCTAGGTGGGCTGGGCCAGCTAGATAGGTGCTGCGCGCGCGCGGTTTTCTCCTTTCTTTTCTTTTTTCTGTTTTATTTTTTTTTGTAGTTTGCTTTTGGATAAATTAGATAGGTTTTTGAGTAGATAAAAATTTGGAAAAATTTAGGTAAGCTTCTTAGGTGAAAAGAAACCACTTGGCAGTTTTGGTTTTTAAAATTTCAAATGTTTGATTGCTGTTTTGAACTTGAACCAAAATAGAAGGATTTTGATATTAATAAAACCTTGATGAAAACATGCATAAGAATAGGGTTACCCCTAGGGTTTTAGGATGATTTAGAGAGGGAAGAAAGTTTGGTGAGTTGTTATGGTTTCCAAAGGTACTGATTTGAGAATTGGAATTGATTTAATTTAAGTGGTGGAATTAAGTGAATGATTTGAGGCAACAAGTTAGCAGTTGAACATTAATGAATTATTTGGAAAACAAGGGAGGTTTTGTTTTGCAAATCTTTGTTTGAAAGATTGTAACAGACAAGTGTGAAAACAAGGTTTGATTCATTATGAAAACAATGCAAACATGAATAAAACAAATGCAATGAGATGATGACATGATGCATTGCTTGAAAGTAAACAAGGAACAAAGCATTCTAGGGGATGTTTTCATACTTGGATGTTACACACTGGTATCGGCTGATCCTGAGGTGTGACAAATAAATTAGCCGGATTAATAACCCCGCCCGTTGCTGGTAACCTGGTTTGATGCCTTTGATGTACTCTAGACGTTTCCTCTCGGAGCCGAGTTTCCAGCGCATCCAGCTCACGCTGCCGCGTGGCCATCCCTTGCCTTTCTGCCTCTACCTGCCTACTTTGCTGTTCCAGCGCACGACGAGCCACATCCAGATCCCTGACATGTTCCGCTGCGTTTTCCGGAGTGATAACCGTTGCAAGAACCGTGGGGTCTAGAATCAGATTATTATCGAATAAGGCCGGGTGGCGCGGGTTCGAAGGACCCGCCCCTGGTGTCCGGTTTCCCAGGAATCCGAACGTGTTTGCATGCAACTCCTCATCTGCTGCACGGCTGGTTACTGACACCGACTCCCCATCAACCCGGGCCAAAACCGGGTCTCCGTTAGCCGCGCCCTGCTGCTGGGCCACTGCCTGAGCCGCCCCGACTGATGCCGCGGTTGCGTTTCCTTGGTTGAGATTGGCCGCGGGAGCCGCATAGACTGCAACTCGGCGTACGATACCCGGTGTAAATTCATGCTGTTCTTCCTCGCCGTTCTCCTCCTCATACCGGTTTTCCAGCAGATCCAGGATAGACCCGGTATCATCTTCTCTTTCGACCCGGTCGCGCGGCTCCTCCGGCTGTTCCCACTCCGCGATGGGTTCTTCTGCCGGATGTGTCGTTCCAATCGATTCTTCATCATCTGATCGGATAGAAGTGGCTTCTCCTGGCACAGAATCAGATCCAACATTGTCAGGGATCGAATTGGAAGTACATACCATACCAATGAAGACGCTGATCCAGCCGATTGTTACGACGGATCCGGATTCGAGGTGATCCGACTCTGGCCCCCAGCCGGAATCGTCCACCATCTTTTCTCCTTTGTGGTCGATGTAGATTTCGCCGACGACGAGATTCTCCATGCTCTTCCGAGCTTCTCCCGTGATGTAAACACCTTTGGACGCAGGCCCCACGGTGGGCGCCAACTGTCGTGGGATAATCACGGCAGACGTTACCGGGGGTAACTGATCTTGGGGCAAGACGACACATGCGTTTGGGAGAGGGTTTAGCTCAGAGGAAAACATGGTGCAATTCGATCTGGTAGCCGGCAATCCAAGTCGCCGAGTCTCCGATCTTGATATAACAACTCAACTCTGGGATTACACTAGATGCTCGATATCAAGCGATATTGCTAGGGTTCTTAGATCTCTGCCTAAACTAGACCTGGGGGTCGGTTTATAAAGCACCCGTACCCCCTGGCTTATTCTCCAAGGCGCATCCTGGATCCTACCCGGACACGGCGCACAAACCCTAACTTCCTTCTACCATAACCCACAATCCGGGTTACTGGGCCTACAAGCTTGGGCCTTCACAGGTTTCCTTATCCTTAGCCGGATCCTGCACAGCGTCCTTTGGGCCGGGTTACTCCTTGGAGTTTGGCCTACCGGGTTATCATCCCCCCATCACGCCTGACTTGGCAAGCTCCTCTAGCTTGGCCTGGGTCACGGTGGACTTAGCCCAGTTGGCAGAAATGGCTTGGGTCGGCCTAGCTTTTGCCGGCTGTTTTCCTTTGTTCTTGGGAGCCATGTGTGCAGCCTACAAAACAGGGGACAAAAGATGCAGAGTATCAGTAATTAAGACCCGGAGAATGGTTGGTCGTCCGGTTGACCAAAGAGCGACTAACACACCCGGATATCACAGGTTATCCGACTATCAAGGAACAGTTGCGGAAAATTTTGACAGATTACGCCTAGATTGAGAAATTTGCAGAGAAACCTATGGAGAAATTAATGGCTACAAGTGATAGGGGAGTATTATTGAATTTACCATTGAGCAATTAGGTAAGCGAGAATGAAGTTGTGCAATCCAAATCGGTACAGAGTAAGGAGATAACCTACGGGCGGGCCTAGATCCAATCTGGTTCGAGAAAAATGCTTGGAGATGAAATTCATGGCGGAGGACAGCTTACCGGTGAGGTCCGGAGGAGGGCGCGGCGGCGGCAAACGGCGCAGTTGCGGTGGCCCTCTGGGTCCTCCGGTGTGCAGCTCGACGGCGCGGTAGCGGCGGTTGGCGGCGGCGCGGTGCGGGCAGAAGCGGAGCACAGGACACGGCGGCTCGCTTCCGGCTGCTCCCTCGCGGGCTCCGTGGTGGCGCGGCATAGAGGTTGAGCTTGAGCACGAGCGCACGGGGAGAGGAAGAAGATAGTGGAGTGTTCGATCTAGGCTACCCCCCTAGGGCACCTATTTATAGGTGCGGGCGGGAAAACCTAGACTAAGAAGCGGGAGCCGAAATTTTTGGAGATGGATACCCGCCCGGATTTTTTGGGATAGGCGTTAAAGTACCCGTGCGTGATATCCGGAAAGGATAGGAAGCAAATCACTCCCGCGATATCCGGACTAATTGGCGAACAAAGTGAGCCGGGTCTTTGGCATTTTCTTCGGAGTATTGACCCGGGAAAGTAAAGACGGATTCAGAGAAAGTCGGGTTATTATATGGACCACCAGTGGAGCTAGGCCTAGCTGTTTATCAAAGCAACTTAACCCGGCCTTATGGATTTGTACGTTTGTTATTTTTGCAGGGAATAGCATGCGCTTCAAGGAGGATCCCGTGAAGCCCAAGCTATTCTGGGGACTACTGATGGAGGGATGATAACCCGGTAGGCTAACGCCAAGGTGTAACTCGGCCCGAAGGGTGCTGCGCAAGACCCGGCTTAGGGAAAAGGAGTTTTCTAGAAGGCCCAAGAGTGTAGGCCTCGTAACCCGGATTGTGGGTTCCGAGAAGGAAACTTAGGGTTTGTAAGCAGTGTCCGGGTAGGACTCCGAGCATGCCTTGGATGGTAAGCCAGGGGGTCCGGATATTATATAAGCTGGCCCCTAGGGTGGATTAGACACGATCACAAGATATTCGAGTATCCTTTGTAACACGAGAGTTGAGATAATATATTCAGATCGGAGACTCGGCGACTCGATTGCCGGCTACCAGATCGCATATCACCATGGTTTCCCTTGAGCTAAGCCCTCTCCCAAACACCAGAGTCGAATTGCGCCAAGATAAGTTACCCCCGGTAACGTCTGCCGTGATTATCCCACGACATTTCTACCCCCTTTCGGCTCACGTAGAGGGGCCAGAACGACAGTTCCGTTTTTTTTACCTAGCGGGGCTATGGTTTCTCCGGAGAAGGGGCCCTGGATCATCTGAATGCCACTAAATCCCATGGTATAACATACCATGTATGTTAGAGTGTTCCATGGGTCTTGTATTCCCAACATTACCTCACTCGGTGTGTTATGGCTTCACCGGCGTCGGATTCTCTCTAGCGGGTTCAAGGACTACTCAGAGCCCGAAACTCCCGGATGTGACGAAACAGAGGGAATCCTGCCAAGAGGTGGGCCCTACCATTGTCTTGGGTGTTACTTGGGCCTAACCTAACACAACCAAGAAATTATTTCCACTTTACTACCCCCTTCCGGCTACGTAGACGGGCCAGAACAGCAGTTCCGTCTTTTTTCCCAGCGGGGCTAGAGTTTCTTCGGAGAGGGGCTCTGGATCGTCTGAATATCACCAAATCACATGGTATGCGCCATACCATCTGTGTTATAGTGTTTCATGGGTCTTGGATGCCCAATAT
Organism: Alopecurus myosuroides; assembly: GCA_028641055.1. Lineage (NCBI taxonomy): Eukaryota > Viridiplantae > Streptophyta > Magnoliopsida > Poales > Poaceae > Alopecurus > Alopecurus myosuroides. The sequence goes on along the minus strand of CM054063.1, from coordinate 198,239,625 downwards.
TCCCTCTCTTTGTGTGTTAATTAGGCCTTCGCCGGCGTCGGATTCTCTCTAACGGGTTACAAAACTATTTAGAGCCCGAAACTCCCGGATCTGACAGAATAGGGGTAATCTTGCCAATAGGTGGGTCCTAACATTTTATTTGGTGTTACTTGTGCCTAAACTAACACAACCAATCAATTATTTCCACTTTTCTACCCCTTTCCGGCTCACGTAGAGGGGCCAGGCCGACAGTTTCTTCCTTTTCTGCCGCACACCTAGGGTTTCTCCGGCGAGGGGCTCCGGAGCGTCTGAATTCCCACCCAATCCTAGGGTATGCCAAACCATGTGTGTTATATTGTGGCATGGGTATTGGATGCTCAAGATTCCCTCACTCTTTGTGGTATGGCTTCACCGGCGCCGCATTCTCTTTCGCGGGTTCCAGGACTACTCAGAGCCCGAAACTCCTAGATCTCACAGAATGGGGGGAATCTTGCCAATAGGTGGGACCTACCATTGTATTGGGTGTTACTTGGGCCTAACCTAACACAACCAAGCAATTGGTTCCGCTTTTCTACCCCATTCCGGCTCACGTAGAGGGGCCAGAACGGCAGTTCCGTCTTTTTCCCAGCGGGGCTATGGTTTCTGTAGAGAGGGGCATCCGGGCCGTCTGAATGCCACCAAATCCCACGGTATTCCATATCTTGTGTGTGTTAGAGTGTGGCATGGGTATTGGATTCCCAAGATTCCCTACTCGCTGTGTTATGGCTTCACCGGTGTCAGATTCTCTTTCGCGGGTTCTACTTAGAGCCCGAACCTCCGGATCTCATGGAACGGGGGAAATATTGCCAAGAGGTGGGACCTACCATTTTATTGGGTGTTACTTGGGCATAACCTAAGACAACCAAGTAATTGGTTCCACTTTTCTACCCCTTTCCGGCTCACGTAGAGGGGCTAAAACGACACTTTCGTCTTTTTCACAGCGGGGCTATGGTTTCTCTGGAGAGGGGCCTCCAGATCATATGAATGCCACCAAATACACCATGGTATGTCATACCATCTGTTTTTATAGTGTGTCATGGGTCTTGGATTCCCAAGATTCCCTCTCTCTCTCTCTGTTATGGCTTCACGGACGCGTCAGATTCTCTCTGGCGGGTTCCAAGACTACTTAGAGCCCGAAACTCCCTAAACTGATGGAACTCGGGGAATTTTTGCAACAGGTGGGACCAACAATTTTCTTGGGTGTTCCTTGGGCCTAAACTAACACAAAAAAGAAATTGGTTCCACTTTGCTACACCTTTTCGGCTCAAGTAGAGGGGCCAAAACGGCAGTTCTGTCTTTTTTCCAACGGGGCTAGCTATGGTTTCTCTCGAGAGGGGGCTCCGTCGTCTGAATGCATGCCACCAAATCCCATGGTATGGCATACCATGTGTGTTAGAGTGTGTCATGGGTCTTGTATTCCCAAGATTCACTCTCTCTGTGTCTTAGGGCTTCACCGGCGTTAGATTCTCTCTCGCGGGTTCCAGGGTTACTTAGAGCCTGAAACTCCCGGATCTGACGAAAATGGGAGAGTCTTGCCAAGAGTGGGCCCTACCATTTTTTTTTGGGTGTTCCTTGGGACTAACCTACCACAACAAAGAGTTGGTTCCACTTTGCTACCCCCTTCCGCCTAACGTAGAGGGGCCAGAACGGCAGTTCCGTCTTTTTTCCCAGCGGGGCTATGCATGGTTTCTCCGGAGAGGCCTCCAGATCGTTTGAATGCCACAAAATACCATGGTATTCCATAAAATGTGTGTTATAGTGTGTCGTGGGTCTTGGATGCCCAAGATTCCCTCTCTCTGTGTGTTAGGGCTTCACCAGCGTCGGATTCTCCCTCGCGGGTTCTAGGACTACTTAGAGCCCGAAACTCCTGGAACTGACGGAACTCGGGGAATCTTGCCAAGAGGTGGGCCCTACCATTGTATTGGGTGTTCATTGGGACTAAACTAACACAACCAAGCAGTTGGTTCCACTTTGCTACCCCCTTCCGGCTCATGTAGAGGGGCCAGAACGGCAGTTTCGTCTTTTTCCCTAGCGGGGCTATGGTTTCTCCGGAGAGGGGCCTCCGGATCGTCTGAATGCCACCAAATCCCATGGTATGAAATACCATGTGTGTTAGAGTGTTTCATGGGTCTTGGATGCCCAACATTTCCTCACTCTGTGTGTTATGGCTACACCGGCGTCGGATTCTCTCTGGTGGGTTCAAGGACTACTCAGAGCCCAAAACTCCCGGATGTAACAAAACAGGGGGAATCCTGCCAAGAGGTGGGCCCTACCATTGTCTTGGGTGTTCATTGGGACTAAACTAACACAACCAATAAGTTGGTTCCACTTTGCTACCCCCTTCCGGCTCAAGTAGAGGGGCTAGAACGGCAGTTCCGTCTGTTTCCCAGCGGGGCTAGGGTTTCTCCGGAGAGGGGCTCTAGATCGTCTGAATACCACCAAATCCAATGGTATGCCATACCATGTGTGTTATAATATGTCATATTGGTATTGGATGCCCAAGATTCCTTCTCTTTGTGTGTTAGGCCTTCGCCGGCGTCGGATTCTCTCCAGCGGGTTCCAAAACTATTTAGAGCCCGAAACTCTCGGATTTGACGGAACAGGGGGAATCTTGCCAAGAGGTGGGTCCTACCATTTTATTTGGTGTTACTTGAGCCTAAAATAACACAACAAAGCAATTAGTTCCACTTTGCCAGCCCTTTCCGGCTCACGTAGAGGGGCCAGACCGACAGTTTCTTCTTTTTCTCCAACAGAGCTAGGGTTTCTCCGGGAGGGGCTCCGGAGCGTCTGAATTCCCACCCTATCCTAGGGTATGCCAAACCATATGTGTTATATTGGGGCATGGGTCTTGGATGCCCAAGATTCCGTGACTCTTTCACGGGTTCCGGGACTACTCAAAGCCCGAAACTCCCAAATCTCACGGAATGGCAGGAATCTTGCCAAGAGGTGGGCCCTACCCTTTTCTTGGGTGTTCCTAGGGCCTAACCTAATACAACCAAGCAGTTGGTTCCACTTTGCTACCCCCTCCGCCTAACGTAGAGGGGCTAGAAGGACAGTTCCGTATTTTCCCCTAGCGAGGCCATGGTTTCTCTGGAGAGGGGCCTCTAGATCGTCTGAATGCCACCAAATCCGAAGGTACGCCATACCATGTGTGTTATAGTATGTCATGGGTCTTGGATTCCCAAGATTCCCTCTCTCTCTCTGTTAGGGCTTCACCGGCGTCGGATTCTCTCTGGCGGGCTCAAGGACTACTTAGAGCCTGAAACTCCCGAAACCGACGGAACTCAGGGAATCTTGCCAACAGGTGGGCCCAATATTGTCTTGCGTGTTCCTTGGGCCTAACCTAACACAAACAAGCAATTGGTTCCACTTTCTACCCCCTTCGGGCTCACGTAGAGTGGCCATAACGGCAGTTCCGTCTTTTTCCACATCGGGCTATGGTTTCTCCGGAGAGGGGGCTCCGGATCATCTGAATGCCACTACCCCATGGTATGCCATACCATGTGTGTTAGAGTGTGTCATAGGTCTTGGATGTCCAACATTCCCCCGCTCTCTGTTTTAGGGCTCCACCGGCATCATATTCTCCTTGTCGGTTCCAGGATTAGCCCGAAACTCTCGGAACTGACGGAACTGGGGGAATCTTGCCAATCAGTGGTCCCAAACATTGTCTTGGGTGTTCCTTGGGCTCACGATCGTTTGAATGCCACCAAATCCCATGGTATGTCATAACACGTGTGTTATAGTGTGGAATGGGTCTTGGATGCCCAAGATTCCCTCGCTCCCAGTGTTAGGGATTCACCGCGTCAGATTCTCTCTAGCGAGTTCGAGGACTACTTAGAGCCTGAAACTCCCAGATCTGACGGAACTGGGGGAATCTTGCCAAGAGGTTGGACCTACAATTGTCTTGGGTGTTCATTGGGCCTAACCTAACACAACCAAGCAATTGGTTCCAATTTTCTATCCCCTTCCGGCTCACGTAGAGGGGCCTGAACGACAATTTCGTCTTACTTCACAATGGGGCTATGGTTTCTTCGTAGAGGGGCTCCGGATCATCCAAATGCCACCAAATCCCAACGTATGCCATACCATGTGTGTTATAGTGTGTCATGGGTCTTGGATGTGCAAGATTCCCTCGCTCTCTCTGTTAGGGCGCACTTCACAAGCGTCGGATTCTGTCAGCATGTGCGAGGACTACTTAGAGCCCGAAAGTCCCGGATTTGAAAGAACTGGGGAAATCTTGCCAAGAGGTTGGCGCTACCATTGTCTTGGGTGTTCCTTATGCCTAACCTAACAAAACAAAGAAATTGGTTCCAATTTTCAACCCCCTTCCAACTCATGTAGAGGTGCCAGAACGGCAGTTCCGTCTTTTCCCCCATCATGGCTATGGTTTCTTAAGGAGAACTGGAGGGAATCTTACTACAAGTAGATCTAGATTTGGGTTATCCATGTAAGTATGGCCTAACTTAACAGAACCAAGCAAAAAAGAACAGTGGTGTACCCCCTTCCGACACCGGTGATAGGTGTAGACAAAAAAGTTGACTAGCACCCAACGGATAGCAAAGTTCAAGCCACCAATCAACATGTAGTAGTATTCCACATAATTGACCCTTTCCAGGATTTTAAGTAAAATACTTTCGTGATTTTTTCACAATTTTTAGTACTAAATAATTGCATAAATGCTCAATTTTTGTAAGCCACCCATCAGCATCGAACGGCTAGCAAAGTTTCCCGCAGTTCCACCAAAATTTCGCGTCGCTCCGAAAAATTCGCGCCAGGACAGCCCGCCCAAATATTTTCGTGCAAGGATATTCTACTTCTCAGTCCTCCCGCACACAACTGGCAACCTTTAGCCTGGAGGGCATTTCTGTAATCGTTTTGAAACCCTGCCTTATCCCCTCGATCGACCCTCTCTCACCGAAAGAGAAAGCCACTATTTCGAAATATCCACTCCCCCTTGTCTTCCCAAAACAGATCCTCTATTCCCCCGGTCTCACACCTCGCCGTATAACTCGCTTGCCAGAACTCCCTCGTCGCCGTCGAGATCACTCTCCAGATATGCCACATCACCGGCCTTTTCGCCATCTAGATCCGCCACCACGCCGTTCTGCTCGCCTGTCTGCCACATCGTCTCCAACCTCGTCGTACGTTATCTTCCACCTCGCGTCGTGCTCGCCGGTCAGCCACCTCGACGCCGTGTTCGCCGGTCAGCCACCTCGCCACCGACCTTGCCGTACATCCAGATCTGCTACCTCGTCTCCAACGTCGCCAAAAGATCACCGTCAATGTCTACAAGCACGCTGAAACGAGTGAAGATTGAAGGCGAGAAACGCAGCAAGACAGAAGACCCTAAAGATGCAGGCAACTATTCTCTCTAAATTTCTTTTGTCTATTTAATTGTATGTTTGATGCTTCCTTATTATCCTGCTTATGTTCGATGCAGTTAATCTTTCTAAATTGGTTGTCTGTTTAATCGTATGTTCGATGCTTCATTATTATCCTAATTATATTGCTAATGTTTGATGCAATAAATCTCTCTAAACGGTTTCTTGTAACCGAAATAGGAAGGGGGACCTTCTTTCTTGGTAAAACTTTGCTCATTTGCAGCAATCTAGCTTGTATACTACGTATTAGGTTTAATGTCACTTTGCTTGTGATCCTATCAGTCTTAGTTAGGATCAGAATTTATATTACTTGCACTGAACTGTTCTTACAAGATGAGTGCCTTAATTATTTATGATGTATTAGGTTCTTATAAAATGCTATATTTGTACTTTACTTTTAGTTCTTTATTCATGTTAGGATCGCCACTACACCCCATTGAAGAAGAGCGTCCCATAACTATCATGGCAAACAATGCAAAATTTCATTAACTGGGCGTAAAGCCAGCAAGTTTCCTTTCATGCCCTACTGTACCCCCCGGTAGCTCAACATTCTTTCATGATATCGCAACAACTAGGGTGCAGCTTTCTTATCTTGTGTTGAACTGTTTGATCAATGTGGCGCCATATATTTTGTGCTACTTCCTCTATTCCATACTATAAGAAGTTTTGGCAAGCTAATTAAGGCCGTGAAACCCACTTATAGTAATTAAGGCTGTCGTTATCATTTCAACATGGTTTCCATCTATCTTCCTCACATGCTTGACACCTGCTATTCCATCTATGCTTCTCATCTGTTAGTTCATTACACACACAGTTGGTTGATTATAATATGCTAGTTTTCATCAATTTTTTGTACATGTTTGTCATCTGCTATTTTCATCTATTTTCCTCACATGCTTGACACCTGCTGTTTCATCTATGCTTCTCACCAGCTAGTTCATGACACACACTGTTGTTTGACTATAATCTGCTAGTTTTCATCAATTTTTTGTATATGCTTGTCATCTGTTATTTTCATCTATCTTCCTCACATGCTTGACACCTGCTGTTTCATCTATGCTTCTCATCTGCTAGTTCATGACACACAACGTTGTTTGACTATAATCTGCTAGTTTTCATCAATTTTTTGTACATGCTTGACATCTGCTAGTTTCATCTATGTTCTGTACATTCTTGTCATCTGTTATTTTCATCTATTTTCTTTGCATGCTTGATAGGCAAGCAAGAAAAGGGTGATGTCTCGATCTGCTTCAGAGGTTGAGGACGAGGATGATAGTGAAGATGCCGAAGAGTGGAAATCATACTTTCTCAAAGAAGGCCCATGTGGAATCATGTCTTTCACAGTCTGAGCCTGAACCACAGCTTGATGTGAATGTGAGCAGAACAATTGCTGATATGAGGACGGCGAAAGCAGAATCCGAGCAACTGAGGCTGAAGTTTGTAGTTAATATGGAAGACATTCGGAAGGAACAAGCTGCGCTAAAGAAATCTCAACTAGAAGGAGTTGCCCTACTTGAGATGCTGACTGAGCAGATGCGTGGTCCTTGAAACTGTGGTTCTGTATGTTGGTTTGATATTCTGTGAGAAAAACTAAGTATTTGATGCCGTTTATGTGGTTTCTTTTCTACCTGTGTGCAATTGGCAATTATAACGATGATGTAACCACCCAAATAGCACCAAAACCGACATCATAGTAACGTAACGTAAAAATCTGTCAAGGCAAATACTGACACATGGCGATGTATGCCAAGCCCACGTGGCCTACTATGAGTGGACGATTAGAGGACGTAAAAATAACGTCCCATGCACGTTTGATGACATCACCCAAATCCGAGACGAAAAAAAGTCATGGAAAAGACGTTGCGTGGCACCATTTGGTTGGTGCACGTGCCACAAGTTTAGCGACGAAAAGAAGGTGCTGGGTAGTCCGCGACAAGCAGATTTCGTCCCAGAAGAAGGCGACGTGGCGCTATTTTGTTTCCATGTGGAGTATTTTGATTGGTCCACATACTTTCGCCTGATTAGTCGAGACAAAAAAAAACGTCGCTGGGTAGCCCAGGACGAACAGATTTCGTCCCAGAAGAAGGCAACATGACACCATTTTTTTTCCATGTGGCGTATTTCGATTGGTCCACATGGTTTCGCCTCATTGGTCAAGACTGGCGACGTAAAGAACGTTCCCATGTTTTGCTTATGGTAACTAAACGTTTAGCCACGTCAGCTGATTACGACAACGGCCGTTAGAAACTCGTTTGCCCCGTGTCGCTCATTGCGACGAAATAAAAACGTTAATGCTTATTGGGCCTAGTCCGGATGGCCCAACCGGTGGCGATGATTTGTTGTACGTTGTGGATATCCTTAACGGTTTAGTGTTCATATAAACGTTACGGAATTGTCTGTGACAGTCGATCTGATACGTTTTCATTCCGTCGCGTAAACCGTCGCGGATTTCCCTTAGCGACAGTTTGGAGCCCATCCGGAACGGTATTGAAACGTCTCTGATCGCGCGGAATTTGGTAGTGAAAAGACATGATCGGTGGTGGGGAGCGATTCCAGGCAGAAGCACGGGAAGCAGCGTGAAGAGCAGCCTAGTGGTTTCATGGAACCTGACCGTGTGCAGAAAAAAAGATTTTTTTTTGAATCTTTCAGGAATTTTTGGAGTTTTTTCAATGAATCACTTTCCTCTTAACGGCCAAGAGTCTATTTTTTTTACGTCTCCAAGAGTCATTTCTGATAGTATTGAGAATAGGGTCATACCCATTGGTGAACTATCCAATTCTTTTGTTATTAATTTGGAATAGGGTGATGGTAGGTCGTGATGATTTTATATTTGGATTGAAAAATTAGTCAAATGATCAACCGGTTATGATTTGGAGAACACTAATTATCATGATTTAACCAGAGAACACGAGCCGGGTGAGAATTGATGGATTCTAAGTTGTCGTGCAATACACAAATTCCATTACGTTAAGAAAAATATCACATGCCAATATACATTCTATTAAAAATATCCATATGTTTTCGCAGTTCACACTTTGTCTCACCGCAAATTTCGCATGTAACATATGCACGCTCAATCAATCTTTCTCCACACATTGTTAATCTCTTCCGTGTCGAAGAAAAAATATAATCCTTTGCATATATACATAATATAAAAATCATTTCATTGCTAGCTTATATTATAAATAACATTCTAATCAAGAAATTGATTTTAAGGAACCTTAAAGAAAGAATATTAAAAACCTTAACAGATCTACATAAAAGTTTTCTTTATTTAGAAGGGCTTTCTATTTTCATGTCCCACTTCGCTTAGTGTTATTCAGGTTGGCCTCATTTTTTTAGCATTATTCACTTTTGTCCTCGTCATGGAAACCAGCCTCGGGAATGCCCAAATGGGGACCTTATGTTAAGTCAACTGCTTTGACCCTTACTGTGGGCCGACAGGTGGGACTCTCCCGGTGGTTTGCTGAGTCACATGGGGTGGGATATTTAGTCCCAGCTTGCGAGTTTATAGTGTGTCCGGACGGCTTAAAAACACTGGAGCAATTGATCAGTTCCAGTGTGGATATACCATGTTGACCATGATGATCAAGCTGGTATATGCAAACTAGATGTTTTATAACTTACAGATAATTTTATGACAAAATCATGATAGACATTTAATTTCACGATTAACATGTGATTCCTTCGTCGGATTAAATCGTGAATAACATTAATATCATGGTATGATACACGGCATCACCATTGTGTTTAGCAATGGAGTTTAATGAAGGGACGCAAGGCTCAAAAGTCGGTGTCCGTACGTGGTGGGTCACAAGCATGCAAGAGACACGATGTACCCAGGTTCGGGACCTCAGCCGGGTGAGGTACTTACTCCTGCAAGGATGAACTATGAGGTGGTATCTGGTGTTACAATATGCTCCCGGAGCTGTATCTCTAGGTGAATTTGCCCCTGCTAGAGGAACTCCGGACTGCCTTATATAGGTGCTGGCAGTCTGGCTGACATACGGGGCCAGCTGTACGATCAGTCGGCTGGGCCCCACTTGGGGTCATACACAGTGTACCTCTGACTCTGTATGTGATGAGGATATAATAGGGGTATTTGATGAGTGTGCATGTGTGAACTGGAAGAAAATATTAAGCCTCACTAATGTTCATTATAAGGTGAATTCATTCCTAATAATAAATAATGTTTGTGTTTTTGAGAATATTATGCTACCCAAGTCTATGCATATGTATTAGCATGGTTATTGATAACACAAACACTGGAGGAGGAGGATCTCAAGGCATGCTGGAAAATAACAAGTACCTGTCGGAAAACAAACAATACAAGCTAGAAAAAAATAAAGCACTTGAGGAAAACAACATCTGCAAGTTGGATAACAAGAAGAGGCTTCTTGAAAATAGCATGAAACAAATGGAAAACAATAATTAACATGCGGAGAATGATTCCAGCACATGAGAGGATGAAGTGGAAGCACTCAAGACTTATTGTTTCGTGTTCCACTTCTTTTTAATAAGCACTGCGACTCCAATAGGCTGAACCCGAGTTGGGTCGGTTTGTATCCCTAGGTTGAGTCCAAATCGAGTCCATGAACCTTGGTTGAGTCCAACTCAGAAAGTAGAGGTGGGAGGTGCGCCCCATACCCCTTGGCCGCACCCTCCACTCATATATACTCCCCTCCTGCGAGTTGGGTGAGGAGACTACGTTAAAACAAAAACCCTAGACTCTAGATTGTAGTGCTTGTAAGCATTCATCTTGAAGTATCATACCTTTGCAAATTGTGTGTGTTATCTGTTCTTCCATTGGGAATAAGGGGACATAGGACCACTTCGTAGTCAGTGGCTATATTGTACAAGAGTGTGTAGTTGAGAATTTCCAAAGGGGTTAATTGTTGTTGCATTGGCATCACAGACTAGCGACAGAGAGTTTTCAGTGAGGCACTAGTTAACAAAACAAACACCATATTTCGAGTTGCTCATAGAGAAGATCGGGCCACCCTATATCAGTATGGCTTGGGATATGATGGGACCGAACAGGGAGATTAACAATCATGGCGCAGACGGCCAAAGTTTAAGGGTACAACAGCCTGACTCGCCAGTAGGGACGTCATTGACATCGTGCATGCCGTCACATCTGCCTTTATCCCATTCCTCATTTTACCAATGCATGTCCTTGCCCATCAGAGTAGCCAGCCGTCCGTAACCATCCGTAACCATCCGTCCTAGCTATAGCCTCATGGTGAATGGCCAGACCAGCCGGCCATCTTTTCAATCTCGCTCTGATCTTGTCATCAGCTTAACCGGGGGCCAATCCCCCGAAAACGTTGGAGCTTTTGGAGCCGGCACAGAGAAGAAGGCTTCTACGTGTTCTTCCCCGTGCACTTGATTTATGTGTGCTTCCGCTTTTTCCGACTAGGGATGCCGGCTGGGCTGTCTTAGTGGCTCATCCATGGGCCGACTAGCCCGACGACGTCATGGCGGGGGTCATGGCTTACGTGGGCCACATCCCATCACTCTGAACCGTCTCTCTTCGGAGGCGGCGACGCCTCAATTTTTCCCTCGGATCTTCTATGGCCGCACGCGGCAGTTTCGGGATCAAATGTGGGAGATGCACACGTGGCAGAGGTTCTGCGCGGTAGGCTGAGCGGCGGTTCCCCGCTATAAAAGAGGGGGCATCCCCCACCGGAGAGGTTCCACGCCATTGCTCCGCTCCCCCGCTCCTTTGCTTCCAATCGTCCTTCTACGCTTCGCCGGAAAAGCTCGCCTCTTTCCTTCATCTTCTGTCGCCATCGGTGGGCGGGTGTCCAAGAGTCTGCCGCCCTTCCCCGTGGAGACGCGACGCTCCATGCGCCGACGCCGCGGTAATGGCGCATCGCTTTGAAGGCACAGGGCGGGGGTCCACCGTCACCTCCACCGACCTTGTGCGCTTCATCCAGGTGGCCTTCCTCGGGAAGCCCGACGATGTCGGCGCGCGCGCCCGGGAGGAGATGGAGCCAATGCCCCGCCAAGGCGAGTCTGTCGTTTTTATCCTAGCACCTGGACCGCGGGCTGGTGCTGCCTGTGAGTCCCTTCTTCCGCGAGATCTTGGACGAGTACAACCTCCAGCCACATCATCTGGCGGCGAACTCCATCTCGCAGCCCTCGGCGTTCGCCGCCGGCTGCAAGTCCTACTTGGGGTTGCGGCCAACCGTGGCCCTCTGAAGCCGAAAATTCTTTTTTCGGATCTGGCCGGTCCATTGTGGCAAGGCCATCGTCTATAAGCGTTCCGGCAATGACATGTCACAGTTTGCGATTATGGAGAGCGCCAAGGAACGGCAAAGGTTGTGCTTCTACGTCCGCAACACGGAGAGGGCGGACGGCGAGGACCCGAAGGACCGCATCAACCTTCCCCGGTACATATCCGGCTCGTCGTCGAGGAGCCAGGTGGAGGTGAATATTGGAGAGAATACCGACGACCTCACCAAGATGTGCACCCGGCTGGGGGATGAACGGCAAGGATATGACGGCGCGTGACCTCACACTCGGCTGGCTGGCCCGCCGAGTGTGACTGCTCCAAATGCGGTCGCACAAGATGTGCCACTACTCCGGCCGATTCGACCCGACCCGACTGACCACCCGCATCCTCAAGACGGAGGCTTAAATGACAGGCTCCGGCTGATCATGAAGGAGAATATCGTCTCCGGCTGGTCTTGGGGCTGGGAGCCGTATGCCCGCAACCGGCAGCCTCCCCGAGTGAGTTTCCTTTGCCATCTCGTGTCTTCCTTAGTGGCCGCCTCAGATTCCCCTTATCGGCGCTTGATACGTCATAAACGTACCCTTAACTTCTGATGTTCCATGTTGTTTTCATGTTATTTCCTACATGTTTCCTATACACTTTATGTCATTTTTATTGATTTCCGGACTAACCTATTGACAAGATGCCACAGAGCCAGTTCCCTGTTTTCTGCTATTTTTAGTTTCAAAAAAGTTGTTCTAGAAATATTCGCGGAATTGGAAAATTCGAAGCCCGGAAGTCTTAGAAGTCCCGAAGGTTCCACGGAGTCCCGGAGACGCCCGGAGAGGGGGCCATAGGGGGCACACCATAGGGCGGCGCCCCCCCCCCCCCGGCCGCGCCTAGGGGCGGTGTGGGCCCCTCGGGCGTCCACCGCCATCGCCCTTTTGCCTATATAATCCCTCCCGATACGAGAATCCTAAAGATATCCCTCTTTTTCCCGAGAAACACTCGAGGCCGCCGTCATCGTCATCCCGAGATCGGAGGGTTCTGGAGCTCTCCCCGTCATCCTGCCGGGAGGGAAATTCATCACCGGAGGGGTCTACACCACCATGCCCTCCTCCAAAGTGATGCGTGAGTAGTTCATCACTGGACTACGGGTCTATAGTAGTAGCTAGATGGTTGTCTTCTCTACTTTATGCCTCATGTTTAGATCTCGTGAGCTGCCCTACATGATCGAGATCATCTTTATGTAATTATACATGTTGTGTTTGCTTGGAACTCATGAATGGTTAATCCTATGTATTCTAATTATCAATCTATTATGTTATCTTCATGCATATGTTATTTATGATCTTGCATGCTCTCTGTTATTATTAGATGCTCTAGCCAAGTAGATGCTAGTAACTCCAAGAGGGAGTATTTATGCTCGATAGTGGGTTCATGCCTCCTTTGCATTTGTGCTCGAGTGACAGAAATGTGACGGATGGAGGATGTGTTGTTGTCATTAGGGAGAAAACAACGGTGTTTACTTCGTTTACGTTGTTTACATTATACACTTTTCTTACCGCGATTATCTATTGCTTGCAACTTAATACCCAACGTTTGTTCGGATGATATTCGGACGGTGGATTATTAGTCATAGATGCAGTTGGATGACGGTCTATGCATCTCGTTGTAATTCCCGCATGAATCACATAGTAATCTTTATGTCTTGCATATGCATTACGGTGCAGCCTTCATTTCTCTCAATTGCCCAGCTGTAATTTTTTCACCACACATGTTATTTATTTTCTATGGAGAGACACCACTAGTGAACTATGGACCCCGGTCCATTTTCTCATACTGATAATACACACACTGTTTCCACTGCTTTCATACTTGTGTTACTACTTTCATATTGTTCTCATACTTTTATCCATACCATACGTTTAACCTCTTTGTGTCCAGCAAAAGCGCTGAGATTGACAACCTCACTACTTCGTTGGGGCAACGTGATTTGATTGTGTTGTGTAGGTTCCACGTTGCTGCTGAACCGGTAGTGCGCCCTGCCATCTCAGCTGCATCAACCTTCTGAAGTTACTCCTTCCTCCTACTGGTCGATTCAACCTTTGTTTCTTTCTGAGGGAAACTTGCTATTGTGCTCTTCGTACCTTTCTCTTGGGGTCTCCCAACGAACGTGTGTTACACGCGCATCAAGCGTATTTTCTGGCGCCGTTGCCGGGGAGGTGGAGAATTTCTGCAAAGGAGTCTCTCACTTCCAACCTATTTACTTTGTTTTTCTTCTTAGTTTATTTTATTTTATCTTGTTGGCTTCTCTCTATCAAAAACACAAAAAAATAGTTCTTATTCTAGTTGTAGTTTTTATCCTGTTTTTTATGTTGCTAAAATGAGTACCCGTGGGAACACTAAGTTGTGTGACTTTACTAGCACCAACAACAATAATTTTATTAGCACACTGATATGTCATAAACGTATCCTTAATTGTTGATGTTCCATGTTGTTTTCATGTTATTTCCTACATGTTTGCAATACACTTTATGTAATTTCTATCGATTTCCGGGACTAACCTATTGACAAGATGCCACAGAGCCAGTTCCCTGTTTTCTGTTGTTTTTAGTTTCAGAAAAGTTGTTCTGGAAATATTCTCGGAATTGCAAAATTTGAAGCCCGGAAGTCTTAGAATTCATGAAGGTTCCATGGAGTCCCGAAGAGATCCGGAGAGCGGCCACAGGGGGGGCCACACCATAGGGCGACGCGCACCCCTGGCGGCGTGTAAGGTCCCCCAGAACCACTGTTCAAGGACACCTCCGATATGCATACATTCATGATCCCAGATCACACCAGTCGTGAACAACATATCAAGTTGGCACACAGATACAATATCTATTACACGGTTGCACAAAACACTTACAAAAGAGACATGGTCACATGACCAAGTCCACACAACTGCCACACAGGGCAACACACAACACACACAGCGGAAGATTAAACACACACAAATTCCGTAGAGACCACGTCACGCCTTAACCTACAGGCTGTTGACCGGGAGACGATCCTAGTTCGCAAAGCCATTAGCTCCGTAATCCTCTTCACAGATCTCCTTCTGAGGCTCCTCCTCAAAGTCTGGCAAGTAAATACCAGGGACGAAACCAATATGAGTACATTTGAATGTACTCAGCAGTACACCCATCATGTAGCTTACCAAAATGCAAGTATGATTATATGGTGTAATAGGTAGGCTATACATAGGGTTCAATATCCATGATATATGAAAGATATATCATAGTTGGTTTTGAAAATCTCTGTATATTTGTTGAAGAAGATACTTCAAAAGAAAATAATATAGTTTACTTTCTCTTGTAGATATCACATGTACAAGAGGTTTTGTGAAACTTTGTTGAAAGAAGGTTTTCTCTTTGAAAAACTTCTTGGAAGCAACTTCTAGTTTTTGTTTAGAAAAGAAAGATTTTCTTTGCAAAACTCCTTGCAAAACAACTTTTGAATTTTCATCAACGGTACCTCCATGGTACAAGATTTTCTCCTTTCAGTACTTCATAAGTCGAACACCTTTTTGAAAACATTGACACAATACTAGCTACATGGCCATTCAACTGTCCATATCCGAGGATGCGGCTATTTCAAATAGTTTTACTCTGCAGAGGTGTACACAATCCACCAGATCCAGTACATCTGCCATGAACAACCACAGACTGTAACAACAGTATGTAAACATCAGATAACTGATCTTAACCATCCACTATGATCAAGCTAGAATATGCTTATCTCTTCAGTCGAGTGTACGCATCCCCGACACCAGGGTAATCCCCGCCAAGACAGGAGCCTCAACTGATGCACCCGGAGGAGAACTTAACCCCTCACTGTGTATTTCATACGTTTCATAACTTGGCGACAATTCGGTTCGAGGGAGTCCGTCCCCTTATAGCAAATTGAGATAGAACACACGCTAACAAAAACAAACTTCCAGTTAAGCCCCGTGCCCATGTTGAGGTAGGGTGGCAGTACGGTAAAGGTTGTCCGGCGAAGACTAGGTTATGTACCATTTTTGTAAAACACCATTTTCTCAAAAATGACCACTTCCACCTTCCTCCGGTGAACAAGGCTTCGCCTTTCCACCGGGTTTTCGATAAAGCCTTTGTTGTGCAAAAACATATTTTTAGGGTGTCCACTTAGGGACTTATATCTTTGGTGGTAATAAATACCATACGGTGGCTATGGGCTTGTTCACACCAAGTATCAACTACTGGCACAATAGTGATATATATAATATTAATAGTAGTAATAGTCACTCAAAAATAGTTTTTGGTAATCAAAGTTTTGTAAAACTTTTCAGAAGTAAAATATGCATGATAGATAATGATAAGTGTAGTATAACAGCAAGCATCAGGATGGCTTGCCTTAAAACTCTTAGTGTCCCTGGCCTTGAAGTAGCTTGAACTTGACGCACAGCTCCACAACAGCTTCTTCTTCTCCTTAGTTTTCTAACGTCGTAAAAGAATAAAAGACACCCACTCAGAACTAAAGGCCAAACAACTAAAAAAACAATGCATACAGCAAGCAAACTTATACTAGCACAAACACTCAACATCATCGAGAAAACTATCTCACATAATCCTCATGGTACAAAACTGTCGTCAGACACATATATGGTTAAGAAACCATATCCCACATATTACATACCATACATGAAGTGGGTATACCACTCTCATAATAAGATATATAAGAAGCTAAAAATATAGCTTGTGGTCACAAAAGGTGAGGCTACTAAAATAGTAACAATCAATCAAAGCAATACCCATGGCAGTGTGTATTAACAATCACACAGGCAAACATCACCAAACAAGTTCATGATTGAACTAATACCTAGATAACAAGATACTACTAAACACAAAAGCAACACTAGCACATCAATAACATAAGTACAATACTCATGCTAAGGTAAACACTCAGATAATTCCAAACAGCAAACAAACATACCACAGATGAATAGGCTAGTTACTGACTATGCTTAAGTCTACTCAAAGTTATGGAATCCATCTATCATGAAAATAACTACACAAATAAGTAGCTCAACCAATGGTAACAAGTCATAAACATAATCTAAAACTCAATCACTATAAGATATAACAAAGCTAGAAAATAACATATCCACTAGAGTCCACTAATAGCATCCTAGTATGAGAATTCTACCCAAGCATGTTATAAGATATAATTGTATTCTACCACTATAGCAACAAGCAAACTCAAGAAGTCAGGGCATAATAACAGAAGTAATAACATCGTAAACATGCTAGAATAAATCATACACTTATAAAATAAAAGACAATAATACTAGAGCAACTAAAATAATCTAGTGGTGACACTAGTTCATCACTAGAGAAGCAAACATCACTATGAGGATGCATGACTCCAAACAAGCAACTCATGAATATAAATACCAAATAAAAGCACATACACCTTGCACATTCTAGTAAGAAAATACACAAAAATAATTCTATCAAAACATCTACTAAGCAGGAATCAATCAATTCTACTAACTCATGCTTTCCCTAATCATTCAATGAACAAGCAACCAAGGTACATGATATACAACCAATAGTTATGTACTTAATAAAATCTCAACTAAGAATTTTAAAAAATACAAACACACAATGAAATCTATTTACTAATAATATATCAATCACCAGGAAGCATTCTATTAGCAAACAATATCAATTTAACCACACAATGGTGGACACTTCTTAACATGAGATTCCTAAGGGAATATTATGTTAACAAATGAACCACAACTAAACATACTAGTAGCCACAAAGAAATACTAAACACTTCAATCAAAAAAGTAAAACAAACAACCATTTTCCTTGGTGGAAAATACTAGACAAACATATAGTAATGCATGCTATTTTCACACAAGTGCATGGTTGGGGATTTGCATCCCTAACCAAAATGAAATGGGACCAGTGGGTTATCGGCCCACTAATACCAAGACATTTAGAGGTAACAAAGCCTCTGGTCACACAAGACAAATTAATCTAACAGAGATAATAACATAAAAACAACAGTACCAAAATGGTACTGGACTCATAACAACCATAGCACAAACTTATTCAATCAAGCACACAAATATTTTGCTCACACAACATACTCAAGAATAAATACTAAAAAAACACACAAATGCTACTTCTATTTCTATTTGACTTTCCAAACAAGCACACAATTTATATGGTAGATGTACTGCAATAAAAACAACCTAATAACAAGTTGTAACCACCTATACAATCTAGGAACAAAGATCCACTCAACCAAACATTTATTCACCAACAAATGCACACATAAAAAGAAAACAGAAAAAGTGTTTTTTCTAGAAATGCATGTCAAAAATAATCTAGGGCTCCAAAAATTAATATAAGCTAGGATTAGATAGATCTAGTCATAAGCAAACTCATACAATTGGATTCACCTCAAAAATCATTTTTAAACTCATTCTAAAAAATCCTAGAAATGCCTACTGGTCATTTACCAAAATGGATGGCATTTCCATTTGGTAACTCACCTTAATGCGAGGCCAAGTCCTATGGATAGATCTATTCATAGGCTACTCAAAACAATTTTATTTGACCAAAAAGGATACAGATCCAAAAATTTATGCCAATGTTTTTTACAGACACTCTGTGGTAAAACAGATATTGTGACAAAGATATAAGCTAAAACTTAGATCTACTAAGTTCATATGGCTAAGAAAACATATTACTAGTTTCATGATTTTTGGTTGATTTTATTTTGCACTTTAAGTATTTTTCACAGGTCAAAAGCAAAAAAGAATAAATCTGTTGATTTAAAAAGGAAAAAAGAAACAGAAGGGCGAGCTGGGTTTCTCCACCGCACGGCCCACCTAGCGGCAGACGCGGCCTAAGAGCGCTGCGCGCGCGGGGCCAGCACGGGAAATGCGCGGTTTAACGTGGCCCGTCGATCGTAGATTGAACGGTGCACGCGTCGTCGTCCTCCTCTCCTCTCCTCTCTCTCTCGATACAGCCGGCGACGGGATTCCGTGGTGGCTCACCGCGAGGGCTCGGGGGCGGTGGCGCTGGCTCGGGGAGATGCAGGAGTCACGGGGGAGTCGAGGGGAGCCGAAGTTGGCGTCGGGCGTGGACTCTGGCGACGGCGCACGACGGAGCGCCCACGGCGGCGACTCGGACGATGGCGGGTTACCTGCAAGCTAGAGGACGAGGGGAGTGTCAGGGAGAGTCAGAGGGACATGGGGAGTCCAGCAGGGGTGATGAGGAGAGATGGGACGGCTCGGGGAGGAGGGCATCACCTCAGGCTGCCGGCGGTGACCGTTGGGGTCTAGAGCTCGTGCTCGCTCTCAGGGGCCAGTGCTCGGCTTGTCTTTGCTAGGGGAGGTTGTGGGAGTGTGGGGGAGGGTAGTGGCGCAAGGGATCCGCAAGAGATGGCTTATAGCCATGGGCAAGAACAAAAGGTCAAGGGTGGCCTCAGGTTAGTGGCATAGGGGTGCTCTAGGGGCTTTTAGGTCATAGCACAAGCAAGGCAAGGTGACAAGGGTCAAGACCAACAAGGGACAAGTCAAAAGGTGACCTTTGGTGTGAGGGAAAGATCAAGGGCATGGCGTCAAAGGTCAAGGTATGGTGACCCATACCATGCCACCTCATCTTGTTCCCTCTCCCTTCTTCACTTGTTTTCTTCCCATACAAGGCTTCTAGAAGAAAGCAAAATGCATCCTGGGCATAGTACAAATAGCAATGAATCAAAAAGGCAAAGTGGTGTTTCCAAATTTGAACAAAAACTAAAAAAAAACATCTGTCCAAAAGTGTATCTGCCACTGTTCAAAAATCCAGTTAACATTTAGGAATTTTTCTAAGTGTTGGAAACAGTGAAAAAAACAAAAAGTTTGGAGTGTTTTGCAGGTACCAAATGGTTTCCAATTTTTTTTCTTCAAGGTAGGAGTTTGTTAACCATGTTATCAAATTTCAGAAACATCTTTTGAATTTTTTTTTGAAATAATTTAAGGCTATGAAAACAATGTGGGAAAAGGCGTACTTTCTATTTTTTCCAAAAATGCCTTTTTCTGCCTTATTTTCAATCCACAAAGATAACAAGCAAAAGATCATTTTTATTAATCCAAAAATCAAACCAAGCTTATGATTTGTACTACATATAGCAAGGAACAAGTAAAAGTCAAGAAAACATAAAATAACATTTTAAAGCCTAGTGAAAACAAAGGTAGAAAACAAGTACTTGGCTATATTTTCAGGGAATATTTTCTATAGAAAACTTAAAGGAAAACTTCCATAAATCTTTTTGAAATTTTGTTTTCTTGGATCCAACAAAGCTAAAAGTTTATTTTAAGATGAAAACAAGAATGATCCAAGTCTTGGAACAAAAATCCAGTCAAGTAACATCAGAAAAAAACAACAGGGATTTTTTTTTAAAGAATTGTTTTCAGGAAAATTTGATAGTGGTTTTATAAAGAAACAAAACTTGTATTGAAAATATGATTATGAAAACCATGTTTGTTTACAAAAAAAAGTGTTCGTCCTAATTTTTGTCTCCTTGAACTACAATACAAGGTTCCAAAAACTGGGGTGTGACACCGCGCCTGGGGTGGTGTGGGCCCCTCGGGCGCCCTCTGCCATCGCTCTTTTGCCTATTTATTCCCTCGACATATCAACCCTAGAAATATACCACTTTTCCCGAGAAACACCCGAGGCCGCCGTCATCGTCATCCCAAGATCGGGAGGGTTCTCGAGCTCGCCCCGGCACCCTGCCGGGAGGGAAATTCATCACCAGATGGGTCTACACCACTATGCCCTCCTCCGAAGTGATGCGTGAGTAGTTCATTCCTGGACTACGGGTCCATAGCAGTAGCTAGATGATTGTCTCCTCCACTTTATGCCTCATGTTTAGATCTCGTGAGCTGCCTTACATGATCGAGATCATGTTTATGTAATGCTACATGTTGTGTTTTTCTGGGATCCGATGAATGTTGAATGCTATGTCTGATTATCAATCTATCATGTTATCTTAATGCATGTGTTATTTATGATCTTGCATGCTCTCCGTTATTAGTAGATGCTCTGGCCAAGTAGATGCTTGTAACTCCAATAGGGTGTATTTATGCTCGATAGTGGGTTCGTGCCTCCTTTGCATATGTGCTCGAGTGATAGAAACGTGACGAATGGAGGATGTGTTGGTGCCATTAGGGAGAAAACAACGGTTTTTTACTTTGTTTACATTACACACTTTGCTTACTGCGATTATCTGTTGCTTGGAACTTAATACCCAATGTTTGTTCGGATGATATTCGGAGGGTGGATTATTAGTCATATATGCAGTTGGATGACGGTCTATGTATCTTATTATAATGCCCGCATGAATCACATAGTAATGTTTATGTCTTGCATACGCACTACGGTGCAGCCTTCATTTCTGTCAGTTGCCCAGCTGTAATTTGTTCACCACACATGTTATTTATATTTCACGGAGAGACACCACTAGTGAACTATGGACCCCGGTCCATTTTCTCATACTGATAATACAAAGACCTCTTCCACTGTTTTCACGCTGGTGCTACTGCTTTCATACTATTCTCAGACTGTTTTCCATACCATACGTTTAACCTCTTTGTGTCTAGCAAAACCGGTGAGATTGACAACCTCACTGCTTCGTTGGGGCAAAGTGATTTGATTGTGTTGTGTAGGTTCCACGTTGCTGCTGAACCGGTAGTGCGCCCTGATGTCTAATATGCATCTCAACAAGTCCCTCGGATGAACCAATAGGGTTTTGATTAGGATAACATGTAGGACGCTGGTGACAATCGTCGGCTAACAGGAGGGAACGATTTACCCAGGTTCGGGGCCCTCGTAGAGGTAAAACCCTTACTCCTGCTTCTGTCTATCTATATTAGCAATAGGTCGGTTATAGTGAGGGGGTGCTCAAGTCGAGAGTAGATCTCAATCTCAAGGATTTGGTGGTGCGGTGTTTCTTGGTCCCCCACCTGGTGGTTCTCCTGGCCTTATATAGGTGGCCAGGTCTCAAACCGTACCCGGGGGGGGGGGGTTACAAACCCTAACATAAAGTCGGTTACAAGTTTCCTTTCTTGACCCGCAAGGCTTTGCGGGTGGGCCTTGATTGGGTCTTCTAGAACTGTCCATGGCATCTCCCTTCGAGCTTGGGTCTTGGGCCTTGGACCGGGTAGGCTCACCCGATAGGTCCAGGATTCATCCCTTCGTTAGTAGCCCCCGAGCGTTTACTCGATTGAGAATCTGTCGGGTAGACGCTCAAAGTTCGTCTTGATTTCTTTCGATTGATTGCTTCAATCGCTTTATTTAGAGGGTGTGTACCTTGTGTGCGATGCGTTTCTTGTACTCGAGTATCGAGCGATGAATGTGCTTGTGTGTTGGCTGTTTTCGCAGAAGGATGTAGCTTGGTTGCTAGGCTCTCCCGAAAGCTTAGGGCCAATTAATTGCATCTAGGAAAAAAACAGTTCTGGCCTACGCAGACTCAAGACCTCCGACTCAAATCCGGCGAGGTGATCATTGCGACTGGGCCGTGGAGGTCTTACCGAGTCGAACTTAACCTATAGGGGTACCCGGCGCGTCCTCTAGGATTTTTCTTCGTGTTGGTGACACGGAAATTTACCGGAGGACGCAGATTGAGTGCGATTCCAGGACCATAAGAGAGATCTTTTGGGTCTTACCTTCATATTCGAGATAATACGGCATCCGGATGTGCCTAGATGGCTGAATGATCCAGGGTAAGGATGTGTATATACATCGTGTGACAGAGTGGCAGGAGCTGCGCACTCGCGAATATTATCTTGAGATTTTTCGAATAAAGAAATCTTCCTTCTTGTTGTGTTTATGCAAAAGGATTTTTGCATTTGTAATTTTCTTTTCATACGAAAGATTTTTCGTGTCTGGAAGCCTTGTTGTGCCCATACGAAAGAAATTTCATGTCAGGGGCTTTATGCGAAAGTGTTTTCGCATCTTGACATGCCCGTACGAAAGAAATTTCGTGTGAGGTATTTTATGCGAAAGAGTTTCGCGTCTTGACATGCCCATACGAAACAAATTTCGTGTCAGGGATTTTATTCGAAAGAGTTTCGCGTCTTGACATGCCCATACGAAACAAATTTCGTGTCAGGGATTTTATGCGAAAGAGTTTCGCATCTTGACATGTCCATACGAAAGAAACTTCGTGTCAAGGATCCCACCCGAGGGAATTTTCGGGTTTGATGAGGTATGCAATGATTTTATTGCGCACTTGATCGTTCTCACTCTTCCAGACGGGACGTGATGGAGAAAAACAGAGCACGATGGCCCACCTTGTCAACTTTTTGACCGGAAACGAGAGATCGTTTCCGGTTTTCCCGCGAGCCACGCGGCGTAAATGTGCACGATCTGCTGTAAAGATCGTGGCAGAGATAGCTTTTCACCGCCGCTTCGTTTCCACTTCACGCGTGGCAGCCGCGATGGGTGCCACGTAGCCAGATCTATGGTTCAGATTGGCCTGGTCCGTGTATAAGTAGCCGTCCTTAGGAGGAAAGTAAACTTCCTGGCCATTTGCTCTCTTTCTTCCTACTTGCACACACCTCCTGTTCTGCAAGCATCCACGAGCTCTCATGGCGGGAGGGAAGGAACGCGGCGCTGCCGCATCCTCATAGAAGGCGGCTGGAGACGCTTCCGCGCCACTCGCCGCGAGGACGGGTGACTGGCGCTCCGCCAGCACAACCATTATAAGAGCATCAAAGAGATGCAACGGGAGGGGCTGCTGGCCCCCGACGGCGACAAGCGCGTTCGCCTGGGCAAGAAGGAGGAGGTGCCTAATCCCCGCGCGAACGAGCGCGTGATCTTCACGGATCACGTCTCGCGCGGGCTTTCTCTTCCTCTCCACCCTTTTCTCCTTGGGCTGTTGTATGTCTATGGCATACAACTCCATGACTTGCCTCTAAACGCGATTCAACACATCTCGTGCTTTATCGTGCTTTGTGAGTGCTTTCTGGGTATTCGCCCGCATTGGCGCCTCTAGAAGGCCCTGTTCAAGGTGCACATCTTCCGAGAGAAGTCGCGACTAGGCGAGGTGGGGGAGCCACTACGCACCGGCGGGTTTGTGATCCAGGCGAAGACGGACGTCCCCTACCCGGAGATGCACTTCGTCGACTCCACACAAGGATGGCGGAAGAAGTGGTTTTACATCGTCGACAACAGCGCGGGTGGGGCTCACGAATTCCACCCATTCGCGGTTTTGATGCGAAGGATGTCCTGGTCGCACAAGCTCACTGCTGAAGATAGCAGGATTGTCTCCCTGCTACTCGCGAAAGTGGGGAGCCTCCGCGATCAGGCATTGGGGGTTGCGTTGAATGGCTAGCACCTGGCGAGTGTCTTCCTTCAGCGGAGGATCCAGCCTCTTCAAGAGAGGCCGTCGACTATGTGGGAGTATCAGGGCACTCAAGACCCTAGCCGCGTCTGCGAAGACATCCTCTCGAATGCTGAATTCGAGAAGAAGATTGCGGCTATCACCAAGTTGAAGGTAGGAGAGGCCTTCTCGACCTGCTCTCTCAAGCCATTCGAGGCTTCGAAACCCCCTCCAGCCGAGGTAAGCTTTCCTCCTATTTTTGTTTGTTCTCTTTGCCATCCAAAAAATTTATCGACTGAAGTTCCTCTTTCTTTTTCTTCTTCTTTTGTACATTTTGAAGGTAGCAACATGCTACCCGTCAGTCTCGGCTGAAGACGCCTCGGATCTCCTAGCGAGCAATGTCGAGACCCCTCTCAAAACCAGTGCTGCTGAAGCTGACTTGAGCTCCGAGCACGACTCTTCGGACGACGTGGAAGACTCGGGTAGCGATCAACTCCATCACCATAAGCGCCGCAGGCATGGGGATGACAAAGACACTTCCAAAGACAGTTCCTTGGGTGAAGGATCCGGCAAGGCGACCGAACCTCTCCAGGTGGCACCTCTGAATGTGCTTCCTCCCCTGGGCCTCAAGTCGAAGGTTCCTACCGCCTGGAATGTGAACATTCTGGATGACGACGACGAGGATGAGTAAGTTTCTCTTGCACGTTGTCCTTTAGTCGAGAATCTTTTCCCTTTTCTTTGTGTGTTTGATTTTCCCTTCTATAGCATCCTTCAAACCATCAGCCTTGGCCCGTATGCCTTTTCTGTTCCCTCTTTGAAGAGGAAAGAAGCAGTTGCGGGTGAAACTCCAGTTGCAGAGGCCACCCAAAGGTCTCCGAGTCCCACACAGGCAACCGCAGCTCCATATTACGGGTTGCATGGCTTCGCG
Organism: Alopecurus myosuroides; assembly: GCA_028641055.1. Classification (NCBI taxonomy): domain Eukaryota; kingdom Viridiplantae; phylum Streptophyta; class Magnoliopsida; order Poales; family Poaceae; genus Alopecurus; species Alopecurus myosuroides. The sequence continues at coordinate 198,214,691 of CM054063.1, read as the reverse complement.
GGTGGGATCTCGGCGAGCAAAGAAGTTTCAGGTAGCTCGGCGGATCCTCTGTCTTCCACCCAAGGCCAGGTAAATTTTATCGCTTCTTCTCGTATCTTCTGCTTTGTTTGATCGTGACTTGTATCGGGTGCACGACAGTGCTCCGATGGGAGTAGCCCCCGAGGCCGTGGTAATCGCCTGCGATTGGCCACGGACTCAAGTTTGAGCTTTTTTCCTTTCTCCCTTTTCTTCATTTTATCGGGTGCACGGCAGTGCTCTCGATGGGAGTAACCCCCGAGGCTATATTCGACTGTGTAAAATTGTGTATAGGCTCAAGAGATTTTACCCCTAACTTGAATCTTTGTCCTATGCTTTTGCAGACACTTCTCGTCTCCCTTGCTGCTATCGTTCGTCGAGAACTTTCAGCTGAGGCGGAGTGCGCTTCCCTTCGGGTGGATCGCTACCGACTCGTCGAGGACGGCCGGTCTCTTCAAGGTAGGTTAAGAAGCTCCGTCTTACCACTTCTGTTCATCACGAAAATTGCTTAAGCTGTGTTCGTTGCTCTGTAGATCAAGTTACCCGTCTGAAGGCCGAGAAAACTGAAGTTGTCGCTTGGGTGAACACCCTTGAAGCTGAGTTGGAGTCCTCCCGAAAGGATCTAGAGTCCACTCGCAAGAATTTAGCTGATTTTGAGAGGAAACTCGTGGAGGCTCACGAGGCGTTGAAGCAATTGGAGGAGGCAGGTGCAAAGCATGATAGCGATCTTGTTAGCATCGTCCGCCCCTTGGCATAGAAGTTTGCGAGTAAACCACACTTGACTATTCTTCTGCTGCAATGCATCTTAATTTGCTATCTCGAAAATTTACGGTATCCTTTTTGCAGATGTCCTTGGGGTCGCACTGGAGCTGCCAGGGAGTCAGCGACTGGATGCCCTTACGGATTCATGCGCCCAGCTCCAGGAGCATGCGAATGGGATCTGCTCTCTCGTTGGTGAAGCCACCTGAGTGCTGATGCAGTTCCACGAGCGCCTTCTGGTGGATGCGGCGGTTCTGCCTACGTTGGGCGGCCTTCTGAAAGTGTTCTTGGACGATGAAAATCTCCTCCAAGCTTATTCAGTCGCCCAGTCTGAGTGCGGGGCTAGGACGCCTATCCAATTTGCGCTGGCGCACGGAGTCTCGGATGACCCGGAGAAGGTGTTCTCGAGCCTTCCCTACGACGCCTTGGGAAAAAAGGTAGCGCTCCGTCCCTTTGGCTCTTAGGCTGAAGCCCTTGCCAAGAAGCTCTCTGAAGTGCTTGCTCGTGCTAGTCGCAAGGGGCAGCCTGCTGCGAGTGGCAGTACTTATGTAGCCCCTTCGGCTAGTTTATATTTGTTTTTGTGTGTCGATGTAATGAACCTTGGGATGTATTCACGTATTTTCTTAATCCAAGCGTTTTCCTGGAATCTTCAGTGCTGAATTATTTGTACGCTCCCGATGGGAGTAGCCCCCGAGCACCCGAAAGAATGTGTGGTGTATTTCTCGAGTGGGGACTTGTTACTCTTCTGACTTGCTTCATTTCTTTCCAGGTGATGGATCCTAGCGTCGAATCTTTGAGTGGGTCTGCCGCACGGGAGGACCCTCTTGTTGTTGATGCTAGCACATTCGCCTCACTCCGTGACCGTGTTGCTGATGGCGAGCGTAAATTAAAAGCTCTACGGGGTGTGGAGGATGTTGCCAAGTCAAAGAAGAAACTGGCGGCTGAGCAAGAGCAGTTTGTTATGGAAGAGCTGGCCGCCGTTGCAAAGGACATGCTTTGTAAGTTGGTGAGCCCCCTAGTACTTCGCTGCTTGCTTCTTTTTTATTTTTTGACTTGTGTGCTGAATTTGCAGTTGTTGAGCCTGATGGACCTTGCGAAACCCACTAGGTGGATAATCATATTTTCCATGAGGCGGGTAGCTCGAAGCCGCATGCGAACAATTTCTGGTCTGACCGCAGTCGAGGCTTTATTTTGGCCACTTTGAAGTATCGTGCTATCCAGGCAAAGATACTTGTCGATTCCAGTCGCAAGGCCCTATCTTCTGTGCACCGGACGTTCTATCCGTTGGGTACCGTTCGAGAAGGATTGAGCAACTTGCTAAGGATCTTTGGTCGAGTGGGAGAAGTTCGCGAGTGTGTCCACCAGCAGCTAATTTGTGGATCCCAAGTAGCACTCGCCTTTGTTCGGGTGCGGCATCCTGAGATCAACTTCAACTCTGTGGCGAGGCTTCCTGACTCTCCAATCGATTTTTCTCCTCATTATGTAGCCGTTCGTCGTGCAGCGGAGGAGATTATTCGACTAACTTCTGAGGAAGTTGATCAGATGCTTGCCGAGACGACTGCTCGTCGTCAGATGTAGTTGTAGGATGTAGGTATCATGTATTTGTTGTTAGTATTTGACGGCGTAAGCCTTGTAACCCTGTATAGCTTACTCGACATGTTTTAAGGTGTTTATATGGTGTGGACCTTGTTGTACCTTGTATTGAAAAAAGAAAATTGTGTTTATGCTAGTTAGGCGTAGCCCCCGTGTGTTTGGGGTGTATACCTGTGATGCATGTAAAATGCATACATGAATTTTGCATATTTTCACATTGTTTTCTATTACATATTGCATCATATAAGGGTATAATTCAATGTTTTATAGTATTTTGGGGTTAAATTACAAAGTCCCCCAACTTTTATGGAATTAACCCTGCCTGTCAGAAACCCCGTTTTCTATATTTTTGACGTTTCAGGGGGCAAACTTCCGCAAAATCACCTGAAAATCTGTGGGGGGGGGGGGTCATTTTCTTGGAAGGAGAAGACTTGCGGGCGAAGGATCCACGAGAATTGGGCAAGGAGGCCCAAAAGAGGACGCTCCACGCGGCCAGATTCCTTGGCCGCGTGAGAGGCCCCCTTTTGGCCCCTGTGGCCCCAATTCCTTCCATCTTTGACTTACCGACTCCGTCTTGACCTAAAACCGACTATAAAAAGGGTCCCCCGTACCCTTACGGAGAGGAGCGCCGCCGAAACACCAAAACAGAGACCAGAAGTGTAACACCTGGGGTGTTACCCTATTAGAGAGTGTTTGTTTTCTTTTTGCTTGCATCATATGCATGTCATGAGCATTGCATTCTGTTTTTTTTCTTAAAAGCAAAGATTAAAATTTGGCAAACAAACTAATTTCAATAATGTTGGTATTGTTGCTTGAACTTGTTAAATAAAACTTGTTATTTCCAAAATTCCCAAAATCAAAACATTATTTGAAATTCCACTAACCACTTAAACATCAAACTAATATACCACTTTTGAAATCATTAACTAACCTTTGCTTTGTTTATTGTTTTGCAACCTAATAAAATTAGTTATAAAAATGCAAACCTCAAACCCTATTTTGGAAATTTTTCAACTAAACAACTTTAATTCAATTAAATTTCCCACCTTGTGAAAATAAAGCTAACATTGCTTTCATTCTCATGTTTTGGAAAAGTAATAAGATTATTTAATGAAACAAACCACCCAAAATCCCCAAATCCTTTCTATCTCTCCCTTTCATTCCTTTGCAAAACAAAATCAAAAGAAAAAAAAAATACCAAAGGAGAGAGAGGAGCAGCAGCTTAGCCCAAGCCAGCACCACGACCCAGTCCACCAAGCGACGTCATCTCCACCTGCCCCCGTCGCTTTCTCTGAAGAAAAGGCAGAGGCAGTACCACCACCGCACCCACCCTCACATGCTCCTGCCCCGCTCATCTCTTCCCCTTCTCCACGCCAAGTCTCCATCCCCATCTTCTTCTACTCCACGCCACCGTCCCCATCCCTTATCGCCTCCTAGATCCACACCGATCTTCCTCTGCTCTGAAAGCCTGCAGACTGAACCACCGGAGCACCACCACCTTAGCCGCCGTCAGTCCACCGCCACCTTCCATCTCCGGTCACCGCGAGGAGGTCCCGACCCCGGGAATGGAACCAGCTCCCATCCACCTCCACTTTCCCTGAAGACTCGGAGGCGGGAGGAGGCCTGTGCCGGCCGCGCCGTCGCCAACAATTTCCGGCCGTGGCTGCGCTCGGCAGCGGCCTCGCCTGCATCGCCAACCATCAGCAGGTGCTCGCCTGCCCTTCCCTCTCCCCCTGTCCGTCTCCACGATCCCCACACCACGCACGCCCAGCACCGCACGCGCACGGCCGCGCGGACAGCCGCGGCGAGCAGCGGCTAGTCGCCGGCGTCGAACTCTGCTCCGTCAAGTTCAGTTTCTGAATCTCTGTGTCGAAAATTCAGTTAACCTCAGTAGCAAAGTTATCCTCCGTCGCACCTGTATCTGTCAACGAACTCGAGCCCAGCCGCACTGGCCTGTTCCCTCGCGCGCGGACTGCAGGTCGAGGGATCGATCCCCCTCGGCCGCAGTTTTTGCCCCTTTATTCACCTTTGTTCGCGCAGGGGCAGAGGCCCACCCGTCAGCGGCCCACAGTGGACACGCAAGCACCGCCAGCCCCATGGCCCACGCTGCAGTGACAGAGGGTAGCAGCCTGTGCGGTGCAAATAGGTTTATCACGTATCTGTCCCAAAATCTACTTCTTTTAATTGCAGAAATAACCCTAAACTTCAAATGCTCCTAATTTTCAAACCACACATCCAAATAACACAAATTTTATATGTTTTCCAATCCAAATTTCCTGAACTTTTCAAATATCACATTTGTTTTCTGTTTTGAATTTTCAAAATGCAATTTAAATTTGAATTCAAATAATTAAATCGCAAATTTCTAAATTCAATAACTAATTCATTGTTATTCCAAATAATGCAAATAAAATATGTTTTCCATACCATTTTGAATACCCTTTTCAAATATAAACTTTGTTTTCTGGTTTGAATAATTTAAATTGCCTAAACAATTCAAATCTTGTTTAATTCAATTAACAATTGTTTAATATTGTTTAATTCATAATTAAATAATCCAAAGTCCCATTTCAATATGTGAAACATGTAATCCAACTAAAATTTGATAACCTTTTCAAATATCAACTTTGTTATTTGGTTGGCACACCTTAACTTGTTGAAAACAACAATTGCTTGTGTGACATGTTTAAGTAACCAAACTTTCCAAACTTAACCAATAATTTCCAAACTTGTTAACCTTATTTCCAATTGGTTCTATTGTTGTTATTTTGTTGTTTTCCTCATCCATGCATCATGCTAATCCACCTTCACCTGTTGATTAGTTGGAAAACAATTGTTTCAACCATAATTCATGGGCTGTTCATATGCAACTCAAATTGCATATGGGTCCATTTAAATTGTTTATCTTGTCAACTAGTTTACCTTTATGCATCTTTAAACTTGTCATGCATCCATATCTTGATCATGCTGGATCTTTTGCCGTAGTAATAATTGTTGCATCCGGTGTTTCTTTTAGTTCGTTGCTTCTTACCGGATAGGACGTTGAGATGATGTGAGCAACGACAAGTTCTGCTACCTTGCGGGATCTCAGGCAAGTATACTCACTTGCATGCCATATGGCTGCCTTTCCTCACTTGTTACCGATTCTTTCCGTTGATTCTTTTCTGCTAGCCTTAGTGGTAGTTGTTTCTGTTACGAACCCATCACATGAATCCCTTAACCTTGATATTGCCTCACCTCCATACCTACAGCCTTTGTTTGTGCCTGTTCTTATCTAGCATGCTTAAGGTTGCTTTTGCTCGAGCCTGTTGTCGGTTACTTCTTTTACTATCGTACTATTATTGTTGTTACCGTTCCAGGGGGCTCGAAATATTAATCAATCAATCCTGTTAATGCTACTGCTAATAATAATTTGATGATAAGGCACCGGCAGGAGGCCCTTTGTGGTTTTGAGGCCTGCTAGTGTCGACCCTAATAGGAAAAGGGTCTTGTCTACTGATCCATGATGAGCGCACTACCCGCATGTGGGAAGCGAGTATGGGCGCCCCCCTCAACTGACTCGATTCGCATCTCGTCCAAATCGCCGTACTAGTTCGGGCTTTCCATTTGCTGCATCATATGCAGGTACGAACCCGAGGCCAGGGTGGAACTTTTGTAGTCGGCATTTAGGGCGGCGTGGTCTTCCAGTGCTATGAGGGTCCCCCTTTTCTTCGTGGGGGCTCGATTAGCCGCGCACGCACAGCACGCGGTGCTTTGGGCTTGATGCGAAGAACAGTTGGTTGTGTAGAGTACCCCGCTTGGTGGAAGTGCATTTCCATCTGGCGGGTTATTCTTGCGTGTACGGTTACTATGGTGCACCCCTGCAGGGTAAATCTTCTCGAGAAGCCGTGTTTTCCGCGGTTATGGATTACTTGGTGAAAGTACTGGCTAACAAGTACTCAGGACAACTTCAACCTAATCATTAACAACCTTTCACCCAATGATTAACAACTTGACTAGTAATAGGCTTATTGACACAATAATCTGAACCATCATTAATACAACGGTGTGAGTTATCCTCGGATTGCTTCTTTGGATAAGGGGCGAGATCCAGGATGGGTTTGTTTGAAGTTATCTTTCAGTTGGTTACTATCACTCGATCTTATCTCCTTTCTGATAGTTGGAAGTAATAGAATCTCTGTAGTTGGTTAGTGCAGCCTGTTGTCGCTTATTTGCAATAACCCCTTCCTTTCCGTTGATCCTAAAGTATTTGTATCTTGTGATGACTGGCTACGCCGGTAACTTGTGAGTATGGGTTTTATCCCCCTTGCCAGTACTTAACCGTACTGACCCACGAATCTCTTTCGTGGCTGCAAATTCCAACTTGCAGTCAGCAGGTTTGAAGTCTGACGACGTTAGCTTGGGAATCCCTCCGGCTTGGCCTGGGCAGGGATTGGACGCTCTCGGTTATCTTCAGGACTCTTAGTCCAATTTGGATCTTGTCCGTAGCCGGACGTTTGTTTCTTCCGCTGTTATTTGGATCTTTGTAATGTATCAGTTGTAACCCTGGCTCGTTCGAGTCATCTTGTATCTATCTGTTGCTGTTGTAATTGTGGAATATTCGTGAACTATTGTAATGTTATCATAAATGGCAACCTGGAATCGGTTATTATGTGGATTTTGGCGGGAATGCTGAAATCTGCATAGTGCCCGATCTCGGGGCGTCACAAATGGTATCAGAGCCAGGTTCCGATTCCCGATATTGTTTCGATACGAATGGTTATCGAAGCAACGGGTCCGCAAAGCCTGTAGGATAACCTCGCTAACGGTCGTTGTTTCTAGAGTGTCAAAAACTATTTCTGCTAAACTATTTTGGAAAAACATCTCAATAGGATTCTTGTTTTCTCCTTACCTTTATTCTATTTCCCCTCCCATCTTATTTGTTTTGGAGTTTCCCCCCTTGTCTATCTTTCAAAGTGTTAGGATCCTACGTGGGTGGACGTTTTCTGAGCCTTTAACCTAATAGGTTCGCTCATCGGAAGATTACTGGTGGAAGAACATCGTCATCAGCCCGAGCAAGAATCTCTTGTTAGTGGTGTCGAGTAGGTCAACTGGAAGCACGAAGAATCGATAGTCGAACTTCTTTCCCCTCCCGGGTTAGCAGGTGGATTGCGAGGGCGCAATCCCTTGTTAGTGGTGTCGTCTGTAACACCTGGGGTGTTACCCTATTAGAGAGTGTTTGTTTTCTTTTTGCTTGCATCATATGCATGTCATGAGCATTGCATTCTGTTTTTTTTCTTAAAAGCAAAGATTAAAATTTGGCAAACAAACTAATTTCAATAATGTTGGTATTGTTGCTTGAACTTGTTAAATAAAACTTGTTATTTCCAAAATTCCCAAAATCAAAACATTATTTGAAATTCCACTAACCACTTAAACATCAAACTAATATACCACTTTTGAAATCATTAACTAACCTTTGCTTTGTTTATTGTTTTGCAACCTAATAAAATTAGTTATAAAAATGCAAACCTCAAACCCTATTTTGGAAAATTTTCAACTAAACAACTTTAATTCAATTAAATTTCCCACCTTGTGAAAATAAAGCTAACATTGCTTTCATTCTCATGTTTTGGAAAAGTAATAAGATTATTTAATGAAACAAACCACCCAAAATCCCCAAATCCTTTCTATCTCTCCCTTTCATTCCTTTGCAAAACAAAATCAAAAGAAAAAAAAAATACCAAAGGAGAGAGAGGAGCAGCAGCTTAGCCCAACCCAGCACCACGACCCAGTCCACCAAGCGACGTCATCCCCACCTGCCCCCGTCGCTTTCTCTGAAGAAAAGGCAGAGGCAGTACCACCACCGCACCCACCCTCACATGCTCCTGCCCCGCTCCTCTCTTCCCCTTCTCCACGCCAAGTCTCCATCCCCATCTTCTTCTACTCCACGCCACCGTCCCCATCCCTTATCGCCTCCTAGATCCACACCGATCTTCCTCTGCTCTGAAAGCCTGCAGACTGAACCACCGGAGCACCACCACCTTAGCCGCCGTCAGTCCACCGCCACCTTCCATCTCCGGTCACCGCGAGGAGGTCCCGACCCCGGGAATGGAACCAGCTCCCATCCACCTCCACTTTCCCTGAAGACTCGGAGGCGGGAGGAGGCCTGTGCCGGTCGCGCCGTCGCCGACAATTTCCGGCCGTGGCTGCGCTCGGCAGCGGCCTCGCCTGCATCGCCAACCATCAGCAGGTGCTCGCCTGCCCTTCCCTCTCCCCCTGTCCGTCTCCACGATCCCCACACCACGCACGCCCAGCACCGCACGCGCACGGCCGCGCGGACAGCCGCGGCGAGCAGCGGCTAGTCGCCGGCGTCGAACTCTGCTCTGTCAAGTTCAGTTTCTGAATCTCTGTGTCGAAAATTCAGTTAACCTCAGTAGCAAAGTTATCCTCCGTCGCACCTGTATCTGTCAACGAACTCGAGCCCAGCCGCACTGGCCTGTTCCCTCGCGCGCGGACTGCAGGTCGAGGGATCGATCCCCCTCGGCCGCAGTTTTTGCCCCTTTATTCACCTTTGTTCGCGCAGGGGCAGAGGCCCACTCGTCAGCGGCCCACAGTGGACACGCAAGCACCGCCAGCCCCATGGCCCACGCTGCAGTGACAGAGGGTAGCATCCTGTGCGGTGCAAATAGGTTTATCACGTATCTGTCCCAAAATCTACTTCTTTTAATTGCAGAAATAACCCTAAATTTCAAATGCTCCTAATTTTCAAACCACACATCCAAATAACACAAATTTTATATGTTTTCCAATCCAAATTTCCTGAACTTTTCAAATATCACATTTGTTTTCTGTTTTGAATTTTCAAAATGCAATTTAAATTTGAATTCAAATAATTAAATCGCAAATTTCTAAATTCAATAACTAATTCATTGTTATTCCAAATAATGCAAATAAAATATGTTTTCCATACCATTTTGAATACCCTTTTCAAATATAAACTTTGTTTTCTGGTTTGAATAATTTAAATTGCCTAAACAATTCAAATCTTGTTTAATTCAATTAACAATTGTTTAATATTGTTTAATTCATAATTAAATAATCCAAAGTCCCATTTCAATATGTGAAACATGTAATCCAACTAAAATTTGATAACCTTTTCAAATATCAACTTTGTTATTTGGTTGGCACACCTTAACTTGTTGAAAACAACAATTGCTTGTGTGACATGTTTAAGTAACCAAACTTTCCAAACTTAACCAATAATTTCCAAACTTGTTAACCTTATTTCCAATTGGTTCTATTGTTGTTATTTTGTTGTTTTCCTCATCCATGCATCATGCTAATCCACCTTCACCTGTTGATTAGTTGGAAAACAATTGTTTCAACCATAATTCATGGGCTGTTCATATGCAACTCAAATTGCATATGGGTCCATTTAAATTGTTTATCTTGTCAACTAGTTTACCTTTATGCATCTTTAAACTTGTCATGCATCCATATCTTGATCATGCTGGATCTTTTGCCGTAGTAATAATTGTTGCATCCGGTGTTTCTTTTAGTTCGTTGCTTCTTCCCGGATAGGACGTTGAGATGATGTGAGCAACGACAAGTTCTGCTACCTTGCGGGATCTCAGGCAAGTATACTCACTTGCATGCCATATGGCTGCCTTTCCTCACTTGTTACCGATTCTTTCCGTTGATTCTTTTCTGCTAGCCTTAGTGGTAGTTGTTTCTGTTACGAACCCATCACATGAATCCCTTAACCTTGATATTGCCTCACCTCCATACCTACAGCCTTTGTTTGTGCCTGTTCTTATCTAGCATGCTTAAGGTTGCTTTTGCTCGAGCCTGTTGTCGGTTACTTCTTTTACTATCGTACTATTATTGTTGTTACCGTTCCAGGGGGCTCGAAATATTAATCAATCAATCCTGTTAATGCTACTGCTAATAATAATTTGATGATAAGGCACCGGCAGGAGGCCCTTTGTGGTTTTGAGGCCTGCTAGTGTCGACCCTAATAGGAAAAGGGTCTTGTCTACTGATCCATGATGAGCGCACTACCCGCATGTGGGAAGCGAGTATGGGCGCCCCCCTCAACTGACTCGATTCGCATCTCGTCCAAATCGCCGTACTAGTTCGGGCTTTCCATTTGCTGCATCATATGCAGGTACGAACCCGAGGCCAGGGTGGAACTTTTGTAGTCGGCATTTAGGGCGGCGTGGTCTTCCAGTGCTATGAGGGTCCCCCTTTTCTTCGTGGGGGCTCGATTAGCCGCGCACGCACAGCACGCGGTGCTTTGGGCTTGATGCGAAGAACAGTTGGTTGTGTAGAGTACCCCGCTTGGTGGAAGTGCATTTCCATCTGGCGGGTTATTCTTGCGTGTACGGTTACTATGGTGCACCCCTGCAGGGTAAATCTTCTCGAGAAGCCGTGTTTTCCGCGGTTATGGATTACTTGGTGAAAGTACTGGCTAACAAGTACTCAGGACAACTTCAACCTAATCATTAACAACCTTTCACCCAATGATTAACAACTTGACTAGTAATAGGCTTATTGACACAATAATCTGAACCATCATTAATACAACGGTGTGAGTTATCCTCGGATTGCTTCTTTGGATAAGGGGCGAGATCCAGGATGGGTTTGTTTGAAGTTATCTTTCAGTTGGTTACTATCACTCGATCTTATCTCCTTTCTGATAGTTGGAAGTAATAGAATCTCTGTAGTTGGTTAGTGCAGCCTGCTGTCGCTTATTTGCAATAACCCCTTCCTTTCCGTTGATCCTAAAGTATTTGTATCTTGTGATGACTGGCTACGCCGGTAACTTGTGAGTATGGGTTTTATCCCCCTTGCCAGTACTTAACCGTACTGACCCACGAATCTCTTTCGTGGCTGCAAATTCCAACTTGCAGTCAGCAGGTTTGAAGTCTGACGACGTTAGCTTGGGAATCCCTCCGGCTTGGCCTGGGCAGGGATTGGACGCTCTCGGTTAACTTCAGGACTCTTAGTCCAATTTGGATCTTGTCCGTAGCCGGACGTTTGTTTCTTCCGCTGTTATTTGGATCTTTGTAATGTATCAGTTGTAACCCTGGCTCGTTCGAGTCATCTTGTATCTATCTGTTGCTGTTGTAATTGTGGAATATTCGTGAACTATTGTAATGTTATCATAAATGGCAACCTGGAATCGGTTATTATGTGGATTTTGGCGGGAATGCTGAAATCTGCATAGTGCCCGATCTCGGGGCGTCACAAGAAGTTCCAGATTGGAGGGGGAAAACTCCGGCGGGGCGCCGCCGGTGTGATCTCCTACCCCTCCAACGTCATCTCCATCGACATCTCCATGAAGAGGGAGTAGTCCACCCCAGGGCTATGGGTTTGTGGAAGTAGCACTTGTATCTCTCTCTCTATGTGCTTCACTAATTAGATCCGTATGAGCTGCCTCACATGATTACGGGCACCGTTGTAATTCCTATGTGGTGGACCTTTTCTATGAGTTATTGAATCTGAGATTGCAATTGTTTCTCTTGAGTTATTTGAGTAGATGTATCTTATGTACCCCGTTCTTATTTGCTAGCTTTGATCAATCTAGTTCTTGAGAGCGTGTGTGGGGTGATGGGTGCATTAGTTGGAGTAACGGGGGGTGGCTAGTGCTGTGAAAGTGACAGAAGTTCAGTGATGCACTTAGGTTTTGTTAAACTTTTCTTAGTTACCTCACTAGGGATAAAAAGGAGTACCTTGTTACCGGGGATTTGAAGTGACACTAATCAATCTCCATGACTAGATCTAGCAAGTTATTACTTCAACTTCATGTCACATTGCTTAAAGCTATACTCTGGGTTTTCCTTAATTATCGAGGTGTTATGATTTATTTCGCATCTTGGTGGAGTATGAGAGGGATCAATATGACCGTAGAGATCTCTATGCTAGGACGTGATGCCCATATGAAAGTACTCAATGTTAAACATGTTATTGTAATCTCACATGTAATTCTTTATGTCCACCGTCTAGTTTATTTGAGAGAATGCAAGTGTGAAACCATGAACCCCGGTCCTATTTTAATTATAAGAAAACAGTCTAGTTACTTTGCTGCAATTTACTTTACTTGCACTTTACTTTACTTGCATCTCCAATTCGAATTTACATTATTTCCATCACCACTTGCATCACAAAAATACAAAAACAATCCATTGCATATTCATTTTCTCATTTGCATTTAGTAGTAGATTTAATTATTGCACATTTACTTTCAGTTTTGCATTGCAATTTGGAAGTCTCACACCTTGTGCTTGACAACCACTTGGTGAGGTTGAGGGCACAAAACCCTCTATTTGTTTGCAGGATCCTAGAGGAAGCTTGGAAGACAACTGCTGAAATACTGGCTCCCCAAGAGTTCGATATAAACCCTCGAGTCACCCTCGTGGGGAAGAAAGCTTGCCACTAGCTACACACTCTGCACTTGGATTCTCAACCTAGCCATCAACATGTTGTTTATAGCATGTAACAAATGTAAGATGGGGGTAGCTATGGTTGAGGAACCATGTGTTTTATTGATATGGCTGAGGAGCCATGTGTTTGATCGAGCTACAGTGTGGCTAGTATAGCCTTATTTCTTGCGAGTAGAAAAAATCCTAAGGGTAGAATTTGCGGAGATGCGCAACATTCCACGGGACGGAGTAGATGCCACCGGTCTTCGGGTTCTTCAGTCGATACGCGCCACCTAGGATAACTTCGTGTATTATGAAGGGTCCTTCCCATGGTGGCTCGAGCTTGTGTCCTTCCTTCTGCTTGAGCCGCATCACCAAATCTCCTACCACGAAGGATCTGTGGCATATACGACGACTGTGATAGTTGCGTAGTGATTGTTGGTATACTACGGATCTCGCGAATGCGATGTCTCGTATCTCATCTATTGCATCCACGTCTTCTGCGAGTGGCCTGTTTGAGGTTTCTTCGATGTATGCGACGACTCGCGGAGCACTGAATTTGACATCTTCGGGTAGGACAGCTTCAGCTCCGTATACCATGAAAAATGGTGTGTAATTTGTTGACCGGTTTGGAGTTGTACGTAGGCTCCATAGCACCGATGGTAGTTCTTTGGCCCAGTGCCCTGCAACTGGGTGCAGTCTGTCGAGTAGTCGTTTCTTCAGGCCAGCGCAAACTAATCCGTTGGATCGTTCTACTTGGCCGTTTGTTTGTGGGTGGGCCACCGAGGCGAAGCTAAGGGTAATTCCTTTTTCCTCGCAGAAGTCCTGCATTTCCTTGGCCGTGAAGTTGCTCCCGTTTTCCGTGACGATGTTGTGTGGGACGCCAAATCTGCACACGATGGAATTGAGGAATCTCCCGGCGCACTCTGCATGTGCGGAGGTGACTGGCATGGCCTCTATCCACTTTGTGACTTTGTCGACTGCCACAAGTAGGTGGGTGTATCCGCCAGGCGTTGATTTGCGCAGGGGTCCTACCATGTCCAGCCCCCATTGGGCAAAGGGCCAGGCGATAGGGATCATGTGGAGGTCTGTTGCGGGGGCGCGTGTCTTGGGCGCGAACCTCTGGCAGGCGTTGCATTTGTCGACTAGGTCCTTTGCATCTCTGGCAGCCGTGAACCAGTAGAATCCTTCCCTGAAAGCCTTGCCTACAATTTCCTTCTAGCTGGCGTGGTGCCCACAATCTCCTTGGTGTATGTCTTGCAGTAGTTCCTTGTCGTCTTCGGGTGCTATACATCTCTATAATATCCCTGATATGCTCTGCTTGTATAACTCTCCGTTGAGTACCCGAAAAGATTTGTTGTGTCGCACTATTTGTCGAGCCTCGCGAACATCTGCTGGGAGCTGTTTGTTGGACAAGTAGTCGAGATACTGCTGCGTCCAGACTGGCTCGACCAGAAAAACTTGTCTTGAGATATTGTGTCTGAGCTCGATGACAACTATTTGCGGGCTTTCCGTCCGTTTCCAATGCTGCGGGTGCCCCCGCTGGCTTTTTGACTTTGACTGACCGCCTGATCATTTGCTCGAAGTATATTCCTGGTGGTATGGGTGTGTTTGTAGACCCCATGTTTGCCAGTTTATCCGCTTCCTCGTTGCTGGATCGCGCAATGTGCTTCAGTTTGCACCCTTTGAAACTTCCTTCGAGCAGGTTATACATGTTGCAGTAGGCGACCATGTTATCCGCGATAGCATCGCATTCCTTCATTGTCTGTTGTACGATGAGGTTTGAGTCTCCATAGATCATCAATCTGGTGGCTCCGCAGGCGATCGCCATTTTCATGTCGTGAAGGAAGGCTTCATATTCTGCGTCGTTGTTGGATGATGGGTCATCGGGTGGGAAGTCCAACCTCAAGACGTAATGCAGCTTATCTCCCCCGGGAGATATGAGGACAACCCAGGCTCTAGCTCCTTCGTTCCTCTCCGACCCGTCGAAGTACATTATCCAGTTGCTCATGTATGCTGGCGGTCTTGGTGGTTGCAGTTCTGTCCACTCGCTTAGGAATTCCACAAGTACCTGAGATATAATAGAGTTGCGGCCTGCGTATATGATGTCCCAGGCGCCTAGCTCGATGCTCCACTTTGCAATTCTTTCGGATGCCATAGGGTTGTTCATGATGGTACCGAGCGATGCGTAGTTTAGCACCGCGACAGTATGTTCCTAGAAGTAATGCTTGAGCTTTCGGGCTGTGAGGACGACCCCGTATGCGAGCTTTTGGAAGTGGGGGTATCGCTGTTTGGACGGCGAAAGCACCTCGCTGATGTAATAGATTGGTCGCTGGACTCCATACGCTTTGCCATCCTCCGGCCGCTCCACCACGATCACCGTGCTGATGACTTGATTTATTGCGGAGGTATAAGTACAGTGGCTCTCGTTCTTGTGGCGTTGCCAGAACACGCCTACTCTGTAGTGCTTGCTTTAGGTCTGCGAATGCCTTTTTGCTTCGAGTGTCCACTCGAACTTATCTGTCATCTTCAACAGCTTGTAGAACGGAAAAGCTTGCTCGCCTAGTCTTGCAATGAATCTGCTCAGGGAGGCTAGTCGCCCTGCGAGCTGCTGCACACCGCGAATATTGGTTGGCTCCTTCATTGTCAAGATCGCTTGGATTTTCTCTGGGTTGGCTTCGATTCCTCGAGCGGACACCAGATACCCGAGAAGTTGTCCTGTAGGGACGCCGAAGACGCACTTGGTCGGGTTGAGTTTAATTCTGTATGCGTTCAGAGCGTCGAATGTCTCCCTGATGTCCTCGAGGAGCGTGTCCTCCACTCTATTTTTGATGATGATGTCGTCAACGTACACCTGTACGTTCTTGCCAATGAGCTTGGTGACGCATTTTTGCATGGAGCGCTGATATGTTGCGCCTGCGTTTTTTAGCCCGAAGGGCATTGTCGTGTAGCAGTAGACACCGTGAGGTGTGATGAACGCTGTCTTTTCCTCGTCCTCCTTCTTCATCCTGGTCTGATTGTAACCCGAGTAGGCATCTAAGAAGGAGAGGCGCTGGCAGCCTGCGGTGGAATCCACGATCTGGTTGATCTGTGGTAAGGGGTAGTTATCCTTGGGGCAGTGCTTGTTCAATGACGTGTAGTCAATGCATACGCGAAGGATGTCAGTGTTTTTCTTTGGGACCGGAACTGGGTTTGCTAACCAAGTGGATATCTTTATCTCTCGAATGAACTTTGCGGCGAGTAGTCTATTCACTTCTTATCCAAGTGATTTTTTGCTTTGGCTCTGAGAACCGTCGGGTTTTCTGCTTAATAGGCTTGGCGTCTTTGAAAAATTCGAGTGAGTGCTCGGCGAACTCCCTGGGTATCCCTGGCATATCTGAAGGCTGCCAGGCAAAAATTTCCCAGTACTCACGGAGGAGTTTGACAAGCGCGCCTTCCTATGCTGGCGAGAGGGTAGTGGACACCATCGCCGTCTTCGCGGGCTCCGTCGGGTGCACTTGATGCTTTTGAGTGTCTCTATTTGCGCTGAACTCGAGCTCTGGGGCGTTCTTTTTGGTGAGAGGCATCACGGAGTGGTCCGTAGTTTTTGCCAACTCTTCCATCTCCTCCTGCATCCCGAAGGATTTTGCGATCTCGTTGAACTCGATGTCGCACTTGTTAGATTTTTGGACTTCGCCGTCGATGGTGATGGTGCCATGTTCCCCAGGTAGCTTGAGCTTCAGGTAGGCGTAGTGTGGTACTGCCATGAATCTGGCGAACGCTGTTCGGCCAAGAATGGCGTGGTACTATGAGGGCCAGTCGACTACTTCGAAGTCGAGGAATTCTCGTATGCAGTTTCTTTGGTTGCCGAGCACCACCTCCAAGTTGATTGTTCCGAGTGGTCGGACTGCCTTCCCCGGTACTATCCCGTGAAAGGGTGTCTCTGATTCCACGATTCCGTCCAGGTTCTTGTTCATCCTGCGGAGTGTGTCCTCGTAAATGTTGTTGATCCCGCTGCCTCCGTCCATGAACACTCGGGCAAGTTCGTAGTTGCCAATCTGCGCCTGGATGACGAGCACAGAGTGTCCTGGCCGATAAACTCACGGGGGATGGTCCTCTTTGGAGAAAGTTATCGGATGGTCAGCCATCTTCAAATACTCGGGTTTGGACGGCGGAGCTTGGACATCCATGACTACTTGTCGTGTGTTTGTTTTCTGGGCCCTGCGGGGCTGGCAGACTTTCTGTATCATTCCCAGGAGCCTGTTGGGTTCGGGTACATGTTGCCTCCCTGGTTTGCGGCGAGTGGTGCTGGTAGCGCGGCCAGCACCGCGTTTTGGTTTCCCGGTGGAGGTAGGGCTTGTGGCGGGTGGAATCCTTAATGTCCTCCTCATGGGAGCTGTGGGTAGCCCTGACTGACTGCCGCTCTGTTTTTCTTCGAGAAGGCCTCATGTATGTCGAGGAACTTTCGGCAATCCTTGAGGAGGTGTGTTGCCTTGGTCTTGCCCGTGCGCTTATCTGTAAAAAGATGTAGCGTGCAGTAACCGTCGAGGTCCTCCACGGGAGTTTTATCTTCTGGCTTTGGCTTCCATTCGCGATTTCCACGATGTCCGCTATCACGATTTCTCGTGAACTCTACCGCCACCAGTTCTTCTCGATCGTCGTGATCGTAATCTTTCTCCTTTTCTTTCGACCATGACGGTCGTCTTTGGGCGCTGGCGAAGATGCTTTTCCAGTACGCACCGAGTCCTCTCCGTTGGCCCATTTGTCGGCTATAGCCAGCAGTTCTCTGATGGTTTTGGGTGCGGCTCGCCCTAGTTCTTCTCTGAAGGCGGTTCGCTGAGCTCCTTTGGTAAAAGCTTCGACTGCGACCTCTTCCGATATGTTTCCCGCCGTATTCCTGAGTGTGGTCCATCGCCGGATGTATTCGCAAGTAGACTCACCGCTCTTTTGCTTGCAAGCTTGCAGCTCCTCGATGGTCTCGGGTCTTTTATATGTTGCTTGGAAGTTCTTGCGGAAGGCGAAGGTTAGATCGTCCCATGATCCATAGCACGCCTTCGGTCTTCCTTCGAGCCAGCTATGCGCAGTGCCTACAAGATGTAGGTTGAGGTACTGCATAGCTGTGGTCTTGTTCCCACGTTGGCATTTTACTGCCGTGAGGTAATCCGAGAGCCAGGATTTGGGCTCCAGCGAACCGTCGTATTTTGGCACTTCCGTAGTAAGCTTCAATCTCCTGGGCATTGGTGCCTCGCGGATGTCGCGAGTAAAGCATAATTCGCCGCATGCCTCTTCGTCAGAAGAGGTGGATGGGGAACGTGTGCGGTTTTTGGCCGCTCGGGCCTTGTCGTCGTTGTTTTGCGCGATGTTAGATCGCGCGTTGTATCCAGGCTGGTCGCGATCGACCTCCTTCCGCGGTTCCTTGCTGCGGTGTCGCGAGTGGCTGCCACGATGTCGCGGGCTGCGATCGCGATCTCTCGGGCTATCCTCGCTGCTGCTCGGGCTATCTCCGCGGTGTCGGGCTTCTTTTCCTCGGGCGCGACGAGGTGACTTCTCCTTCCTGGGCAATGTACTCCTGTGTCTGCGGGGTGTTTCTTTGTCCTTCTTCTGTGCAGTCGCGCTCTTGCGGCCTTGGGCTGCGAGTCCTGCGGCTGCCATGCCTAGCCCTTCTAGACTTGTCTGTATTGCTCCGTGCGGGGGTCGTTCTCCCCTGGCTGGTTCGCCTGCAAATAAGTGGGTGCAGCCAGGACTGCGGCTGCGGGAGTCGTTGGGTGCACGTTGTCGTCATCGCCGACGCGCATAAGGGAGGTTTCGAGTGTTCTGCTAACTCCGCTCAGAGATTCGCCATCCATGGCTGCGGTCTTCGAGACGTATCGCTTCTTCACGGATGGTTCCCTACAGAATGCATCTTGGAGTGTGCTGCACGGCGCTGACTTGATTCATCCGCCAACTTTTTCCGCTCAGCCAGATCCTTATGAGCTTCTTTGATCAATGTTGCCGCTTTCACTAGATTGTAGTGGTATGCGGTTAGATCTTCTTGGGGAGCTCCTTCTTCAATCGGCTTGCTTGAATGTACAGCCGTTTTTGCCTTGACCCAGGCTTCCCACGATACTTTGATGAGCTCACGTTCCTTAGCGCTATCTTCCGTCTCTTCGGGTGGGTCACTTGATCCTTCCATGCAGACCTGAGCCACATATGGCCCGTGAGTCCTAGGCATGGATTGGAGAGCTTTCCCAACCCGAGAAGGTTCCTCTGTAGAGATGGTGTGGAAGTAGCAAGTGCTGAGGCAGATGGATTCACCGCTCTTTGCTAGGTCGCGACCCGCGTAGTTGGGCAGCGAGTCGACAGCTTCTGGGCTCGAGACTGACTCAGAGTCGATCCTTCGAGATTGGTTTGCTCGGGGAACTGCAGGATTACAGCTTTGTTGACGTAGAATTGGAAGCTCCCGAACGTCAGGGTGACGCTTTTCTCCAATCCACTGAACGCCAGGCGTGATTCCGGCGAGTGGGGCGCGACGATGACTGACCCGAATCGGATCGGATCGGTTGGAGTCAAAGTTCCGGGGCTTCAGCTGAATTTGGTGACGATGAGGCCGAAGATTCCGTAGATCCAGCACCCGCCGTTCCCATAGACGGTGCCAATTGTCGAATATGCATATCAACAAGTCCCTCGGATGAACCGATAGGGTTTTGTTTAGGAAAACGTGTAGGACGGTGGTGACAATCGTCGTCTAACAAATGGCACGATTTACCCAGATTCGGGGCCCTCGTAGAGGTAAAACCCTTAATCCTGCTTCTGTCGATCTGTATTATCAATAGATCGGTTATAGTGGGGGGTGCTCGAGTCGCGAGTAAATCTCAATCTCAAGGCTTTGGTGGTGCGGTGTTGCTTGGTCCCCCTCCTGGTGGTTATCTTGGCCTTATATAGGTGGCCAGGTCTCAAACCGTGCCCGGGGGGATTACAAACCCTAACCTAAAGTCGGTTACAAGTTTCCTTTCTTGACTCGCAAGGCTTTGCAGGTGGGCCTTGATTGGGCCTTCTAGAACTGTCCATGGCATCTCCCTTCGGGCTTGGGTCTTGGGCCTTGGACCGGGTAGGCTCACCCGATAGGTCCAGGATTCATCCCTTCGTCTCCTTCCATCTCAGCTGCATCAACCTTCTAAAGTTACTCCTTCCTCCTACTGGTCGATTCAACCTTGGTTTCTTTGTGAGAAAAACTTGCTACTGTGCTCTTCATACCTTCCTCTTGGGGTCTCCCAACGAACGTGTGTCCACACTCCATCAAGCATTTTCTGGCGCCTTTGCTGGGGAGGAAGAGAATTTCTGAAAGGGGAGTCTCTCACTTCCAATCTCTTTACTTTATTTTAGTTTTGCTTAGTTTATTTATTTTGTCTTGTTTGTTTCTCTATATAAAAAACACACACAAAATCATTTCTTATTCTAGTTGTAGTTTTTATCCTGTTTTTAGTCTTGTTAAAATGACTACTCCTGAGAACACTAAGTTGTGTGACTTTACTAGCACCAACAACAATGATTTCATTAGCACACATATTGCTCCACCTACTCCTACTGCTGTTTTTTATGAGATTAAGCCTGCACTATAAAATCTTGTTATGAGAGAGCAATTTTCTGGTGTTAGTACTGATGATGCTGCTGCCCATCTTAATAATTTTGTTCAACTATGTGAGATGCAAAAATATAATGATGGAGATGAAGATATTATTAAACTAAAATTGTTACCTTTCTCTTTGAAAGAACGAGCTAAAGAATGGTTGCTATCTTTGTCTAGAAATAGTATTGATTCTTGGACTAAGTGTAAAGATGTTTTCATTGAAAAAATATAATCCCCCTGCTAAGATTATATCTTTAAGAAGTAGCATTGTGAATTTTAAGAAACTTGATAATGAGCATGTTGCTAAAGCTTGGTAAATAATAAAGTCTTTAATAAAGAATTGTCCCACTCATGGACTGACTACTTGGATGATCATCCAAACGTTTTATGCATGACTGAATTTTTCTTCAAGAAATCTTCTGGATTTAGCTCCTGGAGAAACCTTTATGTCCATGACCTTGGGGACAACAACAATTCTTCTTGTTAATATGGTGGTAAATTATTCTGAATAGCATACTGAGAAAGTTACAACTGGTAAGAAGGTAAATTCTGTTAAATAAACCTCCTCATTAAGTGATAGATTTGATGCTATTATGTCTATGCTTGTTAATGGTCATGCTCCTATTGATCCGAATAATGTTCCTTTAGCCTCTTTGGTTGCTCAAGAAGAGCATGTTGATGTAAACTTCATTAAATATAATAATTTCAACAACAATGATTATAGGAATAATTTTGGTGGCAATAATTATAGGCCATATCCTCCTAATCTTATATCTTATATTTACTAATTGGAGGCACCAACAAAAGCTCCATATTAATCCCCGGTAACTAAGAAAAATAACCATCCGATCTCCTATGACCTATCTACAGTCGTCAGATTAATTAGCTAAAGAGTCCTAGAATTCTATCCCACGTGCACCCCACTTTAACGCTTCAATTCCTTTGGACTTCAAAAAAAAACTTCCATGGGAACTACGTCTCTCTGGGATGTGTGTGCCTAGCTAACCCCAGATGTGTGTGCCTGCTCGGTGGATAGAGGATTGAAGGAAACACGGAGGAGATTGTTAGAATTAAGCATGTCGTGTGCATGTCGGTGTCGGCAAGACGTCGTGTACGTCTAGGATACGGGCGCGTGTCTCCAAATAGGATTAGAAGTGGACATCGGGTAGGATAGGTTTACCTCTAGCTTTTACGTGTATATAAGCTAGCTCTACCCGTGTAATCTAGTACCAGATCGAGAAGAAGAAATAAAGAAAAGCTTCTAAGAGGTGCGATACACCTCTAGCAATCCCAAGTCTTTCCTGTGTTCGATTGTGTGTACGTAGAGGCAAAGCTAGCTGCAAGCTGATCGATCGTTAATCGATCCTTGGTTCTGCCTACGTGCTTGCTAGCTTATACGTGCACAGTTGCCGAAAGTCTACGAGGAGCCGTTGCTAGATACGTACGCCGTCGGAAAGTACTCGATGTTGCGTCGTGAGGATCGGGCCAGTTCCAACAATTGGTATCAAAGCCAGGTTGATCGTCCGTGATTTTTTTCTGAAAAAACTAGAAGATCATGGCGATGGTGAAGCATGGCGAGAACTCGGGACCGGTGATGAAGACGGTGGGGGCGGCCTTATACCCCCCGCCTTGATCGCAAGGACTATGGGCTATGGGCCATCAACATGGAGGTGGCCATGGAAGCTCAGGAGATCTAGGAGGCCGTCGAGCCAGGCGGCGATGATTACGTCAAGGGAGGCGCGAAGTACCGGAAGGATCGCCAGGCGCTAACGGCGCTCTATTCCGGCGTGCCAAGGGACGTGATACAGCACCTCGTCGGGAAGAAATCGTCGAAGGATGCGTGGGAGACGGTCAAGGTCATCCATCAAAGACATGCCCGCGTGAAGGAAGCACATCTTCAAAGCCTGATGAAGAATATGAGGATTTGAAGATGGAGGAAAACGAGACAGTCGATTAGTTTGCCTCCCGTTTCGTCACCCTCGTGAACGCAATCACGGGATATGGCGAGAAGATGGATGAGATCAAGAACGTCAGAAGGTTCTTACGTGCCGCAACGGCGCGCTATATGCAGATCGTTACCTCGGTCGAGCAGTGTGTTGACCTGAATACTTTGACGGTAGATGATCTCGTCGGAAGATTCAAAGCACATGATGAGAGGGTTCGGCTCAGCTTCGGAGATCCGGAGAAGAGCGAGCACTTGATGCTCATAAAGAAGCAGTGGATGGCTCTTTCGAAAGGACAACAAAGAGGATCCTCGAGCAGGAAAAAGAAGGATAAGCGACGCCCAGCGAAAAAGTACATCGCTGAGTAGGATGACGATGACACGGAGGAAGATGATGAGGAGGAGGACGATGATCACGAGGAAGAAGATGAACCGCCAAGGAGGAAGTTTGACATAAGCAAAGTAAGGTGTCACGACTGCCGCGAGCTCGGTCACTTCAAGTCCGATTGTCCGAAACTACCGAAGCAAAGGGCTCTTATGGCCCAGGAAGGAGATGATAGTGCGATGTTCTTGATGTGTGAACTTGTGGACGAGGATGATCTAGCTCCTCGGGCGGTGGCTAAAGAAACTGTCACGCTCGTGGAAGAGGAGGTTTGCAATCAAGCTTCGGAAACTCGTGTCGAAGGTACTGACATGGGGGGTGATCCGAAGAATCATACCGAAGATACTGGTATGAAGGCGTACGTGGCGTCAGAAGTCCACGGAGTGCGGTGCACTGACGCGTCGCAAGATAAAGGAGTGGCGTACATGGCGCCAGAAGTCGATGGAGTGTGGCGCACTGTCGTGTCGCAGGGAGTAGTTACTGAAAGAAAAGGCGACACTCCAGGAGCAAGAAGTGCAATGTCGAGCGCAGAAGACTACGTCGCACTGCCTCCGACCGCACTGGAGCTGAGACGACTAGGACCGGCGCCAATACGCCAGCGAAGCATGTTGGACTACTATCCGAAGAAGAAGGAACTTCCGAGGATTGACAATCCGGTGAAGATGAAGCAAGAAAACAACGTTTGCTTACCGAGGAACCGGCGAAATTCGAGGACACAAACAAGGAAGAGTGTTGGCATCAAAGAATGCCAACGTCGTGGCAGAAGAGCGACAAGAAGAGGACGAGGTGTATTTTACATGGCTACATTTGTTCAAGGTAATTATTTCAGATGTGGAGCCGATAAAGTATACAGAAGATTTCTTCTAAAGCACCGAAGAAAATGTGACGTTTGGAGACATCAACAAAAAGCATTGTTGGTGTAGAGCTATGAACAAGCCGGCGGCAAAAAAAGACGGAGAGAGTGCCACGAGGGACGACGATAGTAATGGCAAAGATAGTGGATGAAAAGACGAAAGCAATATCGATGATGAAAGTTGAAGCGGCAAAAGTAGTGCCGAGGGTAACACCTACGCGAAGTGAGTGGCGTATTTGGGACCCAGGTAGAGGTAAAGCACACGTCGTACTTAGGGGGGGTGAATGTTAGAATTAAGCATGTCGTGAGCATGTCGGCGTCGGCAAGACGTCGTGTACGTCTAGGATACGGACATGTCTCCGAATAGGATTAGAAGTGGACATCGGGTAGGATAGGTTTACCTCTAGCTTTTACGTGTATATAAGCTGGCTCTACCCATGTAATCTAGTACCAGATCGAGAAGAAGAAATAAAGAAAAGTTTCTAAGAGATGCGATACGCACCCCTAGCAATCCCAAGTCTTTCATGTGATCGATTGTGTGTACGTAGAGGCAAAGCTAGCTGCAAGCTGATCGATCGTTGATCGATCCTTGGTTCTGTCTACGTGCTTGCTAGCTTATACGTGCACAGTTGCCGAAAATCAACGAGGAGCCGTTGCTAGATATGTACGCTGTCGGAAAGTACTCGACGTTGCTTCGTGAGGATCGGGCCAGTTCCAACAGAGATGGCTTATGAGCCCGCCTTCCACATTGGAGAGATGCGAGGCGAAGAAGATGGTTGGCTGCACGCTGGCAGCACCACGGTCCTCATCTTTGGCGTAGTTTCGACAATGGAAGATGGCGCCAGACGGCATACGAGCGTCCGACATCATAGTCGTAAAGGTGAAAATAGCGTGGGGCTGCACGCTGAATGGTCCGACGACATAGTCGCGGAAGTGGAGATAGCGCCGGGCTGCACGCCGGCAGACCCGACATCATTGTCATAGAGGCGAAGACACCAACAGAAATCACATCGTCGCCATTGCGGAGATGAACATGGCGCTGGGATGCTCTCCCACAGCGCTGACAACATCATCATCGTGGAGAGCATGGCAGCCACGTTCTGCTCCTGCGGCGACGGTGACCAGCCAGCAGCTTGGCAGCTGAGGTCACCTCACCTCCGGCGGCGACGAACCTACGTGGTGATGATGAAAATTACAGCAGGCTGCACTCCCTCCTGGGGCGCCCACCGCACCACCTTTGGAGCGACGTGTGATGAAGATGATGGCAGGCTGCACGCAGGCAGTGCTACCATCCTCATCTTTGGCATGGTTTCGACACTGGAAGATGGCGCTAGACTGCATGCCAGCATCCGAGACGTAGCCGCAGAGGTGGAAATAGCGTCGGGCTGCATGTCGGACGGCTCGAAGACATAGTCGCGGACGTGGAGATGGCGCCCGGCTCCCTGCCGGCAGACCCGACATCATTGTCGCGGTGATGAAGACAGCAGCAGCAGCCACGATGTCTCCATCGCTGAGATGAACATGGCGTTGCGCTGTTTATTGCTATCCTTTATTGATCATTGGCAGGTGAGTGCATGTATTTCTCTAAGCCTGGTGCCAGTGCACCACTGGACACTGGTTATAGCCTCGCCACGTCAGATTTTACCCTCACTCTCACCCCACGGTGCCAGTGCACGGGCTATAGTGCCAGCTCTCACTTCTCTCTCCTCCACATCACCATTTCTTTTTCAGATTAAGTTATTTCACTGGATTTTGTTTAGACATTCAAAATAATGCAAGAAAATTATTTTATTGAACTAAAAATATTACCGATTACATAATAATTAATAAAATTGCATAATAAATTTTAAAAATTACATAATAAATAAAAAATAAATTCTAATCCTCCTCCTCCTCGTCGTCATCATCTTCCAGCCCAACCTCTTTTTCCACCATCTTGATGGCCTTCGCATGTTTGCGTTTTTCTGCTTCGTCCATGTCGGAGGTTGCTCGGTCTTTTGTTCCATTGTTTGAGTAGCTTGGCCTTCACTAAACCATTCCACATGTTCTTCATCGCGAAGGATTTAATTGCTACCTCACTGCTTGATGAGGATTCCTTCCCCTTCCTCTTTCCCTTCTCCTTACGTGCCGCGGCCTTGGCCCTATCGCGGCCCATTGGACGGTCCTCCTCCTCCATCGCATCGCTAGAGCTGTACTCACCAGAAACTCCTAGACGGCTTCTCTTGGCAGTTGAATCGGATCCACTACCAGGACCATGTTGTCCTTTCCACTTCGCTTCATTGCGAACAGCTTCCCACCAGTGGTGCCGTCTGAAAGGCTGAGTCACTCTTATGTCATTCTCGTACCTCGCCATTGCCGCCTTCATGACCATTGCATCGTCCGCTCCACTCTGACGTACCGCTTCTTTTTGGATGTGGTATCCATTGAACAAGGACACCTCACGTTCTAGACGTTCCAATGATCCTTCAATTGCTTCGCGGTCCGATTACGGGCAGGTTCCGAGGTAGAGTTGAAGGTTGCAGCTATCTGTCCGCAAAAACTATTGCCGGTCTTGCAATTACCGGCGATAGAGTCCTTGGAGTGAAAAACCGAAGCATGAACCTACCCCGAAATAGATATTGTTAGTGAAAAATCCAAGCAAGAACCTACCCCGAAATAAATATGTGACGGGTAAGTAAAGTACCAGTTTTTCCTCGTCCGCAGTTGTCCACTCAAGACTCTTTAGACGCTTTGGTAGGATTGTTTCCGCGGCTTCGGTCCCGGAGCTTGGAGCACTGGCTTCAGGAGGTGGTGGGGGTACGAACCATATGGCGGATATGGATACGGAGGTGGAGCGTATGAACCATACGAAGGTGGTGGGTACGGAGGTAGAGTCCCACTCCCGCTACCTGTAGGTGGAGCATGTGGAGGTGCTTGGGGGTATGGATACGGAGGCGGAGGGTATGGACCATATGGCCCCGGAGGTGGAGCGTATGGACCATATGGCCCCGGAGGTGGTGTGCCGGAGGAGTATAATACCCGGGGAAGCGGCGAAGAACCGACAATGGAGCGACGATGTGTCGGAGAGATATCATCTAGGGGAGGGGCTGGTGACCCGTCGGACTGCAAGAGATCCGTGAACGAGGTCATATCTGGAGT
This sequence comes from Alopecurus myosuroides, assembly GCA_028641055.1. Taxonomy (NCBI): domain Eukaryota; kingdom Viridiplantae; phylum Streptophyta; class Magnoliopsida; order Poales; family Poaceae; genus Alopecurus; species Alopecurus myosuroides. The sequence continues at coordinate 198,188,018 of CM054063.1, read as the reverse complement.
CCAACCAGACATTGTGGAGAAGATTTGAGAGAGTGGAGGAGAGAAATGAGATGAAAGGGGTGTGGAATGAGTCAAACCGAATGGGGGGTATTTATAGGGGGTGGGGATGAAATTTTGAAGTTTTTTTCCTTTATTCGATTTTTCGGAGGCTGCAACGGCTAACCCAATGGCTAGCTGACGTGGATGAATCAGAGCGCGCCACGTCAGCTAGCCGTTACCCGCTCCCGCTCTCGCCCCCACCTGCCAACGCACTGCCCTCCTCTCGCCCCGCTCTCGCCTCCAGCACGGGCGGCAGCGGGGCGGTAGCGGGCGCTACCGCCGGGCGGTGAAACCGCCGTCCCGCGCTGCCGTGTCGCGCGGCTATCGCCCCGGCGTGGGCGATACCGCCCCCCTAACGCCCGCGTTGGCACCAGCCTAACCCTGTAGTCCTCCACCACTCAAAAGGAGGACTTACATAAACAACACGCACCTCCTGCAAAAAAAAGATTGGACAAGAACATAAGTGAGCGGTCACGGGATTCACGGCTATGTATGAATTGCAATCGAGCCCGATGTCTTAAACAGTGATCCCAAAGTCCACTGCAAAAATTGTTATATGGCTTGGTCAGGTGTTATTTAATACATATCTAAAGATAACATCCTTGCACATGTTGGGCCGCTTCTCAGGGCTATTGAATTTTTGGCCGTCCGATTGAGCTTCCAAACAAATCACGGCCATTCATCATAGCAATCCCTGGTTGGTCGGACAGTTTTTACCCGCGCGGACGCACACTGTTTCGCTGTCGGTGGCCCGAGTTCTTCTCGGACCCACATGCCAGCGTTCGGGTGGATCAATCGTCGCGTAGTTGTGTGAGAACGACTTCGCGGCGCGGTGGCAGTGCCTGTAATTCAGTCGACCGATCAGATCCAGCTTCGCCATTTCAAGTCCAGACGACGACGACGAGAGGGAGGACGTACGCGCGTGGCGGACCGGGGAGCCCCGCCGGGTACGGGAGCTACATCCGGTGGCCTGCTCTGCCCCTGCCCTCCCTTCTACTATGCTCCTCTCCTCCTTACTGCTGAACCCTAGACTCTAATTCTCGATCTAGGGTTTCCGCCACAAGTCCTCGTCGTCTTGCTCGCCGCCACCCAACGCCGCCTCTTCTCCTGGCGACCAAGTTGTGTAAATGCTACGCGATCCGGTCCGACGAACTAGATCGATGGCGCTGCAGGGACCTGGCATTGGTTGAGGTACGCTGCAGCAGTAAACATTGCCTTCCCTTTCCCCTTCTCTTCTCCCTTTCTTCCCATCTGTCTATGTTTGTGTTGTTCTGCTAGCTAATCATGAGTCCTCTCTCTGTATTTGTTGTTCTAACCTCCTTTCGACTGGATCCAGTGCGCATCGGAATTGCAAGTTTCAGGTTCGTCACCTCTCGATTATGCAGCTGTTGTCAGGTATGGAACTATGGATCTTTCATTTCCACCATACGTGCATTAGTTTTTTATGCATGTTACTACAAAATTTCCTTGTGGATGTGTGACTGGACATGCTCTATCATATGTGAATGGCTAATGATGGTTCTTTCCTGGATGGTAACTATATTGTATCTTCCCCGGTCCTAAAGTTTCTGGTCTCTGTCGTTGCCAAATAAAATAAAAAAATGTAGATTTGTTAGACCTTGATGTTAAGACTAAAAGAAGGATTAGGATTGGTGTGTCGGCCATTTGTTGGGCCATTTGGTTATGCAGAAATAATGTTGTTTTTAACAGGAAGAATCATTTTCATGTCTTACAGGTTATTTTCTCGGCAGCGCATTGGATCCAGCTATGGGCTTTCTTACTCCCTTCAGATCAAAGGAAGCTTATGGTGGATGGCTGCAGTCGTCTCCTTACGGTGGCACAGAATTTTTTCTCCCGTCATACGTGGCAGCATTATAATAGGCTTTCGTAGTTTGTTTTCGATGTTCGTCTAAAGGAGATTATCCTGTTTGTAAGGGTCTTCACGTTTGTAAACTCTTTCGATACTATGGATTTTAATAAGTAATAAAGGCTGTGTGCATCACTCGATGCAGAGACCGGGGTTATTCCCATTTCTAAAAAAAACTACAGATTTACTGTTACTATTTTCCTTTCCACCATTTTTTATGCACATGGATATAGTGCTTGCTTCTGCTACAAATATAAGTGCTTTCTGGGTTTTTGGTTACTTGATTTCGGTCATTAAGATATGTGAAGCTAGCCCCGCTAAAAGTAGTGAAAATATATGGATGCCTGACCTGAAATTTCGTTGTGTTCAGTGATTTGAGCCTGGCGTCTCTATCTTCATTTTAGATTGGGACATTTTGCACTAATTCTATCCACTATTGTGTTTTGACCTTGAGTGCTTTCTTATCAGGGAAAGAAGATAAGCTTTTCTTCCTCACAGGCTAACAACAAGCTATTTTTTGGAAATGTACCTCATAGTTGGTGCTTTGGAAAAAATTGTCGAACAAGTTGCTCCTGGAGTATTAAAGGTTGATCTCATTAAGGTAAAGGTTTTGATAATCACAGCTAGAATAGTTCAACGACTATTTTGTGCACCCAATTTTTTTTCCTTTTTACCCTAAAAGAATCTCTGCTATTATAGGACACCGTACTAATCGCAATCGAGGCTATGGTCTTGTTGAATAATGTAATAATGCATGTGCTGAGTATTCGAGAAGGACTAACCACAGAGCACCTAGGAGAGCTGATGGTAACCATAACCATAAGCGATACTCAATCTGTAGGGGAAGCAGACGCGCGCGACTAGATACAAAAACTCCTAAAATCAGCTGGGCAGAAGTAAAGAATGATAATTCTTCATCTGCATGCTCTACTTCATAGGTTCTTGAAGCATCAGATAGACAACTATAACCCTCTTTCTGGTTTAGTGTCAGCATATCTTATATGAACTTGTGATTTTAGGTAAAAATGTTACTCTAGAGCAGCTGAAATCGCTGTTTGAGCACTTGGTGAAATTACAATATTTGTTATCCCCCTTCAAAAAATGTCCATGATAAAAGATATGGTTTTTTTCACTTTATGGACCGGCATATGGCCATGAAGGCTGGGAAGAACACAGATGACAAATATTTCTCTAACAGGTTAACTCCTGGACTGCTCGCTTGCAAAACGTCCTGCTGATAAGAAGGCTGAGACTGTATCAATATCTAGTGCAAACAGTGGTCCGTTGCTCCATGCCCTACTTGGATATGGTATCATGCCACGACCAGATGCTTATGGTGCGCCTCCTACTTATGGTTCGGGTATATCACATCTTCCGATACCTGCTTCATGTGGTAAATTGATGATGCGTCTATTTTAAGGGAGAAACCCGGCTAAATGTTACATGTCTTGGTACTTTGCAGCCTTTGTTGTATGCCCTAGGAGCTCCTCCAGGTGCAGCAATGGTTCTGATGCTTCTACTAGATGGGAGATTGTATATGTTTTGTAAGTACTACTACCTTGTATTCTTCTGAAAATCCTACAACATACACCCATGAACTCTGATGCGTATGTTGTGTGTACATTCTGTCATGCTTTTTAATACCTTAAAAACATGTCCAGCTAGCACTTCTCGAAATAGTGAGAAGGGATGGTTGCCTGACCTGGAAAATTCCTCACGCAATAATATGTGTTCAGTATTTCTGTTGGGCCTCTCTATCTTCTTTTAAGATTGGAACATTTTGCACTTCCTCCATCTACTATTGGGTTTAGCCCTTGATTGCTTGATGTTTGCTGTTCTGCTTCTGCATGTACATTTTGTAATCTTTTTACATACCTGAAAAACATGTCCAGGTTCTAGCTCTTTTAAGACCCATATGTAAATATCTATCTTTCTTTGCACATGTACATACTTCATACTTTTTCATAAATAGAGATTGTTGATGGATCGTCTTCTTTCTCGGTTTCTTCTGCTAGGTTCTATGTTAAATTGTTTATGTTTCATGTTAAACAACCTATGAACATAGGTGCATAAATAGAGATTGTTGATGGATCGTCTTCTTGCTTGATTTTAGCTGCTAGGTTCGATATTAACTTGTTTCCATTTCATGTTTAACAACCTATGTTCATAGTTCTAATTTGATGTTGCCAACCCTTGCTACGGATTTAGGCATGCAGGCATAATTTTCTCCTCCTAGAGCCAGTCCGTTGTGTTCTGTGGCTGATACTTAGCTCTTGGCTGTACCGTTTTTCTTTATTTAGCTATAAGGATGCATGCTTTGCCTTTAATGTGACGCTGACACCCCGGTGCCTCCTCGGCATCATCTCGAATGTGTGGGTGGTACCCATTTCTATCTTCCGGTGAAGCCTAACAGACCTCATAAACGGAAAAGTATGAATGACGCTAATTAGTATACCTCAATCGTTTTTACCTTTAGTGCTGCTCTTTATACTAGGTCTTATGTTGTTCTGATGGTTGTAAAAATGGGGTATGGGTGGTTGCCGTTGCTGAGTCCTACCACCACTGCTTTTAATCGAAAAAACACTGATTGGCGCTTACCAAGATGCACATGTGACGTCTAGGAAATCCCTAAAAGTACGGATCCAGAACACTAATGGGACTCAGAACCAAAATATTTTTTATACTGAGGTCTTTCAGTCCGCTGGTTCCTTCTGACTCCCTTTGAGTTAGTCCGTTTTGGTTTATATTTTGTTTATGTTTTGCGTACAGCTATATAGAGGCATATACTCTTGGTCAGATAAGGTTTTGTCGTACATTCACTATGTATAGTTTGGCGTGTCCATCTCAGATTCACTACGTTTTTTGCTGTTTCTTTTACATTACCTTTCTCCTCTCTGTTGGTTGATATTTTGGTATCTCCACCTCTTTTGGCAAGGCTGCCTTTTTGGTACTTACCTTGCTACCGTCTACTGTTTTTTTATCTGATCATTCATGTTCTTTTTACTTGATCATAGTCATGTAATACTAATGTTGGCAACCTCTTTATTTTGCAGGTGAAAAATTGGTGTGGTTTTCTAATGCCATTGAGAATTTTTCATAAATATGCAGAGAAAATACAGGAAGCAGAGCAATTGGATTGGTTAGTCTTCTCTAATCGGCATACATATTTGTTGTGGTTTTTTAGGTTTTCAGTTTGGTTCAAGTTTGTTGATCTAGGGTGAATTTGATCCTCTAATTACAATTTGAGTGCACACAACAGATTAGCAATTTCATTTTGCTTTTTTAGGAAAATATATTAGCAATATCTTCTTATTTACCAAAATGATTTCTTAATTAGAACACACCATATCGTTAAGAGATATGTATATAATCATAATTCAGGAAAATCCAGTGATTGATGTAATATTCTTCACATGAGACATTTTCGGACAGGAAGCTGTATTTTTTTTAGTATAGTGTCTAGTAGATGTTTACTGAAATACCTACGGGGAATGTGTACTTTTTTCCAGAGGATTAACATCCTACTTGGTACAGTACATGCCTTTCATTCGTCTGCCGATAGCAACATGCTACTCGGGACAGTACATGTCTTTCATTCATGTCATCTGCTGATAGTAACATGCAAATAACGACTTACTCGTTGCATCTCAATATGGGTCAGTTCGACTTGCTAAACTCTTTAACTGAGTCTGTGAACGTTGGAATGGCATCGCCATACCCATGACAAGTGGAACAGAGTCATCAGCCAACACTCACATTAGTCTAGGGTGTGTGTCCAACACAACCTTAATGACCAAGGACAATTTAGCATGAACAACATGAATACATAGTTCCATAGTCGAATCACATATTCAATGACATAATCAGATGTTCAAAACAAGGATGACTTAATAACTTTATGAATACATTGGGAATTACATCATACATGATTGCCTGTAGGGCATAATCCCAACAGACTCCCACTTGCACTAGAGTCAATCATCTCGACATCATATGCCTAGGCATCGAATGCTCATACCTCTAATGTGCGCTTCATGCTTTGGTTATGGTAGCACCTTTGTCAACGGATCAGCAATGTTTGCATCCGTGTGTACTTTGCAGAACTTGATATCACCTTGTTCGACAAACTAGCCAATGAGGTGGTAATGCATGAGTATATGTTTGTTCTTCTGATGTTGTCTAAGTTCCATGGCTTGTGCGATAGCACCATTGTTGTCACAATATACGTCCAATGATGGGACGCGCCCTGAACCACACCAAGATCCTTCAGGAGGTTTCTGATCCAAACAACTTTCTTCGCAGCCTCCGAGGTAGCAATATACTCAGCCTCTGTCGTAGATGCAGACAGGATATCTTACTTGGAACTCTTCCAGCTCACAACCCCTCCGTTCATGATGAACACGTATCCAGATTGCGAACGAGAGTCATCTGAGTCGGTGAGATAACTCGCATCCATGTAACCCTTTACACTGAATTCCTCATCACCTCCATAAACTAGGAACATGTCCTTAGTCCTTCTCAAATACTTAAGGATTGTTTTAACCGCTGCCCAGTGGGTTTTGCCAGGTTCAGTCTGGTATCTGCTCGTTACACTTAGAGCATAGGAAACATCCGGCCTATTACAAATCATGGCATACATGATGGATCCACTTCCGAAGCATACAGGATCACACTCATCCAACTTCGCTTATCAGTCGTCGAAGGACACTGAGTCTTGCTAAGTTTTACACCATGGGACATCGGTAAGAACCCCTTCTTAGACTCTTCCATATTGAATTTCTTCAATACTTTGTCCAGATATGTACTCTGACTCAATCCAATGAGCCGCCTTGATCTATCTCTATAGATCCTGATTCCTAGTATGTAAGTCGCCTCACCCAAATCCTTCATTGAGAAACTCATTTCCAACGATTCTTTGGTTTCTTGCAACATCATGACATCATTCCCCATCAGTAATATGTCATCCACATATAAGATTAGAATATTTACTTTGCTCCCACTAAACTTCTTGTATAAACAAGAATCATGATCGCTCTTGATGAAACCAAACGATTTGACTACCTCATCAAAGCGAATGTTCCAACTCCGAGATGCTTGCTTCAACCCATAAATGGATTTCTAAAGTTTGCATACCTTGTCAGCGTTAGTTGGATCGACAAAATCTTCGGGCTGTACCATATACACGTCCTCAGTTAAATTTCCACTAAGGAAAGCCGTCTTGACATTCATTTGCCATATCTCATAGTCGAAATAGGCTGCTATGGCTAACATGATCCGAACTGACTTAAGCATCGCTACGGGCGAGAAGGTCTCGTCGTAGTCAAATCTTTGAACCTGTCGGAACCTCTTCGCGACAAGTCGTGCTTTATAAACGAAAATATTTCCATCCATATCAGTTTTCTTCGTAAAGACCCATTTGCACTCGACGGGTCTTGCACCGTCTGGCAGATCAACCAAATTCCAAACTTGATTTTCATCCATGGACTTTAACTCGGATCTCATGGCTCCAAGCCATGACTCGGAATCAGATCCCACCGTTGCTTCTGAATAAGTTGCCGGCTCATTACTGTCTAACAGTAAAACATCACGAGCATTTTGTAATCTGGCGGATCTTCGTGGTTCAGGTTCTATTACTGGCGTAGGTACCACGACTGTCTCAGCCTCCAAGGCCCTCGCCGACTTGCCCCTAGTCGGTTCCTCTCGAATTTCTTCGAGTTGCAATGTGCTCCCACTGACTCCCTAACTGAGAAACTCTTTCTCAAGGAAGACATCGTTCCGAGCAATAAACACTTTTCCCCGTTCTTGGTTGTAGAAGTAGTACCCCAAGGTTTCTCTCGGATACCCAACGAAAATACACTTATCCGACTTGGGCATGAGCTTGTCCGACTGAAGTCGCTCGACAAATGCTTCACAACCCAAAATCTTAAGAAAAGACAAACTTGGCCTTTTGCCAGTCCACATCTCATCCGGTGTCTTCTCTACTGACTTTGATGGTACTCTGTTTAGTGTGAACGCTACAGTTTCTAGACAATAACCCCAAAATGATAAAGGTAGATCTGTCCGACTCATCATTGATCGTAACATGTCAAACAAGGTCTGATTTCTCTGTTCTGATAAACCGTTCCTCTGCGTTGTACCAGGCGGAGTGAGTTGAGGAACTATTCCACAAATCTTTATAGATGGTCATCAAACTCATGGCTCATGTACTCGCATCCACGGTCCAACCATAGAAACTTTATGTTCTAGCCGAGTTGATTTTGCACCTCACTCTAGAATTCCTTGAATTTCTCAAAGGCTTCAGACTTGTGTTTCATTAAATAGATATATCCATACCTACTCAAATAATCAGTGAAGGTAATGAAGTACTCATAACCACCTCTGACTGTCGTGCTCATTGGACAACATACATCACTATGTATTAGTTCCAACAAGTCGGGCGCCCTTTCACAACTCCTTGCAAAAGGTGTCTTGGTTATTTTACCGAGTAGGCATGATTCGCATGTATCGAATGACTCTAAGTCGAACAAAGTTAGAAGTACATCATCATGGAGCTTCTTCATGCGCTTCCAACTTATATGACCAAGCCGACAGTGCCAAAAGTAAGTCATATTTAGATCATTTGGGTTTAACGTTTTCACATTTATGTTAGAGACCGATTCACTATCAAGATTCAAAATAAATAACCCGTCCTGAACGGGTGCAAATCCATGAAACATATCTTTCAAATATAAAGAATAACCATTATTCTTAATATTCGACTCATAACCTTGTCTCATCAAACATGAGGCGGAAATAATATTTCGACTACGCACGTGAACATAATAACAATTATTTAGCTCCATTAAAATTCTGAAGGTAAATGAACTTGCATCGTGCCGACTTCCAACGCAGCGACTCTCGCCTTGCTGCCGACCCGAATATCAACATCTCCTCTCGCCACGCTCCTAGTTCTTACCAGTCCCTGCAATGGTTGCATATGTGAATTACTGATCCGGTATCATATACCCAAGAAATGTTAGGTGCATCAGCAAGATAAATGTCTATAACATTGCATACAAGCGTACCCGAGTTGGAAGTCACACCTCCACTCTTGGCTCTGTCAGTCAAATACTTGGTGCAGTTCCTCTTCTAGTGGCCATCCGGCTTGGAATAGAAGCAATTGGCTCCGGCTGTAGGATATGGCTTAGTCCTTTAGGAAGCGCTCTGGACAGGGCCATGGGCATTGCCTCCTGACTTATCCTTCTTCTTCTTGGTCCAAAAACTATTCTTGAACCTAGCCTTATTCTGCACCATCTACACTTGACTGACGCCTTTCTTGAGATCAGCCTCTACCGTTTTGAGCATCCCATGTAATTGAGTGAGCTTCTTATCCATATCACGCATCTGGTAGTTCGAAATAAACGGACCATACGCACTAGGAAGAGAATTCAGAATTATATCGGTAGCAGACTCTTCGTTAATTGGGAAGCCTAGCCTCTCCACAGACTGCATGTAACGAGTCATCTTGATTACATGCAGACTCAGTGGATCGCCGTCTTTGAGCTTACAGCCCAACAAAGCTTGAGATACTTGATACCTCTCGGTCTTTTCCTGAGCCTGGAACATACTTTTCAGGCTTTCGATCATATCATAGGCCTCAACATTCTCGAACTGCTGATGCAAGTCCGCTTCCATGTTTGCAAGCATAAGACAACTAATTTCCGTAGAATCATCTCTAGTCTTACGGTAGGCATTCATGACAGCAACTGTCGCATCATCATCAGGCTCATTTGAAAGTGGAGCGTCTAGAACATGGTCTTTCTTGTCATGCTTGAGGACTATCCTCAGATTACGATACCAGTTGGTGAAATTAGTTCCATTGAGTTTATCTTTCTCTAGGATTGACCTCAACGCAAAAGTGGGCAACTGAAAAATGTTGCTAGGTGCCATTGATCAACAACAGAAAATATCCAAACACTTAAGACATGTATTCATAAAAGAGCAGGCATATTAAACTTTTTAATATTTATGCTCCCACTAGAACCATCACCCCTCCGATGGTTGATAAGTGATTCAAGATTCTAAATAAGCAAGCCGACTAGTGAGTTTTAACATCACCGGTAGCCGTCAAGCGATCTAGGTAGGCAACACATTGCCAATCGTATCCAATACGACTCATGTTAGTTGGGTGACATCACATGCCCCGGCTCCCAACCTACCTCGCGCCGAGCCCGACAACCGTTGTGATGGACTCGTCTAGATTACCAAGTGCTTCTGCTGTAAGAGTCCGACTCAAACCCACCTAATCGGAAATAATTGGTAGCACCTCAATTTTATGAGCCCACTACCAAGAATGTCCGACTTGTGATTGTGCAGCTCTGGCGGGGCGACCGACTAGACCTTATTTGAGGGATTAAAATCTACCAACTATCTAAATAGAGATAAAAAAAGAGACATAACAATAACACAAATAAAACAATTATAATGTGAAATGGTATGACTCTCTTCATGGTGATCTACATCTACATAAAGCTTGTCAGTCGACTTGTGCCAACTCTTGTCACGTGCCATCTTACTCCATGTAGCCGACTTGTACATCGACTTTCATGTCATCCGGGTTCTCCAAAAAGCTACACTAGCTAGTAAATAAAAAATTACATAGAGAATCCGACACGCAGGCCGTTATACTATAAAATGACAGCACTTAGGCTCCAGCCGGCTGACAAAAACATGATACACAGATCACATATGGATTACATACGTCACATGCACATAAGGCATATCATTCACCTGCAAAAAGAAGTTATGCATAGAAACGATATCTACCGGCGTTGTGAAACTCGTAACGACATCTAAGGCGCTACAATAGGGCGAAGCATGGATTTCTTCATCGGATAAAACAGTTTTATCCAAATCTGATCCGTATTCCGATTCGACCAAACTCTTTGATTTTCTATCACCGTAACTGGATTTATGTGTCATGGTATACCCCGATGGAGGAAAACGACCAGTAGGGGTAAGTTGTTCCACAACTTTAGCAGTATGATTACGGAAACCAGATCATCCATTAACCCCCGTGTACGATTGATCCAATCAACCTTGTACAAAACCGATCTACCTCATAGAACGACCACCAAAACAGCAATTAGATCCAATCTAACGCTAACTATATATCACATATATGCAGATCACGGGCCTAAAACCAGAAGCTACCGCTCTGATACCACTGTTGGCACACGTAGAGATAAACAAAAACTTTTCTACGCGGTTGTTCCAAGATCTATCCGAGGTAGAAAGCCACGAGGATTACCACTAGATGCGCAGGTGCGTATTATCGATGAAGCTCGTCGATGCAATGTAGGGCCTTTTTGTTTGGGATGGCTGCGGCTGGCTGTGGCTGGCTGTGTTGCTGTGCAGGGAAATCTGCTGCCTAGGAAAAGCTGCTATTTTGAGTCTTACTCTTTGGCAAATTAGCTGGCTGGCTGGCTATAAATTGGCGAATTATCACTACAAGAAATATGTTGATACATGACCATTTTATAATGATCGTGGATGAACTGGTCATAGGTTATATGACCATTTCAAAGCAATTGGTCATTGGCGGTTTGGGAGGGTCCAAAGATGAAAACATGACGACCATTTTTGTAAAAAAAAGTCATGATTTCATTAGACGGATTGGTCATAAGCCACAACATTATGATGCATTTCGCCACATCGTCATTTTTGCTTATGTGTCGTCCCAGATGTCATACTGTAGTGCTGAGTTGTCATCAATTTCACATAGGTGTCAATTTTTCAGTTGACATGTAAGCAACTAACACAAGTGGGTGCACACGTGGGTCACATGCAGGACCACCTCCCGCAGCCTGAACCGAACTTGCTGCACCGAACCAGCCTGAACCGAACCACCGAACTGCCTGCACCAAAACGAGAAAATAAAGATTATGAGGCGAGGTGAGGGATCGAACCCACCACCTCGCGCAGCCAAACGATGGAACAAACCAACATACCAACGCTCACTTCGTGATTCTATAGGAACATTTAACTTTTTTGTATAAATAAACCTGGTCTGCGCTGGGCTGGGCCGGCCGCGCTAGGAGAGTCAGTCGTGCTACTGAGCTGGGCTGGCCGGGCTGGTCGAGTTCGGTAGTGCTGCTGGGCGCTGGGCCGGCCGGCTGGGCCTTTTTCTCTTTTTTTTTCTTCTTTTATAACTTTTGGTTTTGGTCTCCCATTTCAACCAAATAATTTTGATTTTTTTAATATGTATTATTTTATTATAGACTATTGGGGATCATTTTTAGTCAAAATAAAATAAAAAATACCCCTAAGATTTATATATTGCTTCCTACTGCAAGATAAAAATACATGGGTTTAAAATTATACCATGATTAAATTCAAACATCCACTTTTAAAACTTGGATTTAAAAAAGATTTTTGCAAAAAGCATGAGGTCACATATGATGGCACAATGCGAAGTTTTTTCATTTTTTTGAACCTTTTATGTCGAGTTCGGAAAACGGTCAAAACAGGGGACATGTCCATTCGTATCTAGGTGTTGATTCTTGCAAAACAATCGGTGTATCTCTGATGAAATAGGTACTTTTGTACCTAAAAATGATTTTTACAAAAAATCATGAGAAAACTACAAGGCACGTGTTGTTCAAATTTGACCCGCTTTCAGCTGAATCGGCAGAAATTTGTCTTTTTCGAAAGAGCCGTATGAGAATCTTTTTAGAGGAAATTTTTTGGTTATTTGTATATCAAATATGACATATTTTCTTTATAATTTGATTGTGTACAATTTTGTGTCATATTTTTGGTATGTGCTTCACAAGAAATCATTTTTACACTCCGAAAATGGAAAATGATATTTTTATTCAAAGAAAAATAAAACTTTCTTCGTCAACATTGTTAGTGGTTGCAATATGCATCTTTATGTGGAATATGGGCACATTTAAACAAACTATGCCATGAATGTTGTCATAACATCCGTCATTTGGCCCGAAAGCCATGAATCTTCGTAGATGATAGCTCATTTCTGTGAACAGTTTTTCGTGATAATTGGCGTATTCTAAGTTTATTATTTTTCATGGATGTTAGGTCACATATTATGACACATTGTGAAGTTTATCCATTTTTTTAAACATTGTTTGAACCTTTTATGCCAATTTTGGAGTACGCTCAAAACGGAGGGCATTATCGTTCGTATCTAGGTGTTGATTCTTGCAAAAATCTTGGTGTATCTCTGATGAAATAGGTACTTATGTACCTAAAAATGATTTTTACAAAAAAATCATGAGCAAACTAGAATAGACCTGTAGTTCAAATTTGGCCCGGTTTCAGCGGAATCGGTAGAAATTTATCTTTTTCGAAAGAGGCGTATGTATTTTTTTAGAGGATGCAATTTGGTTATTTGTAGATAAAATATGGTATAATATCTTTATAATTTTAATTTGTACAATTTTGTGTCATATTTTTGGTAGTTGCTTCACAAAAAAACCATTTTTACACTCCGAAAATGGAAAATGATGTTTTTATTCAATGAAAAATAAAACTTTCTTCGTCAACATTGTTCGTTGTTCCATTATGCATCTTTGTGTGTAATATGGGCACATTTAAAAAAACTATGCCATGAGAGTGGCCATAACATTCGTCATTTGGCCGAAAAGTCATGAATTTTCGTAGATGATAGCTCATTTCTGTGAACACGTTTTCGCGATAATTTATGTATTCCAAGTTTATTATTTTTTATGGTTACTAGGTCACATATGAGAACATTTTGTGAAGGTTATCCATTTTTTTTGAATTTTTTTGAACAGTTTTTGAACCTTTTACGCCTATTTCGGAAAACGATCAAAACGGGGGACCTTACCGTTTGTAGCTAGGTGTTGAATCTTGACGAACTCTTTGTGTATCTATGTTGAAATAGTTACTTGGGTAACTATAAATGATTTTTGCAAAAAATAAAGAGAAAACTACGAGGCACCTGTAGTTTAAATTTGGCCCGGTTTCAGCTGTATCGGTAGAAATTTATCTTTTTCAAAAGAAACATATAAGAATCTTTTTAGAGGAAACAATTTGGTTACTTTTAGATAAAATATGAAATATTTGATTTATAACTTTACTTTGTACAATTTTCTGTCATATGTTGTGTATGTGCTTCACAAAAAACCCATTTTTGACAGTCCGAAAATGGAAAATGATGTTTTTATTCAAAGAAAAATAAAAATTTCTTCGTCAACATTGTTTTTTGTTCCAATATGCACCTTTGTGTGGAATATGGGCACATTTAAACAAACTATGCCATGAATGTGGCCATAACTTCCGTCATTTGACCCGAAAGCCATGAATCTTCGTAGATGATAGCTCATTTCTGTGAACACCTTTTCAACCCAATTGTCGTGTTCCAAGTTTATTATTTTTGGTGGATACTAGGAAATATATAATAACACCACGCGAAGGTCTTGCATCATTTCGAGTTTTTTTGAATTTTCTGGAATTTTCTATGCCGGTTTTAGAAAAGAGTCAATACGGCGGGCATTACCTTTCGTAGCTAGGGGATGAATATTGTGAAACTCTTGGTGTATGTCTGAAAAAATAGGTACTTGTGTATCTAAAAATTATTTTTTTTAAACATAATGAGCAAACTACGAGGCACCTGTAGTTCAAATTTGGCCCGGTTTCAACTGAATCGGCGGAAATTTGTCTTTTTCAAAAGAGACATATATGAATCTTTTTAGAGGAAACAATTTGGTTATTTGTAGATCAAATATGACATATTTTATTTATAATTTTACTTTGTACAATTTTGTGTCATATTTTGTGTATGTGCTTCACAAAAAAAAACATTTTTGACACTCCGAAAATGGAAAATGTTGTTTTTATTCAAAGAAAAATAAAATTTTCTTCGTCAACATTGTTTTTTGTTCCAATATACATCTCTTTGTGTAATATGGGCACATTTAAACAAACTATGCCATGAACGTGGCCATAACATCCGTCATTTGGCCTGAAAGCCATGAATCTTCGTAGATGATAGCTCATTTGTGTGAACACCTTTTCAACCCAATTGTCGTATTCCAAGTTTATTATTTTTGATGGATACTAGGACATATATCATAACACCACGCGAAGGTCTTGCATCATTTTGAGTTTTTTTTAATTTTTTGGAATTTTCTATGCTGGTTTTAGGAAAAAGTCAAGACAACGGGCATTACCTTTCGTAGCTAGGGGATGAATGTTGTGAAACTCTTGGTGTATCTCTGAATAAATAGGTACTTGTGTATCTAAAAATTATTTTTACAAAAATAATGAGCAAACTACGAGGCACATGTAGTTCAAATTTGGCCCGGTTTCAACTGAATCGGCAAAAAATTGTCTTTTTCAAAAGAGGCGTATAAGAATCTGTTTAGAAGAAAAAAATTGGTTATTTGTAGATACAATATGACATATTTGATTTATAATTTTACTTTGTACAATTTTGTGTCATATTTTGTGTATGTGCTTTACAAAAAAAACCATTTTTGACACTCCGAAAATGGAAAATGATGTTTTTATTCAAAGAAAAATAAAACTTTCTTCGTAAACATTGTTTTTTGTTCTAATATGAATCTTTGTGTGGAATATGAGCACATTTAAACAACTTATGCCATGAATGTGGCCATAACATCCGTCATTTGGCCCGAAAGCCATGAATCTTCGTAGATGACAGCTCATTTCTGTGAACAATTTTTTGCGATAATTGTCGTCTTCCAAGTTTATTATTTGTTATGATTACTTGGTCACATATGATGACACATTGCTAAGTTTATCCATTTTTTTAATTTTTTTTGAACATTGTTTGAACCTTTTATGCCGATTTCGGAGTACGGTCAAAACGGGGGGGGGGGGGCATGACCGTTTGTAGCTAGGTGTTAAATATCGCAAAACTCTTGGTGTATCTCTGATGAAATAGGTACTTGGTTACCAAAAAATGATTTTTACAAAAAATAATGAGCAAACTACGAGGCACCAGTAGTTCAAATTTGGCCCGGTTTCAACTGAATTGGCAGAAATTTGTCTTTTTCAAAACAGGCATATATGAATCTTTTTAGAGGAAACAATTTGGTTATTTGAAGATCAAATATGACATATTTTATTTATAAGTTTACTTTGTACAATTTTGTGTTTTATTTTATGTATGTGCTACACAAAAACACCCATTTCTTACACTCCAAAAATGGAAAATGATGTTTTTATTCAAAGAAAAATAAAATTTTCTTCGTCAACATTGTTTGTTGTTCCAATATGCATATATTTGTGGAATATGGTCACATTTAAAGAAACTATGCCATTAATGTGGGCCATAACATCCGTCATTTGGCCCGAAAGCCATGAATCTTCGTAGATGATAGATCATTTATGTGAACACCTTTTCAACCCAATTGTCGTATTCCAAGTTTATTATTTTTGGGTACTAGGACATATATCATAACACAACACGAAGGTCTTGCATCATTTTGAGTTTTTTTTTGAATTTTCTGGAATTTTCTATGCCGGTTTTAGGAAAAAGTCAAGACGACGGGCATTACCTTTCGTAGCTAGGGAATGAATATTGTGAAACTCTTGGTGTATCTCTGAAGAAATAGGTACTTGTGTATCTAAAAATGATTTTTACAAAAAATAACGAGGAAACTATGAGGCACCTATAGTTCAAATTTAGCCCGGTTTCACCTGAATCGGCAGATATTTGTCTTTTTCAAAAGAGGCGTATAAGAATCTTTTTAGAGGAATTTTTTTGGTTATTTGTAGATACAATATGACATATTTGATTTATAATTTTACTTTGTACAATTTTGTGTCATATTTTGTGTATGTGCTTCACAAAAAAACCCATTTTTGACACTCCGAAAATGGAAAATGATGTTTTTATTCAAAGAAAAATAAAACTTTCTTCGTCAACATTGTTTCTTGTTCTAATATGCATCTTTGTGTGGAATATGAGCACATTTAAACAAATTATGCCATGAATGTGGCCATAACATCCGCCATTTGGCCCGAAAGCCATGAATCTTCGTAGATGATTCCTCATTTCTGCGAACAATTTTTTGCGATAATTGTCGTCTTCTAAGTTTATTATTTTTTATGATTACTAGGTCACATATGATGACACATTGCGAAGGTTATCCATTTTTTTGAATTTTTTTTAACATTGTTTGAACCTTTTATGCCGATTTCGGAATACAGTCAAAATGGGGGGCATGACCTTTTGTAGCTAGGTGATAAATATCACAAAAATCTTGGTGTATCTCTGATGAAATAGGTACTTGGGTACCAAAAAATGATTTTTACAAAAAAATAATGAGCAAACTACAAGACACTTGTAGTTCAAATTTGGCCCGATCTTAGCTTAATCGGCTGAAATTTGTCTTTTTCAAAAGAGGTTTATGTAAAGTTTTTTAGAGAAAGTAATTTGAGATAAAATATGGTCTAATAACTTTATAATTATATTTGGTACATTTTTGGAACATATTTTTGGTAGACGCTTCACAAAAAAAAACCGTTTTTGACACTTCCGAAAATGAAAAATGATTTTTTATTCAAAGAAAAATTAAACTTTGTTCTTCACATTGTTCGTGGTTTCAAGATGTAGGTTTGTGTAGAATATGGGCAAGTTTTCATAAACTATGCCACGAATTTGGCTATAACATCCGTTTGGCTTGACCGCGAATGACTTTTACAAAACGGGTGGAAATCTTAACCTACGCAATTATTTCCCCAAAGAGCTCTTGGTTGGCCATGGTTTCCCACCTCCGTTTGTTTTTCCTCATGCATTTCATGCGCTGTGGCTCGTCAAACCTCCGTCAACTTTACGGACCATCAACGGTCCCGAAATAAATATGCGAGTTCGTCTGTGCACTCTACTATTACCGGAAAATAAATACGCGGGGAAACGAATCCCGTTTTCCAAGCGGGGCCTTAGCATTTTTATTTCCTTGCTTATTCATTTGTAAAATTACTTAAATATATTATTCATTATTTTTATAATTATTATTACCAAAAATCTCTCCCCACCTGAATTTTCCTCTCCCTCACAGTCACACCGCATCAAAACAATTCCCTCCCCCCGCCCGAAATTTTTGGTTAAGTGCGCGGGCCTCCCCAGTCCCCAAACCCTAACCTAGCGCGAAAACCAAACCGCCACCGTATCTCCCCATCGCTCTCTCGTACCTCTCCCACCTCTATCCCATCCACCTCCCCAGTCATCCCATCGCCCGACGACACCAGATCTAGGGTTTGCGGTGGGTCTCGTCGATCTCGCCCGCCGGGCCCTGCTCGTCGACGACGAGGCTCCAGCGCTTCTCCCTTTCTTTTTTCGCACGTTGCGGCGCCTCCCCTTCTATTCCCCCCTCCTTCCTTCAGCCGCCGCAGCCTCCCACTCCTCTCCTCCCACAGATTTGCATCTGCACCCACACCGCCTCCTCTCATCTAGCACCGCGGCGACCCCCCATCCCACACCGAGCGCGGCAGCAACAAACCGCACCTCATCGAGCCAGATCCCATCGCTAGCCCTTTCTTAATCCGGCCATCGATCCATGACGAGGAGGAGCCGTGCTTCCGGCTGTCGTGCCCGCGGTTCTGGCAGCGACCGCTCTCCAGCACGACGGGCACCGACGAGCAAGAGAAGCCAGAAGCCACCACAGTGAGGCGCCTCCCACCGACCAAGGCCGCCGCCATCTCCATGGACACATTCTTCCTGTCCCACGGCTCGGCCACGTTCTCCATCGACGAGACCATCCCGGCGCGACACTTCTTCAAGTCGTGGCTGCCCGCGGTGATCGCGGGGCCCGAGCGGCCGCGCGCCATCCTGATGGTGTTGGGCTACTAGGAAATGGCCACGCCAGAATTCAACGTCATCCGCGGCAGCAATGACACCATCTATGACTTCTACGGCTTCCCCAAATCCATGTACCAGGTCCGTCCACGCGCCCAGCTCGATTCCCCCAAGGAATTCCCCTTCTCGTTTTGCTTCGATTTAGATGTGGTTTCGGTGAATTGGTAGCCACTAGCTGATTGCCTTTGGAATTGGGTTCGGTGGCACATCCTACAGGGAAAGATGTTAAACAATTGGATGGTAGTACAGCTTTAGGGACCATAGAAAACACGCAAAGACACGTGCCAATTTGAAACTGCCGGCTTCAGCATCATGTGTGGTTGTCCTCCGATCATTTGGTAGACACAACAAATGCAGTAGTATGCACACCTTACCGATCACCAACCCCCATGGCCCGATGTGGCATCCCATAGTCCCCCGATCCCATCTGCAAAACAAGGTAGCTAATTTCTGTGTTCATGTTGAGTTTCTAGGAGTAGTGAAATCATACATGTATGGATGGAAATTGGTGTGTGTGTGTATAGGCAGTAAACACCATCATGAGGAGCAGGGAGTTCTGCTTCTTCATGTCTTTGGTTATATATCGGCCACCGTGAATGCTGGTGAATACACACACATGTGTTAGATGCAGGGAACACAAGTTAGCAGTGTTAGTTCATTAACTTTAGAGATGAATCATGTATGCGAATACACATATTGATGGTACATCATTTGGCTGTGATATCTTATATGATATCACAACTTGAATTAGTACTATTAGCTGCTCATCTACTATACCGGTGTATTTTAGTTTTGAATACATGATCTTCTGCAGAAATATGTATTGTCTCCTTGTAGAATTAATACGTAACTAGTATAGATAATCATGTAAAGCTACAAATCTTGGAATTATTATTTTCCTGCTGTACATCTCTTGGAGTTATTGTTTTCCTGTTGTAAATAAGTAACCAATATAGATAACCAGTATGGTTCATGATCAGAATTATGCTTAAAAGCTTTTTAGTTTGATATGTATTTGACTGGACAATGTGGAAGCACCAGCAATCTCAATTTGCTACTGCGACCCCTCGTGTTGTTTCTATGTATTATGAAATTATTTCCAAGAAAGTTATTACAATTCAAATAATCATTTTGTTCCATGCGCTCAATCTGAGTTGTCTTCCTTGCTCTTTGTTTGTGATGTTGGAGCTGTACCCGTATCTGCATTTAACAATCTAGCCTTGCACCTCTGAATTGGGCATTGTCCATTTTGTTGGTTTCACTAAACATATGAGTTTGATGCTTCAAGCCATTAAAACATTTCACTAAACATTTGTAGCTCTGCCCTCCATTGACAAGGTGACTCCATCGCGACGGAGGCACTTGGAACCACAAATGATGCCTTCGACATTTGTAGCTCTACCCTCCATCGACACCCCACCAGCGACGCCTCGTCTTCTTTATGTGTTTCCCCTTGTAAGCTCGTCTCTCCTTCTTGCCCCTTGTAACCCCACCAAAATGGTTGTGTAGTTGAGTTGTGTTTGGGTAGATCTGTAGTAGTATGTGTTGTGCGACACGGAGAAAATAAATAGTATGCTACCTATATCTTGTATCTTGTGCAATCTACATAATAAATTTATGTACAGTATCATGTTAACAAATTCTTGTTTCCATTTCTTACCAACTACTTCTTTCTTTTCCCCCGAATTATTTAGGAGTGCACTGTCTTGTACTAATATGGTATGTTCTTCTGTGGAACTTCATGATACTTGTCTATTGAGATTTCTCTCCTACTAACTAGATATGACTAGTTGCATTCTTCTCAGTAAAACCATGTGAGTTGGATGTCCTTGACTGTGAAACAACTCTGAATTCTGAATCTATGAGCTAATCTGCTAGTGTATGTTTTGCAGGTGAATGATTTTATTCACATCATCTTGTGCTCTTGCCAGATTATTGTCATGGATGTAACACCCGGGGGTTTTCCCTCAAATAGAATTGCTTGTTTTTTTTTTGCATGCATTGCATCATGTCATCATAATGCACTCATGTGTGGAATTTCAAATTTCAAATAAATTCAAATCATTATGTTTCACACTTGGTCTGTTACAACTTTTTCAAATAAAATATTCAAATCAAACAATTTAGCTCGCGGACGTCTACGTCAACTTCCTCCTCTGCTTTGTCTACGAACTTCACGGCAAGGCCGACTCCTTCAGCCCCTCCTCGGTGAGCATCCGGACCCTTTTCCCCGATCCTTCGCTTGCCTAGGCCATCGCGAGTTCTGCTGCATGTCCGTCCGCCATCGAGCGGCGTGTTGCCGTCTGTCCGTCGACGAGGTTCAGTAACTGAACTTCTTCAGTTCAGAAACGCGCCGCACACACACCTCAAAATGGGCCGAAGCCCAGTACACTCACGAACGCGCACCTAGCCCAGTGGCTGGGCATCCGCACTGCATACCGGAGGTCCTGGGATCAAATCCCATCCGACGCGCATTATTTCTGAATTTTTGATTCAGTTAACTCCTTGTCTGCTACCTCTTCCACAATCGAACTCCATGTTAATCACAATAACCTTGGTGGCCTAGTGGCAATGCATGTGATCCTGTTCCCAGCAGACCCGAGTTCAAATCCCAGGCCAACCCTTTTTTTATTCTGTCTTACTCTCTTATTTTGCTAAATGTTTTAATTCATAACTTGCAAACTATAACTCCAATTTCACAAAGTAAAATATGTTTTCCATGCATAATTAAATAAACTTTCCAAATATAAACTTTGTTTTCTGTTTTGAATAATGTAAATTGCTGAAAACAATAATTCTTTGTTTAATGTATTTAAAATTGCCAATTTAATTACTTGCACATTTCAAACCCAAATTCAACATATAAAATATGTTTTCCATTCACAATTTCCTAATCTTTTCAAATATGCAATTTTTTTAATGTTTTGAATAATTAAAAATTATAATATATTATGTACTTTATTTAATTCATTTAAAATTGCATAAATCATAACTAATTCAAATTAAATTCAAATTTAATGTGTAAAATATGTTTTCCAATCAAAATTCTCTGTACTTTTCAAATATACAATTTGTTTACTGTTTTTACTAATTAAAAGTGGTGCAATAATTCAATGCTTTAATTAAACCTTTTAAATTGCAAAAATTCATAATTAAATATTTAAAATTCCAAATTTGGCAAATGAGATATCACATTGAAGCTAATGTTGTATACATTCTGTTTTCCCCATCCACCATGTCATTTAATCACTTCGACCTAATGTTTGCTTGTATTTCACTTAAATAACTATGCATGCACCTGGGATTTTCCAAATGCAACCTTATCTTTGCATTTGGGCCCATTTAAAATGTTTCATCATGTCTTGTATTTATTTTGATGCACCCTTTAACTTGTCATGCATATAAAATAGGACCATGCTGGATCTTTTGCCGTAGTAGTAATTGTTGCATCCGGTGTTTGTTCTAGTTCGTTGCTTCTTCGCGGATAGGACGCTGACATGATGTGAGCAACGACAAGTTCTGTGGATGTACCTCTACTTGCTGGATCTCAGGCAAGTATACTCACTTGCTACCTATGGCTGCCTTTCATCACTTGTTACCGATTCTTTCCGTTGTCTTTATGCTAGCCTAGTATTTTCGATGCTTGTGTCTCGATCCTATCATATGTTTACCTTGCAGCCATGATATAGCCTTCCTTCCACTTCCTATTAACTGTTCTTTGTTTACCTTGTTGGCCCTCGTGTCGTAGTTGAATGCTTAGATTTGTTTGTGCTCTAGTATTGTTGTCCTTTGTCGTATCCCCTGTTTAGTTGATAGTTGGGTTTCAATTTAATCAACAACATGTTAATGTCTGGGGTAATAATAATTTGATGATAAGGCACCGGCAGGAGGCCCGGCGTGGTTTTGGAGCCTGCTAGTGTCGACCCTAATTAGGAAAAGAGTCTTGTCCATTGATCCATGATGAGCGCGCTAACCGCATCCGGGAGGTAGTATGGGACCCCCCTTGACTTAGACCTGATTTGCAGCTTGTCCGAAGAGCCACACTTAGTTCGTGTGTTCCATTTGCTCATATGCATGAATGGGTGGGCCCCCATGGTTACTGTTGATGATGATGATGATGCATATAGGGCGAGGCATGTATTGCCGGGGTGTTGCGTCCTGCGGGAGTTTTGCACACTTGCGCTGAGTATTCGGCTGCGTGGCTGGGACCTTATAGCTCCGTGGCTCCTAGGACAGGTTGTAGAGACGGTTTGGGTCGTGTCGAGCCAACCTGAGTTTTAGTTGGTGGCTTGAGTGTGTACGGGTACTGTAGCGCACCCTGCAGGGATGAATCTTCTCGAGAAGCCGTGTTGTCCGCGGTTATGTGGTGACTTGGTGAAAGTGCTGGCTAACAAGTACTCAGACAACTTACACCTAATGATAATAACTTGACTAGTAATATAGTATTACCTTCACCATAAAAATGAATGTCACCTTAATCAACAGTGTGAGTTTCCTTGGGTTGCTTCCTTCGTAGGGGGTAACACTGGATGGGTATTGTTTGGTGAGTAGTTGTAGTTGGTTCTGATACGCTCTCTTATCCCTTTCTATTAGCCGGAAGTTGTAGCGCGTCTCTCTAGTTGTTAGTGCTGCCCGCTGCCGCTTCTTTGCAATAATCCCTTCCTTTCCGTTGTACCCAAAGTATTTGTATCTTGTGATGATTGGTTACGCTGGTATCTTGTGAGTATGGTTTATCCACTTGCCAGTACTTAATAGTACTGACCCACGAATCCTTTTCGTGGCTGCATATTCCACATTGCAGTCAACAGGTTTGAAGTCTGCCGACGTTAGCTTGGGAATCCCTCCGGCTTGGCCTGGGCAGGGATTGGACGCCATCGGTTATATTCAGGACTCTTAGTCCAATTTGTATCTTGTCCGTAGTCGGACACTATGTTGCTTCTTCCGCTGTTATTTGGATCTTTGTATTGTATCAGTTGTATCCTTGACTCGTTTGAGTCGTCTTGTATATACCTCCTCTGTTGTTGTTGTGGATTATTCGTGAACTGTTGTAATGTTATAACAAGTGGCAACCTGGAATCGGTTATTATGCGGATTTGGGTGGAACTGCCGAAATATGCATAGTGCCCGATCCCGGGGCGTCACAAATGGTATCAGAGCATGGTTCCGATTCCCGATGTTGTTTCGATACGAATGGTTATCGAAGCAACGGGTCCGCAAAGCCTGTAGGATAACCTCGCTAACGGTCGTTGTTTCTAGAGTGTCAAAAACTATTTCTGCTAAACTATTTTGGAAACATCTCAATAGGATTCTTGTTTTCTCCTTATCTCTATTCTATTTCTCCTCTCATCTTATTTGTTTTGGAGTCTCTCTTCTTCTCAATCTTTCAAAGTTTTAGGATCCTACGTGGGTGGACGTTCTCTTAGCCTTTAAACCTAATAGTTTCGATCTCCGGAAGATTCCCGATGGAAGGACATCGTCGTCAATGTGAGCAAGAATCTCTTGTTAGTGGTGTCGAGAATATCAACAAGGTGACCGAAGACTCGATAGTCCGACTTTTCCCTCTCTCTTGGCGTTGGAGCGGATTGCGAGGGCGCAATCCCTTGTTAGTGGTGTCGGCTGTAACACCCGGGGGTTTTCCCTCAAATAGAATTGCTTGTTTTTTTTCATGCATTGCATCATGTCATCATAATGCACTCATGTGTGGAATTTCAAATTTCAAATAAATTCAAATCATTATGTTTCACACTTGGTCTGTTACAACTTTTTCAAATAAAATATTCAGATCAAACAATTTAATTGTTTTCCATAAACTTGATTTTCCAAATAAGTTACTTGGGTAATTTTCAAATAATTCAATTATTGCAAAATTCAAGCAAATTCATTTAAATTTCAAACAGCAACAAATATTTAAAATTTTGAAAAAAAACAAAAGTTGGTGCAACTCGGCTTTTTCAATCAGGAACTTATAAAAATTATCACCATAATTTTTGGATCCCAAAAACCCCCTTCTTTTTCCTTCTCTTTTCTTTTCTACAAAAAAAAGGAAAGGAAGTGGGGAGGCAGCCGAACTGGGCCAACAAGGCCCAGTCAGCCACCTACAACCCAGCAGGCCACCCCAACCCTCCAGCCCAAGCCCACCTCTCCTGTCTCTTTCTTCTTCGTACGGAAACGAAGGCAGACGTCACACCCCACCACCGAACCTCCATGGTCCCCTCCACCTCCTTTATCTACCTCAATGCTCCCCCTCTCCTGCCAAGAAACCCTAGCCCTTCTCCCCTCCTCTCTTCCTCCCAGCCGCCGCCCCCTTTCTCCTCTCCTCTTCTTCTGTTACTTTTTTCTTTCCCACCACCATGCCTCCATGGCCGGAGGAACACGGAGCCGGGGACGTGGTGGCCGCGACGGGCGCGGAAACGGAATCGCCTCGCCGTCCTCATCCTCCACGCCGGAGATCGGAGCCCTGGGACGTTCCGGATCGATGCTGCCAAGCTCGTCTTCCTCTCCTCCTAGCTCGCGGACGTCTACGTCAACTTCCTCCTCTGCTTTGTCTACGACCTTCACGGCGAGGCCGACTCCTTCAGCCCCTCCTCGGTAAGCATCCGGACCCTTTTCCCCGATCCTTCGCTTGCCTAGGCCATCGCGAGTTCTGCTGCTTGTCCGTCCGCCATCGAGCGGCGTGTTTCCGTCTGTCCGTCGACGAGGTTCAGTAACTGAACTTATTCAGTTCAGAAACGCGCCGCACACACACCTCAAAATGGGCTGAAGCCCAGTTCACTCATGAACGCGCACCTAGCCCAGTGGCTGGGCATCCGCACTGCAGACCGGAGGTCCTGGGATCAAATCCCATCCGACGCGCATTATTTCTGAATTTTTGATTCAGTTAACTCCTTGTCTGCTACCTCTTCCACAATCGAACTCCATGTTAATCACAATAACCTTGGTGGCCTAGTGGCAATGCATGTGATCCTGTTCCCAGCAGACCCGAGTTCAAATCCCAGGCCAACCCTTTTTTTTATTCTGTCTTACTCTCTTATTTTGCTAAATGTTTTAATTCATAACTTGCAAACTATAACTCCAATTTCACAAAGTAAAATATGTTTTCCATACAGAATTAAATAAACTTTCCAAATATAAACTTTGTTTTCTGTTTTGAATAATGTAAATTGCTGAAAACAATAATTCTTTGTTTAATGCATTTAAAATTGCCAATTTAATTACTTGCTCATTTCAAACCCAAATTCAACATATAAAATATGTTTTCCATTCAAAATTTCCTAATCTTATCAAATATGCAATTTGTTTAATGTTTTGAATAATTAAAAATTGTAATATATTATGTGGTTTATTTAATTCATTTAAAATTGCATAAATCATAACTAATTCAAATTAAATTCAAATTTAATGTGTAAAATATGTTTTCCAATCAAAATTCTCTGTACTTTTCAAATATACAATTTGTTTACTGTTTTTCCTAATTAAAAGTGGTGCAATAATTCAATGCTTTAATTAAACCTTTTAAATTGCAAAAATTCATAATTAAATATTTAAAATTCCAAATTTGGCAAATGAGATATCACATTGAAGCTAATGTTGTATACATTCTGTTTTCCCCATCCACCATGCCATTTAATCACTTCAACCTAATGTTTGCTTGTATTTCACTTAAATAACTATGCATGCACCTGGGATTTTCCAAATGCAACCTTATCTTTGCATTTGGGCCCATTTAAAATATTTCATCATGTCTTGTATTTATTTTGATGCACCCTTTAACTTGTCATGCATATAAAATAGGACCATGCTGGATCTTTTGCCGTAGTAGTAATTGTTGCATCCGGTGTTTGTTCTAGTTCGTTGCTTCTTCGCGGATAGGACGCTGAGATGATGTGAGCAACGACAAGTTCTGCGGATGTACCTCTACTTGCTGGATCTCAGGCAAGTATACTCACTTGCTACCTATGGCTGCCTTTCATCACTTGTTATCGATTCTTTCCGTTGTCTTTATGCTAGCCTAGTATTTTCGATGCTTGTGTCTCGATCCTATCATATGTTTACCTTGCAGCCATGATATAGCCTTCCTTCCACTTCCTATTAACTGTTGTTTGTTTACCTTGTTGGCCCTCGTGTCGTAGTTGAATGCTTAGATTTGTTTGTGCTCTAGTCTTGTTGTCCTTTGTCGTATCCCCTGTTTAGTTGATAGTTGGGTTTCAATTTAATCAACAACATGTTAATGTCTGGGGTAATAATAATTTGACGATAAGGCACCGGCAGGAGGCCCGACGTGGTTTTGGAGCCTGCTAGTGTCGACCCTAATTAGGAAAAGAGTCTTGTCCATTGATCCATGATGAGCGCGCTAACCGCATCCGGGAGGTAGTATGGGACCCCCCTCGACTTAGACCAGATTTGGAGCTTGTCTGAAGAGCCACACTTAGTTCGGGTGTTCCATTTGCTCATATGCATGAATGGGTGGGCCCCCATGGTTACTGTTGATGATGATGATGATGCATATAGGGCGAGGCCTGTATTGCCGGGGTGTTGCGTCCTGCGGGAGTTTTGCACACTTGCGCTGAGTATTCGGCTGCGTGGCTAGGACCTTATAGCTCTGTGGCTCCTAGGACAGGTTGTAGAGACGGTTTGGGTCGTGTCGAGCCAACCTGAGTTTTAGTTGGTGGCTTGAGTGTGTACGGGTACTGTAGTGCACCCTGCAGGGATGAATCTTCTCGAGAAGCCGTGTTGTCCGCGGTTATGTGGCGACTTGGTGAAAGTGCTGGCTAACAAGTACTCAGACAACTTACACCTAATGATAATAACTTGACTAGTAATATAGTATTACCTTCACCATAAAAATGAATGTCACCTTAATCAACAGTGTGAGTTTCCTTGGGTTGCTTCCTTAGTAGGGGGTAACACTGGATGGGTATTTTTTGGTGAGTAGTTGTAGTTGGTTCTGATACGCTCTCTTATCCCTTTCTATTAGCCGGAAGTTGTAGCGCGTCTCTCTAGTTGTTAGTGCTGCCCGCTGCCGCTTCTTTGCAATAATCCCTTCCTTTCCGTTGTACCCAAAGTATTTGTATCTTGAGATGATTGGTTACGCTGGTATCTTGTGTAACATCCCAAGTATGAAAAACCACCCCTAGCATGTTTGATTTCTTGTTAATTAAAGTTTTGCATCATGTCATCATATTCATTGAATTGTTTGCATTTGTTTTACTTTGTTTTCCATTTGTTTGCTTCTGTTTTACTCTGTTTTCACAGTTGAAATTCAAACTTTATTCAAACAGATATTTCATACTTGTTATGTTACAACCTTTTACATAAAGAGTTCAAATAAAATCAACCAATTTGTTTTCATTTTATTCCATAATGCTCAACTATTAAAATGAGGGTTTTAATCAATCAATTAAATCCCAAATCACATTCAAAATTCAAATCAAAGCATCAAACAGCAACCAATTTGAATTTATGCAAATTATACAAAAATCCTAATCAATTGTTTATAATTAAACAATAGGGTTCCAAATACTTAAATCTTTGTTTTCCATAATTCAATCAATACCCAAATTAATTCAAATTTAAACCATTTTGCAAACAGCAAAGTATTTTGAAATATTGTAAAACAAAACTTGGCATTTGTTTGCTGTTGACCCAAATAACTCACCCTAATTTTTCTAAAATTTTTGCTAACTTAAAAACCCCATTTTTCTTCCATTTCCTTTTTCTGCAAAAAAAAACAGAAGGAGAAAATTCAAAAAAATAAAAACTGGCGCCAGGGGGCAGTGGGCTGCGCCCAGCCCAGTCTTCCTTTCTCCCCGCGCGGGCCCAGCCCTTTCTCTCCCCCGCACGGCCCGCGTACCGGTTCGCGTCGATCCCCTCTTCTGTCTCGCGTACGGCAGGGCATCGGCCGGTACCACGTCGCCGCCGCCGCGAGCAGACGGCCACCGTGCCTCCCTAGCCCCTATAAGAGCCGCCCTAGACCCCCTGCGCGAGCCCTAGCTAGCCCCTACCCCTTCTCCCTCGAGCTCCGCCGCCAATCGCCACCTCGCTGCCCCGTTTCCCGTCTCTGCAACCACCTCACCGGAGAGCGCCGCCTGAATCCGCCATGACCACCTCCACCTCGCTGCGCCACCACCCCTCCTAGTTGCTGGAACGAGTCCACCTCTCCTCCCTCTTCCGTTTGAACACCCTAGCACCCCCGGAGACGTTCTGGATCGTCGCCGCCGTCCACGACCACGCCGCTGTCGCCGTCGAGCTCGTCTGCCCCGAGCCGCTGCCTCGTCTACACCGGAGGTGAGCAGGCGATTCCTCCACCTCCTCTCTATCTGCTGGCGCGAGCACAACAGCATGCACACCACAACACACCCTAGCATGGCGAGCACCCCACACGGCCACCGATCGCCGCCGTCCGTCGTCGTCCACTGTCGGGGTTCAGAAACGCGCGCTGTCAAAAGTTCAGATACGCGGATCTGAACCATAACCTGTACGTGCCCCTGTATCTGTCAAAACTTAACGATTACCGCAGTGGTAGCACTGCTCCCTCGCTCGCGCACGGTCGTGGGTTCGAGTCCCCCTCGCTGCGGAATAAAACCAATTTTTGCGCGAGCCACTGACAGGCAGGCCCCCTCTGTCAGTGGGCTGTGCTGCCACGCACGCACACGCGGGCCACCGTGGTGCTCTGGGCCCTCTGTCAGTGGCTGTGTCCAGCCACTGCTGAGTAACAAAAGATTCCAGCTTTTCTTTTTAATTTAAGCCCTTTTAAATTGCAGATTGGTCCCTGAAACTAATTTGATAATAACTTTTGTTTTATAAACCCAAACAATAAAAATAAAATATGTGCACTGCTCTAAATTCAAGTATCTACCTATTGGTAACATTTGTTTTCTGTTTTGAATTTTCCAAATGCATTTCAAATTTGAATTCAAACAATTCATTTGTAATTTGCTAAAATCCATAACTAATTCATACTAAATCCAAATAATGCAAATAAAATATGTTTTCCATGCTATTTTGAACCACCTATTCAAATATAAATTTTGTTTCATGGTTTGAATAATTAAAATTGCTTAACTAATTTAAACCTTGTTTAAATCATTTAAATTTGCTAAATTCATAACTTGCTCAAATTAAATTATTTTTGAACATGTAAAATATGTTTTCAAGCTAGAAAAATATAAACTTTTCAAATATGAACTTGAATTTATGTTTGGAACAAATAAAATTCAAATAATATTCAAACTTGTTTTGAATTCATTTAAACCTTGTTAATTTTGTTTAAGTCATAATAAATTCATCCTAATTCCTTTTTCAATATTTGAAACATGTAATCCACCCAAAATTTTATGATCTCTTCAAATATGAATTTTGTTATTTATTTTGCACAATTTAAATTGGTGAAAACAACAACTATTTGTGTAATCCCTTTAAGGAACCGAAAATTCCCTAACTTAATAAATAAATTTCTAATTGGTAAACCTTATTTCCAATTGGTCCTATTGTTGTTATTTTGTTGTTTTCCTCATCCATGCATCATACTAATCCACTTTCACCTGTTGGATAATTGTAAAACAATTGTTTCAACCAAAAATTCATGGGCTTTTCATATGCAACTCAAAATTGCATATGTGTCCATTTAAATTGTGTTACCATGTCAACTAGTTTATTATGATGCATCCATTAACTTGACATGCATCATCCCATGATTATGCATTATGCCATGATATTGATTGTTTATCTTTCTGCATTGTTTGTTTGCTTCTTCTCGGATAGACGACGACGTTGAGGCAGACGATACTTACGACACCCCTTCTGAGGATCTAGCCCAGTACCAGGCTACTGAGTTTGCATGCAAGTTATCACTCACATGAACCACCGTGTTCCTTTCAACATTGGTTACCGATACTTTCCGTTGTCTATTTCTGCTAGCCATATGTATCGTTGCTTCTGTTACGAACCTATCACATGATACCCTGAACCCCGATATTGCCTCACCTCCAGTCCTATAACCCTGTTGCTTGGGCCCGTGTCTTACTAGCATGCTTAGGGTTGTTTTTGCTCGAGTATGTTATCAATTACTTTCTGTTATCATATTTGATTATATTCTGGGGCTCGATGTTAAACAACAACCTGTTAATTTGAGGTAATAATAATTTGCTGATAAGGCACCGGCAGGAGGCCCGGCGTGGTTTTGAGGCCTGCTAGTGTCGACCCTAATTAGGAAAAGGGTCTTGTCTACTGATCCATGATGAGCGCACTATCCGCATGTGGGAAGCGTGTATGGGCGCCCCCCTCAATTTGATTCGATTCGCATCTCGTCCAAATCACCACACTTAGTTCGGGCTTTCCATTTGATGCACGCATATGCAGGTACGAACCCGAGGCCAGGGTGGAACTTTTGTAGTCGGGATTTAGGGCGGCGTGGTCTTCCAGTGCTATGAGGGTCCCCTTTTCTTCGTGGGGCTCGATTAGCCGCGCACGCACAGCACGTGATGCTTTGGGCTTGATGCGAAGAAGAGTTGAGTTGTGTAGAGTGCCTCGCTTGGTGGAAGTGCATTTCCATCCTGGCGGGATATTCTTACGTGTACGGCCAAATTGGTGCACCCCTGCAGGGATAAATCTTCTCGAGAAGCCGTGTTTTCCGCGGTTATGGTTGACTTGGTGAAAGTACTGGCTAACAAGTACTCAGAACAACTTACACCTAACTAATAATAACTTGACTAGTAATAGGCTTATTGACACAACAATTTGACCCATCATTAATCCAACTGTGTGAGTTATCCTCGGATTGCTTCTTTGGATAAGGGGCGAGATCCAGGATGGGTTTGTTTGGAGTTAGTTATAGTTGGTTACGATACGATATCTTATCTTCTTTCTGTTAGCCGAAAGTGGTAGCATCTCTGTAGTTGGTTAGTGCAGCCAGTTGCAGCACCTTTTATATCCCCTCTCTTCCGTTGAACCCAAGGCATCTGTGCTTGGTGTTGACGGGCTACACTTTGGTGAACTGTGAGTCTTGCTTGCCAGTACGTTTATGTACTGACCCCTTTGGGGCTGTGGTTTCCGCAGCCTACGCTTACGAGGATCCCCGTGACGGCTACTACGTGGAGTTTGACGAGGCTGCTGACGAGTAGGTAGCGGACCCGGGCAGGATCCAAGACATCGTGGATGGGCTCCGTTTTCTTTTCATTCCCGGCTTCTTAAGCCTATTTGGATTTGTCTGTACTCAGACCCGTTGAATGCTTCCGCTGAGATGTAATGATGTTATGTTGGGACATGTGTCCTCTGGATGATTGTATTTGCTATCTCTGCTCTAGTGAGAGCTATTTGCAACTTATTTCAATCTTTTGTGTCTTAGAGATATGTTGTGTTATCATTCTGTTAAACGCCGTTGACGTACCATGTGTGTATGGTATGAAGTACGTCAATGGTAGTATCCTGATTTCTATGGGATGGTTTACGTAGACGCTGAACAGATAGGGGTTGGTTGTCACAAATACGTGTGTTGGCCTACTCGTAAGAGATGCGGGTGCCGGTAAGCCCCGTAATCCAATCCACTACTGTTCGACGGAACTGCGAGTATCCTCTAGAAGTCCGGGTGCGACAAATGGTATCAGAGCCTGTCTGCCTGTAGGATCCCTTTTACTGGTCGCAGTTGAGTCTAGAAACTATTTTGTAGCTATATAGGAAAAAAATGAAACGTGAGAGTAGGAATTCTGCCATTTTTCTTCTTTCCCCACCCACCCACCCTTTTTCTGGTAAGGAAGTGCAACGTTGTTTTCTCTTCTCACCTAAACTTTCAAGTTAGGTTTTCACGAATCCTGGTTTCTCTAGGATAGTTATATCTACTAGACTATAGGAATGGAGGTGGTTGTGACATGATTTATCATGTTGCCTACTCATGATTGAGAACGGAGGCGTGTAAGCCCCGGAAGCAAATCCTCTATCCCTTAAGCAGTAGATATTGATCCTTTGGAAGCCCGGATGGGTTTTCCGCAGTACCTCAGGAGTTTTTGGTCTCGTGTTTCCCGATGTTGCTTCGATATCCTGTTCTTCTCAAAATCCTTTTCGTCCGTTGAAACCTTGTTGTTCCTTTCCACTTCAGTTCTTCTACCGGCGTCTAATCAAAAGTTCCCCGATCATCTGCAGATGGATCTCAGGTTCTACCCGCAGGTGGTTCGGATGACTCGTTGCGAGAGCACTGCCGGTTATCCGGAGATGCTGAGAGACATGGTCACTTATCTGGGGTTCCGTTGGGCACCGGAGTACCAGGTCTACGAGCAGTAGCGAGAGTTTGACCAGACCTACTACCAGGCGATCGTCTACATTCTGTCAGATGATGGCATGAGCGTTGTCCACCGCTACGAGGCAGTAGGTTCCACAGTGGATATGGCTGTGCAGCAGGCAGCTTATGTGAGTCTCACCGTCCTTCGTGCTGACTACTAGGGATTTGACGATTCTATCTATCGCCACATCCCCCGTGGTTACATCACTTCGGAGGGAGCTCATTTCACTCTCTACGACAACCTGGATGTCTACGAGCATGATAACACCAGGCTGCACACCACCGCTCAGTTTGTGAGGCACAGTGACGCAGTTGCCACCACACTTTCTCAGGAGTTGACTTCAGTCAGAGAGCAGCTCTACCTTGCTTTGACTCGTCTGGCGACGTACACCACAGATTTTGTTGGAGATGAGCGCTTTGCACGTTTCGATCAGCCAGTTGGTCGTCGTCTGCCAGATGCTGGAGGTTACGAGCCGATCAGAGGTCCACTCCTCAACCTCGGTGCTGGTTACACTGGGATTCCACGCTTTGGAGCATAGGGAGTCGACGCTATGTACTTCACCACACCTAGAGTCGCTCTCAGACCACATCAGATCTATGTGGATTGTCGTTCTACCTACTTTCGTGGGCGTGCTCCTCACCGTACCCCTCGTCGTACTACTCACCGCCGTCCTGCGTGATGAGCATGGGAGTACTGATGTATCCATTCTTAGCTATGTTTAGTTATCCTCTGGCTTTCGAACCATGTATTGGTGTGTTGGATATTCTGATGTATTTGAACATGTGATGATGTACCTGTTGGTTATCTATTCATGCGTCGGAATAATCTCTCTTTCGGTTTCCAAGTCTATCCGTTTCTGTTGTTGTGCTAAAATGCATGTCTATTCAGGATGCCGCCAACAAGGAACAACCCGCCTGAGCCACCGCCAATCATGGAGCTGTTGACTCAGATGACTCAGGTCGTGACGCAGATGGCCCAGTTCCAGGCTAATCAGCACAACAACCAGAATGCTCCACGAGTCAGCATCAAGGAGTTTCTGAGTCTGGGGCCGAGAGCTTTCGTGGCAACACGCGAGCCTCTGGATGCTGATGACTGGATCCGGGAGATGGCCAGGGCTCTGGACATTGCTCACGTTGCTGAGGAAGACAAAGTCAAGTATGCCACCTACCTACTGAAGAGTCAGGCAGCTACTTGGTGGGAGAACTACCAGACCATGAGAGCTGGATACCCAATCACCTGGGGTTGTTTCAAGGATGCCTTCCTGAAGCACCACATCCCAGATGGTCTCATGGAAAGGATGCGTGAGGAGTTTTGCTCTCTCAAGCAGGGCAAGCTGGACGTCAATGGCTATCAGAATGAGTTCAATCGCCTCGCTCGATACGCTGGTGATGAGTTGTCCACTGAGGCTAAGAAGATGGCAAGGTTCCGCCGAGGTTTTAACCCGGAACTCAAGTACGCCCTCACCAACATCAAGTGCAAAGACTTCGAGGAGCTTGTGAACACCGCGCTCAATGAAGAAAATGGGCGCAAGGCGTTCGAGGAGTCTCGTAAGCACTCGCGTGAGGGTGGTTCCTCCTCCAACATGACCACCCCTCCGCAGAAGCGCCGCATCTGGGTGCCAAATGGTGCTGTCACTAGGGCTCCATATGCCCAAGCTTCTCCAGGCTTCGCTTCCCGCCCACCCAACCCATCTCAGATGCAGGCTCAGAGGTTTTCAATGGGGCAGCCAAGGCCAGATGCACCTCGTGTCGTCACTTGCTACAAATGCAAGCAGACAGGGCACTATGCTGACAAGTGCACTCAGAGGCAGCTACCTCCACCACCTCCTCGCCCCAACACCAACCAGGCAATGGTGCGTGCTCCCCCGGCTAAAGCCTTCAACTCCAACAACAGGCCTGTCGGGAGGACCGCGAGGGTGAATCATGTCAAGGTCAACAAAGCTGAGGAAGCTGCTGACGTCGTTCTCGGTACATTCCCCGTTAACTCTAACCCAGCTAAAGTGTTGTTTGATACCGGAGCATCGCATTCTTTCGTGTCAAAGATCTTTGCGACAGCAGTTAAACTACCTTTTGTTGGTTTGGGTTCCCCGCTAGTAGTAAACTCCCTTGGAGCAACTATGCAAACTTCCAAGATCAGTCATGAAAATCAGATTCTAATTGGAGGTCACATATTCCTTGCTTCCCTCATTCTGCTTGGCAATTCTGACATTGATGTCATTCTTGGCATGGATTGGTTGAAGGCCAATAAAGCTACGATTGATTGTGCTCAGAAGTCAATAACTCTGTTCCACCCTTCTGGCCAGATAGTCTATTCTCCAAATGAATCAAGTTCTGTTCAGCTATACACCCTCGATGCTAAACCTCTACCTCTACTTGAAAATGTTCCGGTGGTTTGTGAATTCCCTGACGTCTTCCCAGAAGAGTTGCCAGGGATGCCTCCGGACAGAGCAGTTGAGTTCGTGATCGAGCTTGAACCAGGTACTGCTCCAATCCCTAAGCATCCATACAAGATAGCTCCTCCTGAACTGAAATTGTTAAAGGAGCAAATCGATATGTACATGGAGAAAGGTTACATTCAACCTAGTTCCTCGGCTTGGGGTTGCCCAACTCTGTTCGTTGCGAAGAAGGATCAAACAAAGAGACTCGTTGTTGACTATCGTCCTCTTAACGAGAAAACCATCAAAAACAAGTATCCAATTCCTCGTATCGATGATCTTTTTTATCAACTAGCTGGAGCCTCAATATTCTCAAAGTTGGACTTGAGGATGGGTTACCATCAAATAAAGATCAGAAAGGAAGATATTCCAAAAACAGCTTTCACCACTCGGTACGGTCTATATGAATACACCGTCATGTCCTTTGGTCCCACCAATGCACCGGCGACCTTCTCTAGACTCATGAATTCTGTCTTCCATGAATACCTCGACAAGTTCGTTGTGGTATATCTTCATGACATTCTGGTCTACTCAAAATCTGAGGAAGAGCATGGAGAACATCTTCGTCTCACTCTCATGAAACTTCGCGAGCATCGTCTATATGCCAAGTTCTCCAAATGTGAGTTCTGGATTCCAGAAGTTGCTTACCTTGGTCATGTCATCTCCGCCAAGGGCATAGCCATTGATCCAGAAAAGGTTAAAGCAATTGTTGATTGGAAACCTCCTAAGACGGTGAAGCAAGTCAGAAGTTTTCTTGGCTTGGCTAGCTATTGCCGTCGTTTCGTCCAAAAATTTTCCAAGATTGCCAAACCTCTCACTGATCTCACAAAGAAGGACAAGAAGTTCGTTTGGTCTCCACAGTGTGATGAAAGTTTCAATCTCCTGAAGACTAAACTCACTTCTACCCCAATTCTGGTTGGCCCAGATACTACCAAACCTTTCCAGATATTCTGTGATGCATCTCTCCAAGGTCTAGGTGCAGTTCTTATGCAAGAACGCCAAGTTGTGGCTTATGCTTCACGTCAGTTGAATGCACATGAGCAAAACTATCCCACACATGACCTAGAACTTGCAGCAGTTGTGTTTGCCCTCAAGAAATGGAGGC
Source organism: Alopecurus myosuroides (assembly GCA_028641055.1). Taxonomy (NCBI): domain Eukaryota; kingdom Viridiplantae; phylum Streptophyta; class Magnoliopsida; order Poales; family Poaceae; genus Alopecurus; species Alopecurus myosuroides. The sequence goes on along the minus strand of CM054063.1, from coordinate 198,151,451 downwards.
AATACTTGTTGGGTAATCGCACTGAAATCTTTTCCGATCACAAGAGTCTGAAATACATCTTCACTCAGCCAGATCTAAACCTTAGGCAAAGGAGATGGATTGAAAAGATTAAAGACTTTGATCTCACCATTTCGTGTTAGCGTGCTATTTTTAGTTTCTCATCCTGCATTTTTCCAATCTATATCGATTATTCATTTCTCGATACATTTCATTAATTGGCTATGTAAGGTAACTGTAAATTGATTGCAGTGTGGTGTCTTCATGAACATAATACTTGGCTCAAACTAACACAAACTTGTACTAAGTTAATGGTATTCCTGTTTGTTTGGATTAATGATATACATTTCTCATTTTCTAGTGCTTAACAAAAGAATGGAGGAGAATCAGTACATACAGATTGATGATCATTGCTGATTGATGTGCTGCAGAAGCGGACTTCATACAAAAGATTTGAGAACAGGTGCATTTCATTCACCCTGGAATGGGTGAGTCATCATATGTGATCTGATTGAGTCATCAGTTATATTATGTGATCAAGGCATTCCTGGATGTGCAAGATATTGGATTCCTGTATGTATGAACCTAGAGGTTTGAGGTTGTGTTGATTCCTGATACAGTGATATTGCATTCCTGTATGTATGAACCGTGAAGTTTGAGGTTGAGTTGATTCCTGGATACAGAGGCATGAAATGTTTGTGAAATGTAATGGGAGTGAAATGTAAAATAACTGATGTTCTACATTTTTTTTTCTGTCACGTTGTTTCTATGTGTACATGCTATTGAAAGGTTTCTACTGGACCTGAAAAGAGGACATGGCCCAACTATATCGTGGACTAAGCAGGCCAAGGCCAAAAATGTTTCGACTGAAAAGCTATTCTAAAATATTGACTACAAGAAGGCTCTGGCCCAAATAAAAACAACGAATAGGAAACAGACAGAAAAGGTAAGGCCTAGGAAACAAAACCCATAATTTTTTTGACCTCATCCAGATAGGAAGAAAAATAAGAAAGAAAAAAAAATCATGAAAGGCCAAAATATTGGGCTGCCCCATATAGAGGAGCAACATGGACTGCTGATTCTGGTATATGACTTTCTCATTTGGTCATGATTTTGCCACGTAGGATTGGACACGTAGGATCTGATGTGGCTATGGAAGGACATGCCATAATAAAAAAAAATGGTTGGTCATGCATAGCTATATGACCATCCTATTAAAAGGGTCGTTGACGATCGAATAAGACGCTCGATATGTGACTTCCAATTTTTGGTCAAAAAGGGGTCATGAATGGAAGCATGTGACCTTTCGGTGACCAAAAGTGAGGGTCATGTATCAACATATTTCTTGTAGTGTATCCTAAATACCCTCAAAGTCACGAGAACTGTAGTTCTTTTCATATACGTGTATATGGATCCATTAATTTTTTTGAGAAAACAATATAGTGTATACAAAATATGCACAAAAATTAATTCATCAAATGTAGGTTTTCTCGAACTACCTATCCATAGAAACATACTAAATAATTCATTAAAATATTGATGTTTATGGATTAGTTAGGTACACTAGAAAGCTAGAGGGAAAGGAAATAAAAATAAATTTATGACAAGTTAGTGCCGTGCTAATGGAGCCAGATAACTAGCTATCGGAGAAAAACTAGCTAACAAATAAATTCGTGACAAGTTAGTACACAGCTAACTAGCTAATTAGTCATTAGGGATAGTAAAACTGAGCCAATTAGGAGCTCTCTCACGCCCTCTCCCACAACCGAACATTTCGGCCGTTGGATCCTGTTGTTAAACGTTTTCAGCACTCCGATCCTGTACTAGCCCAACTGTCCCTAGGCTGCTACTCTGCGCATCAAATTGCATTGTTGTGGTTAATTGGGCCTAAAAAACGAGCTAAAGCCCAGCTAGATATATGCGCAGGGCAGATCAAACACTTCCTCCTACGTCCCTCTCAATGGCATCGCCTTCCGTACCCTAGAGAGGCGGCGGCGGCGGCGGCGGCGGCTGTGGCTATTAGCGATGCGGCGAGGGCGGAGGCGATGCGGCGGGGCGCCCCATGCTGACCGTACCTCCGATAATCCCACCTCTCCGCACATATGGGATCCTACCTTCCTCCCGCTACATCTTTCTGGTTCTCGACCCCGATTCCCTTCACTGCCATGGCTCCGGCAATCTCCAAGTCGCTCCTGACCCGGACCAGGTCGGATCCTTCCAAAAGGTTCATCCCTGGCAAGGAAGTCCCAACGCCACACGTAAAGGGCCGCCCATCTTCGAAGCAGCAACGGTGGCATGTCACCATTGCGCACTCCATCTGCTGGACCCCTTGAAATCCTAGGAGGTGGCGGAGGCGCTACAGAGGTGAGGACGACTGCAGAGGTGCTCGACAACTGATGTTGGTGAGTTCTGTGCAACACTCCTTTCTGGTCCAGGGAGTAACTATCCTGCTACTGCTGATCTGCTAACTGCCTTTTCTATCTTCAGTTAGGAGCTGAATAGACGATTCACACAAAGTTGCTGAATCTGTTTATAGGCTGTTATAAATGGTTATGTTTCACAATTTAAATAAGCATTGAAAAAGATGTGGTGTAGTATTCACATAAATTCATTTTGTTTTTTGCTTTTTGCAATCTCCACATTTTTTCCAATCCATCTGGATTAGGACTGTATGTTAACTTTTGTAACATTTGGCTGCAAATTGACTGATCAAGTATGGGTGAACTCCAAGACTGTAGTAGATGATGGGCGTGATTTTGTTCTAACATCCAAGAAATCAATCACATATTACATAATGACAAGTCCAGAATGAAGAGCTTCAGAGAATATACTATTAAGAAGCTGGCAAGGAAACTCATTTTGTTTAGATTAAAACTGCAATACGTCAGTAATACTATCTGTATCCTTTAGCCTTGATGATGGGATACCTTTCCATTTTGTTCAAACTTATAACGGTCTTAAGGTATACCATATCAAGTAGGTTGTCTCAGATGGATGTTACTTATCAATGCCTTGCCATTTTGTTCAAACTTATAAGGGTCTTAAGGTATACCATATTCAGTAGGTTATCTCAGATGGATGTTACTTATCAATGCTCTTTTTATTGATATTTCAGGTCATCGTATTATCCGCCGGCGGTTAAGACCATGCACGCGGTTTAGGAATGGCGGTCGTCAAGCGGTGGTGAGCAACCCCGGTTATGAGACCTATTTTTAGGAGATTGAAGTACTTTAGCATGCCTTAAAATTGACAAAGTAAATCGTAAAGTATATATTCCAGTAGCTAATATTTTTCTTAAAATACAGTTGTGTCGGTCAATATCGCCTCTTAAGATAGGTTTATGCACAAGACTACCTTTGTGTTGTTCCAACACACACATTATTTGTTTACCTATCTGATCAAATGGCAGTATATACTGTTTGTACAGATCCCGCAAAGGAGAAAGTATCATTTAACGTCTTCTGCTTTAGGCATATGCTTGATTTTGGGCCATTCTTAAGTAACTCGGATAACTTAAAGCATATCTGATTTAATATGATTTTAAGAAATCCTTCCGCTTATTGAAAAATATAATTTACTTGAGTATTGAGAACTTGAATTCAGGTAGCACTTGCAGCTAAGCTTACCATTCGATCACTTGAAGACAACTCTGTATTATTGATAATATCCAGTATTAACACCTTCTCCAATTGTTGATACTTTGCTTCAGGCCTCGTGCCATCAATGCATTGATTCTATATAAATCCCAAAACAGAACAGGCTACTCCTTATAGTTATCATTAAAAGTTTGCACCTCCGGCCAAGTTATCTTCCATTCAAAATGTCACACATTTGGCTAGAAGACAAATGGTGTAAGCTGCATGGACGCGATCTTTCTTCGGTTCTTTTGGTCGAGCAGACATGGTTCTGTAATTCCATTTTCTTTTGTTCTTTTGAACCATGAGAGACCGTTGTATGATTCCATGGCTTCAAGATTTTGGAAAGCTATGAACCAGTTGTTGTATGCCTTCATTACCTAAATTATAATCTAGATTACCTAGATTATACTCTAGAATTTTTCAAATATTGTTGTATGACCTATGAACCAATTGTATGCCTCATTTAGGCTAGCGATGTACATGTTTCGGCTATTTAATTGGACTGGCTGAGTCAAGGGTGTGGTTCAACACTTCTGAACATGTAGAGATTCAAATATAGTTTCATCGACTCATAACAATACATTGTCATAACAGACGGGCGCGGCAACGCGCGCCTACATGATCTAGTAGTTAATTACTGCTTAAACGGAGCCACTAGTTAACAAAAGGTGCTCGGACTAGCACGGACGAAAGAATCAACACAGTAAGTGAGAACAACACATGTAGAGAATCGATACAGTAAGTGAGAACAACACATGTAGACTCGGTGGCATACTCCTGTAAATAAACCGAACAACAGGGGCATAGGCATATACCGGTTCACCTCTAAGTGAGGAAGCTGCGGGAAGCACCCTGCTAGGTGCTTTTTCGTGTCTGTTGGAAAACGACACGCAGCCACCCTTTTGGTTCGTTTGTGTTGTTTTTTCCCGCGGAAAGCCACCGGAAGCCCAAACAAAAGGGCCCGTAGTCTCACGATCCGATACAGATACAGCCGATCCAATCCCCTAATCGTCGTAGTGCTGATCGTACAAGACCTTTGCCGGTATCCACACGTATGAGGAGGAGCTCCGACGGTGGACTGCTAGGTCCGGTGCAGTGGCTGGACTGAGTGGGGCTAGGTTCCCAACGCATGGGAGTCAAAAAAAAACCTCTGTCCCTTGGGCAACCTGCGCCCCACTTTATATAGTGAGTGGGAGTGAGCTTGACAACGCTTGTGGCCCATTTCCTCTGTGAGTCCAACTCACTAATTCAGTCCATTTCCGGTTTGGGTCCAACCCGACAAATATATTTGCTCCCGCAAGTGTGCGACCCTGCAGGCTCATGGCGACTTGGACACGATTGGAGTTCGACTCCCAATCGATCAACCGATAACGGCTCCTAGCAGAACGTGCCGACTCCCAAGTGCCATAGAGTCATGACGACATGCCTTCCAATGTGACTTTCATCTGAGTTCTTTTTACCTCATGATATACCTTGTCGAACTATAGGCGTATTATCGTCATCCCTTAAATAGCTCAACTCTCTTTTCGGTTCGTGACATATGATTCATCTGACTAAGTCAATAGACCCGGTTAACACTTAACTGAGTCGCGCATGGGCATACTTCCGGAATCACATCACTCGAGAGGGCCCAGAGAATATCTCTTCAATCGGAGGGGCAAAATCTCATCTTGATTATCCATATCACGCAGTTTGCTTCTCATTCGACCCGAACTCTGCATTTATAACTGCTTTGTCATGAAACAACGTTTGACAGAAGCTAATTCGGTGATCCATAACTTGGATTGTGCGACAACCTCAAGTCTAAAGATTACATTGATTGAGACATGCAAATAACGAATTACTCGTGGCATCTCAATATGGGTCAGTCCGACTTGCTAAACTCTTTAGTCAAGTCTATGAACGTTGGAATGACATCGTCATGCCCATAACAAGTGGAACCGAGTCATCAGTCAACACTCACATTAGTTTAGGGTGTGTGTCCAGCACAACCTTAATGACCAAGGACGATTTAGTATGAATATGCATACATAGTTTCACAATCGAATCACATATTCAATGACATATATCAGATGTTCAAAACAAGGACGACTTAATAACTTTAAGAATACATTAAAAATTACATCGTAGGTCATATTCCCAACATCCTGCTCCTCAACTGGGTGCTCCTTCTACGATTCATCATCGGGGTCATCGGCATGGTCGCTCGGAGATTCTGGGTGGGGTCAGGGTCTGAGGCGAACTCTCACGTAAAGTTCGCCCTCTAGAGGCTAACTGGCACGTACAGTTCACCCTCTAGAGGCGAACTGACATGAACAATAGGCGCTAGAGGACTGTAAACATTGAAAAATCTATGTATCGCAAGGTTACGTTTTTTTTTCTTAAATAGAAAGAAGCTTTCCCCTTTTTTTCTTACATTCTCTTTTTAAGTGCTATTTTTAAAACAAGGATAAAATTGGCCGAGTGACAATTCATAGCCAAGGGTATTGATTTATGCGTGTCGGCTGAACGTGTGCACTGCACCCTGACGTCCACCACCGTTTTCCTCTGTGAATTTTTTATTTAAGTTGACGTGGGTTCAGGAGACCAATTAGGGACAAAGAAGAGAAAGCTAAAATGATTTTTTTTTGCAAAGAGGTCAACCCGTCTACATTATTGATCATGAGCAATTGTATGAAGAATCCAAAAAGTAATATAATTACAAACAGATCTTACGGACGACCATCTAAAGACGACTACAAGCACTGGCCAAAGGCGCACCGCCGTAATCAACCTTTCTCACCGGAGTCAGGTAAACCTTGTTGTATTTTGTATAGTAGATAGACGACTTAGTAGATAGACGAAAAGTCGTCGTGCTAATTTTCCAGAGGACTATCACACTAGAGCAGCAATCAATAATAACAATCGTAAATCGGAAAAGACAGGACTACACTACTAGAATTCGATATTTTGCCGTGTATCATAAATACACGGCGAAGGCCCCAAAATACTCGGCAGTATCTTTGCCGAGTACTACACTCGGCGTACAAGACTCGGCGTCTATTACCTCGGCAAAAGAGCGTACGCCGAGTGCCAAACCACGGGCTGCTCGGTGACGTCTTCGCCGAGTCTTTTACATCCACACTCGGCGAAAAAAAGTTCTGACAGCTCCACGTCTAAGTCCACAACGGAACGGACCACGCACCTTTGCCGAGTGTTCGTAGCCAAGACACTCGACGAAATAATTTCACCGTGGGAACCAGCAAGCCGCCACGTGTGTCGCTTTGCCGAGTGTCCCACTCGGCGTAGTGATGACCAGAGGAGCTACCACGAAGCGCCACGTGTTCCTCTAGTTGCGGAGTGCCTTCTTGGCACCGCTCGGCAAACAAGTGTGCCGAGTGCCAAACAACAACTCGGCGGCCCTTATCGTTGCCGAGTGTCGGCACTCGGCGTATATTAATCCAGAGGAGCTACCCTGGCGCGCCACGTGTTCCACTATTTGCCGAGTGCTTTCTTGGCACCTATCGGCAAACAGGTGTGCCGAGTGCCAAACCATGACTCGGCGGCTCCGTTCTTTGCCGAGTGCCGACACTCGGCGTATAAGCATCCAGAGGAGCTGCCCTGACCCGCCACGTGTCCCATCTTCGCCGAGTGTTACACTCGGCAATGATCCTCTCCAGGCGCCCAGGTTGGCCCCTGGCAACGGGGTTTGCCGAGTGTTTCTGGGTCCACTCGGCAAACACCGTTGCCAGGGGCCAACCTGGGCGCCTGGAGGGTACCATTGCCGAGTGTAACACTCGGCGTATCTGCCATTTGGTCCTATGCCGAGTGTAACACTCGGCATACTTACCATATGGTCCTGTTTTCTTGCTGTGTTTTGCTCTCATCCCTGCAATTAAAACCAAATTTCATATATAGTTCATTTTGGCTCACTGGGGTTCACAACAGACAGTATTTAAGTTCAACACATACATAGCACTCAATCTATATACAAACTCACTTTCAATACATAGCATCTCAAATATTCATACATATATTCCATCACACATAACATAAAAGTTCAAAATGGTTCACCACACATAGTATTCAAGTTCAAAAGACATTGTCATCACAACACATAGTATTCTCAATACAAAGCTTCATTTTTTTCCTTAATGCAAACATACAAGTGAACAAGCAAAATGATTAGTTTTGAACCGTGTAAGTGAGCATGAGAAGCAAAACAAATGAAGAAGCATGAGAAGCAAAACAAATAAGAAAAATGGTATACTAACCAAGCATCACTGCGGCGTCTTGGAGGTCGACGTCTCTCCATCTCCGGTGCCCCCTCCATGCTCCATGTGGGATCCCTCCGATGCATTCCCCCCCTATGAACAACCACATTAGTCGAGGAAGCTAAATAGTGTTTCATTGAGCAAGTTCAGGCCAACTTACAATGTTGAAGTTGAGTGGAGGGAGATCAGGTAGAGGAGGAGCCGACGGATCCACTGGGATAGCTCGCATCCTCTGCAATGACCAAGTGATCGATCCGTGAGTTAACATGCGTAAATCGATGAATAGAATGGAATGGAAATTTGTCTTATGTGTGAAAACCGGTACCTCGAGCATCGCCGCCATGACTGCCTGCTGGGAAGACAACTGGTTTTCCATCATCTGCATCTTCTGTTTTGACTCCGCCGCCTCTCTTTTGCTTTGTTCAAGTTCAGCCTACGGTATGTGAAAATGTCATTAAATGTGCAATGCAAGCATGTATAGAAAGCGAAGATAAGACTGACCAAGGAAATTGTTTGTGTTCATACCTGAAGTGTGGCGACGGTAGTCACTCCTGGACGTGGGCGGCGCTCAATAGAGCGGCGATGAGCTCGTCTGGCTGGCACGGATCTGCGAGAGCGGTGGAGTACCTGATGTGTCGAAGGCGCCATCAGCAAAGGCAAACCGGCCGTTCTTCCGACCCTCTCCCGCCAACAGAGCGACCCTAGGGTCATAGGGGGTCGTCAGTGGGTCGGCGTCGGGGCCGTGCACCTGCTTCAACTTCTCGGTGTACTTGTCCCACTTCTCACCGGTTTGGGGGTTAACCCATTGCTTCTCAACCGGTACATCCGGTTTCAGGACCTTGGGCCTCCGGGTCTCACAGAATGCCACCATGCGAGTGATGACCCTGCCCTTCTTTGCTTTCTACAATTCAAAGAAAAATGATCAGCACAAACTCTCATCTTAAGAATGAAGCGGCGTATGGAATTATCAGCAAAGCAATTCCTGACCTCTCTCTGGACGCGGCCGGTGAGGGTGAGGCCGCCTTGACGGTGTCCATCACCAAGCATAAGGCGCCGCTCCCGGCACTCGGCGTGCTGGTTCTTGTACGCGTCGCTCGTCCACTTCTTCACGATCTTCTTGAAGCAAGGGATCTTGTTGGCCAGCCACTGAGGAACCACCTGTTAACAAAAACAATCCATATGAGTAGTTCTTTGCCGCAGCAATGTATGGATTAAAATAAAAATGATGCCATTACCGCTAAGTATTGCACCGCTGACAGGTGTATCTGTCGTGCATCCGTCTTCGTCAGCTTGGTGTTCTTGTGCTTCGCGTAGAACTTCACCACGCAGAGCACACGTGCCTCGTATAGCATGTCGCGGATGAGCTTCTTGGCCATTCTAATGAGCACCACCCTGGCCTTGTCCTCCATATCCGGAGTGCAGGTGAAGTAGTCCTACAACCATTGAGCATACGATAAAGACATTAGAAGGATATTTAAAGAGAAATACACATGTCAGCGGTGAAGACAAATACATACCCAGAAATCGGCGACCACTCGGAGGCCCAAGTGGCCATACACCCGTCCATGCTTGTCCTCCACGTCCGGGACCCTCTCATAGTCCTTCCAGGACCAAGCTGGCTCCAGATTGCCGTTCTCCAACGTGACCAAGCCGGGGTAATACTTCTTGCAAAGAAGCCCCAAGATGCCGCTCATGGTCCGTGGTGGTGGAACGTCCCCAAGCCACTCCAACGACCTGCACAAACAAGTAGAAGAGTCGGTGAGCTTTCGATGACATAAATGAGGCATAAACAAAGTAAATTGTAATTACAACAATGTCCACTTACTTATCTCCGTCGAAGGTGACAACTATGTCCTTGAAGGGGTATGGAGGCTTAGGGAGCCTAGATGTCCCTCGGAGCCAAACTTTTTGGCCGGGGGGTGCCACTTTCCCTAAGTCAGGGAGAGGGTGGGCAAACAAGTCCTCGGGCTCGTCCTCCGGATCCGACACCTCGACATCCTCCTCACCACCATCCTCTGACTCCGATGGTGAAGAGTATCTGTAGTCGTCATCGGATCCGGAGTGCTCGGAGTCCTGCTGCTGCTGCTGCTGCTCCACGTCCTCCTCCTCCTGCTCCTCCTCCTCCTGCTGCTGCTGCTGCTCCTCCTCCTCGGAAGAAGAAGAAACCTCGGGCAAGGGACTCCGTGAGCGAGCCCCCGTCCGCGTACCACCTCCCCGGGCTCTGGAGCGTCCTCTGGAAGACGACGCCGCGTCCACGTTCCGTTTGCGCCGGATTCTCCCTATCTTCACCTCAGTGCCATCCTCTCTTCTAGCATACAGAGCTTCCACCTGTGCAACTTTGCTCGCGGTCCGCTTCACCCCCTTTGGCTTGGATTTCGGGGCCATGTTGCACTAACCTGTTATGAAAATGAGGGGTCCCGATTAGTACAAAGTGATAAAAAAATGTCAAGTAATAGTCGAAATGCAATTAATGTTGTAAATAAAAATACTAATGATACCAAGCATAAGAAAACTGGAATCAAAAAAATGCTAATGATAGTTGAAAGGCAATTAATAGTTGAGAGGGAACTAATATTTACAAGGCAATTAATAGTTGAAAGACAAGTAATAGTTGTAAATAAAATACTAATGATATATACCAAGCATAAGAAGACTGGAATAAAAAAATGGTAATGATAGTTGAAAGGCAATTAATAGTTGAAATCAAACTAATACATAACAAGAGCGAAATTAAAAAAAATATTACAACCTTGTGATTAGTCTAGAAGTGCCACACAAAATAGTTGAGACATAATGCTAATTATACATTCACGGTTACATAATTGGAACACAAATGGTTCATAACCCATTAATGCTAACTATAAATTATTACATAATTTGAACACAAATGGTTTAGAACCCATTGTCTAAATCCTTGGGATCATAGCTTGGACCGGGGTCATCGTCATCATCGCTATCACGAGTATACCACCACTCTTCCATGTAGTTCGGTGGTGGACCTCTCGGCTCCTCGACATCAGGCAAGTGGAGACGTTCAAATAGTTCCACGTCCTTAGAGTTAAGAACGGATGGATCGTCGCCTTTCCCATTATCGACTCCCATGCCGACATCATCATCGTCGTCTTCTTCCATTTCATCAATTGTGGACAAGTCGATGTTGAACCCGCCGGTGAGCCCATCGTCTTGATAGAACTCTCCCTCATATGTGTTGGGGTTTATGCGCTGGTGGTAATCGTCATCGTTTGGAGGGGGTGGTCTATTACGCGGTGGAACCGTGATCACGACATCCCACCCTTGGAGGCGTTTCATAGTTTTGCATGGGTAGGGGAGATAGAAGACTTGGGTGGCATGTTGTGCAATGATGTAGACATCATCTGACCCATAGACGGATGCCCGATCAATTTCGACCAAACCAATGGCAGGATTCCGTCTCACTCGGCCCGGATCGAACCAATGGCATTTGAATACAACCGGGTTCTTCGTGCCAAAATGGAAGTCCAGCTCATATATTCCCTCGACCATACCGAAGTAATCACCACCGGCGTGAGTAAATACCCCAAAATTGTTTGTCTTCCGGTTGGGCCGTTTCTCATCGTAAGAACGGGTATGGAAGCGATACCCATTCACATCGTAAGACTTAAATGTCTTCACGGAGTAGGTGAAGCCCCGGGCAAGTTGCCTCAACTCATGACTCATTTCCTTGTCGGTTAAAGCCTACATGTTCAATACGAGAAGTTCGGTCAATAAGTTCAAGCTAAGATCGTCGTAATATGTGTCTTGCGCTAGAAACCATGTAAGAAAGAAGATTACTTTTGCGGCGAACCAACTAATAAAACCACCGCCTCCTTTGCCACCCTTCTTAAAAAGGTCCGACTTCTCGGCGTAGGTAGGTTCTCGCGGATGATGTTTCCAGGTTTCTTGCTCAAATAACCTAAGTGTGGGACCCACAAGAAGTGGAGTTAGACACAATTTGAGGAATGAAAGATTGTGAAAATTAGGTGTTGAGCACTTACTCAATGTAGGGTTTTACTTCCACCGTGTTCTTCAATACACACGAGAGAATAGCCGTCCATTGTTCATGTGAGTCTATTTGCTCTTGCTTCGCGCCACTTGATCTGCCGCCGAGCCCTGCGAGTATGCTAAGCTCTGGTGCATCGGCTGGGTCGGAGTCAGTATTGTACCGAGAAACTGGATTATGACGAGTGGGAAGACTGTCATGATAGTACTTTGTCGTGAAGTTTTCCACCTCCTCGTTGAGGGTTGCCTCACATATGGATGCTTCTATGCGACATTTGTTGGTGCTTTTCTCTCGAAGTTTCTTTTGCTCTCTCTCGGTTGAAAACATCCAGCGGTACTGCACAGGCCCCCCAATCGTGCCTCTTCCGCGAGATGCAAGAGCAAGTGTTGCATCGGATTAAAGAAACCGGGAGGAAAGATCGCCTCTAGTTCCACGATTAGCTCGGCAGCCTGTTCCTCCAACTTTGCAACCACAGCTCTATCTAATTCCTTGGCACAAAGCTGACGAAAGAAAAAGCTCAACTTGGCTAGCACTAGCCAGATTTCCTCGTCAACATAGCCTCGAATCATGACGGGCAAAATCCGCTCAATCCATACGTGGTAGTCATGACTCTTGAGCCCCGTTATCCGCAGCCCAGCGAGATTCACTCCCCTCATTATATTAGCTGCGTACCCATAAGGGAAGAAGAGGCAGTCCAAGATCCACTGGAGAATTTCTTTCCTTTGGGCCCTACTCAGGCAGAAAGGGGCCGGCGGCTTCGTCCAGGTCTTTTTGCTTTTTGTGGGTTCCTTCAACTTTAGATGTTCCCTGTCACAAAGCTCGGCTTGATCGACTCTTGCCTTGACGTTATCTTTCGTCTTCTCAAGATCAAAAAGTGTTGACCAAAGGGCCTCAGCGATATTTTTTTCAGTGTGCATGACATCAATGTTATGTGGAAGAAGAAGATCCTGCATGTAAGGGAGCTTCCACAGGCATGAGATGTGAGTCCACTGGTGCCACTCTCCATACCCCAGAAAGCCGGTCCCCTCGGCATTGAGCTGTAGACTATCTAGCTGAGCCTTGACGTCTACACCGGTCATCAAAGTTGGTCGTGGCGCATCGACAGCTACATCTTTCATCCACTTCTTTGTGTTTCTCTTGTATTTGTGACCAGGACGAAGGAACTGTCGATGTTGGTCAAAGCATGAGTATTTGCCACCCTTTTTCAGCCAAATAAAAGTCACAGCCTGGTAGCACACCGGACAAGGCCATTCCCCATGAGTACACCAGCCGCAGAATATCGCGCGAGCCGGAAGGTCATGCAGTGAAGTGAAGTACCAAACATACATATCGAAGTGCTTATTTTCTATGGCATCGTATGTCCGTACCCCGGTGTTCCAGGCAATGAGTAGATCATCTACCAGCGGCTCCATGAACACCGACATGTTCTTCCCCGGATACTCAGGCCCTGGAATTATAAGCGACAGGAACATGTTCTGCCGTTGCATGCACACGCCGGGGGGGGGAGATTCATCGGGATAACAAACATCGGCCAGCAGCTGTATGAGGCGGATGTCATACCATATGGGTTGAAACCATCGGTTGATAACGCAACTGCTACACTCCTTGGGTCACCCGCTTTCTTCTTATGTTTGCCAACAAAGTCCTTCCATGCTTCACCATCAGACGGATGTATCATCTTCTCAGGACGGTACCTCCTCCCATCTGACGGCCATCTCATCTGTTTTGCAGATTCCTCGATCAAAAAAGCCTTTGGATCCGTGGTATGAATGGAAGATACCGAAGGATCTTTTTGGCGACTGTGAGCTGCGTCTTCTGACCATTACCATCGTCCACCTCCAGATACCTAGAGGCCCCGCATTTGACACAGTACTTTGTATGCTCGTGCTCTTTCCTGAACAACATGCAGCTCTTTGGACAACAATCTATCTTCGTATACGGCATCTTTAGGGAACCGAGGATTTTTTTCGACTCGTACATGTTTTTAGGAAGAAGGTGTACCGGTGGCAGGAGGGTGGCAATAACAGTCAGAAATGCATCAAAGGAGGCTATGCTTACATTGTGCTGGCTTTTTACCGCCATTAGCCGGCCGATGGCATCAAGTTGAGAAACTTGTGTATGCTCGTGCAGGGGTTTCTGTGTCTCAAACAACGTGTCATAGAACTCTTTAGTGCTATCATCGGCATCGTCAGGGGCATCTCCCTCGCCGGTTTGATTTTCAGGTGCTTGTGCATTAGTGAAATCCTCTAACATCCTATCAAAACCGGTATCAAAATCGGTCGACGCATGCTGAGTGAGTGGTGCCACCTTCTTTGTCTTCTTCTTCCGGCGTACACGCTCAGCAGACTCGCCATGGTACACCCAACGGTAATAGTTTGGCATAAAACCATACTTCCCAAGGTGATCAGAAATGATTGTCCTCGGTTTCTCTGTCATGTTACGGCAACGACTACACGGGCACCAAACATCAGACGAATCATCAACTCTAGCAAATGCAAATTCCAAGAACTCGTCGGTCTTTGTAACCCATTCCGTTGTCATCTCGGCAGCACTGGGTCGGCCAACGTACATCCACTCCCGGTCCTCCATATCCACACTGATGAATGATCAGCCAGATCAACATATTGTTCAAATTTTAACAAGTTGTTTCAATTATTTAGAACATTACAAGTTTTACGCGTTGAATGCAGTCCTACATGTCTACTAGGTAAAGATAGGTCCTAATCCCACCCGAGGATGTGTAGCTTGTGTTTGTTTTCCATGTCTACTCCTATCCAAGACAGATTTCGGCAGCACCTCCCCGCTGTTCTCCTAATACACGTCTCGACCACGGGGGTCGAGAGAATGTGTACTCGAAGAACAACAGAGAGGCGCCACCGAAATCTGTCTCGGATAGGAGTAGAACATGGAAAACAAACAAAGCTACACATCCACGAGCTGTCCAAAAACGTGGACAATTCGAAACAGTCGCGGTTATAAAAATATAGATCTTTGTATATAAATATATACAAAGAGTTCTATTTTTATAACTACAACTCTTCCGAACGGGAGACGCCTAGGGTAACGCGACTAGTTTGGTGATCTACACAAGAAAATCTAAAGATCGACCGAGGGGGAGGTTTTACCCTGAAAGCGTGGCCGGGTGTCGACGAAGATGATCGGCAGACGCTCCTGGCCTCAACCTCAGCAAACCCCCGCCTCAGCAAACCCCCGCCTGCGATGACGCTCCTGGCCTCAATCTCGATCCATGTCCTGCAAAAAGTAAATATGTAGTGTTAGTGTCATCTTATGACTGCATACTTGTATAGTTTTTTATACGATGACCATGGAAGTAAAATGTAGTATTGTAACTAATTGAGCACGCATGGAATTGAAAAAAGGTGTGTAACAAAGTTTCAAAATTCGAGAGCAGTTTCAAAATTCTGGCATTCACAAACCAACGTGAGGACTAGGCCTACACACCAGGAGGAACATCACCAAAATTATGTAATCTGTATACATGCTATCAGCTTCAGCGGATTCAGGTTCCAGGGAGTAGTTCTATATATATTTGCCCATCTAACTACCACACTCCCATCTTTACAATCTTGTGATGGAACTAAGATTTTGTGATTGAATTATGTCACACAACCAGGCCCTTCGTGCATCTAGAGAACAATATCCCAGACTCAAAAAAAAAACAAGAACAACCATATTACAACAGCAATAAATTTGATGAGAAAAAAAGAAAACTCTTGTCAGAACAGCTAGAGCCTAGTCAGTACAAGTACTTGCTTGTGCTTACTTGCACACTGCGTAATGAGTAGTGCTAGTGTTTGTAGTCTTTATACACATCACAGATCATATGGTATTATAAACTTGGCAAAGTGCTGTCTGAACAGATCATCTGGTTTTTCAGCCTCTTCCGCAAATAAACCATTATTGTAACTGATGGTAAAAGAAAATAAAAAAAGTATCATGTACATATCTTAGTCTATTGGGAATTTATTTAGCAGCTCCATACATGCCGTTTTCAGTTAACGTAATTTCATTCACAAAAAAGGATTATCTAACAAAAGTAATTTGTAAATTTTTCACTCTTTATTTTTCCAGGTGCCAAAATCAGCAGGGAAACGAAGGAGCACCGCCCTTTTTTTAAGACCTCTATGACCTTCGATCACCAAGGATAACTGACAACGAGGGATTTGGTGTACCATCATGGACGCAAGCCTCCTGCACATCTATAACTGCAGCCTGCTCAACAATGTTCCTCACCAAGAAACGCTTGATGGCCTTGTCCTGTTAATACAATAGGCAATTGTCAGATATTATTATCAGACCAAAACATAGGTGCCCTCACACATGATTCCAGTTACATCAACTGTTGATTAGAGAGCAAGTAAAACTAAATAACCTAAAAACTACTCATGCATAAAGGCATCGTTGTTCAGTCGAGATAAGCATCTAATTACAAGATATGAATAAATTCGTGAAGGACTAAGCTTATCATGATTAAGCATGTTTAGCACACATGACTAAGCAATGAAACATAGCATATCATCGCATGTAATCTTTGAGCATATACCAGATCCATATAGGAATTTTTAGAAAGGTATTATAGGCTCTGTAAAAGAGTTGTAGGACTCAATGAAAACAGTACCGGTGTAACTGTTTTTTCCACATGTGCGGCCATGATTCAGTTGTCGCGATCTCACCACTATAAGTATCAGCTGTCCATCACTACCCTCTATCTAGCTCTATTGATTTTCTCTACTGGCATTCTGGCAATACATTTTCTTGACATGACAAGTTGAATCATGTCAGTGGCGGAGGACGGGAAAAATTTGAGGTCGGGCATACTCTAAAGCACAAAATAAAAAAAATGTATAAACATATAATACATTACATGATCCTAAACATAATCACATACATGTTCATCCCCTACTAAAATTCAAGTTCAGCAAGATGCAAAGGATAAATGAGCGGCATAAGCTTAGTAGCTGCCTCACATGTTCATCCCAAATCTTAAACATACGAACACAATATAGCAAGAAAGCAAATATGAGAGGAGTTTTTTGAGCTATTTCTGCAACAACATACTACAAAATCTGTCATCGCTGCTCTGTCATTGCACTCTTATTTCTACGACTAGGTACAGGCCCGAGAGGCCTAGTCACGGCCCAACTCTCTCTCTCCTCTCAGTTTTCTTCTGAAACCATCGAGCAAGCGAGGAACAACGAAGGATTGGTACATATGAAGAAATTCATGCACAGAATTGAGGTAGGGCGGCCGCCCGACCTCGCCCGAAGGAGCGCTCCGCCACCGACTACAAACTGTACCGCAAACGGGGAGAGAACGGAATGGGAGCGTCTCACCTTGGGGCAGCACTTGGCGCAGTTGGAGCAGCGGATGTACTTGACGTGGCCGCGGCCGTGCTTGTTGCGCCCGCCGTTCCTCCGCTTGAACGTCTGCAAACACACGCCGGCGACGGCATAGAAGGGTGAGACAGGGACGGCGACGAGATGGGAGGAAGGGGATCTGAGGCGGCGACGACCATGGTTGCCATCGACAGCAGAACACGAACAGGGGGGAAAGGGCAGGACGACATGGGACTCGGGCGCGTACCTTGACGAGGAGGACGAGAGAGCCTGTGAGGCCACGGCACGGTGGGCGGCGGCGCAGGTCGTCGGTGGTGGTCGCGACGCGGTGGAGGATAAGGGAGATGGGAGGGCAAAGTTACGATGGAGGAGGGGGAGGCTGCGGGGAGGAGGGAGAAGGGCGTGGCGGCGGCTCGGTGGGCGGCAGCGCGCGTCGGTGACGGAGACGGGTGGTGGCGGCTCGGGAGATTTTGCAGGGAGGGGGGAGATACCTAGGGCGCGAGAACGAAAGGGGAAGAACTGAAGAAGAGGGGAAATTTTTCGCTAAGTAATTCTCTGCCCACCTAATCTTTGCCGAGTATCACTCTGTGCCGAGTGCAAATGTACGGATACTCGGCATAGTTTGCATGCATGTTTGCCGATTCCCTCAATGCCGAGTGTCACATACTTAAATACTCGGCAAAGTATTGGCCAAATTTAGTTACTTCCACCTTTGGTCACTATTTAAATATACAAATAATAATATATTCATTAATATTAGTTCATATAGCATATATTCTGTAATATTAGTTTTAGGAGCCATCCCGACAATCCGGATCGAACCCATGTGCTCACACCCGGAAATTCCCGGATCTGCAGATACCGAAGCCCGGAGGGGGTAGCAATGTGAATATCTCTGCATGGTTGTGTTCTATTGGACCCTACAAATTGATAAAACAAGATCACAACCCACCCCTACATGTGTTATGGCCTCACCGGCGTCGGATTCCCTCTCCCGGGTTCCAGGACTGCTCACACCCCGGGGGAATCTTGCAAGGAGGTGGGCCCTACCATTGTCAAGGGTGTTCCTTGGTCCTAACATGACACAACCAAGCAACTAGTTCCACTTTTCTACCCACTTCCGGCTCACGCAGAGGGGGCTGGACGCCGGTTCCGTCTTTTTCTACACCGGGGCTAGGGTATCTCCGGAGAGGGGATCCGGAGCGTCGGGATCCCACCTAAACCAATGTTTTGCCATGCCATGTGTGTTAGAGTGTATCATGGGTTTTGGGTGCCAAAGATACCATCACTCTCTGTGTTATGGCCTCACCGGCGTCGGATTCCCTCTCCCGGGTTCCAGGACTGCTCACACCCCGAAACTCCCGGATCTGGCGTAACGGGGGGAATCTTGCAAGGAGGTGGGACCTACCATTGTCAAGGGTGTTCCTTGGGCCTAACATGACACAACCAAGCAACTAGTTCCACTTTGCTACCCACTTCCGGCTCACGCAGAGGGGGATGGACGCCGGTTCCATCTTTTTCTACACCGGGGCTAGGGTATCTCCGGAGAGGGGATCCGGAGCGTCGGGATCCCACATAAACCAATGTTTTTCCATGCCATGTGTTTTATAGTGTCTCATGGGTCTTGGGTGCCAAAGATACCATCACTCTCTGTGTTATGGCCTCACCGGCGTCGGATTCCCTCTCCCGGGTTCCAGGACTGCTCACACCCCGAAACTCCCGGATCTGGCGTAACGGGGGGAATCTTGCAAGGAGGTGGGACCTACCATTGTCAAGGGTGTTCCTTGGGCCTAACATGACACAACCAAGCAACTAGTTCCACTTTGCTACCCACTTCCGGCTCACGCAGAGGGGGCTGGACGCCGGTTCCATCTTTTTCTACACCGGGGCTAGGGTATCTCCGGAGAGGGGATCCGGAGCGTCGGGATCCCACCTAAACCAATGTTTTTCCATGCCATGTGTGTTAGAGTGTCCCATGGGTCTTGGGTGCCAAAGATACCATCACTCTCTGTGTTGGGGCCTCACCGACGTCGGATTCTCTCTCGCGGGTTCCAGGACTGCTCACACCCCGAAACTCCCGGATCTGACGTAACGGGGGGATCTTGCAAGGAGGTGGCCCCTACCATTGTCAAGGGTGTTCCTTGGGCCTAACATGACACAACCAAGCAACTAGTTCCACTTTGCTACCCACTTCCGGCTCACGCAGAGGGGGCTGGACGCCGGTTCCGTCTTTTTCTACACCGGGGCTAGGGTATCTCCGGAGAGGGGATCCGGAGCGTCGGGATCCCACCTAAACCAATGTTTTGCCATGCCATGTGTGTTAGAGTGTATCATGGGTGTTGGGTGCCAAAGATACCATCATTCTCTGTGTTGGGGCCTCACCGACGTCGGATTCTCTCTCGCGGGTTCCAGGACTGCTCACACCCCGAAACTCCCGGATCTGACGTAACGGGGGGAATATTGCAAGGAGGTGGGCCCTACCATTGTAAAGGGTGTCCCTTGGGCCTAACATGACACAACCAAGCAACTAGTTCCACTTTTCTACCCACTTCCGGCTCACGCAGAGGGGGCTGGACGCTGGTTCCGTCTTTTTCTACACCGGGGCTAGGGTATCTTCGAAGAGGGGATCCGGAGCGTCGGGATCCCACCTAAACCAATGTTTTGCCATGCCATGTGTGTTAGAGTGTATCATGGGTGTTGGGTGCCAAATATACCATCACTCTCTGTGTTGGGGCCTCACCGACGTCGGATTCTCTCTCGCGGGTTCCAGGACTGCTCACACCCCGAAACTCCCGGATCTGACGTAACGGGGGGAATCTTGGAAGGAGGTGGGCCCTACCATTGTCAAGGGTGTTCCTTGGGCCTAAAATGACACAACCAAGCAACTAGTTCCACTTTGCTACCCACTTCCGGCTCACGCAGAGGGGGCTAGACGCCGGTTCCGTCTTTTTCTACACCGGGGCTAGGGTATCTCCGGAGAGGGGATCCGGAGCGTCGGGATCCCACCTAAACCAATGTTTTGCCATGCCATGTGTGTTAGAGTGTCCCATGGGTCTTGGGTTCCAAAGATACCATCACTCTCTGTGTTGGGGCCTCACCGACGTCGGATTCTCTCTCGCGGGTTCCAGGACTGCTCACACCCCGAAACTCCCGGATCTGACGTAACGGGGGGGATCTTGCAAGGAGGTGGGCCCTACCATTGTCAAGGGTGTTCCTTGGGCCTAACATGACACAACCAAGCAACTAGTTCCACTTTGCTACCCACTTCCAGCTCACGCAGAGGGGGCTCGACGCCGGTTCCGTCTTTTTCTACACCGGGGCTAGGGTATCTCCGGAGAGGGGATTCGGAGCGTCGGGATCCCACCTAAACCAATGTTTTTCCATGCCACGTGTGTTAAAGTGTCCCATGGGTCTTGGGTGCCAAAGATACCATCACTCTCTGTGTTGGGGCCTCACCGACGTCGGATTCTCTCTCGCGGGTTCCAGGACTGCTCACACCCCGAAACTCCTGGATCTGACGTAACGGGGGGGATCTTGCAAGGAGGTGGGCCCTACCATTGTCAAGGGTGTTCCTTGGGCCTAACATGACACAACCAAGCAACTAGTTCCACTTTGCTACCCACTTCCGGCTCACGCAGAGGGGGCTGGACGCTGGTTCCGTCTTTTTCTACACCGGGGCTAGGGTATCTCCGAAGAGGGGATCCGGAGCGTCGGGATCCCACCTAAACCAATGTTTTGCCATGCCATGTGTGTTAGAGTGTATCATGGGTGTTGGGTGCCAAAGATACCATCACTCTCTGTGTTGGGGCCTCACCGACGTCGGATTCTCTCTCGCGGGTTCCAGGACTGCTCACACCCCGAAACTCCCGGATCTGACGTAACGGGGGGGATCTTGCAAGGAGGTGGGCCCTACCATTGTCAAGGGTGTTCCTTGGGCCTAACATGAAACAACCAAGCAACTAGTTCCACTTTGCTACCCACTTCCGGCTCACGCAGAGGGGGCTAGACGCCGGTTCCGTCTTTTTCTTCACCGGGGCTAGGGTATCTCCGGAGAGGGGATCTGGAGCGTCGGGATCCCACCTAAACCAATGTTTTGCCATGCCATGTGTGTTAGAGTGTCCCATGGGTCTTGGGTGCCAAAGATACCATCACTCTCTGTGTTGGGGCCTCACCGACGTCGGATTCTCTCTCGCGGGTTCCAGGACTGCTCACACCCCGAAAGTCCCGGATCTGACGTAACGGGGGGATCTTTGTAACACCTGGGGTGTTACCCTAAGATAGAAGTTGGTTGTTTTTCTTTTTGCTTGCATCACATGCATCATAAGCATTGCATCATGTTTTTTTTCCTAATTAACTCAAAAACTCAAACCAAATTAAACTTTCAAACATTGCTCAAAATTCCCAATTGAAAATTTGCCAACCTAAAACAACTCAATTGTTTTCAAATAGCTTGAAGTTGTTTTAATCAAATTGCTTGTTAATAAAATTTTCCCTCTTGTTGAAAACCCTAATGGTAACTTTCCAATTCAACTTAATTTTCAAATCATTTCAATCATAATGGGCATGATCCAATTGTGGTTTAACCATTAAGGTGTTGCAAACAGTTAAATTCAACAAATGTTTTCATAATTGTTGAGTCATTGAATAAAAATTGGTTAAAAATCAACTCCTTAGGAAATACAATGGAATTTCAAATATCAACTTAAAACTTCAATCAATATTTCAATAATTGGACTTAATAATCACAATTGCTTGGAATTGCTGTTTGACAATTAATAAAAATTATTAATAAAATTAAAACCCCAAACCTTTCTATTCACCTCTCCCTCTCTTTCATTCATTACAAAAAAAAAGTGGACAATTAAAACAACAAGGAGAGAGGCAGGCCAGCCCTCTCCCCTTTCTTTTTCCCACAGCCCAATTGTTTTCCCCCAGCCCACCCTTCTGGCCCAGTACCCCTTCGAGGGACCCTTCTTCCTCGTGCTGTCGTCACGACTGTACGAACCCCTCACCCACCGATCGATCATCGCCTCCCCTCTACGATTGTTGCCGTACCGATGCTCCTCTCCCCATAAAAACCCCCTCCTAGCTCGCCCTAGACCTCGCCCCATCCTCTACAGCGCCGCCATCTATCTCTCCACCCTCACCCTTTCTCTGTTGCTTCCCTGCACCTCCACACCGCCGTCAGAACCGCCACCGTCCCATCGCCACGTTCCTCCTCAGACCGAGCCAACCCCGGGAATGGAGCCACCGTGGCCTGGCCTTCCTCTTCGCCGAAGGCATCGAGACCGGAGGAGCAACGACAGCTTCGCACGCCACCTTCTCCGCCGCTTCTTGCACCCTCGACAGCAGCAGCACGTGCGCTCTGTATCTTTTCCTCCTCCCTCGTTTTTTCTCCTGTACTGGCACGCTACGCACACGCCCGATGCACGCACCACCGTCTCCCACTGCAAGCCCACGCACACGGCACGAGCCGAACATCAGCAGCTCGAGAATCGTCGGAGATCGCTCTTGTTCCCGTCAGTTTCAGCGACTGCTGTCGAATTCAGTTAACACTGGCGAGTACCTATTTCCTCCGTCAGAAACGTTTACAACCACAACGAGCAGATCAGCCCAGTGGCTTGGCACCACGGCGCGCGTGAGGCAGATCGCGTGTTCGATCCCCCACGGCCGCACGGCTTTTTCTTCCTTTTTAACCGCGCGCGGGGGGGTATGACCCACGGGTCAGTGACCCCCAAGGCCACGTCACTTACCACCAACGCCCCGTGGCGCCTGCGTGGCCCCCCTGGCCCGCCTGTCATCGACTGGGGGTGGCTGTGGATCTGCGCCAGATCCAGATCTGGTGGCAGATTCGCAGCAGGACCCCTGGCCTTTCAGTTTTTGCAACTAAGCCCCTGTCCCACTGTTTTTCCTCACATCACAGCCCCTACCTTTTACAATTTGAACCCTAAAAATCAAATGGCTAAAACTTTTAGATTATAAATCCAAATACTACAAACTTTATATGTATTCCACTCCAAATTCCCTGTACTTTCTAAATATGCAGTTTGTGCACTGTTTTGAACATTCCAAATCAATTCAAAATTCAAATTCAAATAACTCTTATGAATTTGATTAAATTCATAACAAATCCAATCTTATTTCAAATGGGACATATAAAATATGTTTTCCAACCAAAATTTCATGCTCTTTCCAAATATAACATTTGTTTTCTGTTTTGAATAATTTAAATTGCTGAAAACAACTGTTTCTTATTTAATGCAATTTAAATTGCCAAATTCATAACTAATTCATTTTAAATCCAATTTCAACAAATAAAATATGTTTTCCACTCAAAATGAAACCACCTTTATGTTTATCAACTTTGTTTTTGCAATTTGGGCAATTAAAAATTAAGGTTATTTAATAATCCTTAAATTGGTTAACTAAATGGCATAATTAACAACTTTTTAAATGATTGCCCCAAATTAAATACTCAAAACATGAAATCCATCGAAAATCAAATGCCACACTTGAATATGAACTTTGTTTTCTGGTTTGCAACCTTTAATTTGAATATTTGCTTCACCTCTTAATTAATGCATTTAAATTGGTAATATGCTTAACTAAATCATTTAAAATTGTTTCTCAACCAATAAAGTATGTTTTCCAATCAGTTCCATGTCATTAACATGTTCATGCCATTCATATCTCTGTTTGCATCTTATCTTGTGCATTTTAGGTTTGTTATGCATGTTCATCTATATGACAACATATGGAATGTGTGGGCTAATTAATTCCAACTGTTGCCCCATTCCATTTAAATTGCCTAACTCATCTACTTTATTGTTTGCCATGCTAAACAACATTTAAATTGTTGGTTAGATAAACAACTTGAACCAATTCCTATTTCCCCGGACTCCGGTTCCGATTAAATTGCTTAAGTTGTTTCCCCTGTTGCATCTTGCCATGCCATGCATATAAAATAGGATCATGCTGGATCTTTTGCCGTAGTAGTAATTGTTGCATCCGGTGTTTGTTCGAGGTTCGTTGCTTCTTCGCGGATAGGATGTTGAGATGATGTGAGCAACGACAGGTTCCGTGGATGTACCTCTACTTGCTGGATCTCAGGCAAGTATACTCACTTGCTGCCAAATGGCTGCCTTTCATCACTTGTTACCGATTCTTTCTGTTGTTCTTATGCTAGCCTTATGATTCGATGCTTGTGTCTCGATCCTATTATATGTTTACCCTGCAGCCATGATATAGCCTTCCTTCCACTTCCTATTAACTGTTGCTTGTTTACCTTGTTGGCCCTCGTTTCGTAGTTGCATGCTTAGATTTGTTTGTGATCGAGTCTTGTTATCCTTTGTCGTATCACCTGTTTAGTTTGATAGTTGGGTTTCAATTCAATCAACAACATGTTAATGTTTTGGGTAATAATAATTTGATGATAAGGCACCGGCAGGAGGCCCGGGTTAGGGTTTTGAAGCCTGCTAGTGTCGAACCTAATTAGGAAAAGAGTCTTGTCTACTGATCCATGATGAGCGTGCTCACCGCATCCGGGAGGTGGTATGGAACCACCCTCGACTTAGCCCTAATCTGCAGCTTGTCCGAAGAGCCACACTTAGTTCGGGTGTTCCATTTGCTCCTTTGCATAATGGGTTGATCCCCCATGGTTACTGATGATGATGCATATAGGGCGAGGCCTGTATTGCCGGGGTGTTGCGTCCTGCGGGAGTTTTGCACACTTGCGCTGAGTATTCGGCTGCGTGGCTGGGACCTTATAGCTCCGTGGCTCCTAGGATGGGTTGTAGAGATGGTTTGGTCGTGTCGAGCCAACCTGAGTTTTAGTTGGTGGCTTGAGTGTGTACGGGTACTGGAGCACCCCCTGCAGGGATAAATCTTCTCGAGAAGCCGTGTTTTCCGCGGTTATGGATTACTTGGTGAAAGTACTGGCTAACAAGTACTCAGACAACTTACACCTAATTAATGATAATTTGACTAGTAATAGGAATATTGTCACAATAACCTGAACTTCACCTTAATCAACAGTGTGAGTTTCCTTGGGTTGCTTCCTTAGTAGGGGGTGACATTGGATGGGTATTGTTTGGTGAGTAGTTGTAGTTGGTTACGATACGCTATCTTATCTTTTTTCTGTTAGCCGGAAGTTGTAGTGTGTTTCTGTAGTTGGTTAGTGCAGCCCGCTGCCGCTTATTTGCAATAATCCCTTCCTTTCCGTTGATCCCAAAGTATTTGTTCTTGTGATGACTGGCTACGCCGGTATCTTGTGAGTATGGTTTATCCACTTGCCAGTACTTAACCGTACTGACCCACGAATCTTTTTCGTGGCTGCATATTCAATATTGCAGTCAACAGGTTTGAAGTCTGACGACGTTAGCTTGGGAATCCCTCCGGCTTGGCCTGGGCAGGGATTGGACGCTCTCGGTTATCTTCAGGACTCTTAGTCCAATTTGTATCTTGTCCGTAGTCAGACGCTATGTTGTTTATTCCGCTGTTATTTGGATCTTTGTATTGTATCAGTTGTATCCTTGACTCGTTTGAGTCTTCTTGTATATATCTTTTCTGTTGTGGTTGCGGAATATTCGTGGACTGTTGTAATGTTATCAGACGTGGCAACCTGGAATCGGTTATTATGTGGATTTTGGCGGGAATGCTGAAATCTGCATAGTGCCCGATCTCGGGGCGTCACAATCTTGCAAGGAGGTGGGCCCTACCATTTTCAAGGGTGTTCCTTGGGACTAACACGACACAACCAAGCAACTAGTTCCACTTTGCTACCCACTTCCGGCTCACGCAGAGGGGGCTGGACGCCGGTTCCGTCTTTTTCTACACCGGGGCTAGGGTATCTCCGGAGAGGGGATCCGGAGCGTCGGGATCCCACCTAAACCAATGTTTTGCCATTACATGTGTGTTAGAGTTTATCATGGGTGTTGGGTGCCAAAGATACCATCACTCTCTGTGTTATGGCCTCACCGGCGTCGGATTCCCTCTCCCGGGTTCCAGGACTGCTCACACCCCGAAACTCCCGGATCTGGCGTAACGGGGGGAATCTTGCAAGGAGGTGGGCCCTACCATTGTCAAGGGTGTTCCTTGGGCCTAACATGACACAACCAAGCAACTAGTTCCACTTTGCTACCCACTTCCGTCTCACGCAGAGGGGGCTCGACGCACGTTCCGTCTTTTTCTACACCGGGGCTAGGGTATCTCCGGAGAGGGGATCCGGAGCGTCGGGATCCCACCTAAACCAATGTTTTGCCATGCCATGTGTGTTAGAGTGTCCCATGGGTCTTGGGTGCCAAAGATACCATCACTCTCTGTGTTGGGGCCTCACCGACGTCGGATTCTCTCTCGCGGGTTCCAGGACAGCTCACACCCCGAAACTCCCGGATCTGACGTAACGGGGGGATCTTGCAAGGAGGTGGGCCCTACCATTGTCAAGGGTGTTCCTTGGGACTAACATGACACAACCAAGCAACTAGTTCCACTTTTCTACCCACTTCCGGCTCACGCAGAGGGGGCTAGACGCCAGTTCCGTCTTTTTCTACGCCGAGGCTAGGGTATCTCCGGAGAGGGGATCCAGAGCGTCGGGATCCCACCTAAACCAATGTTTTGCCATTCCATGTGTGTGAGAGTGTATCATCGGTGTTGGGTGCCAAAGATACCATCACTCTCTGTGTTGGGGCCTCACCGATGTCGGATTCTCTCTCACGGGTTCCAGGACTGCTCACATCCCGAAACTCCCGGATCTGACGTAACGGGGGGATCTTGCTAGGAGGTGGGCCCTACCATTGTCAAGGGTGTTCCTTGGGCCTAACATTACACAACCAAGCAACTAGTTCCACTTTGCTACCCACTTCCGGCTCACGCAGAGGGGGCTAGACGCCGGTTCCGTCTTTTTCTACACCGGGGCTAGGGTATCTCCGGAGAGGGGATCCAGAGCGTCGGGATCCCACCTAAACCAATGTTTTGCCATGCCATGTGTGTTAGAGTGTATCATGGGTGTTGGGTGCCAAAGATACCATCACTCTCTGTGTTGGGGCCTCACCGACGTCGGATTCTCTCTCGCGGGTTCCAGGACTGCTCACACCCCGAAACTCCCGGATCTGACGTAACGGGGGGGGGGATCTTGCAAGGAGGTGGGCCCTACTATTGTCAAGGGTGTTCCTTGGGCCTAACATGACACAACCAAGCAACTAGTTCCACTTTGCTACCCACTTCCGGCTCACGCAGAGGGGGCTAGACGCCAGTTCCGTCTTTTTCTACACCGGGGCTAGGGTATCTCCGGAGAGGGGATCCGGAGCGTCGGGATCCCACCTAAACCAATGTTTTGCCATGCCATGTGTGTTAGAGTGTATCATGGGTCTTGGGTGCCAA
The DNA here is from genome assembly GCA_028641055.1 of Alopecurus myosuroides. NCBI lineage: Eukaryota > Viridiplantae > Streptophyta > Magnoliopsida > Poales > Poaceae > Alopecurus > Alopecurus myosuroides. Next base: position 198,123,811 of record CM054063.1, on the reverse strand, counting down.
AGATACCATCACTCTCTGTGTTGGGGCCTCGCCGACGTCGGATTCTCTCTCGCGGGTTCCAGGACTGTTCACACCCCGAAACTCCTGGATCTGACGTAACGGGGGGGGGGGGGATCTTGCAAGGAGGTGGGCCCTACCATTGTCAAGGGTGTTCCTTGGGCCTAAAATTACACAACCAAGCAACTAGTTCCACTTTTCTACCCACTTCCGGCTCACGCAGAGGGGGCTAGACGCCGGTTCCGTCTTTTTCTACACCGGGGCTAGGGTATCTCCGGAGAGGGGATCCGGAGCGTCGGGATCCCACCTAAACCAATGTTTTACCATGCCATGTGTGTTAGAGTGTCCCATGGGTCTTGGGTGCCAAAGATACCATCACTCTCTGTGTTGGGGCCTCACCGACGTCGGATTCTCTCTCGCGGGTTCCAGGACTGCTCACACCCCGAAACTCCCGGATCTGACGTAACGGGGGGGATCTTGCAAGGAGGTGGGCCCTACCATTGTCAAGGGTGTTCCTTGGGACTAACACGACACAACCAAGCAACTAGTTCCACTTTGCTACCCACTTCCGGCTCACGCAGAGGGGGCTGGACGCCGGTTCCGTCTTTTTCTACACCGGGGCTAGGGTATCTCTGGAGAGGGGATCCGGAGCGTCGGGATCCCACCTAAACCAATTTTTTGCCATGCCATGTGTGTTAGAGTGTATCATGGGTGTTGGGTGCCAAAGATACCATCACTCTCTGTGTTATGGCCTCACCGACGTCGGATTCCCTCTCCCGGGTTCCAGGACTGCTCACACCCCGAAACTCCCGGATCTGGCGTAACGGAGGGAATCTTGCAAGGAGGTGGGCCCTAACATTGTCAACGGTGTTCCTTGGGCCTAACATGACACAACCAAGCAACTAGTTCCACTTTGCTACCCACTTCCGGCTCACGCAGAGGGGGCTCGACGCCGGTTCCGTCTTTTTCTACACCGGGGCTAGGGTATCTCCGGAGAGGGGATCCGGAGCGTCGGGATCCCACCTAAACCAATGTTTGCCATGCCATGTGTGTTAGAGTGTCCCATGGGTCTTGGCTGCCAAAGATACCATCACTCTCTGTGTTGGGGCCTCACCGACGTCGGATTCTCTCTCGCGGGTTCCAAGACTGCTCACACCCCGAAACTCCCGGATCTGACGTAACGGGGGGATCTTGCAAGGAGGTGGGCCCTACCATTGTCAAGGGTGTTCCTTGGGCCTAACATGACACAACCAAGCAACTAGTTCCACTTTGCTACCCACTTCCGGCTCACGCAGAGGGGGCTAGACGCCAGTTCCGTCTTTTTCTACACCGGGGCTAGGGTATCTGTAACACCTGGGGTGTTACCCTAATAGGAAGTGTTTGTTTTCTTTTTGCTTGCATCACATGCATCACATGAGCATTGCATTCTGTTTTTTTCAAAACAACTCAAAATTCAAACACAATGAAAACTTTCCCACATGTTCAAACTTCCCAATTTCAAAATTTCAAACTAAACCACTCAATTGTTTTTCAATAGTTGAAGTTGAATTTATTTCAAATTGCCTGCTAAATAAAATTTTCCCTGTTATTAAAAACCCTAATGGCAAATTCAAAAATTCAAAGAAAATCAATCTTATTTATCATATTTCAATATGGGTTTAAATATTAAAATTTGGCAAACAAATTAAATTCAATAATGTTTGTATGATTGCTTGAACTTGTTAAATAAAACTTTGCTTATTTCCAAAATTCCCAAAATCAAACCTCTATTTGGAATTCAAATAACAAATTAGAAATCAAATTAATACCCTAAATTTTGAAGTTAATGTTAACATTACTTTTAATTGATGTTTTGCAAATTAACAAAATTTATTTATAAACTAAAAAGAAAACCCTAATCTTTTTTCCATCTCTCTCTCCCTTTCATTCCTTTACAAAAAAAAAGAAAAAAAAAAGAAAAGGAGAGGTAAAGGAAAAGCACAAAAAAAATGGAGAAAAGGCAGCCCACCCCATCCTTTCTTTTCTCCCCAGCCCACCTATTCTTTCCTGGCCCAGTACCCCCCTCCTATTCTGTCGTCTTCCTCCCTCCCAACGTCAGCACAGTACGATCGCACCACCACCGATCGATCATCTCTTCCCCTCCTGGATGCCATGCCGTACCATGGCTCCCCTCTCCATAAGTATCCACCACCTCCCCCCTCAGCCCTAGCCCTCTCCTCTAACCCTAGCGCCGTCGTCTCACCTCTCTTCCCCCCCGATTTCTTTCTTCTGTATCTGAAACTCTGCACCTCCACCTCGCCGTCAGAGAACCACCACTGCCTCCCGTCGCCCCCACCGCCATGGGCACCTCGAGGAGCTCCTCTCCCCGGGAATGGACCCGCGGCGTCTTCCTGGACTGCCCCGTCCCATCGCCGTCTGCTGGGAACCGCCGGGGAGCCCACGCCGTCGCCGGATTTTCCTCCTCGCCGCTGTCCGTCGTCAGTCTGCATCGACAACCACCTAGGTGATCGCCTCCTTCTCCTCTTCCCCTTCCGCGCCCTGTTGTCCGTCTCCACACCCCCTAGGCCCGCACGCACACCCCGGCGAGCACAACACCACCCCGCAACGCTAGCACGAGCTCACCGTCGATCACCGCCTGCCCACTGTCGAACTCTGTCAGTCGCGGATGAGTTTGATCGTCAGAAAAATTCAGTTACACGCTGAACTGAAGTATAACCTCACTGCAGCGCGGTACCTGTCAACGATCTGAAGCTCACCGCAGTGGCAGTGCGCGGTTTGCGCTAACGTTGGTCGTGGGTTCGATCCCCGCAGCGCCCACCCCCTTTTTGGGAATTTTTCCTCCCCCGCGCAGAGGCCCACCCGTAAGCCACTGTGGCTGCCACGCATGCGCGCGCGCCACGCTGCCCGCAGGCCCACGGGGCAGTGGCTGGGGGTAGTCTACCACGCGGTAACAAAAGTTCCTACAGTTTCTGTTTTGCAACCAGCACTTAAAAAATTACAGAATGGTCCCTAGATTTACATTGCTTATAACTTTTATTTTATAACTCTAAAACATGAAAATAAAATATGTGTGCTGATCTAAATAAAATTGTCTACCTATTGGTACCATTTGTTTACTGTTTTGAAATTCCAAAATGCAATTTAAATTTGAATTCAAATAATTAAATTGCAAATTGCTAAAATCAATAACTAATTCATACTAATTCCAAATAAGGCAAATAAAATATGTTTTCCATACCATTTTGAATAACCTTTTCAAATATAAATTTTGTTTCATGGTTGGAATAATTTAAATTGCCTAAATAATTAAATCCTTGTTTAATTCATTTAAATTTGATAAAATCATAACTTGCCCAATATAAAATATTTTTGAACATGCAAAATATGTTTTCAAACCACCAAAGTATAAACTTTTCAAATGTGAATTTGAATTTATGTTTTGACCAAATAAAATTCAAATAATATTCAAACTTGTTTTAAATTCATTTAAAACTTGTTTAATTTTGTTTAAGTCATAATAAATTCATCCTAATGCCTTTTTCAATATTTGAAACATGTAATCCACCTAAAATTTGGTGTTCTAATCAAATATGAACTTTGTTAGCTGTTTTGCACAATTTAACTTGCTGAAAACAACAATTGTTTGTGTGACACCCTTAAGGAACCAAAAATTTCTAACTTAATAAATAAATTTCTAAACTTGGTAAACCATATTTCCAATTGATTCTATTGTTGTTATTTTGTTGTTTTTCTCATCCATGCATCATACTAAACCACTTTCACCTGATGATTAGTTCGAAAACAATTGTTTCAACCATAATTCATGGGCTTTTCATATGCAAACTCAAATTGCATATGGGTCCATTTAAATCTGTTTATCATGTCAACTAGTTTATTTCTATGCATCAATTAAATTGTCATGCATCCATATCTTGATCATGCTGGATCTTTTGCTGTAGTAGTAATTGTTGCATCCGGTGTTTGTTCGAGGTTCATTGCTTCTTCCCGGATAGGACGTTGAGATGATGTGAGCAACGACAAGTTCTGCTACCTTGCGGGATCTCAGGCAAGTATACTCACTTGCTGCCAAATGGCTGCCTTTCATCACTTGTTACCGATTCTTTCCGTTGTCTATTTCTGCTAGCCTTAGTAGTAGATGTTTCTGTTACGAACCTATCACATGTATCCTTTAACCCTGATATTGCCTCACCTCCATACCTATAACCATTGCTTGCTGCCCGTGTCTTACTAGCATGCTTAGGGTTGTTTTGCTCGAGTCTGTTACCCGTTACTTTCTGTTACTATTTCTATTACGTTCTGGGGGCTCGATGTTTAATCAATCAATCATGCTAATGTTATTGTTAAATAATAATTTGATGATAAGGCACCGGCAGGAGGCCCAGGGTGGTTTTGAGGCCTGCTAGTGTCGACCCTAATAGGAAAAGGGTCTTGTCTACTGATCCATGATGAGCGCACTAACCGCATGTGGGAAGCGAGTATGGGCACCCCCCTCAATTTGATTCGATTCGCATCTCGTCCAAATCGCCTCATTTAGTTCGTGTTTTCCATTTGCCGCATGCATGTTCTTGCGAGCCCAGGCCAGGGTGGAACTTTCGTAGTCGGCATATAGGGGGACACGTTCTTAGAGTGCTATGAGGGTCCATTTTCTTCTGGGCTCGATTAGCCGTGCGCCCAAGGTTCTTTGGGCTTGATGCGAAGAAGAGTTGAGTTGTGTTGAGTACCTCGCTTGGTGGGTTGATCCCCCGTCTGGCGGGTTATTCTTACGTGTACGGCCAAATTGGTGCAACCCTGCAGGGATAATCTTCTCGAGAAGCCGTGTTTTCCGCGGTTATGGATTACTTGGTGAAAGTACTGGCTAACAAGTACTCAGGACAACTTAAACCTAATGATTAACAATCTTACACCCAATGATTAGCAACTTGACTAGTAATAGGCTTATTGACACAATAATCTGAACCATCATTAATCCAACTGTGTGAGTTATCCTCGGATTGCTTCTTCGGATAAGGGGCGAGATCCAGGATGGGTTTGTTTGAAGTTATCTTTCAGTTGGTTACAATACTCGATCTTATCTTCTTTCTGTTAGCCGGAAGTTGTAGTATCTCTCTGTAGTTGGTTAGTGCAGCCCGCTGTCGCTTATTTGCAATAACCCCTTCCTTTCAGTTGATCCCAAAGTATTTGTATCTTGTGATGACTGATTACGCCGGTATCTTGTGAGTATGGTTTATCCACTTGCCAGTACTTAACCGTACTGACCCACGAATCTTCTTCGTGGCTGCATATTAATTATTGCAGTCAACAGGTTTGAAGTCTGACGATGTTAGCTTGGGAATCCCTCCGGCTTGGCCTGGGCAGGGATTGGACGCTCTCGGTTATCTTCAGGACTCTTAGTCCAATTTGTATCTTGTCCGTAGACGGACGATATGTTGTTTCTTCCGCTGTTATTTGGATCTTTGTAATGTATCAGTTGTATCCTTGACCCGTTTGAGTCATCTTGTATCTATATGTTTCTGTTGTAATTGTGGAATATTCGTGAACTGTTGTAATGTTATCATAAGTGGCAACCTGGAATCGGTTATTATGCGGATTTGGCGGGAATGATGAAATCTGCATAGTGCCCGATCTCGGGGCGTCACAGTATCTCCGGAGAGGGGATCCGGAGCGTCGGGATCCCACCTAAACCAATGTTTTGCCATGACATGTGTGTTAGAGTGTATAATGGGTGTTGGGTGCCAAAGATACCATCACTCTCTGTGTTGGGGCCTCGCCGACGTCGGATTCTCTCTCGCGGGTTCCAGGACTGCTCACACCCCGAAACTCCGGATCTGACGTAACGGGGGGGATCTTGCAAGGAGGTGGGCCCTACCATTGTCAAGGGTGCTCCTTGGGCCTAACATGACACAACCAAGCAACTAGTTCCACTTTGCTACCCACTTCCGGCTCACGCAAAGGGGGCTAGACGCCAGTTCCGTCTTTTTCTACACCGAGGCTAGGGTATCTCCGGAGAGGGGATCCGGAGCGTCGGGATCCCACCTAAACCAATTTTTTGCCATGCCATGTGTGTTAGAGTGTATCATGGGTCTTTGGTGCCTAAGACACCATCCCTCTCTGTGTTGGGGCCTCGCCGACGTCGGATTCTCTCTCGCGGGTTCCAGGACTGCTCACACCCCGAAACTCCCGGATCTGACGTAACAGGGGGGATCTTGCAAGGAGGTGGGCCCTACCATTGTCAAGGGTGTTCCTTGGGCCTAACATGACACAACCAAGCAACTAGTTCCACTTTGCTACCCACTTCCGGCTCACGCAGAGGGGGCTGGACGCCGGTTCCGTCTTTTTCTACACCGGGGCTAGGGTATCTCCGGAGAGGGGATCCGGAGCGTCGGGATCCCACCTAAAGCAATGTTTTGCCATGCCATGTGTGTTCGAGTTTATCATGGGTGTTGGGTGCCAAAGATACCATCACTCTCTGTGTTATGGCCTCACCGGCGTCGGATTCCCTCTCCCGGGTTCCAGGACTGCTCACACCCCGAAACTCCTGGATCTGGCGTAATGGGGGGAATCTTGCAAGGAGGTGGGCCCTACCATTGTCAAGGGTGTTCCTTGGGACTAACATGACACAACCAATAAACTAGTTCCACTTTGCTACCCACTTCCGTCTCACGCAGAGGGGGCTCGACGCCGGTTCCGTCTTTTTCTACACCGGGGCTAGGGTATCTCCGGAGAGGGGATCCGGAGCGTCGGGATCCCACCTAAACCAATGTTTTACCATGCCATGTGTTTTAGAGTGTCCCATAGGTCTTGGGTGCCAAAGATACCATCACTCTCTGTGTTGGGGCCTCACCGACGTCGGATTCTCTCTCGCGGGTTCCAGGACTGCTCACACCCCGAAACTCCCGGATCTGACGTAACGGGGGGGGGGATCTTGCAAGGAGGTGGGAGCTACCATTGTCAAGGGTGTTCCTTGGGCCTAACATGACACAACCAAGCAACTAGTTCCACTTTGCTACCCACTTCCGGCTCACGCAGAGGGGGCTAGACGCCAGTTCCGTCTTTTTCTACGCCGGGGCTAGGGTATCTCCGGAGAGGGGATCCGGAGCGTCGGGATCCCACCTAAACCAATGTTTTGCCATGCCATGTGTGTTAGAGTGTATCATGCGTGTTGGGTGCCAAAGATACCATCACTCTCTGTGTTGGGGCCTCACCGACGTCGGATTCTCTCTCGCAGGTTCCAGGACTGCTCACACCCCGAAACTCCCGGATCTGACGTAACGGGGGGATCTTGCAAGGAGTTGGGCCCTACCATTGTCAAGGGTGTTCCTTGGGCCTAACATGACACAACCAAGCAACTAGTTCCACTTTGCTACCCACTTCCGGCTCACGCAGAGGGGGCTAGACGCCGGTTCCGTCTTTTTCTACACAGGGGCTAGGGTATCTCCGGAGAGGCGATCCGGAGCGTCGGGATCCCACCTAAACCAATGTTTTGACATGCCATGTGTGTTAGAGTGTATCATGGGTCTTGGGTGCCAAAGATACCATCACTCTCTGTGTTGGGGCCTCACCGACGTCGGATTCTCTCTCGCGGGTTCCAGGACTACTCACACCGTGAAACTCCCGGATCTGACGTAACGGGGGGGGATCTTGCAAGGAGGTGGGCCCTACTATTGTCAAGGGTGTTCCTTGTGCCTAACATGACACAACCAAGCAACTAGTTCCACTTTGCTACCCACTTCCGGCTCACGCAGAGGGGGCTAGACGCCAGTTCCGTCTTTTTCTACACCGGGGCTAGGGTATCTCCGGAGAGGGGATCCGGAGCGTCGGGATCCCACCTAAACCAATGTTTTGCCATGCCATGTGTGTTAGAGTGTATCATGGGTCTTGGGTGCCAAAGATACCATCACTCTCTGTGTTGGGGCCTCGCCGACGTCGGATTCTCTCTCGCGGGTTCCAGGACTGCTCACACCCCGAAACTCCCGGATCTGACGTAACGGGGGGATCTTGCAAGGAGGTGGGCCCTACCATTGTCAAGGGTGTTCCTTGGGACTAACATGACACAACCAAGCAAGTAGTTCCATTTTGCTATCCACTTCCGGCTCACGCAGAGGGGGCTGGACGTCGGTTCCGTCTTTTTCTACACCGGGGCTAGGGTATCTCCGGAGAGGGGATCCGGAGCGTCGGGATCCCACCTAAGCCAATGTTTTACCATTCCATGTGTGTTAGAGTGTCCCATGGGTCTTGGGTGCCAAAGATACCATCACTCTCTGTGTTGGGGCCTCACCGACGTCGGATTCTCTCTCGCGGGTTCCAGGACTGCTCACACCCCGAAACTCCCACATCTGACGTAACGGGAGGGATCTTGCAAGGAGGTGGGCCCTACCATTGTCAAGGGTGTTCCTTGGGACTAACATGACACAACCAAGCAACTAGTTCCACTTTGCTATCCACTTCCGGCTCACGCAGAGGGGGCTAGACGTCGGTTCCGTCTTTTTCTACACCGGGGCTAGGGTATCTCCGGAGAGGGGATCCGGAGCGTCGGGATCCCACCTAAGCCAATGTTTTACCATTCCATGTGTGTTAGAGTGTCCCATGGGTCTTGGGTGCCAAAGATACCATCACTATCTGTGTTGGGGCCTCACCGACGTCGGATTCTCTCTCGCGGGTTCCAGGACTGCTCACACCCCGAAACTCCCACATCTGACGTAACGGGAGGGATCTTGCAAGGAGGTGGGCCCTACCATTGTCAAGGGTGTTCCTTGGTACTAACACGACACAACCAAGCAACTAGTTCCACTTTGCTACCCACTTCCGGCTCACGCAGAGGGGGCTGGACGCCGGTTCCGTCTTTTTCTACACCGGGGCTAGGGTATCTCCGGAGAGGGGATCCGGAGCGTCGGGATCCCACCTAAACCAATGTTTTGCCATGCCATGTGTGTTAGAGTGTATCATGGGTGTTGGGTGCCAAATATACCATCACTCTCTGTGTTATGGCCTCACCAGCGTCGGATTCCCTCTCCCGGGTTCCAGGACTGCTCACACCCCGAAACTCCCGGATCTGGCGTAACAGGGGGAATCTTGCAAGGAGGTGGGCCCTAACATTGTCTATGGTGTTCCTTGGTCCTAACATGACACAACCAAGCAACTAGTTCCACTTTTCTACCCACTTCCGGCTCACGCAGAGGGGGCTCGACGCCGGTTCCGTCTTTTTCTACACCGGGGCTAGGGTATCTCCGGAGAGGGGATCCGGAGCGTCGGGATCCCACCTAAACCAATGTTTGCCATGCCATGTGTGTTAGAGTGTCCCATGGGTCTTGGGTGCCAAAGATACCATCACTCTCTGTGTTGGGGCCTCACCGACGTCGGATTCTCTCTCGCGGGTTCCAGGACTGCTCACACCCCGAAACTCCCGGATCTGACGTAACGGGGGGATCTTGCAAGGAGGTGGGCCCTACCATTGTCAAGGGTGTTCCTTGGGACTAACATGACACAACCAAGCAACTAGTTCCACTTTGCTACCCACTTCCGGCTCACGCAGAGGGGGCTAGACGTCAGTTCCGTCTTTTTCTACACCGGGGCTAGGGTATCTCCGGAGAGGGGATCCGGAGCGTCGGGATCCCACCTAAACCAATGTTTTTCCATGCCATGTGTGTTAGAGTGTATCATGGGTCTTGGGTGCCAAAGATACCATCACTCTCTGTGTTGGGTCCTCGCCGACGTCGGATTCTCTCTCGCGGGTTCCAGGACTGCTCACACCCCGAAACTCCCGGATCTGACGTAACGGGGGGGATCCTGCAAGGAGGTGGGCCCTACCATTGTCAAGGGTGTTCCTTGGGCCTAACATGACACAACCAAGCAACTAGTTCCACTTTGCTACCCACTTCCGGCTCACGCAGAGGGGGCTAGACGCCAGTTCCGTCTTTTTCTACACCGGGGCTAGGGTATCTCCGGAGAGGGGATCCGGAGCGTCGGGATCCCACCTAAACCAATTTTTTTCCATGCCATGTCTATAAGAGTGTATCATGGGTCTTGGGTGCCAAAGATACCATCGCTCTCTGTGTTGGGGCCTCGCCGACGTCGGATTCTCTCTCGCGGGTTCCAGGACTGCTCACACCCTGAAACTCCCGGATCTGACGTAACGGGGGGGGGGGGGGATCTTGCAAGGAGGTGGGCCCTACCATTGTCAAGGGTGTTCCTTGGTCCTAACATGACACAACCAAGCAACTAGTTCCACTTTGCTACCCACTTCCGGCTCACGCAGAGGGGGCTGGACGCCGGTTCCGTCTTTTTCTACACCGGGGCTAGGGTATCTCCGGAGAGGGGATCCGGAGCGTCGGGATCCCACCTAAGCCAATGTTTTACCATTCCATGTGTGTTAGAGTGTCCCATGGGTCTTGGGTGCCAAAGATACCATCACTCTCTGTGTTGGGGCCTCACCGACGTCGGATTCTCTCTCGCGGGTTCCAGGACTGCTCACACCCCGAAACTCCCGGATCTGACGTAACAGGGGGGATCTTGCAAGGAGGTGGGCCCTACCATTGTCAAGGGTGTTCCTTGGGCCTAACATGACACAACCAAGCAACTAGTTCCACTTTGCTACCCACTTCCGGCTCACGCAGAGGGGGCTGGACGCCGGTTCCGTCTTTTTCTACACCGGGGCTAGGGTATCTCCGGAGAGGGGATCCGGAGCGTCGGGATCCCACCTAAAGCAATGTTTTGCCATGCCATGTGTGTTCGAGTTTATCATGGGTGTTGGGTGCCAAAGATACCATCACTCTCTGTGTTATGGCCTCACCGGCGTCGGATTCCCTCTCCCGGGTTCCAGGACTGCTCACACCCCGAAACTCCTGGATCTGGCGTAATGGGGGGAATCTTGCAAGGAGGTGGGCCCTACCATTGTCAAGGGTGTTCCTTGGGACTAACATGACACAACCAAGAAACTAGTTCCACTTTGCTACCCACTTCCGTCTCACGCAGAGGGGGCTCGACGCCGGTTCCGTCTTTTTCTACACCGGGGCTAGGGTATCTCCGGAGAGGGGATCCGGAGCGTCGGGATCCCACCTAAACCAATGTTTTACCATGCCATGTGTTTTAGAGTGTCCCATAGGTCTTGGGTGCCAATGATACCATCACTCTCTGTGTTGGGGCCTCACCGACGTCGGATTCTCTCTCGCGGGTTCCAGGACTGCTCACACCCCGAAACTCCCGGATCTGACGTAACGGGGGGGGGGGATCTTGCAAGGAGGTGGGAGCTACCATTGTCAAGGGTGTTCCTTGGGCCTAACATGACACAACCAAGCAACTAGTTCCACTTTGCTACCCACTTCCGGCTCACGCAGAGGGGGCTAGACGCCAGTTCCGTCTTTTTCTACGCCGGGGCTAGGGTATCTCCGGAGAGGGGATCCGGAGCGTCGGGATCCCACCTAAACCAATGTTTTGCCATGCCATGTGTGTTAGAGTGTATCATGCGTGTTGGGTGCCAAAGATACCATCACTCTCTGTGTTGGGGCCTCACCGACGTCGGATTCTCTCTCGCAGGTTCCAGGACTGCTCACACCCCGAAACTCCCGGATCTGACGTAACGGGGGGATCTTGCAAGGAGTTGGGCCCTACCATTGTCAAGGGTGTTCCTTGGGCCTAACATGACACAACCAAGCAACTAGTTCCACTTTGCTACCCACTTCCGGCTCACGCAGAGGGGGCTAGACGCCGGTTCCGTCTTTTTCTACACAGGGGCTAGGGTATCTCCGGAGAGGGGATCCGGAGCGTCGGGATCCCACCTAAACCAATGTTTTGACATGCCATGTGTGTTAGAGTGTATCATGGGTCTTGGGTGCCAAAGATACCATCACTCTCTGTGTTGGGGCCTCACCGACGTCGGATTCTCTCTCGCGGGTTCCAGGACTACTCACACCGCGAAACTCCCGGATCTGACGTAACGGGGGGGGGGGATCTTGCAAGGAGGTGGGCCCTACTATTGTCAAGGGTGTTCCTTGTGCCTAACATGACACAACCAAGCAACTAGTTCCACTTTGCTACCCACTTCCGGCTCACGCAGAGGGGGCTAGACGCCAGTTCCGTCTTTTTCTACACCGGGGCTAGGGTATCTCCGGAGAGGGGATCCGGAGCGTCGGGATCCCACCTAAACCAATGTTTTGCCATGCCATGTGTGTTAGAGTGTATCATGGGTCTTGGGTGCCAAAGATACCATCACTCTCTGTGTTGGGGCCTCGCCGACGTCGGATTCTCTCTCGCGGGTTCCAGGACTGCTCACACCCCGAAACTCCCGGATCTGACGTAACGGGGGGATATTGCAAGGAGGTGGGCCCTACCATTGTCAAGGGTGTTCCTTGGGACTAACATTACACAACCAAGCAAGTAGTTCCACTTTGCTATCCACTTCCGGCTCACGCAGAGGGGGCTAGACGTCGGTTCCGTCTTTTTCTACACCGGGGCTAGGATATCTCCGGAGAGGGGATCCGGAGCGTCGGGATCCCACCTAAGCCAATGTTTTACCATTCCATGTGTGTTAGAGTGTCCCATGGGTCTTGGGTGCCAAAGATACCATCACTCTCTGTGTTGGGGCCTCACCGACGTCGGATTCTCTCTCGCGGGTTCCAGGACTGCTCACACCCCGAAACTCCCACATCTGACGTAACGGGAGGGATCTTGCAAGGAGGTGGGCCCTACCATTGTCAAGGGTGTTCCTTGGGACTAACACGACACAACCAAGCAACTAGTTCCACTTTGCTACCCACTTCCGGCTCACGCAGAGGGGGCTGGACGCCGGTTCCGTCTTTTTCTACACCGGGGCTAGGGTATCTCCGGAGAGGGGATCCGGAGCGTCGGGATCCCACCTAAACCAATGTTTTGCCATGCCATGTGTGTTAGAGTGTATCATGGGTGTTGGGTGCCAAATATACCATCACTCTCTGTGTTATGGCCTCACCGGCGTCGGATTCCCTCTCCCGGGTTCCAGGACTGCTCACACCCCGAAACTCCCGGATCTGGCGTAATAGGGGGAATCTTGCAAGGAGGTGGGCCCTAACATTGTCTATGGTGTTCCTTGGTCCTAACATGACACAACCAAGCAACTAGTTCCACTTTTCTACCCACTTCCGGCTCACGCAGAGGGGGCTCGACGCCGGTTCCGTCTTTTTCTACACCGGGGCTAGGGTATCTCCGGAGAGGGGATCCGGAGCGTCGGGATCCCACCTAAACCAATGTTTGCCATGCCATGTGTGTTAGAGTGTCCCATGGGTCTTGGGTGCCAAAGATACCATCACTCTCTGTGTTGGGGCCTCACCGACGTCGGATTCTCTCTCGCGGGTTCCAGGACTGCTCACACCCCGAAACTCCCGGATCTGACGTAACGGGGGGGATCTTGCAAGGATGTGGGCCCTACCATTGTCAAGGGTGTTCCTTGGGACTAACATGACACAACCAAGCAACTAGTTCCACTTTGCTACCCACTTCCGGCTCACGCAGAGGGGGCTAGACGTCAGTTCCGTCTTTTTCTACACCGGGGCTAGGGTATCTCCGGAGAGGGGATCCGGAGCGTCGGGATCCCACCTAAACCAATGTTTTTCCATGCCATGTGTGTTAGAGTGTATCATGGGTCTTGGGTGCCAAAGATACCATCACTCTCTGTGTTGGGTCCTCGCCGACGTCGGATTCTCTCTCGCGGGTTCCAGGACTGCTCACACCCCGAAACTCCCGGATCTGACGTAACGGGGGGGATCCTGCAAGGAGGTGGGCCCTACCATTGTCAAGGGTGTTCCTTGGGCCTAACATGACACAACCAAGCAACTAGTTCCACTTTGCTACCCACTTCCGGCTCACGCAGAGGGGGCTAGACGCCAGTTCCGTCTTTTTCTACACCGGGGCTAGGGTATCTCCGGAGAGGGGATCCGGAGCGTCGGGATCCCACCTAAACCAATTTTTTTCCATGCCTTGTCTATAAGAGTGTATCATGGGTCTTGGGTGCCAAAGATACCATCGCTCTCTGTGTTGGGGCCTCGCCGACGTCGGATTCTCTCTCGCGGGTTCCAGGACTGCTCACACCCTGAAACTCCCGGATCTGACGTAACGGGGGGGGGGATCTTGCAAGGAGGTGGGCCCTACCATTGTCAAGGGTGTTCCTTGGTCCTAACATGACACAACCAAGCAACTAGTTCCACTTTGCTACCCACTTCCGGCTCACGCAGAGGGGGCTGGACGCCGGTTCCGTCTTTTTCTACACCGGGGCTAGGGTATCTCCGGAGAGGGGATCCGGAGCGTCGGGATCCCACCTAAACCAATGTTTTGCCATGCCATGTGTGTTAGAGTGTATCATGGGTGTTGGGTTCCAAAGATACCATCACTCTCTGTGTTGGGGCCTCACCGACGTCGGATTCTCTCTCGCGGGTTCAAGGACTGCTCACACCCGGAAACTCTCGGATCTGACGTAACGGGGGGAATCTTGCAAGGAGGTGGGCCCTACCATTGTCAAGGGTGTTCCTTGGGCCTAACATGACACAACCAAGCAACTAGTTCTGTCGTGGGATAATCACGACAGACGTTACCGGGGGTAACTTGTCTTGGGGCAAATCGATTCTGGTGCTTGGGAGAGGGTTTAGCTCAAGGGAAAACATGATGATATGCGATCTGGCAGCCGGCAATCAAGTCGCCGAGTCTCCGATCTAAATATATTAACTCAACTCTCGTGTTACACTGGATACTCGATACCTAGCGATATTGCTCAAACTCTTGGATCTCTCTCGTCTAACCCTAGGGGCCGGCTTATATAATCTCCGGACCCCCTGGCCTACTCTCCAAGGCGCACTCTGAATCCTACCCGGACACTGCTTACAAACCCTAAACTTCCTTATCGGAACCCACAATCCGGGTTACGAGGCCTACGTTCCTGGGCCTTCTAGAAACTCCTTTATCTTAAGCCGGGTCTTGTGCAGCGTCCTTTGGGCCGAGTTACTCCTTGGCGTTGGCCTACCGGGTTATCATCCCTCCATCAGTAGTCCCCAGAATAGCTTGGGCTTCATGAGATCCTCCTTGAAGCGCACGCTATTCCCTGCAAAAATAACAAACACACAAGTTCATAGAGGCCGGGTTAGATTGCTTTGATAAACAGCTAGGCCTAACTCCATGGTGGCCATATAGTAACCCGGCTTTCTCCAAGTCCAGTGTTTACTTTTCCGGGTCAACGCCCCTGATGCAAACGCCAAAGATCCGGCTTACTTTACTTGTTAATCGATCCAGGTATCGCGGAGAAGATTTGCTTCTCATCCATTCCGGATATCTCGTCCAGCACTTAAAGCATATCTCAGAAAATCCGGGCGGGTATCCCTTATCCCGAAATTTCCGGTTCCCGCCCGTTGGACTAGGTTTACCCACCCGTACCTTATAAATAGGTACCTAGGGGATAACCTAACCCCAACGGTCCATTCCAACTTCTTCTTCCTCTCCATCGCTCGCACTTGCGCAACACCACCACGGGGACCTCGAGCTCGCCGCCGGAGCAAAGCCGCCGCCGGTTACGTTCGTCCTCGAACCGTTCCGCGCCGCCGCCAAGCTCCGCCGCCGCGCCCTCATCTTGCCCGCCGGGAATCGCAAAGGGACATTTGGATTGCGCCATCTGCCGCCGTCGCGCTCTACTCCAATCTCCTCCGGTAAGCTTCTTGCTCCCATCGAATTAGCCTCGCAATTTCTTGATTCGTTCTAGATTGGATCTAGGTCAACCGCGGGCCATTTCTTGCCCCGCGCCGGATTAGGTCGCTTAGACTCACACTAGTTCATCCAATGGCTTGAATATAGGCTCCACTTCATTCTCCTATTGCTTGTAGTCACTAATTTCACCACGAATTTGAAAATGAAATTTCCAATCTAGGCTCGGTCCGCCCAAATTTTCCGCAACTGCCACCAATACTCGGAAAATCCACTTCTTCCGGTTCTTTTACCTGCAGTAGATACATGGGCAATCAACCTTCTTCCGCAAACGATCACCAATACGTAAGTCCCCCATAGTTTCTGTACTGATACTCGATACTCGGATAATCTGTGACTTTCGCTACATCCGGCGATACCCGGACAACTCATAATTCCCATACCTCTTTTTGATACTGCTTGCATATATCCGGATAACCCATGATTTCCGAGTCTTATGTCTTGTACCTTTTTGTCTTGTGTTCTGCAGTCTGAACCCATGGCTCCCAAGAAGCAAGGGAAGCAGCAAGCCAAAACAAGGACAACCCAATCAATATCCGCCAACTGGGCGCGATCCACCGTCACCAAGGCCAAGCTAGAAGAGCTGGCCGAGTTAGGGGTCCTCCCCCCTCAGGAAGATATCCATTGGAGAGTGCCGGGTGATGAGACCCGGCCCACGCCTGCTGCCGACGAGGTAATCTGCTTTGTCGAGCACGTGACCCGGGGGTTCCGCCCTCCGGGTCACCCCTTCTTTCGTGAAGTCTTGAGCCATTACGGCCTCCGGGTGTTCGACATAGGGCCTAACTCTATGTTGAACATAACCCACTTTATCGTCCTTTCCGAGTCATATTTGTGCACTCCGCCAAATTTGGCTCTCTTCATTGAACTCTTCCAGTGCAAACCGTGCCGCGAAAGCGGTGACGGGGCACTTCTTGCTTGCGGCGGGGTTTCCATCCAGCGCCGTAAGAATTCCCCAATGCCGACTCTTAACCTGAATTCTCACGTTAAGCATTGGCAACTTTCCTTCTTTTACTGCCGAGACACCTCCCCACCCGGCGAAAGGAAACTGCCGGGTTACTCGGAGGGCCTTCTAGATATCTCCGAATCTTTCAACGCCTTTGCCCCTGAGTCGGACAGGGAGGCCATCCGACCGCTCCTCTCAAAAATAGCCGTCCTTTCCGCCCAAGGTCTCCTTGGGCTCAACCTAGTCAAAACTTGGGTGAACTTTCGCATACAACCCAATTCCATCCGCCCAAAACTGATGTGCGAGTATTCGGGGCACTCTACGGATTCCCTCCGATACTCTTCCAAGAACTACCCGGCCGGTGACACCAACAAGACCATCAAGAGCTTCTTGACGGAGAAATTGGAGGTAATCCGGAACATAGCCGGGTTGGAACCATTTACTCGCGAGAACCCAGCTCCTGAGGTAAAATCCGGTTCTCATACTTTTACCTTCACACCTTTCTCTCGATACAACTACTGATCCTTACCCTGGTGCCTTTGACTTAGGCTGATAACGCCTTTTGGAACATCGAAACGCCCCCTAACTCCGAGAGTCCAGAGGAGGAAGAGGACGCAGTTAACTCGGAGGAAGGTACATTCCGAGTCTCACTTAGATTCTGCAAGCTCATTGCTGTTCATTCTCTGTTTTTCCGACAGTATACCTTGATAACTTACAGAGCCAGAGGACAAGGACGAAGAAGAAGAAGAACCGGAAGGCATGGTGGAAACAGCAAGCGATGAAGATGAAGCTGAGCCGACAGTCAAGGTTGGAGCAAAGAGGAAACCCCGAGGGGTCGTTTTTAAGGTGCCCTACCGCTCCCTTGCTTCTAAGCCATATTCCTTTGCTAACATGCGCGAGCTAAACCAAGAGTTGTCCAACTGGCCGTATTTGAAGGATCCACCCGTGACCAAGCGTAGACTGACTCGGAACTTTCCGGGTGAATCCGCACTTAACCCGGGCATTCCATCATCCCCTCCTCGACGTGCTGGTATTTTTCAACCCTTTCCCAAATATCGCAGCTTTTTCCTTTTCGAATCATCCTTTAATAGGGCAGTTCCATGCTTTATTCTCTTGATATTTATCAGCTTCATCCGGGTCCAGCAGCGCGTTTCCCTCGGATTTCGCGGTGAATCCCGGGTAAGGTTCTTTTCCTGATGTTCTATCACTTGACCATAATTTTCTCCGGTTGTATGCTGACCGCTTACTTATATTGTCCACAGAGCCACGGTCACTATCAGTGACCAGGAAAATATGGAGACCGATGATCCGGGTAAGGAGAACCCGATTGACGACATGACGGCTGCAGCTGGAGGCGAAGAGGAACAACAAGCGCCACCAACACACCCGGCTGATCAGGAAGCCGAATACCCGATAGCCTCACATGCACGCGAGGAGGAAGAGGCCGCCGACCTGGGCATGGGAGGAGGCGACCCGAGCTCCGATATCCGGACGACTCGGGTGCCTTCCCCTGCCAAGGAGAAAACCTCCAATCCGAGTTATCAAGACCCCGGGTCTTCCAACTTGGGCAACCATTCCTTCGACCAAATGATGAGCGCCCTCCTCGCCATGAAGGCCTCAGAGAGCAGCATGTTGGAGCGCATGGCCGTGGAGCATCAGGTACGTTAGTTGATATCTCATAGTGTCCACCTAGTCCCCAAGTTCCGAGTCTAACTTGTCAAAGTTACACTCGGTACTCCTTGCAATACTCGGCTGATTGCGATATCCGACTAATGTTTAACCTTCCATTCTTTTAGGCACAGGCGTCTCGGTCCGAGGAGATTTTGGCCAAGACCAAGCAGCTCCTGGACACCGAGGTAAAGCTAAGAGAAGCACTTGAGTCCGAGGTGGCAGCCTTGGAGAAAGATGTCACGAAATACAAAGAGAAATACACCACTGCTCAAGCTGCGCTGAAGAAGCTATCAGCCCAAGTGGCCGACACTTATCGTGTCCTCGTTGGTGAGATTTCGCTACTTACTGGTTCGTGCCTTGGTTTCTTGTTTTCTTGATACATGATACCCGGAATACTTTGATGTAACCTTTGTTGTTCATATTGCAGCTTCCAACCTTGCGCCTTCAGAAGAAGATGATATCGAAAAGGTAAAGAGATTGAAGAATGTCCTCCGGAGGTTCTGTGCCGGCACCAAGTGGATACTAGACGCCATTCAGTGGCCGACTGAACTCTATCCGGGTATGGAGACCCTAATCCATGCATGTTCTACTGTCCCTGCATGGATTGAGCTCTGGAAACGCTCAGCATGCCGGGTTGGGATGACCCGGGGACTTATGCTGGCGAAAGCTTATTTTCCTAAGCTTGAGCCGGCAACGGTGGTGGCCGGATTTCCAGAATTCAAGGCAGATGGCTCGAGATTTTCCCCCAAGGATTTCAAAGCCGTACAATCCGAGGTACGTCACTCGGCAACTGCTCTTGCCGACAGTATGGACTTGAGTAGGTTTATGTCTCCATACGATGCTAAGGACAAAGCTGTGAAGGAAGATACGCCCGTGCCCTTCGACATTTTAGAAAAGTGGAATGCTGACTCGGCCAGGAGGAGGGAGGAAGCTGCAAAGAGGGAAGCCGAATTGCAATCAGCACCAACTTCCTCTACGCCAGCTGTCCGTCCACCTGTTCGTCCTGATGCTGAAAAACCGGATGATGATGCTGGGAACTCTTCTAAGAAGCAAACCCAAGAACAAGACCCGGAGGGCAAGGGTAAGGATGTGGACCCGACTCAGGAGGCCGAGTAAATTATTACCTGATGCCATCCTAATACCTTGTTCGCTCGATGCCCTTGTAAAGACAGATATTCTTTTGATAGTGCAGATGTGCACTTTTGATACTATCATCGCATCATGTAAATACATTATGAAGCTTTAATAGCTTTCTTGGCCCTTCCGGCCTTTGGATGAATTCGATATCTATCTGCCTTTGAGCTTATTTACTCTTGATACTCCGACTTTCTTTATGGTTCCTTTTGTGAGACTCGGTTTCCGGGTCTCGTGGGTTTTGACAGGTGTACTTTTCTCTAAGTCCCCAAGTCCCCAAGACTCGGATTTTTGGGTTTTTGTGCTTAATAGCTAGATAACTTGCCTCTTTTCAAAATCCCAGTCCCCAAGGCCCGAAATTCCGAGTCTGGGGTGTGAGGTTTCTCAAAGAAAACAGGTTGTTTCTGCTAAGCCCAAAACCTAGAGCCGTTTCACATAGGTTTTGAAGTTATGCTTAATAGACTTTGAGTTTCCGGTTATTAACCCTGTACTCTGCATAACTTGTGGTTTAGATGACCCTTTTGACTCTCTTGTACTGTAAGCCGGCTTTCGCGTGGATACCATGTTGTTACATCTGTACGAAAACAGGGTCAGGCAAGTCCCATTGGGCATCATGGCTGATTGTAATCGTAAGCGAGCAAATCATGCCACTTTAGTGCGAGTCACATCGAGCTTAAGTAAGAAAAGTCAAGAAATTTGGCTCCTTTGTCCGGTTATAAGATTGCAGCCGTACTCGTTTGCGAGTAATCGGCCCTTATAACTCATAGGCATCATGGCCGGGTCTTTGAGTTTGTAACTGTGCTATTCAAGCAATCAGCCCCCAAGACCTAAATACATGCAACATACTGAAGAAACTAATGTACTAAGAAAACAATAAATAATGCTTACCTGGAGGAAAAATAAAAAACATAACAGAAAAATAGAACTTGATAAAACATGTGAAAAAGATATATTGCTTAACCATCTCTTTATTGGTATGAGAAAATTAGGTCAGCAAGCCGCCTCATTAAAAACCCTCCAGTCCCCTTAGGTACCCTGGATAGGAAAAGAGTGCGTCTGAAACCTGCTGCCTGTTACATCGTGTAATTCCACTTGTGAGTCTGGTCTATACTAGGTATAGTAGGGACGCAGCTGAGCTACGTTCCATGGTCTTTCTCTCTCTTGCATAGATGAAGTGGTATGAGCGGTGTCGTTAACCGTAGCCGACTCTTCCCTTGCCTCTATCAAGTAATACGATCCATTGTGCAGATTCCGGCTTATGATAAACGGTCCTTCCCATGGTGGTGATAACTTATGTTTTCCTTCCTTTGACTGTACCAGGCGCAGAACCAGGTCTCCTTCCTGGAAGACCCGGGTTTTCACGCGCCGGCTATGATATCTCCGCAGATCCTGCTGATATATGGCTGATCTTTCTAGTGCTTGTTCGCTTTCTTCTTCTAGCATATCCACGGCGTCCTGCCGGGTCTTCTCGTTCTCTACCTCGACGTAAGCCGATACTCGAGGCGAGTCATGGATGATATCACTCGGCAACACCGCCTCTGCACCATAAACCATGAAAAACGGTGTCATCTGAGTGGATCTGTTAGGTGTTGTGTTGATACCCCAAACCACTGCAGGTAATTCTTCGACCCATGCACCAGCAGCTCTGATACACGGAACTCGCAGTCATGGCTTTAATCCACGAAGCAACTCTTGATTTGCCCTCTCCACTTGTCCATTAGCCTGTGGATGGGCCACTGAAGCTATGTCAAGCCGGATTCCATTGTTACCACAAAATTTCTCCATCTCGCCAAGGGACATATTGGTTCCATTGTCGGTAATTATGCTATGGGGATACCCGAACCGATAGATAATCCTTTTCAGGAACTTGACTGATGTAATTGCTTCATAGTTGGTAACTGGCATAACCTCAACCCACTTGGTAAACTTGTCAATGGCCACCAAGAGATGTGTCTTTTTGCAAGGTGACATGTGAAAGGGGCCAACCATATCCATACCCCAAACAGCGAACGGCCAAGTTAACGGGATAGTCCGTAGTTCCATAGCCGGCACATGGGTTTGGTGAGCGTACCTTTGACATCCGTCACACCTTGCCACCAAGCGCTCCGCGTCTTCTAGGGCCGTGAGCCAGAAAAAACCATGTCGATAAGCTTTGGCCACCAGGGATCTTGTGGATGCATGATGCCCACAATCACCTTCATGGATTTCCTTGAGGATCTGTCGGCCTTCTTCTGGTGCTACACAGTGCAAAAAGACTCCTGCTGCACTTCTCTTGTATAACTCTCCGTTGATGATAGAATATCCTTTTGCTCGCCTCAGAATTTGTCTTGCTAATACTTCCTGCTGTGGTAACTCGCCTCGTGATAGGTAGGCCAAGAACGGCTCTGTCCACTCGGGAACAGCACGTACTGTGGCCACGAGCTCCAAATCCGGGTCTTGATTTGCCAATTCTTCCTCAGACTCGGTTTTAACTGATGGTCGCCATAGTTCATCCAGGAAGACATTAGGTGGAACCGGCTCTCTGCGCGAGCCGAGTCTGGCGAGTGCATCTGCTGCCTCGTTTTTTCTTCTGTCTATGTGCTCCACCTCGTACCCGGAGAAACACCCGGCAACTCTATCAACCTCTCTGCGGTATGCTGCCATAGTTGCATCTTTTCTATCCCAAGTTCCTGAGACCTGCTGTACCACAAGGTCCGAATCTCCAAAGCATCGTATCCTCTTAATATTCATCTCCTTTGCTACCTTTAAGTCGTGCAATAAGGCCTCATACTCGGCCACGTTGTTGGAACAATCAAAGTGAATCTGCAGCACGTAGCTCAACTTGTCTCCTTTGGGTGATGTTAGCACCACTCCAGCTCCTGACCCTCGTATTGCTTGGAGCCATCGAAGTGCATGATCCAAGACTCGGAGTTTGGAGCCATGGTAGGCATGCCTGTGTGTGTCCAATCATTAATAAAATCGACTAGAGCTTGAGATTTATTGCTGACCTTGGCTCGTAATTGATATGATAATCCCCCATCTCGATCGCCCACTTGGCTATTCTACCTGTTGCATCCGAGTTTCTGATGATATCCGACATTGGTATAGAACTCACCACTGTTATGGGGTGTTCCTGAAAATATGGCTTCAACTTCCGGCTGGCCATGAAGACCCCGAAAACCAGCTTTTGCCAATGTGGATAACGCTGTTTTGCCTCTGATAGTACCTCACTGACGTAGTAAACCGGCCTCTGGACCGGGTATTCTTTTCCATCTTCTTTTCGCTCGACAACAACCACCGCGCTAACCGCCCGGGGCCCTGCTGCAACGTATAGTAACATAGGCTCTTTAGGACCCGGAGCTGCTAGGACTGGTGCCTCAGATAGCTGCTTTTTTAGTGCCTCGAATGCCTCGTCCGCCTCTTGATCCCATACGAATTTATCAGATTTCTTCAAGAGCCGGTACAAGGGTATTGCCTTTTCTCCGAGTCTGGATATAAACCGGCTGAGCGCTGCTACGCACCCTGTGAGCTTCTGAACATGTTTCAAATTCTCCGGCTTTTTCAGGCTCTGGATAGCTTTGATTTTGTCCGGGTTTGCCTCAATTCCTCTCTCAGAAACGATAAAGCCGAGTAATTTCCCGGCTGGAACTCCAAAAACACACTTTGTCGGGTTGAGTTTCATCTGATACCTTCTCAAGTTCTTGAATGTTTCCTTTAGATCATCGATAAATGTCTCCGCCTTTCTGGTCTTGATCACCACATCGTCTACATAAGCATGTACGTTGCGCCCAATTTGGTCCTCGAAGCACTTCTGAATACACCGTTGATAGGTTGCGCCAGCGTTCTTCAGTCCTAATGTCATTGTCTTGTAACAAAAGGCCCCAAAAGGGGTTATGAATGATGTTTTCTCCCAATCCTCCTTCTTGAGCTTGATTTGATGATACCCGGAATATGCGTCCAGGAAACATAATAGGTCGCTGCCAGCTACTGCGTCTATGATCTGATCTATCCTTGGTAGAGCAAACGGATCCTTTGGGCAATGCTTGTTGAGACTCGTGTAATCAATGCACATCCTCCACTCATTGGTCTTTTTCATCACGAGAACCGGATTTGCTAACCAGTCCGGGTGAAACACTTCCATAATAAAGCCGGCTGTCAGCAGCCGAGCGATTTCTTCCCCTATAGCTTTCCTTCTTTCCTCATTCATCTTTCTCAAGCCCTGCTTCACAGGTCTGGACTTGGGATCGACGTGCAAACTGTGCTCTGCCAACTCTGTGGGGATACCCGGCATATCGCTAGGCGTCCAGGCGAACACATCCTGATTTGAACGAATGAACTCCACAAGTGCTTTCTCCTGCTCGCTGTCCAAGTTAGATCCTATAGCAAATTGCTTAGAGGGATCACCCTCGACAAAAGCTACCATCTTGGTGTCCTGTGCTGCCTTGAATTTTGCTCTCTCATCTTCAGTATTTGGTCTTTTTAACGCTGTTCTGTCATCCGGGTCTACTTGAGACCGGTAATACTTGAGTTCCTCTTTTCTGCAAGCTTGCTCCGCCATGGCTGCATCTCCTTCATCGCACTCAGCTGCTATATCCCGGCTCCCGTGTATGGTGATGGTCTGCTTGGGCCCCGGGATTTTTAGTTGTAGATACACATAACACGGCCTGGCCATGAACTTGGCATAAGCCGGCCTTCCGAATAGCGCGTGATAAGGACTGCGCAACTTAACCACCTCGAAAGTAAGCCACTCGACTCGATAATTATCCTTTGATTCTCCAAAAGCTACCTCCAATGTGATCTTTCCCTCGGGGCACGCTGAGTGACCCGGCACAATCCCGTGAAAAACCGTTGAACTCTTCTGTAGCTGAGACTCCTTGAGACCCATGCGTAGAAAGGTTTCCCAATACAAGATATTGATGCTACTTCCACCGTCCATTAGGACCTTTTTCAGCTCATAACCATTAACTTGTGGTGCCACCACCAATGCTAAGACTCCCGGGTGTTCTATCCTTTCCGGGTGATCTCTTCTGCTCCACGTTACGTCCTGCTCTGACCATCTCAGGTATCTCGGAACAGCCGAAGAAACCGAGTTTACCGCTTGTTTCAGTATCTTTTTATCCTTGTTAGAAATTCCTGTGGTATGCACGTGATATTGTCCCAATTGCTTGGGGTTAGCTTGGAAACCTCCAGCTCCCCCTTGGTTGTTACCCGGATTTCCGCCTGCCGGGTTGCCGGCTGGGGGTGGGCCGTTGCCCGGGTTTCCACCCGGACCCGGTCCTCCTCCCCGACCTGCACCTCGCATAGCCTTGTTTATCTCCTCATTCTTCCATCTCTGTAGGTCCGCGCACTGCTCCAATGAGTGGTTAGCCGGCCTACCGTTCCTGCTGTGCTTTGGACACGCCATTCTGAAGATATCCCAATTGTTACCCGGCCTCGGTGGCCCTTGATAATTTCCTCCATTGTGGTTTCCAGCATTGAAATTTCCTTCTGCCCTAGGTCTCGAAGACCCGGCTTCTGTGCTAGCGACAAACTCGGAGCCTCCCTCAAACGGGCGCTTGTTCTGGTTGTTCCCATTGTTACCTCCATTGTTACCCGGCGCTGATCCATTGCCGGTCCTTCCACTATTATTTGTATTTGCTTTTGCTTTCTTGTCATCGACATCCTCTTCTGTAGTATCCGTTGCAGCGTGTTTGTTGCATGCATCCATTAGCTCTCCCATCGTAACCTCTGAAGCATTTCGACTAGATTTCATGCGAGTTAACTTTTGCACTAAAGGTATGTACTTGCACGTCTTTGCCATAGCTTGTAGCGCATCTTTGGGCTGAATATCCGTAGATGAGTGAAGTATCTCCATAACCCGGCGCACCCAGCTGCGCGCCGATTCTCCTTTCTTTTGTACACATCGCTCTAGGTCATCAATAGTAAATAGCTTTCTGCACGTCCCGTGAAAGTGCTTGATAAACGCAGTTTTCAACTCCTCCCATGACTTGATAGATCCCTCCGGTAAATTATTGAACCATAACTTTGCTGCTCCTTCTGACATCATCAAGTACATGAACTTGGCTTGAAGATTTTCCGATGCGTTGCGAATCGACATAGCCATCTCATAACTGCTCAACCATGTTTCTGGATCCATAGTCGGCTCATAATTCACAACTTTACCCGGTTCTTTGAATTTATCCGGGTAAGGCTCAGCCCTGATGTCAGCCGACAGACACTTAGGCCCAGCGAGATTAGTCGGAACTGGCCTCACCCGGGAAACATGCGATCCTGCGGGAGGTGCGGCTGGACGCGGTACGGCTGGTGGCCCATGCACCGCAGACCCGGCCACGGCCCTCCTGGCTCTGGAACTATCCACGATAGCTTGGGCTGCTGATACTGCTGGTACTGCCTGAACGCGGGGAGGGGGCGGCATTTGCTGCTGCTCTTCCCTCCGCCGCGCTGAACTTGTCTGGATATTGCCGGTATTGCCTCGTTGCTGGCTGATATATGGTGTCCCATGCATTCCGCTTCTGTGATCCGGGTAATTAACTTGCTGCGCTACCGCAGTGCGCAATAGATCTATCGCCCGCCGGGTCTCCGCTGCGTGGGGTGACTCTCTCACGGGGATTTGATTCAATGCGAGCGTTGCTGCGTACACATTATCCATGGGGTTGTTGTAATGACCTGCTGGTGTGCGAAATCGTGATGGTGGTGGTGGTGGTAATGTATTGCCGGTAGTGACTCCAGTCTGCAATGTGGGTAACCCGGCTTGTATGTTTGCCGGCTGTGCTCCTCCAGTTGCAGGTTGCTGTACGGTTCCTTGGTTTGCTGCTGGAATCGGTTGATCCTGAGGTGTGATAAATAGGTTGGTCGGGTTTATAACTCCACCCGTAGCTGGTAACATGGTTTGATGCCTTTGACGCACCCTGGTTGTCTCTTCTCGGAGCCGGGTTTCCAATGCATCCAGCTCACATTGGCGGGTGGCCATCCCCTGCCTTTCTGCTTCTACTTGCCTTCTCTGTTGCTCCAATGCACGGCGGGCTATGTCCAGATCTCTGACACGTTCCGCCGCGTTTTCCGGAGTAATAACTGTGGCTAAAACGGTTGGGTCCAGAATCAAGTTGTTGTTGAATAGGGACGGGTGTTGCGGGTTTGAAGGACCCGCCCCTGGCGTCCGGTTTGCCAGATATCCGAACATGTTTGCCTGCAACTCGCTGTCCGCCGCGTAGCTGGTAACCGATGCCGATTCTCCGTCAACTCGGGTGAGAACCGGGTTTCCGTCAACCGGACCTTGCTGCTGGGCCACTGCTGGTGCTGTTCCGACTATGGCCGCGGTCACGTTTTCCTGATTAAGATTGATCGCCGGGGCCGTGTAAACCGCAACCTGGCGCGTAATGCTTGGCGCAGATTCGTACTCTTCGTCTTCGCTGCTATTTTCCTCGTACCGGTTCTCCAGCAGATGCAGGATGGACTCGGTATCATCTTCTCTCATGACCCGGCCACGCGGGGTCCATGTCGGCTCCTCCGGCTGTTCCCTCTTCGTGGGGGGCTCTTCTGTCGGATCTACCGTCCCGACCGATTCTTCCCCATCTGATTGAACGCAGGTGGCTTCTCCTGACACAGAATCAAATCCGAAATCGTCAGGGATTGAACCGGACGTACGTACCATGCCGATGAAGAGGTTGATCCGGCCGATTGTCACGACAGATCCGGATTCGAGCAGATCCGACTCTGGCCCCCAGTCGGAATCGTCCACCATCTTCTCTCCTTCGGGGTCGGTGTAGATCTCGCCGATGACAAGGTTCTCCATGTTCTTCCGAGCTTCTCCCGTGATGTAAACACCCTTGGACGTTTGCCCCACGGTGGGCGCCAACTGTCGTGGGATAATCACGGCAGACGTTACCGGGGGTAACTTGTCTTGGGGCAAATCGACTCTGGTGTTTGGGAGAGGGTTTAGCTCAAGGGAAAACATGATGATATGCGATATGGAAGCCGGCAATCAAGTCGCCGAGTCTCCGATCTAAATATATTAACTCAACTCTCGTGTTACACTAGATACTCGATACCTAGCGATATTGCTCAAACTCTTGGATCTCTCTCGTCTAACCCTAGGGGCTGGCTTATATAATCTCCGGACACCCTGGCCTACTCTCCAAGGCGCACTCTGAATCCTACCTGGACACTGCTTACAAACCCTAAACTTCCTTATCGGAACCCACAATCCGGGTTACGAGGCCTACGTTCTTGGGCCTTCTAGAAACTCCTTTATCTTAAGCCGGGTCTTGTGCAGCGTCCTTTGGGCCGAGTTACTCCTTGGCGTTGGCCTACCGGGTTATCATCCCTCCATCAAGTTCCACTTTGCTACCCACTTTCGGCTCACGCAGAGGGGGCTCGACGCCGGTTCCGTCTTTTTCTACACCGGGGCTAGGGTATCTCCGAAGAGGGGATCCGGAGCGTCGGGATCCCACCTAAACCAATGTTTTGCCATGCCATGTGTGTTAGAGTGTATCATGGGTGTTGGGTGCCAAAGATACCATCACTCTCTATGTTGGGGCCTCACCGACGTCGGATTCTCTCTCGCGGATTCCAGGACTGCTCACACCCCGAAACTCCCGGATCTGACGTAACAGGGGGAATCTTGCAAGGAGGTGGGCCCTACCATTGTCAAGGGTGTTCCTTGGGCCTAACATGACACAACCAAGAAACTAGTTCCACTTTGCTACCCACTTCCGGCTCACGCAGAGGGGGCTAGACGCCGGTTCCGTCTTTTTCTACATCGGGGCTAGGGTATCTCCGGAGAGGGGATCCGGAGCGTCGGGATCCCACCTAAACCAATGTTTTGCCATGCCATGTGTGTTAGAGTGTCCCATGGGTCTTGGGTGGCAAAGATACCATCACTCTCTGTGTTGGGGCCTCACCGACGTTGGATTCTCTCTCGCGGGTTCCAGGACTGCTCACACCCCGAAACTCCCGGATCTGACGTAACGGGGGGGGGGGGATCTTGCAAGGAGGTGGGCCCTACCATTGTCAAGGGTGTTCCTTGGGTCTAACATGACACAACCAAGCAACTAGTTCCACTTTGCTACCCACTTTCGGCTCACGCAGAGGGGGCTGGACGCCGATTCCGTCTTTTTCTACACCGGGGCTAGGGTATCTCCGGAGAGGGGATCCGGAGCGTCGGGATCCCACCTAAACCAATGTTTTGCCATGACATGTGTGTTAGAGTGTATCATGGGTGTTGGGTGCCAAAGATACCATCACTCTCTGTGTTATGGCCTCACCGGCGTCGGATTCCCTCTCCCGGGTTCCAGGACTGCTCGTACCCCGAAACTCCCGGATCTGGCGTAACGGGGGGAATCTTGCAAGGAGGTGGGCCTTACCATTGTCAAGGTTGTTCCTTGGGCCTAACATGACACAACCAAGCAACTAGTTCCACTTTGCTACCCACTTCCGGCTCACGCAGAGGGGGCTGGACGCCGGTTCCGTCTTTTTCTACACCGGGGCTAGGGTATCTCCGGAGAGGGGATCCGGAGCGTCGGGATCCCACCTAAGCCAATGTTTTGCCATGCCATGTGTGTTAGAGTGTATCATGGGTGTTGGGTGCCAAAGATACCATCACTCTCTGTGTTATGGCCTCACCGGCGTCGGATTCCCTCTCCCGGGTTCCAGGACTGCTCACACCCCGAAACTCCCGGATCTGGCGTAACGGGGGGAATCTTGCAAGGAGGTGGGCCCTACCATTGTCAAGGGTGTTCCTTGGGCCTAACATGACACAACCAAGCAACTAGTTCCACTTTTCTACCCACTTCCGGCTCACGCAGAGGGGGCTCGACGCCGGTTCCGTGTTTTTCTACACCGGGGCTAGGGTATCTCCGGAGAGGGGATCTGGAGCGTCGGGATCCCACCTAAACCAATGTTTTGCCATGCCATGTGTGTTAGAGTGTATCATGGGTGTTTGGTTCCAAAGATACCATCACTCTCTGTGTTGGGGCCTCACCGACGTCGGATTCTCTCTCGCGGGTTCCAGGACTGCTCACACCCCGAAACTCCCGGATCTGACGTAACGGGGGGGAATATTGCAAGGAGGTGGGCCCTACCATTGTCAAGGGTGTTCCTTGGGCCTAACATAACACAACCAAGCAACTAGTTCCACTTTGCTACCCACTTCCGGCTCACGCAGAGGGGGCTGGACGCCGGTTCCGTCTTTTTCTACACCGGGGCTAGGGTATTTCCGGAGAGGGGATCCGGAGCGTCGGGATCCCACCTAAACCAATGTTTTGCCATGCCATGTGTTTTAGAGTGTATCATGGGTGTTGGGTGCCAAAGATACCATCACTCTCTGTGTTATGGCCTCACCGGTGTCAGATTCCCTCTCCCGGGTTCCAGGACTGCTCACACCCCGAAACTCCCGGATCTGGCGTAACGGGGGGAATATTGCAAGGAGGTGGGCCCTACCATTGTCAAGGGTGTTCCTTGGGCCTAACATGACACAACCAAGCAACTAGTTCCACTTTGCTACCCACTTCCGGCTCACGCAGAGGGGGCTGGACGCCGGTTCCGTCTTTTTCTACACCTAGGCTAGGGTATCTCTGGAGAGGGGTTCCGGAGCGTCGGGATCCCACCTAAACCAATGTTTTGCCATGCCATGTGTGTTAGAGTGTATCATGGGTGTTGGGTGCCAAAGATACCATCACTCTCTGTGTTGGGGCCTCACCGACGTCGGATTCTCTCTCGCGGGTTCCAGGACTGCTCACACCCCGAAACTCCCGGATCTGACGTAACGGGGGGGAATCTTGCAAGGAGGTGGGCCCTACCATTGTCAAGGGTGTTCCTTGGGCCTAACATGACACAACCAAGCAACTAGTTCCACTTTGCTACCCACTTCCGGCTCACGCAGAGGGGGCGGGACGCCGGTTCCGTCTTTTTCTACACCGGGGCTAGGGTATCTCACGCAGAGGGATCCCACCTAAACAATTGTTTTGCCATGCCATGTGTCAAGGGTGTTCCTTGGGACTAACATGACACTTGAACACACACCACTACGATTATTTTTGAATTTTACGACTAGATTGAAATTCCAAGGAAGCGGGATACACGACAGTGGATCTAAACATTCTAGGATACATGGACAAACCATTTGTCCCAGCCATCTTGTGGCTCAGGTCTAGTCATACTCCTGCCTAGGCGTATAATACATGTACTCGTAGTCGTCGAAGTCGTCGTCGCTGTCGTCAGATGGGGGCTGAAATGTCGATGGGGGAGCACGCCTGGACTGCGGGTAGCGCAGGCGGGGGTTATCGCCGTTCCTTATGTAGTTCATGACGCCCTGGAGAGTCCAGCCGCGCCACCACAGCCGACGACCAGCCTCGTTGAAGTTCGAAGGAGGCGGGCCGTCCTCCTCGTACCTGGCGAGCGCCCTCTCACGCCGATTGAAGAAGAAGGCGTCCCAACTTGCGCGGTAGTTGGGATCCCATTGGGGATACGTCCGCTGCTCTGGTGTCAGCTCGAAGTAGTAGTGGTTCGTGATGGCCACCCGGCGCGCCACACCTTGAGGGACAGGAGGGACCGGCACGCCTCCGGCGCTCAACATCCACCCAGCGGGGACGCCGTACCCGGGAGGGCAGGGGTAGTTCGAGGCGCAGAGCTCGTCCGCCTCCGAGTAGGTTATAGTGGGTACGGTGGAAGACATGGAAGAGTTGGCGCGAAGAAATGGAAGAGTGCTGGGTTGTAGATATGTGCTAACTAAGCTAGATGCATGTGTGTTTATATAGTGAGAAATGGAGGGAAGAAGCACACGGATAGTGTGTTTTCTTCGAGGTCTTCCGAGCCGTTGGATCTTTCAAGTGATTGTGAGCCGTTGGATCCAATGTGTGCACACGGATTGTGTGCTTCTTTCACTTCTTTGCCGAGTATGAGCCTGCAAGACACTCGGCAAACAGACAAACAGGGTGGGGATAGTTGGCGCGAAAATTTGGCCGTGTATATGCCGAGTCTCCCTTCCAGAGGCACTCGGCAAAGTTTCAAACTGGGGCCGGGAAGCAATGGCGCGAATGGAAATGTTTGGTGCCAATATGTATGCCGAGTATCACTTTGCAGGCACTCGGCAAAGTTTCAAACTAGGGGGCGGGGAGAAGTGGCGCGAAGCGAAATGTTTGGTGGCAATATGTATGCCGAGTATCCCTTCCAGAGGCACTCGGCAAAGTTTAAAACTGGGGGCGGAAAGAAATTGCGCGAAGCGAAATGTTTGGTGGCAATATGTACGCCGAGTCTCCGTAACGGAGGCACTCGGCAAAGCTCCAACAACAAAAAAATTATTCTTCGCCGAGTCCCCGTAACGGCAACACTCGGCAAAGTACGCAACTGTGGTTACAGGTCCGGAATTGCCACGTGGCCTACTGAAGTGCCGAGTGAGTGCGTTTGCCGAGTGCCATGTAGATATTTGCCGATGTGTATATTTTTTGCCGAGTGTGGGGAGCTGGGCACACTCGGCAGAGGCACGTACTGCCGAGTGTCCTCTGTGTGTCGAGTGTAGATGGCAGGGCACACTCGGCGAACTGCGTTTATGCCGACTGTTGCCTAGACGCCGAGTGTTTTCGTTCCCTTCTCGGCTTCGAGGCTGTTTCGTCGAGTATCCCGTGCTTAGGAACTCGGCAAACATCATGATACTCGGCGGCGTTGAATTTTCCAGTAGTGCTATAACCACATGAACAAAAACAAAAACAGACTAGAGATCCTTCGGACACACAAATCCACAGGTCATCCGCGAGTGTTAAACACCCAAGCGAGGATAGGACGGGAGGACTTTATTCTGACTTTGGTATGTCGCCGCGGCCACATCGTTCCCAAGAAGACAATAGCCGCGGTCCGCCGCGCGCACCTTTTAGGCCCCAAGGGCCGCCGGAGGCGGGAGGATCGGCAGGTTTGCGGGCGAGAGGGACGAAGCCTTAGATCACTTTCGGATCCTTTTAAGGTCCCGATTAAACCTGTCGTTAGTGGGCGGGCATTCTTTAGGATCTTGTTTGTTTTGCATGTGCCAAATTTCATCTTGGGGATCAGCTTTAGAACTTTCCCGAATTTCACAGATGTACTACATAGTGACTACAAATCTTTGGTGGAAGCAGTTTGAGAAACATATCAAGAAGTGGAGCGCGTGTCGGAGGCTGTTCTTGTCACCCGTATGATGGAACAACATGGTTCTGATGGATCAATACTCCGACATGGTGAGATTGGTGCAAGATCAACTATTTTTGGATGAGGTCAGCTGTGCTTGCTCTTATGATCGACCACTTTTGGATTTTTTTTGATAAGGAGTATATATTAATATTGCGGAGATAACAATTACACTCAGCATCTGCAATAGCTCAATACCAACATGGTATATCGGGTATATCGGATGCATACAGCCAAAAAGAGAAAACTAAAAAAATAAGAAAAATAAGCCCCTCTACAGAGTTCCAATCAGTGTAGCAGCAGCACAACCACCAGCGGAACAACCCATGATGTTCAACTCTCCAAAAGCAACACCTTCAAGAAGGAAACAGTGTATTTGCGCTGTCGTTGCCCGATCCTAGATCTCGGATTTTCACAATGGAGATAGTTTTCGCTCTCTAAACAATGTCTTCAAAAAGACCACTGCCAGGCACAACCAATTAAGGGCATATCTTGGATTTTCACCCTCAAAGTTCCGACTTTGAACACCACCTGGGCTGCTGCCCCCGCTTACATGTCGCTGCCACGAATCTTGAAACTCCAAGCCGGTTCCACCATAATTCAAAGACTCCGAGCATCATGGCTAGTCCTCCAACCTCAGCTTTGATGACCTTCTTCGCCTCTGACTTCACCATGGATTTGCCCATGGTGGCAACAGAAGCAGAGCTTCGTGTCGCTCCGTGAATTGCGACTGAATTCCACCCGATCCAGCAATCTCTAGGCATCGCCCATGGGAGTTTGCCGACGGAGCCTTCCGGAACCCGACACTCCGGCTAGATCAAAGGACCTACGTCAGACAGATCTTCGTCCTTACATGATGTGAAACCCTAGGAACACCGCCATTATTCTTCAGTTCGCAGGCCCCGACGCCTCAAGACCACTTCCAACAGGAACGGCGGTAAAGTAGGGATGAACCAGCGCACAATTTGGGTCGCCGGCGTATCCAAAGTCACATCCAAACCACCCTATTGTTGGAATTTTATATGGGCTCACATGTCCATCCCAACTAAGCCCAATAAAATCCTGAAATTGTCATGGCCCATTCATGAATAATACAAGTGGGGAGTGGGACTAAAGTTTAGTCACATACTGCTAGTTTAGAAAGAATGGAACCACCTTATAAGGTGAGCCATTCTAGCTCATGTATGAGTTGGCAAGGCAAGAGGAGAGGTGTGCCACACGCGCGCTCCTCCTCCGCCGCCCGCCTCGCCACGCCTCGCCTCGTCACGACGCGCCGCGGGTTGCGGGAATGAGCCGAGCCGAGAGCGTTTATTTTGTCGCTTGGGAAATCTTAATGAGTCATTAACTTGGTAATTAACGGACGCGTTAATTCCTAAACTGTTTCCGTTTTCTTTCTGGATCGTGAAACCGAACCGACTCAGACGTGGAGTTACGTCCACGTCTCTCCCAGCCGCATATAAATACGCGCATACGGTAAACCCTAGTAGCCACTTCGTCTTATGGTTTCGCACCGTTCCAATCCACTGCGCCGCCAATCAAGTCTTCTCCATCCCTCCTTCCGGCGTGCACCGCTAGTGGGGACAGCAGGCCTCCGGAACCCCGCCTCTTGTGATCCTGTACGGGAGAGGGGCGATCAGGTTTTTGGGGAGCGCACTCGCGCGACTTCTGACGGCGACTACTTCCCCAACGACGATTTCTTCCCCGACCTCGGCAACCTCTTCATCGACGACATGGCCGACAACACGGGAAACAACAACGGCGGTGCCGCTACCGCTGCATCGTACGTATCTTTATTCCATCTATATGAGATATTACTGGAATTCATATGTCTAGTTCTTGCAATAGATTGTATCAGTCTGTCTACTGAACTAGATCTAGATATTTGCATGATCACTGTATTTGCTACGGTCATAATTTATCTGATAGTATTTCGAATTAAATCATGTGCTAAATTGCTAATATATTCAACAATCCAAAAACCTGATTATAGGCAATTTCTTGCACCTGCTCCGTCTGTCATTGCGGCGACAAGGCCAATCCCTTTCAAGGGTGTGGACTATAAGAGGTGGCGCACGAGAGCAGTGCTATGGTTTCAAACCTTGCGCTGCTATGCAGCCACCAATGGCAAGCCTGAGGGCGATCTCAATCCAGCACAGCTGGAAGGCTTTGAGAATATGGACACTATGTTTAAAAGTGCCCTCCTCGGTATTATTGACGATTCCATTGTGGATCCGTATATGTCGTTTGATAACGGCAAGGATATGTGGGCTGCACTTGAGGCCAAATTTGGGGCCTCGGATGCTGGCAGCGAGCTGTATGTCATGGAGCAATTTTATGACTACAGGATGACTGATGAGCGCTCTGTTGTTCAACAGGCTCATGAGATACAGTCACTCGCTAAAGAACTTGAGCACTTTAAGTGTATGTTACCGGACAAGTTTGTGGCCGGAGGGATTATTGCCAAGCTTCCATCTTCATGGAGCACCTTTGCTACTTCTCTGAAACACAAGAGACAGGAGTTTCCGTTACGGACCTCATCGGATCTCTTGATGTGGAAGAGAAGGCGAGAGCAAAAGATACACGTGCTCGGGTTGGTGAGGTAGGTTCTTCTGCTCATGTGGTACAGAAGAAACACTACCCGCTCAACAAGCCTAAATATAACAAGAAGAAATCCGAGGGTAAAGGCAAACCCGATGGAAGGTTTAAGCCATCGCACTCTACCAACTTCAAGAAGAGGAAGGGGTCATGTCACGTTTGCGGTGAACTGACCCATTGGGCTCCAAAATGCCCTAAGCGATATGAGTTGCAGCAGCAAGAGAACAGCGGCAAGACCGCTAACATTGTCATTGGAGAAACTAAGATGAAGGATACTGGGTACGGTACAGTTCCTACTATTCTTTCAGTTTGTCATTCACCTGAATGGTTAATTGACACAGGTGCCAATGTACATGTTTGTGCTGATGCTTTCATGTTCTCTTCTTATCAGATCGAACGTTCATCATGTGCCCTCCATCAATAAAAATCTCGTCAGCGGCTCACGTTTATGTCGAGATGGTTTTAAGTTGGTTTTCGAGTCCAATAAAGTTGTAATTTCCAAGTATGGACAATTTATTGGTAAAGGCTATGAGTGTGGAGGCTTGTTCCGCTTATCCTTGTCAGATATATGCACCAAAGTTATTAATAATGTTTGTCACGATAATGATTGTGATGTTTGGCATTCACGACTTTGTCATATTAATTTTGGTTGCATGACGCGGTTAGCAAATATGAGTTTAATTCTGAAATTCAGTACGATTAAAGGTTCCAAATGTCAAGTGTGTGTTCAAGCTAAGAAACCTCGCAAGTCTCACAAGACTGCAGAGGCGAGAGACTTGGCACCACTAGAACTTGTACATTCTGATCTTTGTGAGATGAATGGCGTATTGACAAAAGGTGGAAAGAAATATTTCATGACACTTATTGATGACTCCACTAGATATTGTTATGTGTATCTTCTGAAATCAAAAGATGAAGCTTTAACCTTTCTCAAGAATTATAAGGCCGAAGCTGAGAACCAACTTGATCGTAAAATTAAACGGCTTAGGTCTGATCGTGGTGGAGAGTATTTTTCCAACAAGTTTAATTCTTTTTGTACTGAACACGGTATTATTCATGAGAGAACGCCTCCCTACTCACCTCATTCAAATGGGGTGGCTGAAAGAAAGAACCGAACGTTGTCTGATTTGGTTAACGCCATGTTAGACACTTCGGGTCTCTCCAAGGCATGGTGGGGGAGGCACTAATGACTGCATGTCATGTCCTAAACCGAGTTTCCACAAAGAATAAAACCATTACTCCATTTGAGGAATGGGAAAGAAAAAGGTTAAAACTCTCCTACCTACGTACTTGGGGTTGTTTGGCGAAAGTCAATATACCAATTCCCAAGAAGCGCGAGCTTGGACCTAAAACCGTAGATAGTGTTCTTCTGGGCTATGTTTTTAATAGCATTGGTTATAGATTCTTGATAGTAAAATCTGAGGTATCCGACATGCATGTTGGTACGATTATGGAGTCCAATGATGCGACTTTCTTTGAGAACATATTTCCTATGAAGGATATGTCTAGCTCATCAAATCAGGAGAAACCTGTTTCATCTAGTCAGGAATTAGCTGAGATTCCTGAATCCACCATTCCGATAGAACACGTTGAGAATCCCGAGGAGGATGACAATGAAGTTCCTGTAAGTGGCAAGAGACAGAGGACTGCAAAGTCCTTTGGTAATGATTTCATTGTGTACCTCGTGGATGACACACCCATGACTATTTCAGAAGCCTAT
The DNA here is from genome assembly GCA_028641055.1 of Alopecurus myosuroides. Taxonomy (NCBI): domain Eukaryota; kingdom Viridiplantae; phylum Streptophyta; class Magnoliopsida; order Poales; family Poaceae; genus Alopecurus; species Alopecurus myosuroides. The sequence goes on along the minus strand of CM054063.1, from coordinate 198,086,888 downwards.
GCGTCTCTTGATGCTGACTACTGGAAGGAGGTTGTTCGTTGCGAGATGGATTCCATCTTGGCTAACGGAACCTGGGAAATCACTGATCGTCCTTATGGGTGTAAACCTGTAGGATGTAAGTGGGTGTTCAAGAAAAAGTTTAGGCCTGATGGTACAATTGAAAAGTACAAGGCACGGCTTGTGGCCAAGGGTTATACCCAGAAAAAAGGTGAAGACTTCTTTGATACTTACTCACCTGTGGCTAGACTGACCACTATTCGTGTGCTACTCTCACTGGCTGCCTCGCACGGTCTTCTCGTTCATCAAATGGACGTTAAGACGGCTTTCCTTAATGGAGAGTTGGACGAGGAAATTTATATGGAGCAGCCAGATGGTTTTGTAGTACCCGGTCAGGAAAGTAAGGTGTGCAAGTTATTGAAGTCATTATACGGCCTCAAGCAAGCACCTAAGCAATGGCATGAAAAGTTCGAAAGGACTTTGACGGCTGAAGGATTTGTTGTAAACGAAGCTGATAAATGTGTGTACTATCGCCATGGTGGGGGCGAGGGAGTTATTCTATGTCTATACGTTGATGACATATTGATCTTTGTGACCAATCTTGATTTAATTAAGGAAGTTAAAGATTTCTTATCTCGTTGTTTTGAGATGAAGGATCTAGGAGTAGCTGATGTTATATTGAACATCAAGCTATTGAGAGATGATAATGGTGGGATTACACTGCTTCAATCTCACTATGTGGAAAAGGTCTTGAGTCGCTTCGGGTACAGTGACTGCAAGCCTTCTTCGACTCCATATGATGCTAGTGTGTTGCTTCGAAAGAATCAACGGATTATTAGAGATCAACTGAGATATTCTCAGATTATAGGCTCGCTTATGTATTTGGCGAGTGCCACGAGGCCTGACATCTCTTTTGCTGTGAGAAAATTGAGCCGGTTTGTTTCCAATCCGGGAGATGATCATTGTCGTGCTCTTGAGAGAGTTATGCGCTATTTAAAAGGCACTACGAGTTATGGAATTCACTATACCGGAAACCCGAGGGTTCTGGAAGGATATTGTCATGGGATAATCACGGCAGACGTTACCGGGGGTAACTGATCTTGGGGCAAGACGACACAGGCGTTTGGGAGAGGGTTTAGCTCAGAGGAAAGCATGATGGAATTCGATCTGGTAGCCGGCAATCAAGTCGCCGAGTCTCCGATCTCAAGATATTAACTCAACTCTCGTGTTACACTGGATACTTGATAACAAACGATATTGCTAGGGTTCTTAGATCCGTCTCAACTAAGCCTAGGGGTCGGTTTATAAAGCACCCGTACCCCCTGGCTTACCCTCCAAGATGTACCCTGAATCCTACCCGGACACCACACATAAACCCTAACTTTCCTTTACCGTAATCCACAGTCCGGGTTACGAGGCCTACAAATTTGGGCCTTCCAGAAGTTTCTTTATCCTTAGCCGGAAATTGCGCATCGTCCTTTGGGCCGGGTTACACCTTGGAGTTGGCCTACCGGGTTATTATCCCTCCATCAGTAGTCCCCAGAATAGCTTGGGCTTCACGGATCCTTCCTTGAAGCGCTTGCTATTCCCTGCAAAAATATCAAACGCACAAGTGCATGAAGGCCGGGTTAAAGCGCTTTGGGAAATAGCTAGGCCCAACTCCATGGTGGCCATATAGTAACCCGGCTTCTCTCCAAACACTTAGTTTTTCGGGTCTAAGCCCTGACAAAAATGTCAAGGTCATGTACTATACTCGATAATTGATCTTGATATTATGAAGAATATCTCCTTCCTATTTCTGTCCGGATGCCTCACCCAATATTTAAAGCGTATCTCACAAAACTCAAACAGATAGCCGTTTACTCCGTAATTTCCGGCTCCCGCTCGTTGAACTAAACTTATCCATCCGAGCCATTATAAATATGCCCTTAGGGTTAACCCTAACCCCAACGGCTCACTTCCCCCCATTCCTCTTCATTTCTTCCCCCGTGCTCAAGCCCACAGAGCACCATTACGGAAACCCCGCAGGCATCACCGGAGCCCATCTGTCGCCGGCTGCGCTCCGCCACGGCGCAATCTGCACCGCCGCCAAGATCCGCCACCAAACCCCCGACCTGCCCGCCGGGAATCGCAAAGGGGCACCAAGCTTGTGCTATTTTCCTCCGTCGAGCTTCACTTCGATCTCCTCCAGTAAGCCTCTCAGACCCGTTAACTGGCCTCCGCAATTTCTTGATTTTCTTCAGATTAGATCTAGGTCAACCCGTCGGTCATTTTCCCGGTCATGCCGAATTAAGTTACTTGTATTCACTCTAGCTCATCCAATGGATTGGATGCTGACTTTATTTTACTTCCCCACCGCCCATAACTGCTAATTTTGCCACAAATCTAGAAATGGAGTCTCCAATCTGGGCTCGGGCCGCCCAAATTTTCCGCCCTTGTTTCCATCACTCGGAAAACCTTCCCTTTTCCGGTTCCTTTTATTTGCAATAGGTACCTGTGCAACCATTCGCCACCCTCAAAGGCTCTTTCAATGCATAGGCTTCCATAATTTTTATTATGATGCTTGATACCCGGATAGTTTGAGCCTTACTCTGCAGATTGATACCCGGATAATATGCAACTTCCACGTTGTCTCGATATCACTCGCCAATACTCAAACAACTCATGGCTTCCGAGTCTTATTCCTTGTATCCCTCTACTTCGTGCTTTGCAGGTCAATCACATGGCTCCCAAGAAGCAGGGGAAAACACCGGCCAAGGCCAAGACCACCAACTCCATATCCGCCAATTGGGCGCGATCTACGGTTACGAAGGCCAAATTAGAAGAACTGGCCGAGTTAGGGGTTTTACCCCCTCAAAAGGAAATCCACTGGAGGGTGCCGGGCAACGAGACCCGGCCTACACCAGCGAAGGATGAGGTAATATGCTTTGTGGAACACGTGACCCGGGGCTTCCGTCCTCCGGGTCACCCTTTCTTCCGTGACATTCTGAGCCATTATGGCCTTCGCATTTTTGACATAGGGCCTAACTCCATGTTAAATATCTCCCACTTCATCGTTCTCTCCGAGTCATACTTGTGCACTCCGCCAAGCTTGGTTCTTTTCGTCGAGCTTTTCCAGTGCAAACCGTGCCGCGAAAGCGGTGACGGGGCACTTCTCGCTTGCGGCGGGGTTTCTATCCAGCACCGCAAGAATTCTCTGATGCCACCCCTCACTCTCAACTCCCACGTCAAACACCGGCAACTCTCGTACTTCTATTGCCGAGACACCTCCCCACCCGGCCAAAAGAAACTGCCGGGTTACTCGGAGGGCCTTCTCGATATCTCCGAGTCTTTCAACGCCTTTGCCCCTGACTCGGACAGGGAGGCCATCCGGCCTTTAATAGCCAAAATCTCTGTTCTGTCGGCCCAAGGTCTCATTGGGCTTAACCTGGTGAAAACTTGGGTCGATTTCCGGATCCAACCCAACTCCATCCGCACTAAGTTAATGTGCGAGTATTCAGGGCACACTACGGACTCGCTCCGGTACTCCACCCACAGCTTTGCAGCCGGAGATACCAACAAGACTATCAAGATCTTCTTGACAGAGAAGCTGGAGGTAATCCGGAACATAGCCGGGTTAGAACCCTTCACTCGTGAGAACCCAGCCCCCAAGGTAAAAACTCGGTTTTCATACTCTTGCTTTCACACCTTCCACTCGATATGACTAATAACCTTTATTCTTATACCTTCTTCTCAGGCTGATGATCCCTTTTGGAAGATTGAAACTCCTCCTAACTCCGAAAATCCAGAGGAGCAAGAGGATGGCACTAACTCAGATGAAGGTATGTTTCGAACTTCACTTAGTTCCTTTGAGTTCGTCGTGTCCCGTTCTTCATTTTCCAACTGAGACCTTGATAACTTCCAGAGCAAGAGGACAAAGACGAAGAAGAAGAAACCGACGGCAAGGTAGAATCCTCCAGTGATGAGGAGGAAGTGGAGCCGACAATCAAAGTCGGATCTAAGAGAAAACCCCGAGGGGTCGTCCTCAAGGTTTCATATCGCCTCCTTGTATTCAATTCGTATTCCTTTGATGATATACATGAGCTAACTTGACGTTATTCCACTGGCCACATTTGAAGGAGTCGCCCATGACCAAGCGCAGAGCGACTCGAAATTACCCGGGTGATGATGCTCTTAACCCGGGTATTTCATTGTCTCCGACTCGGCGCGCTGGTATTTACCTTATCCTTTCTTGGACGAAACAATCTTACTGAACCATTCCCTTACGAAATCTCGCTTGATACTTTTCAGTCTCGCCCGGGTCCAGCAGCGAATTCCCTTCGGACTTTGCAGTGAATCCCGGGTAAAGTTCCTTTCCCGACGTTCTATCACATTTTCATCACCCTTTCCTGGTTGTATACTAACTGCTCACTCATACTATCTATAGGGCCACGGTCATTATTAGCGACCAAGAGGATATGGAGACCGATGACCCGGGTACGGGGATCCCGACTGATAATACAGCAGCCGCAGCTGGCGACGAAGGGCAAGTGTCACCAATGAACCCGTCCAGCCAAGGAGCCGGGTATCCGATAGCCTCGCATGCAAGCGAGAAGGAAAAAACTGCAACTCTGGGTGCGGGGGGAGGAGCACCAGGTTCCAACATTCGGACGACCCGGATGCCATCTCCCGCTAAGAAGAAAACTCCTTCTCCGAGTTTCCGAGGACCCGGGTCTTCTAACACGGGTAATGATACTTTTGACCAGCTGATGAGCACTCTCCTCACTATGAAGACCTCAGAGAGCAACATTCTAGAGCGCATGGCCGCAGAGCACCAGGTAATAACACTTGATATCTCGCAGTATACATTTAGTCCCCAAGTTCCGAGCATAACTTTGTTGAAGTTATGCTTGGTACTTTATGCAATAGTCGGCTTGCCATGATACCCGACTGATACTTGTGCTCCTTGTTCTTTACAGGCACAGATGACCCGGTCTGATGAAGTTTTGCTCAAGACCGAACAACTTCTTCTTGCCGAGGTAAAGCGTAGAGAAGCCCTTGAGGATGACATGGAAACCTTGAAGAAGGATGTTTCTAAATACAAGAATAAGTACAATACTGCTCAAACCGCACTGAAGAAATTATCGGACCAGGTTACCGATACCTACCGCATCTTGCTTAGTAAGTTTTTGCTGCCGACTGACTTCATGCCTTTACTTTATTACATGATACTCGGGATTACTGATACGTTCTTCCTTTGTTTCCACTGCAGGTGCCAACCTTGCGGCCCCAGAGGAGAATGCCATTACAAAGGCTAAAACTTTAAAGACTGTGCTCCGGACTTTCTTTGTCGGCACGAAGTTTATACTGGACGCCGTGAAGTGGCCTACTGAAGTATATCCGGGTGAATAAAATCTTATCCAAGCCTGCTCCACCGTGCCTGCCTGGATTGAAATCTGGAAACGCTCGGCATGCCGGATTGGTATGACCCGGGCTTTTACCCTGGCTAAGGCTTATTTTCCGAAGCTTGATCCGGCAAAGGTAATATCCGGGTTTCCAGAATTCAAAGCGGATGGCTCCAAGTTTTCACCCAAGGACTTCAAGGCCATACAGTCCGCAGTGCGTCATTCTGCCACCACTTTGGCCGATAGTATGGATCTGAACACCATTATGAGTGCGTACGATTGAAAGTGCATGGTGCCCCATATGTGGTTTTGGTAATTACTGACAATCCCTATGGACTAATGTTTGCATTGAGTTATCCTTGTAGTTCTTGTTCATAGGAAATAATGGAGTTCATTTGTTGAACTCTATTAGCTTCCTTGATGGCCATTGTTATATTCAAGGATTTATATGAAGAATGGTCATGGTTTTAGTTGAGGTTATTGCTAGTGTGTCTTGAAGAAAAGTATTATGTTATCCTTCATGGTTATCTTCAAGACATCAACATTTGAAGTGAGAAGAAAAGATACAAGGTTGATCAAGCTAGTGATCAACACACAAAGCTACACGATGTACCAAGTGGGATTGTGTATCTCATGGTATGGTAAGAAATTGTCAATATAGCTTTGTGATCTAACCCATATATGTGTGTGTGGCATCTCTATGTGTGGTTAGGTATCTTTCCATGGGCATGAACAAAAAGGTAGATTTCATATAGCCCATGGTCTATGTCATCGTCGAGCGATGTTCGTCACCTAGCTTGACGTGGAAGCTCAAGTGAAGCATCTAGAAGAAATCCTATGCTTGAATCTTTCCACCCATATGGAGATTATGGTCAAGTGAAGATGTTCATGTGATAAGCTCTCTCATATTAGCTTATGGGGGAGCAATTCACAATCTTCACGAAGCGAAGCGCAATCAAGAAAGGTGGTCCAACTTGAGGTGATTAAGATCGCCATCATCTAGCTCAATTGGATTGTGCAAGGCAAAGGTATGACTTATATAGGGTTTCTATTTTACCGGTCTCATTATGCTAGTTGGGAGACCGGATTATAGGATAGATAACCGTACTATCAAGAGGGGCTCTTGAATGCATATCTTGATCGTATCTATCGTAGAGAGCTCAAACCTTTGCATACTTGGCATCATTCTTCTTGGTTATTATTTGGGTTTTCTCCATGTAAGGTTTTAGAGCTTTTCATGTTCTTCATGTCAAGCTCAAGTTCATCAAAAATGGATTTCGTATGAAAAACTTATCGCATTTTTGTTGTTGGAGGTTTCTACCGGTTGTCCTTTATTGATAGGCAAAACCTTTCATCATTTGGTTTTATATTCCCATTTGGACTATGATGTTTCTCTGCATATTCTTGTAGTGCTCGTCTTTGCGATTTCAACGAGCCCAAGAACATCGAAAACGGAGTCCGGATGCAAAAGTTATGACCGTTTTCATATAGGGTGTTCTGCAGTTTTTTTCCACCAGCGGAGGCTCCGGTGGTAGCTCCGCCGGAAACCCCTTCGGTTTGAAAGTGGCGGAGGTTCCGGTGAAACCACCGGAGGCTCCGGTGGTTGGGGCATTTTTTCAGCCATTTTGATGTCCTAACTCATCCGGGGGGCGGAGGTTCCGGTGGTTTCACCGGAGGTTCCGCCCCTGCGCGAATTTTCCTCCAACGGTTGGATATTTGGGTGACCTATTTAAGGGGCCTTCTTCCCCAATGGTTCCCCAACCTTTTGGGCAAGTTTGACCTCCATTGTTGACCTCCAAAAGCTTGCTCTCTCTCAATCCCTCCAATGATTCTTGCTTCCACTTGAGGGAAAAGAGAGAGGAGATCTAGATCTACCACTTCACCAATCAATCCCACCTCTTTGTGAGGGGAATCTATTGGATCTAGATCTAGGGATTCATTTGTTGTTTTCCTTGTTCTTCCTCCTTCCTCCCTCCATAGCATTAGTTGCTTTGGTGGGATTTGGGACAGAAGTTCTTGACCACTTTGTGTGTTCTTGCCATTGCATTAGGTGCATCGGTTTGAGTTCCCCACGAGATTCGTGAAAGAGAAGTTCGTGAGCTTGTTACTCTTGGGTGCTTGGTCACCGGAGAGATTGTTCCTCTTGGGTGTATTGAGCACCCTAGACGGTTAGTGCTTGGGGCTTCCACCTTGTTGCAAGAAGCTTCGTTGAGAGCCTCCAATTGAGTTGTGGAGATAGCCTCAACCTCGTGTAAGGTTTGGTCAACGCCTTCAAGTCGACCTCATAGTGGAAACGAGCATCTCCCTCACCGGAGAAGCTCAAGGAGAATAAGGTGTGCACATCCGTGCTATTGAGGAGCGCCTAGGTGGCTCCCCACCTCTCCAACGAAGACGTACTTCCCTTGGGAAGGAACTTCGGTAATCACACCGGTGTCTCCTTGTGCTTCGGTTATCTCTATACTCTAGCTCGTTACTTATGCATTTACCTTTGTGATAGCCATCGTGCTTGAAGTCATCTATCTTGCTATCTCATAGTTGTATATCATGCCTAGCATAAGTTGTTGGTGCACATAGGTAAACCTAGCTTGCATAGGTTTTGTGCTTGATAAATTAAACGCTAGTTTTATTCCGCATTTACTCAAGCCTAAACCGTAATTATTTTAAAGCGCCTATTCACCCCCCCCCCCCCTCTAGGCGGCATCCTTCTACTTTCAATTGGTATCAGAGCCAGGGATCTCATTGTTAGGCTTCACCGCCTTGAGAGTAATGATGTCGCTTAGTGAATTAGTGCAAGATCCCACATTTCATTTCGATGGCACAAACTATGATCTTTCGAAATTTCGCATGCTCATTTATTTCCGGGTCATGGACCCACACATGGAGCAAATTGTAGAGATGGGTTTTTCTCCTCCAAAGGATCCTCAAAATCCAACTTTAGAGGAAGAGAAAAACTTATCTCTCGATGCTCTTGCTATTAATGCGTTTTTCCTTCTTGTGAGCCTTGTAGTTATTAAGCCACTTTTTCCTATTCGGAATGCTCATGAATTATGGACAAAGCTTCAAGATAAATATGGAGTGTCCAATATTATTGTGGATGATTGCTCTCCCTCCATCTCCGGTCGTGATGAGTTCTCAACTTCTTCTACTTCACCAACATGTGGTAAGCCACAAACTAATGAGATGGTGAGTAGTGATAGGTTTTGCAATAATGATAGTGAGATTATTATTGATGATCCTTCATCTCTATCTTATTGCAATGTCTCATCTTTAGACTTAAACACAACTAGCACAAAAAATGTTTTACATGCTTGTGTTGATAGTCTTTGCATATCATGTCGTCATTTCTTGACTAAATCTCATGATGATATGATTGCTTTATCTTGTTCCCATGATAAAAATGATTGTGTTTCCTCTAGTATTTGTATGGCTAACAATTTAAAGGAAACTCAACTCTCTATGGAACAAGATGTGGACTTGAGTGGTGCCTCAAGTAATGATTCATCATTATCTACCACATTTTGCCTTATGGCCAAGGATTCAAAGGTATCTTCAACTTTGAACCCCAATATATATTATGATGATAGTAGTGATGATGATGTTGGTAAGGAAGATGATGATGAGTCTAAGAAATTACGCTTATGGTTCGCAAGCCTTGTTGGTGAGACCAAAGAAAATGTGAATGCTCTCCTAGAACAACTTGATGAGGCTAACTCTCTTGTAGTTGAAAAGGAGGATATCATCGTGACTTTCGAAAGTCATAGTGGTAGTCATTCTATCAAGGACAAAGAGCTTGAAAAGGCTTTTGAGAAAGAGCGGTCCCTTAGATCTTCTCTTGAAGAGAAACTATATAGTCTAGAAGAAACATATGCTATTAGCGTTTCTAAGCTTAGAAGGGACAATGAGTTATCTCTTTCGCTTGCTAATGAACTCAAAGCTAAAAATGTTGATGCTTGTGCTACTAACTCTATTTCTTGTGAAGCATCCACATTAAAGGAGAATGTTGAGCTACGGGCTCAATTTGAGTTGCTAACTAGTAATTATGGGAAATTGGAAGAAACTCATGAAAAGCTCTCAAGCTCTCATAAGGATCTTCTAGTCTCCCATGAGAGTCTAAAATTAGCTCATAAGGCTATGTTAACTAAGGTAACATCTTGTGAGCCTCATGTGGAAAAAGGCACAATATCTACTCTAAATGCTATATTGCCTTGTGCTAGTCCTAGTAATTCATCCTCTCATAATGTTCCCACATCTTATGATGAATTGCTTTCCTTACCTTGTTGCTCTAATAATGATGCATCTACTTCCTCTAGCTCTTGTGTTGATACTAACCATGTAGAGGAAATCAAAGAGCTCAAGGCCCAAGTCACTTCATTGGAGAAAGACTTGGAGAAGTGTCATAAAGGGAAGTCCACACTTGATAATATGTTGAGTGTCCAAAAATCCCCCAATGACAAGAGAGGACTTGGATTCATTTCCAATCACAAGAACAAGTCCAAGGTCGACAAGAAGAAGGGCCATGAACAAGTCAAGAATTTGGCGAATATTGTTTGCTTCAAGTGCAAGGTTGAAGGGCATCATGTTAGATCATGCCCTATGAAGAAGAAGAAACTTAGCGAGAAGCAACAAGGGAAGCGGCCACAAGTTCAACCTCAATCTCAACTTCAAGTTGAAGAAAGGCCTCTTCCTATGAAGACTCAAACTAATGCTTCTCAAGTTGAGAAATCAACTAAGAAGAATGGAAGGAGTCGTTGTTGCTACTTATGTCGTGAAAAGGGCCATCTTGCTTCTTCATGCACTAATGGTACATTATCCAACCCTATCATAATTGATGATGTGTATTCCATTCGGAAGGATGATGTGGGCAATGTGTTTGCCAAATATGTTGGTACTCAAAGTGGTGTCAAGAAAAGAACCATTTGGGTTGCCAAGCCTATTGTGACTAACCTCTTAGGACCCAACTTGGTTGGGGACCAACAAGTTCAAACTTGATCAATAGGTGTTATCGGAGGGCATTGGAGACTTGGCTATATCATGAAGAATTAAGGGATCTTCATCACGTATATTTTCCTTAAGCCAAGTCATTTGGATTATCACGTATCTATCTCATATTCCATGCTCCTTCTTGCGGTAACTTGTATTTATTACATTATATATATACATTGAAAGTTGCTTGCCCCTTTGCATATATTGGTTTTGTACCTTGCTTGTATTTTGTATATTTTATGCTTACTACTTACTTATCCTTGAGTAATCTAGTATGTGTTTGTCGGTTCGCACAAAATGTATGTATGAGTTTGCTTTGAGCCTAATTGCATCTTGTGTGTATCTTATTTGGCTCTTTTGAGTGATTAATGGACTATCCCATTTTGGGAGAGTAATATGCCTTTGGCACTTCACAATCCCAAAATGTGTGTACATGAGGAATACCACATAGTGTTGATATTTCAATATTATCTAGTCTCTATGTGGTATCACATACTCATGAGAAATTCAAATTCTAATGTCTATTAATTATCTCAAGTTGGTTTTTGTTTGCCTCTTGCTAAGAAGATACGGATTATCACATTATGGGGGAGTAATATGTTTGTGCATATTACAAGCCTAAAGAATGTGAACATTTAAGGTTTTGCCACGTAGAATTGATATTGTTAATTATCTTATTCCTATGTGGCATGTGTGCTCAAACAAGTTCCAATTTTCTTAAATGATTTTATTTGATCATCTTTTGGTATCTTATTCGTGAGAGAGTTTCTTGGTGCGGTTTTCCACAAATTAGCACTAGAATTTACCTTCTCGGGATCCGGTTGCTTCTTGATATATTAATCATTTCTTTGCATGATCATTCGACTTTTGAAGCCACCAAGAATCTCTATTTAAGTATGGTGTTTTCATTCCTATCTTTTACCACATACTTATGTTTTGTGAATATGATTGTGAACAAATATACCACCGAGAAATATCTCCATACATCTCTTGTCTTTGACAAGTTATAATAATTTGTGGTAAGTTTATTGATCATATTTACTTTGTCCATTGCTCTAAAATTGCCTTGTTTCTTGCCAAGGATTTGTTTGGTTCAAACTCCTTTGTGTCTTCTTTACTCTACTCAAAATTTGTTTTATGCTTTATTGAGTTAGGAAAAGCAATGATCCCATTCGTGTGCACTCTTATTCAAAGTCATACTTCTTTGTGTTACAGTTCTTGGGGAAGCTATCCTACATTGAGTAGAACACAATTCTTTAATTGGTATTGCATCTTATTGCTTTTCTTGAGCTTGACTAGTGTTTGAACAATATATATGGAGAGTAATGATTCCATTGTGTGCATCTTGTATTCAAATGCAATATCATAATTAATGCACTATTATTGGAAGAACTATCCTATATGTGTTTGAACACTTGTTGTCTTGAAATTGGTATTTTATCCCAATGACTTGTCTCTTTGGAAGACGAACATTTTTCGTCTTGGTACTTTGTGTGCCATCATGAAAAGTGTAGAGGGTTTGTTTATTCGTTGATGTTGTTTTTGTTATCTTCTCTATTTGATTTCCTAAATCATGTGTTGATTTGCGGTTTTGATATAACTTGGACACTTTGTTTTATTTTATCTCTTGTGAGTGCCTTCTTTGTTTTAATTGGTATTTTGTCCAATTTGTATCTTGTTTGGTTCTTGAAAGTTTTGTGCATGTATATTTACTATGTATATTCTTTGACATGCTTACTTTCGTTGATCCAATATATAGGATAAACTCCATCAAATCCTAAATGGATAAGATCGCATAAAATTCAAATTCATATTAATTTGCATATATTTATGTGGAGTTTGTCTTATGTATTGTAGTTGTTCTAACTACTTTGGACCCAATAAGTTTGGGAACCATTTTGTACTTGATTTTTGTTTTTAGGTACAATGGAGATACATTGGTTGCTTGCTCCATTCATAAGGAAGGTGTTCTCACCATCATATCATAGGAGTCAAGCTACAATGATTATCAAAATCGCATCCTCTTCATCAACAATGCCGTCTCGGTAACAAGTATCTATTCCATGCATACATTTTTAGCTTTCAAATCTTGTGTAGGTTGCATCTTGACACGAATTCCATTTGTTGCATTTCATTTGGATCTTGCAAATGTCTTATCAAAAACATATTTATTGCAACTATGAGTAAGCCGGGATGATTACATACTAAGGGGATATTTATAATCAATTTCATGATTCACCAATCCCAAGTATACTAATCTAGTAACTTCTACTTTAATTCTCTCATATGCAATATTTATGAATTCTCAAAAACCATTTGAATCTTTTGTGATATGCGTTACCTTTCTCGAAGCATTCCAACTATCACTTTTCCCTTGTGATATTTGTGATGCTTTGATGAGTTTATTGTTTGTCCATCTATATCCCCTTAAGATTAAACTAATCCTAGTGCTTTGCTTTCAAACAAAAATCTTATTGGTATATTTATGAACCTATCTTGGATATCATGTTCTTTACCCGTGTACCTATTTTTGTGTGTGCATATTTCTTTGTGGATATATATCTTTGTGATTGGTGTCCACTTAGAAACTTATACACACGAGAATAGTTACATCTTTAATTGATATTCTATTTCTTTAGTGACCATGTTTTATTGCTTTATATTACTTGGTGGTTCCTAAAAGGCACAAGCTTTTCTTTTTCTTTTGGTATTCCTTTGGAATCTTATAAAGCTTGTGGACATATGTGTTTTTATCATTTGTTGGTTTGTGTGTATGGGAAAGACATGATATGCACTATGTGACTCATATATTTAAAGACTATGATGAAGCATTGCTCATCCTATTAGTCTCCTACAAATGTCCTTCCTTGTCATACTCATCTCTTTCGGTTGAGTAAATATTTACTTGTCGCTTCTTGATCTTAATTGCTCAACTCTTGTTTGTTTGCAAGTTGCTTTGCTACATTTCCTATCTATTCTCTTGCTCTTGTTTGTGTTCAAAATTATCTAGAAGGGAGTGATGATTCCATGTTGTGCACATTATATAGTAATTCAAATCTAACATTGTGCATGTACCTTGGGGAGTTCCCTCTTGATTTTCTAGAACACTTGGTTGATCTTATCATAATATTGATTTTGGTCAATCGTTTTTTTTCGGATCCTTTGGTTGGTTGCTTCTTTATGAAAGTATCCTTCAATTTGACTTTGCTTGTAAATCTTTGGATCCTCAATATAGTTTGATCTCCCTCCATCTATTCCTAGTTGCATACATGCTCTTGATTTCACTCATATCATGAGTAATGCATACACTATGGGGGAGCTCTTATTATATTTGCCTTCTAATCTTTTTTCGCATCTTGGCAATGGATGCCAATGGGGGAGAAGTTTAGAGGGTTTAAGGGAATTTGGTTCTATGCTTTAGTTTCGTTCTTAAGCATTTGCCTTCCATGCTATTGCATCCTTGCTCTTTGTTTTGCATGGTTGCTTAATTCATCATATAAACCCTCGTAAAAAGGGATTGTCATCAATTACCAAAATGGGGGAGATTGAAAGTGCATGGTGCCCCATATGTGGTTTTGGTAATTACTGACAATCCCTATGGACTAATGTTTGCATTGAGTTATCCTTGTAGTTCTTGTTCATAGGAAATAATGGAGTTCATTTGTTGAACTCTATTAGCTTCCTTGATGGCCATTGTTATATTCAAGGATTTATATGAAGAATGGTCATGGTTTTAGTTGAGGTTATTGCTAGTGTGTCTTGAAGAAAAGTATTATGTTATCCTTCATGGTTATCTTCAAGACATCAACATTTGAAGTGAGAAGAAAAGATACAAGGTTGATCAAGCTAGTGATCAACACACAAAGCTACACGATGTACCAAGTGGGATTGTGTATCTCATGGTATGGTAAGAAATTGTCAATATAGCTTTGTGATCTAACCCATATATGTGTGTGTGGCATCTCTATGTGTGGTTAGGTATCTTTCCATGGGCATGAACAAAAAGGTAGATTTCATATAGCCCATGGTCTATGTCATCGTCGAGCGATGTTCGTCACCTAGCTTGACGTGGAAGCTCAAGTGAAGCATCTAGAAGAAATCCTATGCTTGAATCTTTCCACCCATATGGAGATTATGGTCAAGTGAAGATGTTCATGTGATAAGCTCTCTCATATTAGCTTATGGGGGAGCAATTCACAATCTTCATGAAGCGAAGCGCAATCAAGAAAGGTGGTCCAACTTGAGGTGATTAAGATCGCCATCATCTAGCTCAATTGGATTGCGCAAGGCAAAGGTATGACTTATATAGGGTTTCTATTTTACCGGTCTCATTATGCTAGTTGGGAGACCGGATTATAGGATAGATAACCGTACTATCAAGAGGGGCTCTTGAATGCATATCTTGATCGTATCTATCGTAGCGAGCTCAAACCTTTGCATACTTGGCATCATCCTTCTTGGTTATTATTTGGGTTTTCTCCATGTAAGGTTTTAGAGCTTGTCATGTTCTTCATGTCAAGCTCAAGTTCATCAAAAATGGATTTCGTATGAAAAACTTATCGCATTTTTGTTGTTGGAGGTTTCTACCGGTTGTCCTTTATTGATAGGCAAAACCTTTCATCATTTGGTTTTATATTCCCATTTGGACTATGATGTTTCTCTGCATATTCTTGTAGTGCTCGTCGTTGCGATTTCAACGAGCCCAAGAACATCGAAAACGGAGTCCGGATGCAAAAGTTATGACCGTTTTCATATAGGGTGTTCTGCAGTTTTTTTCCACCAGCGGAGGCTCCGGTGGTAGCTCCGCCGGAAACCCCTTCGGTTTGAAAGTGGCGGAGGTTCCGGTGAAACCACCGGAGGCTCCGGTGGTTGGGGCATTTTTTCAGCCATTTTGATGTCCTAACTCATCCGGGGGGCGGAGGTTCCGGTGGTTTCACCGGAGGTTCCGCCCCTGCGCGAATTTTCCTCCAACGGTTGGATATTTGGGTGACCTATTTAAGGGGCCTTCTTCCCCAATGGTTCCCCAACCTTTTGGGCAAGTTTGACCTCCATTGTTGACCTCCAAAAGCTTGCTCTCTCTCAATCCCTCCAATGATTCTTGCTTCCACTTGAGGGAAAAGAGAGAGGAGATCTAGATCTACCACTTCACCAATCAATCCCACCTCTTTGTGAGGGGAATCTATTGGATCTAGATCTAGGGATTCATTTGTTGTTTTCCTTGTTCTTCCTCCTTCCTCCCTCCATAGCATTAGTTGCTTTGGTGGGATTTGGGACAGAAGTTCTTGACCACTTTGTGTGTTCTTGCCATTGCATTAGGTGCATCGGTTTGAGTTCCCCACGAGATTCGTGAAAGAGAAGTTCGTGAGCTTGTTACTCTTGGGTGCTTGGTCACCGGAGAGATTGTTCCTCTTGGGTGTATTGAGCACCCTAGACGGTTAGTGCTTGGGGCTTCCACCTTGTTGCAAGAAGCTTCGTTGAGAGCCTCCAATTGAGTTGTGGAGATAGCCTCAACCTCGTGTAAGGTTTGGTCAACGCCTTCAAGTCGACCTCATAGTGGAAACGAGCATCTCCCTCACCGGAGAAGCTCAAGGAGAATAAGGTGTGCACATCCGTGCTATTGAGGAGCGCCTAGGTGGCTCCCCACCTCTCCAACGAAGACGTACTTCCCTTGGGAAGGAACTTCGGTAATCACACCGGTGTCTCCTTGTGCTTCGGTTATCTCTATACTCTAGCTCGTTACTTATGCATTTACCTTTGTGATAGCCATCGTGCTTGAAGTCATCTATCTTGCTATCTCATAGTTGTATATCATGCCTAGCATAAGTTGTTGGTGCACATAGGTAAACCTAGCTTGCATAGGTTTTGTGCTTGATAAATTAAACGCTAGTTTTATTCCGCATTTACTCAAGCCTAAACCGTAATTATTTTAAAGCGCCTATTCACCCCCCCCTCTAGGCGGCATCCTTCTACTTTCAACGATGTTGAAGGGAAGATCGTCACGGAGGACGCACCCCCGCCCTTTGATGTTTTGGAGAAATGGGCTGCTGACTCGGCCAGGAAGAGGGAAGAAACTGCGAAGAGAGAGGCCGAGTTAGGATCAGAGCCAACCACCTTTACACCAGCTGTTCTTCCGCCTGTCCGTCCTGTCGCGAAGAATCCGGGTGATGATGTCGGGATAGCTAAAGAACAGGTCCAGGAGCAAGACCCGGAGGGCAAGGGCAAAGATGTGGACCCTACTCAGGAAGCTGAATAGGCAAATGCCATCAAAATACTTCGATCATCTGATGCTTTTATTCCAAACAAGTATTCTTTTGACGGTGCGCCTGTGCACCCTTGATACTGGTGTCGCAATTTGTAACACACTTTATCTCTGTGATACACTTCGTGCCTTTCTAGGCCTTTTGATGAACTTGATACTTGTCTATTTTTGAACTTATTCTTGATATCCACCTTTCTTTTCATTTCTTTTTATTCCCCTCTTTATTTCCGAGTATCGTGAGTTTTGACAGGTGGACTTTTCTTTAAGTCCCCAAGTCCCCATGACTCGGACATTGGTGTCTTTTTAGCGACGAAACAACTTGCCTCTGTTTCGAAACCCACAGTCCCCAAGGCCCGAATTTCCGAGTCTGTGGTGTGTGGTCTTTTCGAAGAGAACAAACTTGTTGTTGCTAAGCCGAAACCCGGAATTGTTTCATATAGATAATGAAGTTACGCTTGATAAACGTTGAGTTTCCAGCTATTAGCCTTGTACTCTGCATAACTTGTGGTTTAGATGACCCTTTTGACTATCTTGTATTGTAAGCCGGCTTTCGCGTGGATACCATGTTGTTACATCTATACGAAAACAGGGTCAGACAAGTCCCATTGGGCTTTCATGGCTGATTGTAATCGTAAGCGAGCAAATCATGCCACTTTAGTGCGAGTCACATCGAGCTCAAGTAAGAAAAGTCAAGAAAATTTGGCTCCTTTGTCCGGTTATAAGATTGCAGCCGTACTCGTTTGCGAGTAATCGGCCCTTATAACTCATAGGCATCAAGGCTGGGTCTTTGGGTTTGTGGCTGTGCTATTCAAGCAATCAGCCCCTGAGACCTATATATATTCAACATACTTAATGATACTGATGTACTGATAGCAATGGATATTACTCACCTGTAACCGAAGTAAAGATCGTAACAAAATAGGACTTGATAAGGATCTCTTTATTGATACGAGAAAGTTTGGATCAGCAGGCCGCCTCATTAAAAACCTTCCAGTCCCCTTAGGTACCCTGGGTAGGAAAAGAGCGCGTCTGAAACCTGCTGCCCGTTACATTGTTTAGTTCTTCTTGGGGACCGGTCCCGGGCTGACGTGACCGATACACATTCTCCATTTGTTGGACTTTTTCATGATAAGTACCGGGTTTACTAGCCAACCCGGGTGAGGTGTTTCCATAACGCGGCTGGCTGTAAGCGGCTGTGCAGTTTCTTCTCCTATACCAGATTGTTTGGAGGAATCATCCTTGACGAAAGCCACCATCTTAGCATCTTGTGCTGCCTTGGACTTTGCTCTTTCGCATTCAGTGCTTGGCCTTTTTGATGTGGTTCTGTCCTCCGGGTCTGCTTGAGACCGGTAATGCTTGAGTTCCTCTTTTCTACAGGCTTGCTCGGCCATTGCTGCGTCTCCTTCATCGCATTCAGCTGCTATATCTCGATTTCCATGTATGGTAATGGTCTGCTTAGGACCCGGGATTTTTAGCTGTAAATACACGTAACACGGCCTAGCCATGAATTTAGCATAAGCTGGCCTTCCGAATAGCGCATGATAAGGACTGCGCAACTTGACCACCTCAAAAGTGAGCCACTCAACTCGATAGTTATCCTTTGATTCCCCAAAAGCTACCTCCAATGCGATTTTTCCCTCGGGGCACGCTGAATGACCCGGCACTATCCCATGAAAAATTGTTGAACTTTTTTGTAGCTGAGACTCCTTGAGGCCCATGCGTAAGAAGGTTTCCCAATACAGTATATTGATGCTACTTCCACCGTCCATCAAAACCTTTTTCAGCTCATACCCATTGACCTGCGGTGGGACTACTAATGCTAAGACTCCCGGGTGTTCTATTCTTTCCAGGTGATCCCTTCTGCTCCATGTTACGTCCTGTTCTGACCATCTCAGGTATCTTGGGACAGCCGAAGAAACTGAGTTGACCGCTTGCTTCAGTATCTTTTTGTCCTTGTTAGAACCTCCTGTGGTATGCACGTGATATTGACCCAACTGTTTGGGGTTGGCCTGGAATCCTCCTGCTCCCCCTTGGTTATTACCTTGAATTCCAGCTGCCGGGTTACCGGCTGGGGGTGGGCCGTTGCCCGGGTTTCCACCTGGACTCGGTCCTCCTCCCCGACCTGCACCTCGCATGGCTCTGTTCACTTCCTCATTCTTCCATCTCTGTAGGTCGGTGCACTGCTCCAAGGAGTGGTTAGCTGGCCTACCGTTCTTGCTGTGCTTCGGGCATGCCATTCTGAATATGTCCCAATTATTACTCGGCCTTGGTGGCCCTTGATAGTTTCCTCCATTGTGATTTCCAGTATTGAAATTTCCTTCTGCCCTGGGTCTAGAAGATCCGGCTTCAGTATTGGCGACAAACTCGGAGCCTCCTTCAAACGGGCGCTTGTTCTGGCTGTTGTTACCCGGCGCTGATCCGTTGTCGGTTCTTCCGTTATTACTTGTATTTGCTTTTGCTTTTTTATCGTCAGTTTCCTCTTCCGTAGTGTCCGTTGCGGCATGTTTGTTGCATGCATCCATCAATTCTCCCATTGTAACCTCCGAAGCGTTCCGACTAGATTTCATGCGAGTTAAATTTTGTACTAAAGGTGTGTACTTGCAGGTCTTTGCCATAGCTTGCAGCGCGTCCTTGGGTTGAATATCCGTAGATGAATGAAGAATTTCCATAACCCGGCGCACCCAGCTGCGCGCCGATTCTCCCTTCTTCTGAACACATCGCTCTAGGTCATCAATAGTGAATAACTTTCTACACGTCCTGTGAAAGTGCTTGATAAACGCAGTTTTCAATTCTTCCCATGACTTAATAGATCCTTCCGGTAGATTGGCGAACCATAACTTTGCTGCTCCCTCTGACATCATTAGATACATGAATTTGGCTTGAAGATTCTCGGACGCATTGCGAATTGACATGGCCATCTCATAACTGCTCAACCATGTTTCCGGATCCATGGTTGGCTCGTAATTTACTACTTTACCCGGTTCTTTGAACTTTTCCGGGTAAGGCTCAGCCCTGATGCTATCCGAGAGACACTTAGGTCCTGCAAGAATGGTCGAAGCTGGTCTTACTCGAGAAACGTGTGATCCTGCAGGGGGTACAGCTGGACGCGGTACTGCTGGCACCCCATGTGCCGCAGACCCGGCCACGGCTCTCCTGGCTCTGGAACTGTCCACGATGGCCTGTGCTGCTGATGCTGCTGGTACTGCCTGAATGTGTGGAGGAGGCGGCATTTGCTGCTGCTCTTCCCTCCGCCGTGCCGAACTTGTTTGGATGTTTCCAGCGTTACCTTGCTGTTGGCTGACATATGGTGTCCCATGCATTCCACTTCTGTGATCCGGATAATTAACCTGTTGCGCCACCGCGGTGCGCAGCATATCTATCGCCCGCCGGGTCTCCTCTGCGTGGGGTGACTCTCTCACGGGGATTTGATTTAGTGCAAGCGTTACCGCGTATACGTTGTCCATGGGATTGTTGTAATGACCTGCTGGTGTGCGAAAACGCGATGGTGGTGGTGGTGGTGGCGGTGGTACAGTATTGCCGGTAGTAACTCCAGTCTGTGGTGCGGGTAACCCGGCCTGTGTGTCTACCGGCTGTACTCCTCCGGTTGTCGGCTGAGGGGCGGTTCCTTGATTTGCCGCTGGAATCGGCTGATCCTGGGGCGTGATAAATAGTGCGGCCGGGTTTATGACTACTCCCAATGTTGGCAATCTGGTTTGGTGCCTTTGGTGTATTCTGTTTGTTTCCTCTCGGAGCCGGGTTTCCAGTGCATCCAGCTCGCGTTGTCGTGTGGCCATCCCTTGTCTTTCTGCTTCTACTTGCCTCCTCTGCTGCTCCAATGCGCGACGGGCTACGTCCAAATCCCTAACACGTTCCGCCGCGTTCTCTGGAGTGATAACTGTGGCAAGAACTGTCGGATCTAGGATCAGATTATTGTCGAACAAGGCCGGATGTTGTGGATTGGAAGGACCTGCTCCTGGTGTCCGGTTTGCTAGGAATCCGAACGTGTTTGCGTGTAACTCGTTTTCTGGCGCTTGACTGGTAACCGATGCCGACTCTCCGTCAACCTGGGCCAAAACCGCGTTTCCGTTAGCCGGACCTTGCTGCCGGGTTAATGCTTGTGCTGACCCGGCCGCGGCCGCGGTTACGGTCTCTTGGTTGAGATTGGTCGCGGGAGCCGTGTAAACCGCAACTCGGCGTATGATGCTTGGCGCGAATTCATTGTCGCACCCGGACTTCTAAAGGATACTCGCCGTTCCGTTGAACAGTAGTAGATTGGATTACGGGGCTTACCGGCACCCGCGTCCTCTTACGAGTAGGCCAACACACGTATGTGTGACAACCAACCCCTATATGTTCAGCGTCGACGTAAACTATCCCATAGAAATCAGGACACTTCCATTGACGTACTTCAAACCATACACACATGGTACGTCAACGGCGTTGAACAACTGATATCACAACAGATCTCTACGACACAAAAGATTGAAATAAGTTGCAAATGGCTCTCATTAGAGCAGAGATAGCAAATACAATCATCCAGAGGACACATGTCCCAACAATTCATCATTACATCACAGCGGAAGCATTCAACATGTCTGAGTACAGACAAGAACCAAATAGGCCTAAGAGGCCGGAAACGAAAAGACGGAGCCCATCCACGAAGTCTCGGATCCTGCCCGGGTCCGCTATCTACTCGTCAGCAGTCTCGTCATATTCCACGTAGTAGCCACCATGTAGATCCTCGAAAACGTCGTCTGCGGAAACCACAGCCCCAAAGGGGTCAGTACATAAACGTACTGGCAAGTAAGACTCACAGTTCACCAAAGTGTAACCCGTCAACACCAAGTACAGATGCCTTGGGTTCAACGGAAGGAAGGGGATATAAAAGATGCTGCAACTGGCTGCGCTAACCATCTACAGAAACACTACAACTTCCAGCTAACAGAAAAGGGGATAAGATCATGTATCGTAACCAACTATTGTTAACTCCAAACAAACCCATCCTGGACCTCGCCCCTTATCCAATGAAGCAATCCGAGGATAACTCACACAGTTGAATTAATGATGGTTCAGATTATGGTGTCAATAAGCCTATTACTAGTCAAGTTGTTAATCATTGGGTGTAAGGTTGTTAATCATTAGGTTTAAGTTGTCCTGAGTACTTGTTAGCCAGTACTTTCACCAAGTAGTCCATAACCGCGGAAAACACGGCTTCTCGAGAAGATTTATCCCTGCAGGGGTGCACCAATTTGGCCGTACACGTATGAATAACCCGCCAGATGGAAAGGCCCTTCCACCAAGCGGGGCACTCAACACAACTCAACTCTTCTTCGCATCAAGCCCAAAGCACCTTGGGCGCACGGCTAATCAAGCCCAGAAGAAAATGGACCCTCATAGCACTCTAAGACCGTGTCCCCCTATATGCCGACTACAAAAGTTCCACCCGGGTACCAAGGGCTCGCAAGATCATGCATGCAGCAAATGGAAAACCTGAACTAAATGAGGCGATTTGGACGAGATGCGAATCGAGTCAAATTGAGGGGGCGCCCATACTCGCTTCCCACATGCGGGTAGTGCGCTCATCATGGATCAGTAGACAAGACCCTTTTCCTATTAGGGTCGACACTAGCAGGCCTCAAAACCACAAAGGGCCTCCTGCCGGTGCCTTATCATCAAGTTATTATTTAACAATAACATTAGCATGATTGATTGATTAAACATCGAGCCCCCAGAACATAATGGAATATAGTAACAGAAAGTAACGGGTAACAGACTCGAGCAAAACAACCTAAGCATGCTAGTAAGACACAGGCAACAAGCAAAAGGTTATAGGTGTGGGGGTGAGGCAATATCAGGGTTCAGGATATCATGTGATGGGTTCGTAACAGAAGCAACTATTCATAGGGCTAGCAGAATAGACAACGGAAAGTATCGGTAACCAATGTTGAAAGGAACACAGTGGTTCATGTGAGTGATAACTTGCCTGCAAACCCAGTAGCCTGGTACTGAGCTAAAATCCTTAGAAGGGGTGTCGTAAGTATCGTCGGTCTCAACGTCGTCGTGTATCCGAGAAGAAGCAAACAAACAATGCAGAAAGATAAACAATCAATAACATGGCATAATGCACAAACATGGGATGATGCATGACCATTTAATTGATGCATAGAAATAAACTAGTTGACAAGATAACAACATGATTAAATGGACCCACATGCAATTTGAGTTGCACCTGAAAGGCCCATGAATTATGGTTGAATTAATTGTTTTACAACTAATCAAATTGTGTAAGTGAATTAGCATGATGCATGGATGAGGAAAACAACAAAATAACAACAATAGAAGCAATTGGAAATAAGGTTTACCAAGTTTAGAAATTCATTTATTAAGTTTTGGAATTTTGGTTTCTTAAAGGGGTTACACAAGCATTTGTTGTTTTCATCAAGTTAAATTGTTCAAAATAGACAACAAAGTTCATATTTGAAAAGAACACACAATTTTAGGTGGATTACATGTTTTACTTATTGGAAAAGGATTTCAAATAAATTATTTATGAATTAAACAAGTTTAAGCAAGAATTAAATGAATTTAATTCAAACATGAACTAATTCGAATTTTTATTTGTTCAACACATTAAACCAAATTCATATTTGAACAGATTATACTTTTATGGTTTGAAAACATATTTTATATGTCCCAAAAGAAATTAGTTTGACCAAGTTATGAATTTAACAATATTAAATGATTTAAACAAGGTTTAAATCATTTAACCAATTTTAATTATTCAAAACATGAAACAAATTTTATATTTGAAAAGAGGGTTTAATTTTGCATGGAAAACATATTTCATTTGTTGAAATTGGATTTAAAATGAGCAAGTTATTATTTTGGCAATTTTAAATGCATTAAACAAGAAACAGTTGTTTTCAGCAATTTAAATTATTCAAAACAGCAAACAAAATTTATATTTGGAAAGTACATGAAAAGTTGATTGGAAAACATATTTAGTTTGTGGAATTTGGAATTTTTATGCCCAAGTTATGAATTTTGCAAAATTAAGTGAATTAAACAAGATTTCAAATGTTTCACCAATTTAAAATATTCAAAACAGTAAACAAAATTTATATTTGGATAGATCATTCAATTTGGGACAGAAAACCTATTTAAAAAGTTAAAATTGGAGTTAAAATGATTTTCTTATGCAATTTACAAGATTTGGTGCAAATCTGCCATTTTTAATGCACTAGGGACTTAGAAATAATTTTGCAGGGGTCTAAATTTATTTAACAGGGACCTAGCTGTGATTACTGAGAAGGTGCTGTATCAAAACATTGCAAAATGAAAAGGTTTGTTTTATTGTGGGAGGGGGGATTCGATCCCCTCACCTCCTGCTTCCTGCACAAGGAGCTAACCAGTGGGATGGTGGGCTGTTTTGTGATAGGAAGGCAGATCGGGGGGGTATGAGGTGTGGGATCGCGGGTTTTCTGAATTTTGCTGCACGTTAACTGTAACCGAGCGGATGGAATCGAGGAGCTCGACGAGGGCCACCACGGCTGCTGCTCGCCGGAGGGGGACCAGCCGTGGGGGGGGCTGCTGCGATGTGCGAGAGGGAGGTAGGACGAGGGGGGAGAGACCGAGGTGGTGCGCTCACCTTCGAGCGATTGGACAGGAGGAAGGCGTGCAGGCTCGGGGCGGACAGCAGAGGGTGGCCGGCGTCTTGGAGGGGATGGCGCCGGCGGCTCGAGGCTCCTCGGCCCTCGTCGAGAGGTGGAGGAGGAAGAGGGGGCCGAGGAGTCTCCATTCCCGGCCCCAAACACGGCGGTGGGAGCCCCTAGCCCCGGCGATCACCGGCGGAAGGTGGAGCTTCTCGGGTGGGTTTCAGTTTACAGAAGAAATTCAGAGGAGGTTGCAGGGAGGAGGCAGAGAAGAAAGAGAGAGGGGAAGGAAGAAGATGGCGGCGGTGAGTGGTTAGGGCTAGCAGTGGGGAGAGGTGGATGCTTTTATGGGGAGGTGGAGCTCGGTACGGCAAGAAATCGGGTGGAGGAGGGAGGTTCCTGCGGTGGTTGATGGTTCGTACAGAGATGACGACATGAGGAGGAAGAAGGGTATGGGCTCTGAGGGAAAGTGGGCTTGGGGGAAATAGGTGGGCTTGCTACTGCTCTCTCTCTCTCCTTTTTATTATTTGTTCTATTTATTTATTTTGCTGAAATTGGAAAAGGAAGAGAAAGATGAGTGTTAGGGTTAGGAAAAATTTGAAAAAAATATGGTTAGGTTAGTTTTTCAATAGAAACTAAATGCTAACTTTGATTTGCAAAAGTTTTCAAATTTAATTTGCTGTTTGTAAATTAATTCAAATTGGATGGATTTTATTATTAATTGCATTCTTTGAAACAAAAATTTTAAATGGCATGAACCTTGGAGTTTGAAATAGAAACAACAGATTAGAATGTTTGGTAATTTGCGCATATTCAATTGGGGTGTTGTTTGATGATTTGAATTTGAGTTTTGAATGCAATTTATATTAGGTGGATTATTAAATAACAAATAAGAGTTGAGCTTTTCATTATTTCATGGAAACAAATGGAAGTGTTAATTGAACCATTTTATTTGGAGAGTTTTGTTTTTGCAATTTTCATAATTTCAACATGGTTGTTGTTTGGAGGAAAAATCATAATTGAATTTGAAAAGGGTTTGGTTATTGGATGCATTTTTATAGAAACAACACAACAGTTTTGAAATCACACTTTAATGGAAACAAACAATTGTTTTATTTTGAAATATCTTTTTAGAAATTGTAACATCACAAGTATGAAACAAAGGTTTGAAATTTGAGTTGAAATTCAAATAGAAAACAAAGGAAAACAAATGAAAACAGTTGGAAAACAAATGAAAACAGAGGAAAACAAAAGGAAAACAAGCAAAACAATTGCAATCAACATGATGCCATGATGCAAAACATAAAATAACAGAGAGCAAACATTCTAATGGCTATTTTTCATACTTGGGATGTTACATTCATGCTGTTCCTCTTCGCTGTTATTCTCCTCATACCGGTTCTCCGGCAGATCCAGGATAGACTCGGTATCATCCCCCCTTTCGACCCGGTCACGCGGGGTCCATGCCGGCTCCTCCGGCTGTTCCCACTTCGCGATGGGTTCTTCTGTCGGATATGTCGTTCCAACTGATTCTTCTTCATCTGATTGGATATAGGTGGCCTCCCCTGACACAGAATCAGATCCAAAATTGTCAGGGATCGAACCGGAAGTACATACCATACCGATGAAGACGCTGATCCGGCCGATTGTCACGACGGATCCGGATTCAAGGTGATCCGACTCTGGCCCCCAGCCGGAATCATCCACCGTCTTCTCTCCTTTGTGGTCGATGTAGATCTCGCCGACGACAAGATTCTCCATGTTCTTCCGAGTTTCTCCCGTGATGTAAACACCTTTGGACGCAGGCCCCACGGTGGGCGCCAACTGTCGTGGGATAATCACGGCAGACGTTACCGGGGGTAACTGATCTTGGGGCAAGACGACACAGGCGTTTGGGAGAGGGTTTAGCTCAGAGGAAAGCATGATGGAATTCGATCTGGTAGCCGGCAATCAAGTTGCCGAGTCTCCGATCTCAAGATATTAACTCAACTCTCGTGTTACACTGGATACTTGATAACAAACGATATTGCTAGGGTTCTTAGATCTGTCTCAACTAAGCCTAGGGGTCGGTTTATAAAGCACTCGTACCCCCTGGCTTACCCTCCAAGATGTACCCTGAATCCTACCCGGACACCACACATAAACCCTAACTTTCCTTTACCGTAACCCACAGTCCGGGTTATGAGGCCTACAAATTTGGGCCTTCCAGAAGTTTCTTTATCCTTAGCCGGAAATTGCGCAGCGTCCTTTGGGCCGGGTTACACCTTGGAGTTGGCCTACCGGGTTATTATCCCTCCATCAGATATAGTGATTCTAATTGGATATATGATGCCGATGAGCTCAAGGCCACTAGTGGTTATGTTTTTACACTTGGTGGTGGCACTGTTTCTGGAAGTCTTGCAAGCAGACCATCTTAACGAGGTCAACTATGGAAGCAGAACTCGCATGATTAGACACAGCCACTGTTGAAGCAGAGTGGCTTCGTGAGCTTTTGATAGACTTGCCTATGGTTGAAAAACCAATACCCGCAATCCTAATGAACTGTGATAATCAAACTATGATCATCAAAGTGAAAAGTTCTAAGGATAATGCAAAGTCATCAAGACATGTGAAGAGGAGATTAAAATCTGTCAGGAAATTGAAAAACTCCGGAGTTATTGCGTTGGATTATATCCAAACATCTATGAACTTGGCAGATCCCTTCACAAAGGGTTTATCACGGAATGTGATAGATAATGCATCGAGGGAGATGGGTTTGAGACCCACGTTATGAGTTGCCCACAGTGGTAACCCACTCTATGTGATCGGAGATCCCGTGAATTAGAAGTGGGAGACAAGCTGTTGGTCGGCTGAGAGGAGAGTATCCTTATATTTTATTCCACTCCATAAAAGATGCAATACTCTCATGATCTGTATGGTAGGTTGACATTTGTCTTAATGTGTTCCAAGTGACTTATTTATATAAGCAGAGATGTGTCCTACAGAACATCTCCTGAGAAACTCACCTATATGAGTCTGACTGTTAAACGTCGCAGTCTATGAGAATCGGGTGCTCTCTAGTAAACTCATGAGAGGCCTTCGGAGTATGACGCATACGCTCCAAACCGCGGGGAAGCCTTGCGGCAACCTAGTATCGGTTCAAACGTTGTGTGAAACTGGTATCGCAGCAAACTTGTAGTTCAAGGCGTAGTCCACTATTCAAGTTGTGAACTAGTGTAGCATAATGTTCTAAGTGGAAGTTCAACTTAACAGTCTCCACTAACATTGGTATATAAACAATGTTTTGGAACAGAGTTTATGAAATGTGCTAATGACACTTTGTGGGGAATTGTTGAAATTTTATATGGGCTCACATGTCCAGCCCAACTAAGCCCAATAAAATCCTGAAATTGTCATGGCCCATTCATGAATAATACAAGTGGGGAGTGGGACTAAAATTTAGTCCCATAATGCTAGTTTGGAAAGGATGGAACCACCTTATAAGGTGAGCCATTCTAGCTCATGTATGAGTTGGCAAGGCAAGAGGAGAGGTGTGCCACACGCGCGCTCCTCCTCCGCCGCCCGCCTCGCCACGCCTCGTCACGACACGTCACGACGCGCCGCGGGTTACGGGAATGAGCCGAGCCGAGAACGTTTATTTTATCGCTTGGGAAATCTTAATGAGTCATTAACTTGGTAATTAACGGACGCGTTAATTTCTAAACTGTTTCCGTTTCCTTTCTGGATCGTGAAACCGAACCGACTCAGACGTGGAGTTACGTCCACGTCTTCTCTCCCGGCCGCATATAAATACGCGCAGACGGTAAACCCTAGTAGCCACTTCGTCTTATGGTTTCGCACCGTTCCAATCCACTGCGCCGCCAATCAAGTCTTCTCCATCCCTCCTTCCGGCGTGCACCGCTAGTGGGGACAGCAGGCCTCCGGAACCCCGCCTCTTGTGATCCTGTACGGGAGAGGGGCGATCAGGTTTTTGGGGAGCGCACTCGCGCGACTGCTGACGGCGACTAATTCCTAACGACGATTTCTTCCCCGACCTCGGCAACCTCTTCATCGACGACATGGCCGACAACACAAGAAACAACAACGGCGGTGCCGCTACCGCTGCATCGTACGTATCTTTATTCCATCTATATGAGATATTACTGGAATTCATATGTCTAGTTCTTGCAATAGATTGTATCAATCTGTCTACTGTACTAGATCTAGATATTTGCAAAATCACCGTATTTGCTACTGTCATAATTTATCTGATAGTATTTCGAATTAAATCATGTGCTAAATTGCTAATATATTCAACACCTATTGGCCCTGTCCAGACCTTACTGGCCCAAATCGAAGCCCAACAGCCTAGATCGAGCAACCAGACCCGGAGCGACCCGTGCATCCGTATCTGGACGCCATGCGTCGAAGAGTGACCACACGGCGGCACCCCACCACCTTCTCCACGCCGCACCGCTAGAAGCCACGGCGCAGGCGACCCCCAAGCATCGGAGCAACCGCCGAAGCAGGTCGCCTGAGCCCGGAGATCCGCGCCGCCTCCCTGCCGTGCGCCCCCGAACCAGCACTGCTGCTCCGCTCCCAGAAGCTCCGGCCAGGCGCGCCCACCATGCCCTCCGTCTTAGACCGGTAGGGCGCAGCCACCGCAGCCGGTGCCGGCGACGGCAGCGGCAGGAGGGGATCCGATCTAGGTTTTTTTTTTACTACTTTTGGATGAGGCCAGTTGTGCTTGATCCTACTAGGGCGCTCTTTTCGTTCAATAGAAGAAGTAACTGATACATTGTGCGGTCTCTGGTGGGTCCACAAAACCTTGTTGCTCTGAACATTCTGACTTGAACTACTTCTGGATGATGTCAGCTGTGATGTTTATTTTCAGGAATGTCAATGAAGGAATATTTCTGAAGCTTGGCGTCGCATGAGTAGAACCAAGTGGAAACCCACCCTGCAAATACATGTCACACTCCAAGCTGTTGTTGGACAAGAGAGGGATGAATTACTGAAGATATCTTGACGAAGCTACCGTCTGGTAGTTCGACGCTGATGCCTGATGGAGCACATTAACTGGATGTGTACTTTGTTCAATAATGGAAAAAAAAAAACTACTCCCGCTGTCTCTACATCTGAATCTGTACACGATCCAGTTTATTATAAAGTCGCGAGAGTTCAAAGAAAAACTAGAAGCAACAAGTTGTCGAAAAACGCTGCAAACTGGTATTATCGCTAAACAGTCGCACATAAGCTGCCTAGTTTTGATGACTGTACTGTGCTTATTCGCATTGTTCTGATTTGTGCTTTGGGATGGATCAGTTCTTTCTGAAAACATCAAGGCAGTCGTCACCTATGGAAAGAACAAGTTTCGTTTGGTCGAGACAAGTATACCGGAAACTGAACTTCAACGGAACCATTGATTTCCAACATCAATATACATAATGCATAAGTCTGTTTTCGTGGAAATGTTCGAACTCCAAGTTTAATTAATCCCACTTGGGGGTACCTCTCATGCTATACAGTATATCAAATTTCTCGAACACTGGAATAGGTCATGAGTCCATGCCTTGCTCATTGTATTGCAAGTCGAGGTGCTCAAATATAAGAGTTCCTTTCTTGCTCATGGTATTGCAAGTTGACACACTCAAATATATTGTACCAGTGGTTTTGCAAGAGGTTACAATACAAACTAGGTCCTCCAAAGTGCAAATTCAACTAAATCACGACTTGGCAATTCCGTGTAAGTGTTGCTATTGTAAAAGATATCACTCATTGTGTAAGGTGGAACCGGTGTAGAATTGAAGAACCATTCAGTCAACGCCACAAGTTTGTCGGCCCCATGAAACCCTAGTTGTCAACTTTTATCCGTAAAGGGCACTATTAAGATCATAAGTTTTCATCAAGTCGATATAATTCGTAAGAGTTCACACGCGGTCTCTGCATAACTGGGACACACACAGTCGAAAAGAAAGATGAATATACCAAGAAAGTACATGGTCATGTGTGACCAAAAAGATGCCTAAGATTGTGAAGAGAATAGCCGATCCCAAAGAATATGCCGCCATCCATGTAGGTAAAAAAACCCTTGCCCAACTTCTCCAATCGTGTACACATCGTCATAAATATCAGGCGGCGTTCATTTCCCTAAAAAATAGATTGCGAACAGAGTTGGTGCGCACACTGATAGATAACCTGAAAAGAGAAGAATTTTTAAAGTAAAAAATCCTTATCATTTCTAAATAGTCATAGATACCACAACAAGACTACCTTTCCCGTCTGAATAAGAATTTGTACTCGTGATGAATGCCTTGCCACCAATAGCCAAAAATATTTTGCAACACTCTAAGGCAAATAGAAGGTCAAAACAACCTAGATGAGTGACCATATAGAGCGGGCAAACTTGCACCGAAAGATATGGACTCTTAGATATAGATGAGGGCACGGCTTGACCTGTTAACAAAAAAACGCTCGAGCGGTACCTCTCGGGTCGCTCCCTCCCGAGCGGCCCTGGAGGCGGAAACCTAGAGAAAAAAGAAACCCCAGATCGCATCTCCTCAGGCCGCTGCCGTCGCCGGAGCAGGCGGCGGTGGCGGCGCCCTACTCGTCGAAGGCGAAGGGCAAGGTAGGCGCTCCGGATGAGGTCGTTGTGGGAGGGCAGCGGCGCTCGTTCCGGGCGTGGGGCGGGGAGGCGGTCGGTGGCGGCGCAGTCTGTTGTACCTGCTCTTGGGGCCGGCCGCGGAGGGCCTCCCGGCGGCGTGGCGAGAAGGAGGCGGTTGGGGTGCTAGCCCCGACTTGGATGAACCAGCGAAGGTTGGGCTGTGGTTTCCACGCCGGCAAACTTTGGCCTCGGTTGACCATCTCTTACTCTGCCGTTCCGCTGGAGGGTTCTTGCTGCCGTTCCTGCCAGAAGTGGTCTCGCGGCGTCGGGGGCTACGAGGCTTCAGAATAATGGCGGTTGTCCTAGGGTTTTCTATCGCGCGAAGATGAAGATCCTGATGTAGGTCCTCTTTGATCAAGCCGGGGTGTCGACCGAAAGGCTCCGCCGGCGAACTCCCATGGGCGACGCCTGGAGATTGCTGGATCGGTGGAATTCGGTCACAATGCTCAGTCATCGAAGGTGAGATTGGAGGACTAGAATCGGTGTTCGGAGTCTTTGCATAGATGGGGAATTGGCTTGGAGTTATAAGATTCGTGGCAGCTGTATGTCAGAGGGGGCGACAATATGCGTGAAGTCCAAAGTCCTACCTTTCAGGGTGAAAACCCAGGGTCTGGCCTTAATTGGTTGTGTCTGGCACTGGTCTTCTTGGAGCCGTTGTTTTGAGAGCGAGGATTATCTTCAGGGTAAAAACCCAATGTCTGGCCTTAATTGGTTGTGCCTGGCACCGTTCTTCTTGGAGACGTTGTTTTCGAAGAGTTGGACATCAACTGTTGTTTAGGTGTTGGTTGTGTGGATACCGCGAGGATTGTAACTTTGTAGCGGGACTTTTCTTTTTATTTCTTCTTTTTATTGCCTTTCGGCTGTGTGCATCCATTGCGTTGTTGCAGAGGCCGGGTGTATTTTGTATCTCCGCGATATTAATATACTTCCCTTTATCAAAAAAAGAGGTATCCTCTTGATATAGAAGTCAGGCTAGTAAAACATATATTCAAAAATATATAGAGTCTTGTGAGATGGTGTGCTATTACAGCTCTTCTTTGGTTTTCTTATATTTACACTTCTATCTCCGACCAACCAAACTCGTTATTTCGGATGTTCCACCTGCCCAATTCGAGTGATGATCCAAACATTATCCTATCATTGATCTTATAATGTGGTATTTTCTACAGGGATCTACTTATGGTTCTGTTTTAGCTTGTACATGGTCTCTTATAGCGTGATCATGCACTCATAGGCCGATTGAGAACACCCTTAGGGTTGGTGTGTTCCCCTCTTAGATTTGAACCCATATCAGTTTGAATGATCGGTTTATTACGAGACTTAGTGTGTGATGTGCTAACGGTTGTTGTTTCCCTTCTCTCTTGTTTTATGGTTCGTTCAGTTTATGTAAATCTTGTCATAACCCTTCCA
This sequence comes from Alopecurus myosuroides, assembly GCA_028641055.1. Lineage (NCBI taxonomy): Eukaryota > Viridiplantae > Streptophyta > Magnoliopsida > Poales > Poaceae > Alopecurus > Alopecurus myosuroides. Next base: position 198,054,560 of record CM054063.1, on the reverse strand, counting down.
TTCTGTCTCGTGAAGTGCTTTCCTCACACACCTAAGAAAGGTGGCGATCTAGGGTTCCACCCTAGCCGTCGCCACCATCTCCTGAAAAGGGATTTGATGGACATGTTTAGAGATTTTCACAAGGGTGAACTACTCTTGTTTCATCTCAACTTTGGAAACACTAGTTTATTGCCAAAGAAAGAAGATGCACAACAAATACTACAAAATAGGATGATTTGCCTCGTTAATATGAGATTTAAGATTTTCACTAAGGTGGGGACTAACTCGAAGGTGTGGTTGTGTTACCTTTTTTCATACAACGTGTATTCAGATATCTTAGAATAATTAATAAGGTATATAAAAAATAATAAATATGTATAATACACATGTATGTGGAGTTACCACATAGATGAAACGATATACTTCTTTATTAGTTTTAATATACTTCATTACTGAATACTGGATCCACAAAATAAGTTCTATGAATTTTTTATTTGAATCTACTTACTTTAAATTATTTATACATATACTGATTCTGTATACGTAAATTACTTATACCCCCCCCTACCAACTCTTCATTCTCGTGATGGAGGTCTTATATCACCTGATTGAGTGGGCTGTAAGGATGGAGTTCCTGACCCCACTTGCAACGGCGGGGCTTCGGACCCGTACCTCCATCTACGCGGACGATGTGATCACTTTACTTCGGCCCACCTTGTTGGACCTCCAAACTGTCGCTGCAATACTCGAGGACTTCAGCGTGGCGTCAGGCCGTCGGGCCAACCTGGACAAATGTGTGGCGCGCCTGATTAGGCGTGATGAGTCGGTGGAGGACTTGGTCATGCAGGTTTTGGGCTGCCCCTTGAGTCCCTTCCCTTTTGGTATTTGGGTTTGCCGCTGTCCCTGAGGAGGCCTACGGTAGCCAGCTGCAATTCCTCGTGGACAAATTAGCTGGGCGTCTGCCTCGGTGGAGCGCGAACTTAATGAACAGAGGAGGAAGGCTAGAGCTCGTCAAGACTACTCTGTCGGCGATCCCATTCCTCGTCAGGATGTCTCTCGACCTCCCTGGCAAAACTTTCACGGCTACGAAAAAAATCATTCGGGGATCCCTATGGAAAGGGAGGAGAGATGCCCTTGGCGGTCACTGCCTTGTGGCGTGGAACAGGGTGTGCATGCCCAAGACCCTGGGAGGTTTGGAGATCCCCAAGCTTCGCTTGATGAACATGGCGCTGAGAACGTGATGGCTTTTGTTCCCTAGAGTGGATGAATCTAGGACCTGGAAAGAGTTCAATATCCCGGTCCCACCCGAGGTTCACCAGCTTTTTGAGGCGGCTGCCAGAGTTCTAGTGGGTGATGGGGCGCTGGCCCTCTTCTGGGCTGACAGGTGGCTACCAGAGGGCCGCATCAAAGAGCTCGCCCCAAATTTGGTGGCCAAGATCCCGAAGCGGGTGATCCGGTCCAGGAGGGTTCGGGAGGGGATGCTAGGTGGATGGCTGGAGGACATCCCCCCAACTTGGGGGCTGACACACTTAGACAAGTTTTCGAGCTAGCTGATCGGCTAGCGGGGACCACATTGGTGGAAGGGGTTACTCACTCCTTTAGGTGGAACTGTGCGCTGGACGGGGTCAACTCGGCACGCTCGGCCTACTTGGCACTGTTCGAGGGCAGCTCTGCCTTCGAGGGTGCGGAACAGGTTTGAAAGTCGCGGGCCCCTGCCAAATGGCAATTTTTTCCTTTGGCTCGTAGTGCGGGACAGACTGTTGAGCGCCTAAGTAGGCGTGGCCTCCAGGACCCCTCAGCTTGCCCTTTCTGTGACCAGCACGTGGAAGACAGGACCACCTGCTGCTAGGGTGCGTGCTAGCGAGGGGGGTTTGGAGCACTATGTTTCGGAGCTAGGACCTCCTAAACTAGGTACCCGAGCCGGAGACGAGACTGGTAGACCAGTTATCGACCATATCGGTGGGGCATGGGTCTAACCGTGACCTGTGGATAGCACTTACGCTGATCTTATGGTGTCTTTGGAGACATCGTAATAGCATCGTGTTTGACGGTGCGGCACCATCTTTGGTAGCCGTTCTGACGAGGGTGGAAATAGAGGCGGAGCAATGGCGTGCAGCCAGACTCATTAGGCGGTAGCTTCAGCAGGCGAATAGGTGAAGGTTTAGCGAGTAGTGCGCTTTGTAGTCTGGTTTACGGTGGAAAGTGTTCTCGACGTCTCTATCGACCGTGGTGTAACCTGGCCTTCTGGCTCTTCTTCTATGAAAACGTTACGTCTTTTCATGACATATCCTTGAAAAAGAACTGAACGCTCTAATGATAGTTTTTTCATACAACTTGTATTTAGATATGTTAGAATAAATAATAAGGTATATGAAAAATAATAAAGAGATATAATACACTCTTATATGAGGCATATTGAATATGATAGCACCTACAGTCCTACACCCATGAGTATATAACACTGGTAGAAAAAAAGCCTTCCATACGCCCCCTTCAGTCCCCAAAATGTCCGAACCGTGACTAAAGGGGTCTTTAGTCGCGGTTCGGGAGGCGACCCGCGACTGAAGGTCTTGAGTGGCGGTTGGGGTAGCGCGCGGAGGGATTTAGTCCCGGTTGGCCTGGCCACCCGCGACTAAAGGTCGGAACTGCTCGCCTCTCTGTCTTTAGTCCCGGTTGACCTGGCCACCCGCGACTAAAGTTCCAAACTGCTCGCCTCCCGCGCAGTTTTAGTTCGCGAGCGAGAGGCAGAAGGCCTCATTGCTACAGTGCGCGCGCGGCTCTCTGTTCTTCTTCCTCTCTTCTCTTCTTCCTCTCTTCTTCTTCCTCCACCCATGAATTCTCCCGTTTTCAAGACTCTCCATGTGGCCACACCATGCGGCAAGAATCTCCACGTCGCCTATACCAACAGATGCGAGAGGCTCCCCGAAGCTCTTGAACGTTTGAGCAATCTCTATGAAGCCGATGAACACCACAAGTTCTTCGGGCTTGATCTCGAGTACACGGCCAATCAAAAGGATGTGGCCGTCATCCAGATTGCTTTCAAGGAAACTGTTTTGGTCTTCCAATGGGCAAGGTACGCACACGTACAATCTCTTGTAGGATAGTTGTTGCATTTTCGATTTGTTGCTGCATTGGAAGAATACACGTGTTGCAACAATATCTAACACGTGTTCCATTTTTGTTGTTGCAGTAGTTCAAAGCAATGTCCAGAACTTGTGGATTTTCTTGTCAACAGAGGTTTCGACTTCTATAGCGTCGACATCACAAATGACCGGCAGAAGATGATGCGCACGTTGGGTATTGAGATACCTGAAGATCACTACATTGATCTTCAGGACTTGATCCATTTTGATGAGTTGTACGGGCACAAGACCGGGATGGCTCAGATGGCAACTGCCTTCATCCACCACGACTACAGAACCATGAAGACTTGTTTCCCCTCGAGGAATCACAAGTATTGGGGGAAGAACCCGCTTGACCGGATCAATCTCGAGTATGCAGCAATAGATGCATATGTTGCGTTCGAGTTGTTCCGCATCTACTCTTCGGAGCTCGACTAGATGTTGTTTGTGTACCGCATCTATGTACCGCTATGTTGCGTTCGATATATGTAATGGATATATTATATAATGGATATATGTCTTTCTATTAATTCCTATATTATTTCTATATTAATTCCTATATTATTTCTATATTATGTAATGGATATATGTACCGCTATGTTGCGTTCGATATATGTAGTGGATATATATGCAGCAATAGACTAATGAAATGGCTCAAATAAAATCACGGGTTAAAAAGGACATGATGCATTCATTAGGCTGGAAAATAGAAGAGATTTAGGAAAGGGGAAAATGAATTAATTTTATTTTTCTGAATATTTTGATATATCATTTGTATTTTTAAGATTTTAAAATGAATTAGTTTTATTTTTCTGAATATTTTGATATATTATTTGTATTTTTAAGATTTTAAAATGAATTAGTTTTATTTTTCTAAATATTTTGATATATTATTTGTATTTTTAAGATTTTAAAATGAATTATTTTTATTTTTCTGAATATTTTGATATATTATTTGTATTTTTAAAATTTTAAAATGAATTAGTTTTATTTTTCTGAATATTTTTTAAGAAATAATACAAATTAAAAAGTTAATGTTTATTTATTTATTCAAAATTATTAATTACATCATTACTTTTATTTATTAAAAGATTTATTTGAAATTCAAACAATAAGAAAATATGACATCGACCAACATGTTAATAGGATTGATATGATAGTAGTATCACATACATGCGTGCGAAACACTTGGATGCGGGACGGGATGGAACTCGGAAGTTAAGCGTGCTGTGCTAGAGTAGTGGGATGATGGGTGACCGAGCGGGAAGTTTGACCACGAGTAACTAATTTGACTAGAGATAATTGTAGTTAGACACTAATCAAATAATAAAAATTCTGAAAAAAAAAAGTAAAAAATTAGAGTAAAAAATAATTAGAAAACCAAATGAATTAAAGAAATAACGAAATAGCCTGTAGTCTCGGTTCGTGTCACAAACCGGGACTAAAGGTCCTCCTGCCTCCGGCGCACGCCAACTGCCCACGTGACGGGGCTTTAGTCGCGCATATTTAGTCCCGGTTGCACGGCCGGGATTAATGGCCTTTGCGAACCGGGACTAAAGGCCTATTTTCTACCGGTGTAAAAGGACTAATATATATATAATTATATTTTTCGAAAAGGGGTATAACCTCCGGCAGGCATCTGCATCACCTAAAGTTACTAAGCAATGTGGATGCAAAGCATAAAAGTCTCTGTCATCTCAAGTTGGCCACAGTATATAAATTCTGGAAAAAAAAGGAGTAAAAAATTAGTGTAAAAAATAATTAGAAACCCAAATGAATTAAAAAAATAACGAAATAGCTCGGTTCGTGTCACAAACCGGGACTAAAGGTCCTCCTGCCTCCGGCGCACGCCAACTGCCCACGTGACGGGGCTTTAGTCGCGCATATTTAGTCCCGGTTGCACGGCCGGGATTAATGGCCTTTGCGAACCGGGACTAAAGGCCTATTTTCTACCGGTGTAAAAGGACTAATATATATATAATTATATTTTTCGAAAAGGGGTATAACCTCCGGCAGGCATCTGCATCACCTAAAGTTACTAAGCAATGTGGATGCAAAGCATAAAAGTCTCTGTCATCTCAAGTTGGCCACAGTATATATTTTTCGAAATGGTGGCCGCAGTATATATACGTACGCATTGCTCATTTTGCCGGCCCGTGGCGTATTTGGTGTAGACTAGTCGTTTCGATGGCGTTGTTTGTTTTCCTTGTTGCATTTGTGCTAGCAGCCACAGCAGTTCATGTCGCCGGTCAGGAAGGTTGATTTTGTCAACTCAAATGCTTCGATCTTCGATACTTGCTAGGGCGTCCACTTAGCCGTCTTCTGAGTTCTGATACACGTTCTAACTTTTAATTTCATCTGGCTGTGTAAACACGTGATCCATCAGGTTTTCTGAGCATCGACTGCGGACAGGACGCCGCTTTCAGCCCCCGCCAGGACACCTTGACGAACATCTCCTACGTCTCCGACACTCCGTTCGTCGATGGCGGGGAAAACCACAGGATTGCCCCCAATCAAGAGGGCGGTGTTGACGCCTCCGCGAAAACTCTAAGGAGCTTCCCGGCCGGCGCACGAAACTGTTACACGCTCCCAACCAAGAGGGGTGACAATTACCTGGTGCGGATGGTGTTCAAATACGGGAATTACGACGGCAAGAGCAGCCCGCCGTCGTTCGACGTGCACCTGGGCAGCAACTACTGGGACACGTACCAGAGTGACTACTGGTGGTCCGAGACGATCTTCATCGCGTGGGCGAGCTGGGTGCCGGTGTGCCTGGTGAACACGGGCAGCGGCACGCCGTTCGTCAACACGGTGGAGCTGAGGCTGCTCCTAGCAGCTATGTACCCTCAGGTTACGGGTGACGACTCCATATCCACGTACTTGAGGATAAATATGGGCGCAGAGACTACTACTACAAGGTAAGTTTGCAGTTTTCCCTCATATTACTGGGTGAAATACCGCCGGTAACCGGAATCCCTGGTTCCAATTGATTAAACTAGTCCTCAACCCGTGTTTGTAGAATAATTAAAAACTAAACTACAAAGTTATTGTTTAAACATGTGTATTTTTTATCCATTGGACCTTATTTGACATAGTTGATTTTTTCATCATTAAAAATATTTCGAAAGAAGTCCAAACATGCTAAATTTATAATTCTATAGAAAACAGAATATCAAAAATTTCATATGTTAAACTTATAGAAATTAGTTTGACTTGTTATCAAGAGAAAATAATATATACCGCAAATTCCAAAATGATTTTATTGCGATATCTCATTATTCTAAGCAAATTAAACTAAATTAATCTATCCAAATATTCCAACAAACTAACAAACTTACATGGTAATATTACATATATATGTATAATCATGTTTCTACATCGAATGAATAGTTTTGTGTAATAGATCGCCAACTTTATCAAGGGTAGCACACCATCTATGCAATATTTTAAAAAATTAGATAGTGTACCATCACATATGGTTCATGTCTTCTCTTCTCGTTAGTTAAAAGTCATTGTGGAAAACTATTTATGAATTAATATATCGTGGAAAATGTTTGGATCATGTCCTATCTATCAGGAAACAAAGAACATAGTTATATTCAGCAGATTTCGCAAAAATACTGCATGTAGAATCTCCTCTAGATATTTGTTAGCACAAGCTAGCATTGTTTGATACCTACATGGTTAAGATCGTCACGTCTCTATATTTTTCTATCTACCTTTTGAGAAAAATATTTTCAATGAGTGACCCGTAAAAATCAAAACATTAATGTCATTTTATTCCGAGAAATTCCATATCCGAATTAAAAGAACCTTGTAGTTTTTGTGTTTAGCAGCAACAAAACTAAACAATATTACCTCTGGTTGCCATGATGGTCTGATTCTCGACGTCCCTTGTGCCCAATTTTTGTTTCTACCAGAGAACATTAGCGGAGAGCAAGTAACCCTAATAGGCAGATGATCAATTGTGGGGTTTCCTCGTAGGTAGTAAAGACAAAAACATTTTAAGTGGATCCTACGCGTAATAGCCTACTTTTCTAGAGGAATAGATATATTCATACATTAGTATCGTAGAAATTAAATATGGAACAACGTGAAGATAGAATTATGCATCGCCATACAATTACGCTTGCATACATAGTCCAATAGAGAAATGTTGAACATCTAATTGGAAATTCAATATTCGAAGGAAAAATACGAAGACAAACATCGATGAATTCAATAATTACCTTATTTATTTTGCGGCAGAAATATTCAAATTCAATATATGGATATTATATTGTTTTTTCACTGCAGACCGATTGGAAATAATTAGCTTGGCTAAATTTCTGGCATTCAAATAAAATATGGCTTTATATCCTACTTTCCTCATTCACGCTTCATATTCGATACAAACTCGAGCTATGAACTATAGCACTTTATGATCGTGAGGAGAATAATAATTGTGAATAAGATGAGCGGTATCTAATGCTTGCTTTGCATATATGCATGATACATCCATTGAGGGACACAAACCAGATCAATTGGGTGGAAAATCTCCGAGGATAGCTTCGTGCAGCCATACGTGAGACCTACGATAAATTAAGGGCACTACAGGAATGAACCAATACGCCGACGGCTTTTGCTGTGGGCACAAGACCTCGTAGACATATGCCAAATTACCGTCGGCACACTAAAAGCTGTCGGTGGAGGGCTATGCCGATGGCAAAGCTCTCCCTACGTCATATTTTCAAAAAAAATCAAAAAAAAAATAAAAAATTAACTTTTGTTAAATTCTATTCCGAAATTTTGCACTTAGCCACATATTTAATCTCTAATTACAAAATTAATCTAGTCAACATAATTAACTTAGTCAAACTTCCCGTTCGGTCACCCATCTGAAAATTCCTCCAGGCCAAGCACACTTAACCTTTGAGTCCCTTCCAAACTAGATTCCAAATAAGATGTTACAACTTACTGATATTACTATCATATCAATCATACTAACCTATAGGGAATGATGTTAAACTTTTCTATTATTTAAATTTTAAAAAATATTTGAATAAATAACAATGATTATATGATTACCTTTATTAAATATATAACAATATAATGTTAGAAATTACTTTATTTTTTGAATAAATTATTTAATATGGAATAATTCATATCTTTAAATCTGTAAATCGAAATTTGACAAATAAATTGTCTAAATAGATTAGAAAAATGAGAGGAATTCAAATATGACATCCATATCATAGAAACATCGATAGGTTCAGAAAAAAAATGAACTCTTTTGATGAATAGTCATGGTAGCCATTTTGACAGTTTCTGCCGATTCAGTTGGAAATGGGTCAAATTTGAACTACAAGTGTCTCCTAGTTTGCTCATGATTTTTTGAGAAAATCATTTTTAGGTACACAACTACCTATTTCATCAGAGATACACCAAGAGTTTCTCAATATTCAAGCCCTAGCTATGAACGGTCATACCCGTTAAGACTTTTTCATTAAACCGGCTTAGAAAATTCCAGAAAATTAAAAAAAACCTAAAATGATGCAAGACCTTCGCGTGGTGTCATTATATATGTCCTAGTATCCACCAAAAATAATAAACTTGAAATACAACAGTTGTGTTAAAAATATGTTCACATAAATGAGCTATCTCCTACGAACATTCTAGTGTTTCAGACGAAATGACGGGTGTTATGGCCAAATATATGTCATAGTTTATTTAAATGTACCCATATTCCAAAAAAACATGTATATTGGAAGCACGGACAATGTTCACGGAGAAATTTTTCTTTTTTATTGCATAAAAAAACTATTTTTCATTTTCCGAGTGTGAAAAATGGCTTTTTTGTGAAGCACCAAGCACAAATATGTTGCAAAACTTGGGAGATGCATTTTTTGAAAATACTAGACCTTGTATATGCACAAATAACCACATTTTTGCCTTTGAAAAGGTTTTCATCCACCTCTTTTGCAAAACACAAGTTTATGTCGATTCAGTTGGAAACAGGTCAAATTTGAACTACAAGTGTCTCTTAACTTGCTCATGTTTTTTTGAAAAAATAATTTTTAGGTACACAACTACCTATTTCATCAGAGATACACCAAGAGTTTCTCAATATTCAAGCCCTAGCTACGAACGGTCATGCCCGTCGTCTTGACTTTTTCATGACACCGGCTTAGAAAACTCCAGAAATTTAAAAAAAAAACTAAAATGATGCAAGACCTTCGCGTGGGGTCATTATATATGTCCTAGTATCCACCAAAAATAATAAATTTGTAATACGACAGTTTTTTTGAAAATATGTTCACATAAATGAGCTATCTCCTACGAACATTCTAGAGTTTCGGACCAAATGACGGGTGTTATGGCCAAATCCATGGCATAGTTTGTTTAAATGTGCCCATATTCCACACAAACATGCATATTGGAAGCACGGCCAATGTTCACGGAGAAAGTTTTACTTTTCATTGAATAAAAACCATTTTCCATTTTTCGAGTGTGAAAAATGGCTTTTTTTGTGAAGCACCAACCACAAATATGTTGCAAAACTTGGGAGATGTATTTTTCTAAAATACTAGACCGTGTTATATGCGCAAATAACCATATTGTTGCCTCTGAAAATGTTTTCATCCACCTCTTTTGAAAAACACAAGTTTCTGTCGATTCAGTTGGAAACGGGTCAAATTTGAACTACAAGTGCCTCCTAGTTTGCTCATGATTTTTTGAAAAATCATTTTTAGGTACAAAACTACCTATTTCATCATAGATACACCAAGAGTTTCTCAATATTCAAGCCCTAGCTACGAACGGTCATGCCCGTCGTCTTGACTTCTTCATGACACCGGATTAGAAAATTCCAGAAAATTTAAAAAAACGTAAAATGATGCAAGATCTTCACATGGTGTCATTATATATGTCCTAGTATCCACCAAAAATAATAATATTGGAATACGACAGTTGTTTTGAAAATATGTTCACATAAATGAGTTATCTCCTACGGACATTCTAGGGTTTCGGGTCAAATGACGGGTGTTATGACCAAATCCATGGAATCGTTTGTTTAAATGTGCCCATGTTACACACAAACATGCATATTGAAAAGCACAGACAATGTTCACGGAGAATATTTTCCTTTTCATTAAATAAAAAAACCATTTTTCATTTTCTGAGTGTGAAAAATAGTTTTTTTTTTAAGAACCAACCACAAATATGTTGCAAAACTTGGGAGATGCATTTTTAAAAAAAATACTAGACCATTTTATATGCACAAATAACCATATTGTTGCCTCTGAAAAGGTTCCCATCCAGCTCTTTTGCAAAACACAAGTTTCTGTCGATTCAGTTGGAAACAGGTCAAATTTGAACTACAAGTGTCTCCTAGTTTGCTCATGACTTTTTAAAAAAATATATTTTTAGGTACACAACTAGCTATTTCATCAGAGATACACCAAGAGTTTCTCAATATTCAATCTCTAGCTACGAGCGGTCATGCCTGCCGTCTTGACTTCGTTTTGAAATAGGCATAGAGAAATCAAAGAAATTAAAAAAAATGATGACGGTAAAACCCTTAACATACAGAGTAGAATAATGGACATATGCAACCCAAACTACACTTGTACACACTTGGTATGGTACACCTAGATTTTGGTTGGATTCAGACGCCCCACAACCCTCTCAGACGAAATTGTTAACCCATTATTGTTAGTTACATTTTTTCATGATTTTGTTTCTAAGAATATAGCTTTAACAATATGCATGATAATTTAGATATGTTTCTCAAACGAGTTAAAGAACGTCAAAATTCGAGTTCGAATGCAAAAGTTATGATAAAAACGGTGATTAATAAGTCAAAAAAAATAATAGCCGTCGGCCTAGCTCAGTTTTTTATTTGCAATTTGGGATTCCCTCTTAGGGTGCCGTTGGCATAGCTCAAAAAAAGAAGATAGACCTATGGCATTGCCGTCGGCACAGCTAATTTTTTTTTCGCAATTTGGGATTTTTTCATTGGGTCTATGACGACGGCCCCGGCAAATTGCCGTCGGCGTAGAATTTGACCGTCGGTACAGTAGCCCATTCATGTAGTGTGGGAACATGATGCATATATGTTACAATGATAGCGCGGGTAATCGATCGAGAGTTTGGCGCCGCCATCTGGTAAAAAGTCTAGCAACTGTTACGGAGCAGCTGTCAAGGACACTACGCAATTTTTCTTTTTATGCAGGGAAAACAAATTTGGCCTATGATTATTAGCTACGGACATTTTTTTTATGGACTTGTATTGTGTCTCGCCATGACAGAACATCTTGCCGAACAAATTTGGCCTGGATTGTTTGGTTAAATTATTAGTGAACCTAGTTTGTGGTGGGATCGGTCTGTGTTGGTTTAGCAGCTAATACAATTATCTAGAGAGAGAAGAAGAGGGCGTTGCATACCTAATATCATCGGAATTACTGCTTGCACCGTCGGGTCTCCAATCTGGCAGATCGGCGGAGGTCGAAAAAATTGCCCAATCTTTAGACGGAGGCGCATGCCCTGCCCTGCCCTGCATGATGGGGTGCCAGATCGAGACGGTGTTCCTGTCCGACGAAACTCAATTTTGCCTGATGCCAAATCCAATATGACGCCACCATTGGAAATTTAATTTGTTAGGGAGGTGGTATTAGTAGATGGTTCACGTGGTGGGAGAGGTGTACTTAATCCAACGGCTGCAGATGGACTTCTAAAATATCCGATGGATGTAATTTTGCAGCCTCCAGGACTAACGTGGATGGTCGTATGATGCATCCAGTTAGTGAATATAAGATATATTTACCGTGTGAATAATCCAAGTCTCTAGTTCAGTTATGACTTTTGACTTGTACTGTTTAGACCAACTAAGATCTCACACGTTTTTCTTCAATGCATGTCTCCCCATGTGCATACTTATCTATCCTGGACTTACAATTACAATTCCTACTCCTCCCAAAATCGAAGTTGAACCTTTTTAATATTGCGAGTTTGAAATCAAAATCTGATTTGAAGATCTACTCCAGTATTTGACCGGCAATTTCCAGTAACCAAATTTAGAGAAACTCTAGCATATACTACAAAATGGGCATCCTGATTTCTTTTGTTGTTTCGTACAAGGGACAAAAAAAACATGGCCTAGAAAAAACTCAAAATGCAACATTCTTAAAAAAAAGTACTCCCTCCGATCCGGAATAAGTGGCACCCAGAATGAACTGTTTACGTACAGATTTGTGAAGTGGTTACGACACTTAAATGGGATCGGAGGGAGTAGTATAAAACTAACATCTGATACTGTGAATCTTTAGGGGTTGAATTTTTTCATTATATGAAGAAAGCCCAAAATGTGGAGGGTGTGAGATTGCACTCCATTTCCACTCTCTATCTCTCCTACTTGCCCGCGTGACTCCCCCATATAGCTCTTCGGGCCGACACCTCCCCTTGAACCTCCATCGTCTCGATATGCTTGTCCCACGCTCGGATCCGCGATCTCCCGGCGGTTTTCCGCCTCCCCGCGTGAGCTCGTCCACAAGACAAGATCGCCATTCACCTCCTTCGTGCATCCGCCTCGTATGCGCCTTTCACATCGTAACCCGCCTCGTCTGATGTGTCTCCATGTCCCGTCGTCGTCCCAGAGAAGGTAGCCGCTACAACCACGTTGGGATGATGTGGTGGAGGGGCATCAAGCTCATGTCAGCCATTATTAGAAATGCGTTGATTTCTCCTGCCATTTTGGTTACTATGTTGTCACTATTTTTATTTTTATAATTTTGTGACAGAAAGTATGGTCGCAAATAGATGCCATTTTGTGTATATTTAGGGTACGGGTTTAATAAGCTTAATAGTTTGCGTCTTTCTTGCAAAGCCTCAAAAGCTAGGTTTTATTTACACCGAACACAATATGACTATTTGTGCAATTTGCTCTTTTCATTAAGAAGAATATATAATATGAACGATGGTGGTAAAGTTTTGAAAAAAAAAACATGCCAAAAAACATTAGACAAGACGAGTATAAAACCTAAAATTAGAAAAAAGGACTCCCCAGAGGTTTATGTCCGTCCCACAGTGGTTTCTTTTTAAGGACCCCGGAGTGTCACCAGACATTAATTTTTCACATATTTTTTGAAACGGAAATACCGGCCTCTGCATCTACTCGATTCACACGGCCCTTTATTGCACAGCGCCAAATTCAGCGTAAATATATAGTATTTTATTACACATCAACGATACCGAACTGTGGCCACATACACAAGCCAACGAAATAGCAACAGCATAGAAGAACTATGCATATTGTAATCTCCTAGTGTGCAACCAGCCACCCTGGTTGAAGATAGCCCGCACGACCGCCATCAACCTGGTGCATCCAGAATTCAAACGTCCTCGTTGGCCTTCTGGGAGAAGAAAAGACCACATGTGAATCCGGTGTGTGGCCCAATGAACAACCTGCAAAAAGTGACCAGCTTTCAAGTTGTTAAAAATTACATCGTTTCTGCAATTCTAAATTGCCCATGAGAAACCACATACACCAATGCGTATACTAGTTTTAGTTTCTTTATCCACCCCATTCAACCAATTCCCAAACAAATTACTAACATAAAAAGGTGGAGTAATACTAAAAGTAAAATGAACCAGTCTCCATATTTTCCTAGCAAAACAACAGGAAACAAACAAATGATCAACAGTCTCCTCTTCAGCACAAAAGACATATTTCGTCCAGCCTATCCACTTTCATTTTTTAAATTATCCTCTGTGAGAAGTTCTTTACGAAGCAAAAAAAAACCACGTGAAAATCCTGATTTTAAGTGGAACCTTTAATTTCCACAAGTATCTACGTAGAAATCTAGTGTGACCATTCATTAGATCCTCGTACAAACACATGACTGAAAAGACACCCGACGGTGTCAATTTCCATGTGAACTTATCAGGATTATTTGGCATAGATGAGGCCATCGATCTCTCAATAAGATATAATCAGGCCTCCCATTTATCACCTAGGAGCGGCCTCCTGAATGTGATATTAGGATGATCATGCGGAATCACTTGAGCTACAAGAACATTCTTATAACTAACAAGATTGTAAAGCGATGAATATTGACCTGCTAGAGGGGTTTGTCCTAACCAAGTGTCTTCCCAAAATATCACACTTTGTCCATCTCCAATGGAACATGAGATATGTGGGAAGAAGTCACTCTTTACCTTCATAATTTCCTTCCAGAACGAGGGAATCTGTTGGCTTGGCTTCAACCTAAGCCAGAGGTTTTCCACAAATATATTTGTTATGTAGCAACTCATACCACAATCCCTCTCTGTTAAGATTTTAAATAGTCATTTGCTAAGTAAACACTTATTCTTAACATCTAGTACCTCGATCCCAAGGCTTCCTTGGTCTTTAGGACGACAAACAATATTCCACTTGGTTAGCATATACTTCTTTTTAAATTTGCCACATTATCAGAAAAAACGAGATCTATAGAAATCTAACCTCCTCCGTACCCCAGCGGGTATCTCAAAGAAGGATAGAAAAAACATCGGTAAGCTAGTTAGAACTGAATTGATAAGAACGAGGCGATCTCCATATGAGAGTAGAGTAACTTTCCTACCCACGAACTTAATTTTTGTTCGAACCGATCCTCATCGGTTTCCATTCTTTATTTAATAGCTTACGATAATGAATTAGAATACCCAGATATTTAAACGGGAGACATCCTATCTCACATCCAAAAATGTGCATGTACTCCTGTTACATCTCTATGGCCTTACCAAAACAAAAGATCTCACTTTTACGGAAATTAATCTTAAACCCAGATAATTGCTCGAACATAGCTAACAATAGCTTCATATTGACTGCTTTATCAATATCGTGTTTGAGAAAAAGGATTGTGTCATCAGCATACTGCAAGATAGACACACCGCCTTCCACCAAATGTGGAACTAGGCAGCCAACCTGGCCATCATCTTTAGCTCTCGCAATTATAACCGCTAACATATCAGCAACCAAATTGAAAAGGATAGGGGATAACGGATCACCCTGACGCAATCCTTTGAACGTCTGAAAGTAATGACCTATATCATCATTAACTTTAATCCCTACACTTTCTCCTTGGACAAACCTCGCAACTCATTCACACCATTTAGGTGTGAAAATTTTCATGCATAGCGTTTGTTGAAGAAAAGACCAGTTAACTTTATCATAGGCTTTTTCAAAATCAATTTTTAGCAACACACCACCCAATTTCTTATGTTTTAGCTCATGGATCGTTTCATGAAGGACAACCACTCCTTCCAGGATATTCCATCCTAGAAGGAAAGCAGATTGTGTTGGTCTAATTACCCGCTGAGCAATAGAGGTCACCCTACCCACCTTGGTAAAAAAATTGAAACTCGCGTTGAGCAAACCTATGGGCCTATGATGCTCAATACGACATGCATCCTTCTTCTTGGGAATCAAGGTAATCACACCAAAGTTCAACTTGAACAACTGTAAGTCACCACCATGAAGTTGAGAAAATAATGTCATTAAGTCCTCCTTAATGACATCCCAAAACACCTGGTAGAACTCAGCCGGAAAACCATCAGGGCTCGAAGCCTTATTCACTTTCATTTGATAAATAGCATCAAACACTTCCTCTTCTGGAAAAGATTGTGTTAAAATACTGATCTCAATCTCAGACACTTGAGGCGAATCATGCGTCATCGATTCATGTATGGTAATCAAAGTGGGCACCGGCGCCCCAAACAGGGTTTTATAATATTCCAAGATGAAGGTTTTGAACTGCCACGTCCATAGTATCATAACCGAGATGAACCTCAAAACAGTATCATAAAAGGTTTTGAGGTTTTCTAATATTGAGAATGATGTTGCTGATTTGAAATCACTAGAATGTTCTCGTTAGTTAATCTTCTTAAATAACAAATTTAAAGATAGTTCGAATGATGATTCATCTATCCTAGTCGTATGGAAGGCGTTAAATTTGTGTGAGGATTATGATAATATGAAGGAGGAGGGCCTGGGAGATACGATGAATCCTTCTCAGGGTGTGATGGTCACACAACCCCGTAAGAAAAAACAAGTTATTTCTTCATCTTCAAAAAGAATGAGTGCTAGGATAAAATCTGTAAAGAAAAAATTGAGATGAAAGGCATATTTTGGAATAGTGATGGGTTTGGGGATCCCGCTAAACATAGATCGCTTAATGAGGCGGTGCGGGAATTAAAATTAGATTTTGTTGCAATCATGGAAACTGGGACATCGAATTTTGATAAAAATCTATTAACTCATTTGGCTAGGGGGCATGATTTCTATTGGTATTGTCTACCCCCGAATGGTCGGTCAGGTGGAGTTCTAGTAGGTTTCAATGTCGTGGTGTTGACTATGTGGGCAGTTATCGCGGGTGATTTTTTGGTCAAGTTTCACCAACGTACAAAGAACGATGGTTTTCTTTGGCCTTTGATTGTTTTCTATGGGGCTGTCCAAGATGTTAAGAAACCTGGGTTTCTTTCAGAACTTGTTCGTATCTGTGAAGGTGAAACGTTGCCTATGTTGGTTGGTGGTGATTTCAATATTATTCGCCGTCATGGGGAGAAAACTAATGATAACTTCAATCCTCGTTGGCCTTTTATTTTTAATGCGATAATTGAAAGTCTAGATCTGAAAGAGTTACAATTGTCTGGTAGACAGTACACATGGACTAGCAGGCCCAATGTGCCAACCCATGAAAATTTGGATAGGGTTCTTGCTAGTATAGAGTGGGAATAGAAGTTTGCCTTTGTCACAATACAAGGTGTGGTCTGTACGGGGTCAGATCATGTACCGTTACTTATTGACTCCGGGGATGTCGTTCGTGTTGGGAGTAGATCGGTCTTTTCCTTTGAGCTGTCCTGGCTGCGTTAACAAGGTTTTTACGAGATGGTTAAAGAGGAATGGTCTTCGGTGTCTAAGGGGGACACGCCCATTGAAAGATGGCAGAACAAGATCATACATCTTTGTAGTTTCTTGCGTGGTTGGGCAAGAAACCTATGTGGGGAATATAAAAAGTTAAAAGAGAAGCTGCTTCTCCTTATTAATAAATTGGACCTCAAAGCAGAATCGATTCCTTTATCTGATGATGAAAGAAAGGCTAAAAAAGAGGCAGCTGATTATCTGGCCAACCTTAGAAGTGATGAGGAGTCAGAGTGGGCTCAGCGTGCTAAGGTGAGGTATATTCAGGAGGGGTGAAACAATACTAGATATTTTCATCTTATTGCAAATGGTAAACGTCGGGAAAGGTTGATTTTTTAACTTGAGAATGATTAATTTTTCACATAGTCCATGTTTGGAGTTGAACGACATGGTTTGTTGAACCATCGTTTCCTCTTTCCAAACAAGAATGATCTTGTATACATTTTTTAACTTGGAACCTATGCATATATGGAACATGTGTGGTACTCCCTAGAAGGCTATAACACGAGCGGAAGTGATTTGGATTCTGTAAAATGAAAAAGAAAAAGATTGTGAATTTTGATATTTGTTAAGTGTTGAAACTTTGAAAGTGCAAAAGTAAAAAGAAAATGTCATCACAAGGATTTTTTGAAATTACATAGATAGTTGCGAGGGTGGAAATCGTTGGTTCCACAGGGGTGGCAAGGATGAGCTAGTAGCTATATTCAGAGATTCACATTATGCCCCGGCTCATGAGAGCTATATTTGTGAGGCCAATCCAACCGCTTCCTCCTGCCCAACTCAGTCTCAGTCGTATCACGGAAAGGCAACCAAAATATTCGATTCGGACTTTGTAGAGTCGGTGTGCTGCTGGAATTAGGGTACCAACCACGAATAGGAGTTGTATAGAACTCCGGAAAGAGACCTTTCATGAAGTCGGCATCTTCCCAAAGTGGCATTTGCTTGATCCAAACTAGCCCACTTAACCAACCACATTTTTTTAGAAATGGAGGTCCTACACCCAGCCTCTGCACCAAATGGAGCTCACAGCCAGATTTTTATTAATAATAAAAGCGAAACCACGAAGGATTTACAAAGAATTATAATGATCAACCGAAAACCACCTTCCTGACGATCATCGTCACACCTACAAACTCTTGATGAATGGGGTGATCAAAGTCGGAGCCGCATGCCCTAACCTAACACGCCAATACACATCATCTAATCTGTCTGCTTCCACCAAACCGCCCGCTGGCGGACACGGAGCACATAACGGGTTCAACAGGCCCGCAATATGAACCGATGCTCACACCCAGAAGCCTATGCCGCCAACATCCGCCAACCCATCTTCTAAAGAGATCAATGCAGAAACCTTGCCAAGTCTGCCATCAACGCCGCCATGGCGCCAGCCAGCACCATCATCCTACGCACGTCCATCCTTTGGCGTCCATCGCCGAGAGTCCGCAGCGCCACACTGCCAAGACTTGCCGTCTTCAACGAAGATGAAACGCCGCACCACCAACAAACCCCCTCCAGGTAGTCTGTGTTCCAAAAATGATGCCACCAAGGGGATAAATGACACCGAAGGTGCCGCCATCATCCGATCTGGATAGACCAGGTCTAGGTTTTTCCCTAGAACATAGTGATGTAAGCGGCTCATTAGCGGCGGCGACTCCTTCAAGAAGGTGACGACACTCGCGAGTGCTGCAGTTGTCGGCATGAGCCCGGCTTGCACCGGACACCGTCCGCGCCTCCTAGATCAGTGGAGTGAGGTCATCACACTGCCAATCTACGTAGAGCCGCGAAGGAGTGGGCAGACGTGGACTTCCAAGGTAACCGCGGTGTAGGCGTCGTCGCTGCCCGCCACGACCGGAGTCGGGGCACGGCTTTCACCGGTAGCCACATGTCCCCACCCCAAGCACAGCCAGCTGGCCGACCTCCTCCTCCGAAGAATACGAAGGTCACCACCACCACGCCTAGGGCCAAAACCCTAGGCCTCCTCGTGTTGCAGCTCAAATCCAGGAGCCGTTTGCCAATGACAGGAAGAGATCAGACGCGTAGCAGATCGAAAGGGCCCGGTCCCGCCGCAGCCGGCCATCCTCCACCACCGCTGCCGCACCATGTCCATGCCGCCATTGAGCCACACCACCACCACCGACCTGGCCGGAAGGAATCATCGCCGCCCCACCAGATCTTGGGCCGAGGAATAGACCGCCGTCGCCGCGACGCCACGAGGGCTTTTCCCTATGGCGATCTCGGCGACAGCGACGGAGGGGAGAGGAGGAAGGAATGGCGTGTCTGGGGAGGGGCGGATGGGGGCTCCCCGGTGCGGGCGGCGCCGCCGCACGGGGGAGGGGCGGATGGGGGCTCCTCGGTGCGGGCGGCGCCGCCGCACGGGGGAGGGGTCGGGTTGTCCCCGCACAACAGTCAACTCACTTAACCAACTTGGTAACTAAAAGAAGTATTATGATGAGGTGGCGAAGTGGAAAGAGTATGAAGAACTCCGTGATCATTTGAAGAGACAATTTGGGGTTGCTTGTGATGAGATTTATGAATTGATGTAGAAGATGGACACTAAGGTGGATGATATTGCTAAATTGGCTAACACCAATCAAACACAAGTGACTACTATTCAGAATTCTCTTGCCACATTGACAGAACAACTTGCTGAGTTGAAAACTTTTATGGAGCAAAGACTTCCTAAACAAGGAAGTGATGCTCATAATGGTAATGGCAATGGGGCTGCTGATCAGAACCTAGGCCAACCACTAGGTAACTAAAACTTTTTTACGAGGCAGAGATCTAGTTGGCAAGACTTCAAAACTGGTTCTGTTTGAATTTGACCATCAAGGCCAACCATAGGAAGGTCACAAGAAGGCACCTGCTTTGCAGGAAAAAGATGTGAAAAGTTTGTCGATTGGGCAGGTTACTTATGAGTTATCTTCTCGTCAACATCGAGGGGCCATGAGAACCCAAGCTATGATCTCTCTTGAAGTTCCCGCAAAGCGACTCTGAACCAAGACAGTTGTGGGATTTGATATTCTAAACTAAGAAAAACTAAATTTGATTTACTAGAAGAAGAGCACGACCTGAAACTGCAGAGTTAAGTTGGATGGATAGTGTGGTAGTGGGTCACGCTTACGAGACTTGAAACATGAAAGGAAGTATCGTTTTCAAAATCTTAAAAGATGTGTGCAATTTCCGGAGACCAAAATGTATGCTAAAATGTTTGGAGATATCTTGGATCACAAAGGATGGTAGACACTGGCGGAGCTTACCTAAAGCCGAGCGGCGGGGGGGGGGGGGGGGGGGGGGGGGGGGTTGGACACACTTGTGAAGAAAAAATTCAAAACAATTTTCCCCCCGCCCCCCAACATTGGATATTGGTCACTCGCCCTCTGCAGTTCTTATCAAGCTCCATCACTGATGGTAGAGATAGTAGTCAAGTACTTTTGGGATGGCATTGTCGATACAATGTTGATCTAGTTTTAAGTTACATTACAAACCGTAGGAGGTTACACCCAACTTCTACATAGATATGATGCACACGTCCGCACAAACAAAAGATAAAACGAGATTAGGATCATACAAGTATGCAATAAACTCATAGCAATACCTAAGGCGATGCAGGGTCAATCCATAGACTACGTTGTCCCCTGTGTGGGATACAATATACTTCACCACCTATTCCAACCAAACATATCCCTATTCTGCATACTTTGTAGAGATGACCACAAATGGATAAATGGATATTCTAGTAAGTGACATGCAAAAGAGTGTTGTTCTTACTGCTAAAGATCATATAATTTCTACTTAGCCAGCCACCGTTAAACAATCCCACCCTAATAAGAATTATATACTTGTGAAATATTCCACGTAACCAGTTAACAAATATGTTTGCAAAATTACATGGAAGAGTACAAGTTAGAACCCACTTAAATGACTGACCATATAGAATGTCACTAGTAAAAAACGGACTTTCAGTACCGGTTTCAGAGCGCCTTTAGTACCGGTTGGACAACCGGTACTAATTAATCGGCACTAAAGGCCCACCAAACTTTAGTACCGGTTCCTTACGAACCGGTCAAGGGCATTCACGTCGCCTAGGAGGAGCCCACGGGGCCGGATACTTTTGGTACCGGTTCGTAACAAGAACCAGTACTAAAGAATAGTCTTTTATTTTCCTCTTTATCGATTTTTTCAGAAAAAAATCAATTTTATTTCCATTTTTTATTTCTATTGTTTAACCACTTAAACTCATATTTATCACTAAAAATTCTTAATTTCAATCGAAATTACTCGCTTCTACTAACACTTCACGCACATGTCACCCATCCTCAGACCACTCCAGCACTAGCACACTTAACTTCTTAGTTCCTTCCCTATGAGCTACCTACAAACGAGAGATACTTACCTGAGAATAGTATCCTATCAATCATATTAACCCATCGACTATGATGTCATACACATTTATTTTATGAATCGAAATAATTATTTAAATAAAAAGAAATGAACGATTAATAATATTTTGAATTAAAATATTCTTAAATGCAAATAATAATTAACTTATTTGTCTTTTTTCCATTTAATATTGAATAATTCATATATGCAAATCCGTAAACTAAAATTTGACAAATAATATGTCTAAGTCGATTAAAAAAATGAGAAAATCCAAATATGAGATATCCATAACCCAACTATTGATAAATTTCTCTCATGTTTATCCGATCTAGTACTTTCAAGTTATAAGTCATGAAAGTCCCTAGAGAGAAGTTGGTACCGGTGAAGTAGGTCGCACCCCGAAGTGCATTGTCTGTCATCCAAAACTCATAGCACATTTGTACACGCATGTTATGGCACCCCCTATCTTGTAGTGGGATCCCAACACCGGAGTCTCTTTCCGATGAAACCCTAGCCCCGTTGTAGAAAAACCAGGCTTATATGAATAAAGCTGGTACCAACGTCAAAAAGGGGTAGAAAAGTGTCTAACTAGTTGCTTTGGTTGTGTTAGGGTAGGCCCTAAAAAGTTAGAAGACAAAGGTATGAACGAAATCTTGACAAGTTTCCCTCATGTTTGTCTGATCCAAGACTTTCAGGCTATAAGTCATGAAACTCCCTAGAGAGAAGTGGATGCCGCTGAAGGAGGTCGACACACCTCGAAGTGCATTGTCTGTCAGCCAAAACCTATAGCACACTTGTACACACATGTTATGACACTCCCTATATTGTGGTGGGATCCCAACGATGTAGTCCCTCTCCGATGAAGCCCTAACCCCGTTCTAGAAAAACTAGGCTTATATACAAATAAAATCGGTACCGACGTCAAAATAGATCGCAATGAAATCTTGCTCACATCATACTTAAACATGAACATAAATATAAATATATATATATATATAAGTACTCTCCAGATCACAGGAGACCCGCACTACTACATCATAGAGAGATATATATATAAAGACTATACATAATAGAGATCACAGGATCGACCCCCAAGCACTACACATCGTAGAGATATATAAAAAGTGTGTTCGCCCACGTAAACACACTAGTAGTCGTCTGAATCATCATCAACTGTTGGTGCTGTCGGTACGAGGTGACGCTGCCCATGGTTGACGACTCGAATAATGAGGTACAACTCGTATGCAATGTAAGCATCTATGGCGGCATACTCAATGTTCTTGCCTCAAGTAGGGTCGTCTCCCACTCATCGTGGTTCTCGATCTTGGTCATCATATCAGTGTAGTAGTCGTCGATCAAATCAACAGCCATGTGAAGTCCTATCATGTTGGGTCATGAATATGTCTTGTATATCAATGTGGCAGACAGCCGGTATCTCAATATTGAAGTTTTTCTTCATATTAATCTTGTCATTGTTTATATAAACGCTAACAAAAACGAATTTCGCTGCGGCAAAGGAAATTCATGAGAGCTGGACACTTCTTATCACTACTGCAACAACAAATTAGAATGGAACAAATTATTAATTAAGAATCATAAAAGTAACCTACTAATTAAATATATATGCCAATATGCAACAAGGAAAATTAATTCACTATTAAATACAAATTTATCTATCACATAGAATTCAAATGAGAATCATATGCAATTTGTATCACATAGAACAATTTGCCAATATGTACTAAATTAACTATGTCTTCTATCATGAATTTTGCCAATATGCAGAAAAGAAAAATTAATTCACTATGTCTTCTATGTCACGGATTTTGCCAATATGTACTAAATTAACTATGTCTTCTATGTTCTTACACGGATTTGCCATTATGCAACAAGCCACCATGCATGAACTATATATCATAATAAACCTATACAATTTTCATCATAATAAATCTATGCAATTTTCATCATAATATAACCTATGCAATTTTGCTATATATGTTATGTATATATATCACGCGCATATATGATTCATATGAGGATCGGATATATGATTCTATGTTACGGATATATGATTCAAATGGGAATCGGACATGTTGCTATCCTATGCAATTTTCATCATATATAATAAATCTATGAATGGATCAAGCCCAAAAACGTACATTGCCCATTGGAAGACCAAGACATTCTTTTTGAAGCATAGTTGGATGACCGCAACCTCCTTCCCATTGCGCGTGTACTCAAGATCAAGCCCTATAAACTTCTATTGTTCCTTCGCCCTTTCAACCCATCCTTGGAATGTGGCATGATAATCCGGCATGTTGGCGCTCTCGTTGGTGTAGACGACGGTAAACACGTTCGTGCCATGTACACGAACATGGGCCATGCGAGTGATTGGTTCCATGGTGGATTATGGGAAGAAGAGAGGGAGAAGAGAGAGGAGGAGAGGGAGAGAAATAGAGAAGAATGGCGTATAGCAGTTCGCGATTTCATACGCGCGGGAGGCAAACGGTTCGACGCTTTGGTACCGGTTTTAGTCACCAACCGGTACCAAAGGTGCTCGCGCCAGGCGAACGGTTGCCACACCCCTTTGTCACCGGTTGGTGGCTAAAACCGGTACCAACGGTGCTCGCACCATGCGAACGGTTGCCACACCCCTTTGGTACAGGTTCTAACCACCAACCGGTACAAAAGATAAGATTCAAACCGGTATTAGCTGTGCCCAGCGCCCTCCCCGTTCAAACCAGTACAAGACACCCTTTAGTACCGGTTCGTTATTGAACAAGTACTAAAGGTAAAATCCGTTGACTCTGTTTCTACTAGTGTGTGTAAAGTTGCACTAGAAAATAATATCTTATAATTGTCTAATCATGCATAGTGCTTAAATCCAAACGGTAAATTTTCATGCAATTGCACTTTGGTGGGTTATTCTTTGTAAGGATCGAGCCTTTACAAAGGTACAGAAGGATTCTTTTATTTTTTAGCAACACCTTTATTTTTCAGATTTTTTATTATTATTGACTAAAACTTCTGAATGAAAGTACATATATAATATAGAATACGTCATTATGTACATTCACTACAGGAATCGTGCTATGTGCCGACGGCCTGGCGCCGTCGGCACAGGGCAGAAAACCGTCGGCACAGGTTGTGCCGACGGCCACCGTCGGCACACTCCCGTCGGCGTACTGCCTCGTCGGCACAGGTCCAAAGGCCGTCGGCACAATAAAAACCGTCGGCGTAAGACTATGCCGACGGTAGTTCTCCCTACGCCAACGGCATAATATTTTCAAAATAATTGAAAAAAAAATCAAATTTTTCTTAATTTTTTTAACTTTTTTTGAATTCTGCTCTGAAATTTTGCACTTAGCCACATATTTAATCTCTAATCTCTAATTACACAATTAATCTAGTCAGCATACTTAACTTAGTCAAACTTCCCATTCGGTCACCCATCCTGAAATTCCTCCAGCCCGAGCACGCTTAATCTTTGAGTTCCTTCCAAACTAGATTTCAAATGAGATGTTAGAACTTACTGATATTACTATCATATCAATCATATTAACCTATGGGAATGATGTTAAACTTTTCTATTGTTTAAATTTAAAAACATATTTGAATGAATAATAAAAATTATATAATTACCTTTATTAAATATATAACAAAATAGCGTTAGAAATTACTTTATTTTTTAAATAAATAATTTAATATGGAATAATTCATATCTTTAAATCCGTAAATCGAAATTTGACAAATAAAATGTCTAAATCGATTAGAAAAATTAGAGGAATTCAAATATGACAACCATATCATAAAAACATCGATAGGTTTAAAAAATTTGAACTCTTTTGATGGATAGTCATGGTAGCCATTTTGACAGTTTCTGCCGATTCAGCTGGAAACAGGCCAAATGACGGGTGTAATTACCAAATCCATAGCATAGTTTGTTTAAATGTGCTCATATTCCACAAAAACATGCATATTGGAACCACGGACAATGTTCATGAAGAAAGTTTTCCTTTTCATTGAATAAAAAAACCATTTTCCATTTTCCGAGTGTGAAAAATTGCTTTTTTTGTGAAGCAACAACCACAAATATGTTGCAAAACTTGGGAGCTTAATTTTTTGAAAATACTAGACCATGTTATATGCATAATTAACCAAATTGTTGCCGCTGAAAAGGTTTCCATCCACCTCTTTTGAAAAACACGAGTTTCTGCCGATTCAGGTGGAAACGGGTCAAATTTGAACTACATGTGCCTCGTAGTTTGCTCATGATTTTTGGCAAAAAAATAATTTTTAGGTACACAACTACCTATTTCATCAGAGATACACCAAGAGTTTCTCAATATTCAAGCTCTAGCTACGAACGGTCACGCCCGCCATCTTGACTTTTTCACGAAACCGGCTTAGAAAATTTAAAAAACCACAAAATGATGCAAGACCTTCGCGTGGTGTCATTATATATGTCTTAGTATCCACCAAAAATAATAAACTTGGAATAAGACAGTTGTGTTGAAAATATGTTCACATAAATGAGCTATCTCCTACGAACATTCTAGGGTTTCGGATCAAATGACGGGTGTAATGACCAAATCCATGGCATAGTTTGTTTAAATGTGCCCATATTCCACACAAATATGCATATTGGAAGCACGGACAATGTTCATGAAGAAAGTTTTCCTTTTCATTGAATAAAAAACCATTTTCCATTTTCCGAGTGTGAAATTTTTTTTTTGAAGCACCAACCACAAATATGTTGCAAAACTTGGGAGCTGAATTTTTTGAAAATACTAGACCATGTTATATGCATAATTAACCAAATTGTTGCCGCTGAAAAGATTTCCATCCACCTCTTTTGAAAAACACAAGTTTATGCCGATTCAGTTGGAAACGGGTCAAATTTGAACTACAGGTGCCTCGTAGTTTGCTCATGATTTTTTCAAAAAATCATTTTTAGGTACACAACTACCTATTTCATCAGAGATATACCAAGAGTTTCTCAATATTCAAGCCCTAGCTACGAACGGTCACGCCCACCGTCTTGACTTTTTCATGAAACCGGTTTAGAAAATTCCAGAAAATTTTAAAAACCCCAAAATGATGCAAGACCTTCGCGTGGTGTTATTATATATGTCCTAGTATCCACCAAAAATAATAAACTTGGAATAAGACAGTTGTGTTGAAAATATGTTCACATAAATGAGCTATCTCCTACGAACATTCTAGGGTTTCGGGCCAAATGACGGGTGTAATGACCAAATCCATGGCATAGTTTGTTTAAATGTGCCCATATTCCACACAAACATGCATATTGGAAGCACGGACAATGTTCATGAAGAAAGTTTTCCTTTTCATTGAATAAAAAACCATTTTCCATTTTACGAGTGTGAAATTTTTTTTGTGAAGCACCAACCACAAATATGTTGCAAAACTTGGGAGCTGAATTTTTTGAAAATACTAGACCATGTTATATGCATAATTAACCAAATTGTTGCCGCTGAAAAGATTTCCATCCACCTCTTTTGAAAAACACAAGTTTATGCCGATTCAGTTGAAAACGGGTCAAATTTGAACTACAGGTGCCTCGTAGTTTTCTCATGATTTTTTCAAAAAATCATTTTTAGGTACACAACTACCTATTTCATCAGAGATATATCAAGAGTTTCTCAATGTTCAAGCCCTAGCTACGAACGGTCACGCCCGCCGTCTTGACTTTTTCATGAAACCGGCTTAGAAAATTCCAGAAAATTTTAAAAACTCCAAAATGATGCAAGACCTTCGCGTGATGTCATTATATATGTCCTAGTATCCACCAAAAATAATAAACTTGGAATAAGACAGTTGTGTTGAAAATATGTTCACATAAATGAGCTATCTCCTACGAACATTCTAGGGTTTCGGGCCAAATGACGGGTGTAATGACCAAATCCATGGCATAGTTTGTTTAAATGTGCCCATATTCCACACAAACATGCATATTGGAAGCACGGACAATGTTCATGAAGAAAGTTTTCCTTTTCATTGAATAAAAAAACCATTTTCTATTTTTCGAGTGTGAAAAATGGCTTTTTTGTGAAGCACCAACCACAAATATGTTGCAAAACTTGGGAGATGAATTTTTTGAAAATACTAGACCATGTTATATGCATAATTAACCAAATTTTTGCCGCTGAAAAGGTTCCATCCAACTCTTTTGAAAAACACAAATTTCTGCCGATTTAGTTGGAAACGGGTCAAATTTGAACTACAGGTGCCTCATAGTTTGCTTATGATTTTTTCAAAAAATCATTTTTAGGTAAAAAAAAATCTACCTATTTCATAAGAGATACACCAAGAGTTTCTCAATATTCAAGCCCTAGCTACAAACGGTCATGCCCGTCGTTTTGACATTTTCATGAAACCGGCTTAGAAAATTCCAGAAAATTTAAAAAAACCTAAAATGATGCAAGACCTTCGCGTGGTGTCATTATATATGTCCTAGTATCCACCAAAAATAATAAACTTGGAATACGACAGTTGTTAAATGAGTTATCTCCTACGAACATTTTAGGGTTTCGGGTCAAATGACAGGTGTTATGGCCAAATTTATGGCATAGTTTGTTTAAATGTGCCCATATTCCACACAAACATGCATATTGGAAGCACGAACAATATTCATGGAGAAAGTTTTCCTATTCATTGAATAAAAAAAACCATTTTCCATTTTTCGAGTGTGAAAAATGTCTTTTTTTGTGAAGCACCAACCACAAATATGTTGCAAAACTTTAGAGATGCATTTTTTAAAAATACTAGACCATGTTATATGCACAAATAACCAATTTTTTCCTTCTGAAAAGGTTTTCATCCACCTCTTTTGCAAAACATAAGTTTCTGCCGATTCAGCCGGAAACGGGTCAAATTTGAACTATAAGTGCCTTCTAGTTTGCTCATGATTTTTTTCAAAAAATAATTTTTAGGTACACAACTACCTATTTCTCATGATTTTTAGGTCCACCTAGATTTTGGTTGGATTCAGACGCCCCACAACCCTCTCAGACGAAACTATTAACTCATTATTGTTAGTTGCGTTCTTTCTCATGATTTTTTTCTAATAATGTAGCTTTAACAATATTCATGATAATATAGATATGTTTCTCTTTTTCGAAACGAGCTAAAGAACGTCAAAATCCGACTTCGAATGCAAAAGTTATGATTAAAACGGTGATTAAGTCAAAAAAAATTGAGCTTGGCTTTGCCGTCGGCATAGCTCAATTTTTTTTTTCGCACTTTGGGATTTCCTCGTAGGGTCTATGCCGACGGCTTTGCCGTCGGCGTAGCTCAAAAAAAAAAACAATAGACCGACGACTTTGCCGTCGGCATAGGTAATTTTTTTTCGCAATTTGGGATTTCCTCATTGGGGCTATGCCGACGACCCCGACAAATTGCCGTCGGCATAGAATTTGGCCGTCGGCACCTAGCGTCATTCCTGTAGTGATTACGTACATAGTACACATGTATGTTCATTACGTACATATATAGAATATATGAACGTATACAGAATGTACGTTCATTCGGAAGTGTTAGTCAATAATAATAATAATATCTGAAAAATAAAGGTGTCGCTTAAAAATTAAAAGAAGATCCTTCTCTACCTTAGTAAAGGCTTGATCCTTACGAACATATATTTGTAAGTTTACATATATATATTCTTAATGAACGTACATATATTTGTAAGTTTGATACACTGTGACCTGACGATCTTAGGAACAAAAAGATTCACCTCCATTTATTTTGTCAATGACGGGTTATCGTTTTGCATGAAGATTTCCCGACGATCCATATGACCGCTTGTGGGAGCCGTCCGGTAACAGCTCATTGTGGGCATTCCTTTCCACCGGTTCTACCATCCAACAGGAGGACAGCTATGCGGTGCCCGTCTCCGTTCTTCAGACGGCCGTAACTGCTGTCAGCAACAGCACGTTGCTAATCTGGACATGGACTCCTCAAAGAACGTCTTTACAGTATATGGTGCTCCACTTCGCCGACTTCCAACAGAGCCAGCTCCGGCAGTTCAACGTCTACATAAACAACGAGCAGTCATTCGTCGATATTAACTATGGTGAGCATTTTAGTCCAGCGTACCTGACCTCTTCTTGGGTGCAAAATTATGGCTGGTACGGGGGCACCGACGACGAGTACAATGCCAGTCTTGCATCCACCGATTTATCTCTGCTGCCCTCGATGATCAATGCATGTGAGATCTTCAACCTCGTCTCCCGCGACACTCCCAGGACATCCTCCAAGGACTGTGAGCTCTCTTTGACTTATGCTTCTGCCTGATTTATTTATTGTCACTGTAATCCGTTAGTTTCTGACTTTTTTTATCAAAAAATGTGTTAAATATGTTCATAAACACATTGCATCTAGAAAACATGTAGTCAAATTTGCAAACAATGTGGTTGTGAGACGTAAAAGAGGTTGGTCCGGTTTATTGAGAAAAAAGAGAAGAATGTCATATGTGAAAGTAGGGATAGCAATAATATACATGCGTAGTATCTACGTATATCCACCCCGTTGGGCACGGGTATTGAGTGCATTTGTTTATGGATTTTATGGGACGAATATCCGCGACCTCACGGTTGAACATGGGCATGGATTTTGCTCCATGGATATCCATTGGATATCCGTTTGATAGGTGGACCAGGACCCACATATCAGTGACTCGGAGTATTTAAACATCCTAATCACACTTCTCTAAAATCTAAGGTCCTAGAAATCACATAATCATGTTATGTGAAAATGATAAATTTTGTGTTGATTTAGGATGTTATTTGCAATGTTTTTATTATTGTTGGTACATTTTTTACTTCTACTAGTGTTACATGCATGTCTTTTATGGATCCATGAGTCTTCATCGATAGTTGGATATTCCATCGGGTATGGATAGGTAGGACATTTTCTGCTCACAAGTAGCTTCGCGGGCAAGGAACATATGGGAATATGGATATGGGCATGGTTTTGGGAGAGCTTTGCCCGTCCAAACCCGTCCTATTGTGATCCCTGTGTGAAAGACCGATTGGCTGATTGCAAAATATAGGCGTAAATACCACCACTAACTCTAATGTGTGTGTATTGGAAGCTAAATGTTGTTGGATACCCGGTCGATCTATTAAATCGATCGGGTGCCGCCTAGCTTGCTCACTCCCTTTTCTTCTATTGTTTTCTCCTCCGCCCCATTATCTATTCCTTCCACAATAGCGGATCCTCCACTTACGACCACTAACTTACTTTCGTCTAGTTCATGAGTCATCGGAAAGATCTTATTCCTCATTACAAGATGGCATTTCTCTTCATCACAAACATTTTTATTGTATGGCGAGGTTGGTTTACTACAGGATCCGCCTCAAATAACCTTGGCAAAATGTACATGTATGATATATAGGTATTGGGTTGCGTGCAGAAAAACAAAAAATTTGTCTTACACAACACACATGATCTACTATGAAGGTAAAGGTAAGGATACATCTGATCATTACCGGCACGAAGCGCGGAACAAATGTCGATGACGATGCCGGTGATGTCTGATGAAGAGTCTCATGGCAAAGCCTAAAGGTGGGATTGTTGCCGTCTCCTCGTATTCAGCCTTCCGGGTCCATCAGAGCGAGGGCCTCACATGCTACCCCTCTAGGAGTTCTCACACATACGTCCGTCAAAATCCTGCAGCGCTTCGCCGTCCAAAACTAGGAACCGCAGGTGCACGTTAAGGTGGAGAGATCCCAACACATGGGAGATAGAGATAAGAATTAGATCTAATTGGGAGAGGACACCTCAAAACCCAATTAGAGAAGCTCTAATTCAATTAGAGGGGAACTAATTAGACACTCTAATTCAACTAGAAAGAGAGTGAGGCACATCGCCAAATTGATGTGTTTCTTCCTCAAGGCTTTGGGGTCCTTTTATAGGTGGAACAAGGGGGACTTACCATAGGAGGGGAGGTCGGTTTGGACAGCCAAAGACTGGCTGCACCACCCCTCCTAGGAGTAGTCGGATTTGGAGTCCAACTCCCCCTTTTTTCCCTTTTATTTTTACTCCATTTTCTTTTGGTCTTTTTCTTTTCCCTCTTGAACCAAATAAGGGAGGAACCTCGAGAAGGTGACGTGCCTCATGGGAGGCTCATACACTACTAGAGAAAACTCTACCAGCGGCACACCGAAATGCATAGTTGTGGTGCACCTGGGTGCGCCATGCGTTACGTGCCATGCCTAATACTTACGCGTGGCGCACCCCCCATGTGCGCCGCGGATAACTCTTAGTCGTGGCGCACCTGCCCCGTGCGCCACCGGTACTTCCAGGTGATCCACCGCTATCTTCCCTAGTCCGCCACGGATATACCTGCATGGTGCGCCACGAATATGTTTTAGCCATAGCGCACATGCCATGTGCACCACGGATATTTCCTGGTGCGCCACTTGTAAGCTCCCTGGTCTACCAAGGGTATTCCTTTATGGTGTGCCACAACTAGTATGTGTAGTTTTTTTAATACATAGTACACTTATTGATACAGGTATATATAGTTTGAATACAATACAGTAACAGAACAGTTACATAGACAAAGTTGATCAAAACCGTGATAAGACAAACACACAATATATTACTCACATCACTTAGAATCCCAAATATCTACAAGAGTGTGCGAAAATATTACACGAATCTTTTCTATCTCGATACCGAGTACATCAACGGTTCATCATCACATTACACTATAAAGTGAGCTAGTTAGTGGTCACTTAAGCTAGGAACCATATCACCACAACCACACTGAGCGATACGGTGGTGGTGATGAGGGTATTTATCCGCATCTTCTTCTTCTGTTCCTCAATATGGATGAACCACCTACCTTCGGCCGCCTTTCTAATATTGTAGCCTTTGTAGGCGTTGCTGCTGTAATTGGTCACTTCCTTCAAACAGTATTCCCACTGGTCCTAGACTCATGTAACCCTATCTTTGAACACCACGTAGCACTTTTCCATTTGTAAACATAATAAAGGTAAAACACAGGAAGTATAGCATTACACAACGGAAAGAAAGCGTTAAACATGTCCGCAATAATAATTAAATGCTTGGTGCAGACAGCAGAAAGAAATAAGACCAAAGTTAAACACAAGAAACATATTAATCACCGGCATCCTCCAAGAAAAAGACCAAAAAAAAAACAAGTTGGACCTTCACATTTTGTGCCTGGTACAAGATATTACATGTGAAGGTGATGCGAGGAAAGATGAAGACAAGGGTTTCTAAACTTTTTTTAAACTAAAGAAAAATCATATATGTAAGAGTTAGTGAGATCAGATCAAAGTTAGACCCTTTTGTGCACATCCATGACGGTGCCACTCTTCAAAAATCCCCTCCGGAAGGGATTTATGAAGAAAATCGATCACCGTTATGGATGTGTGATGCGTGTGAATACACGCTCGTTGGGGGTCTGAATACACGCTCGTTGGGAGACCCCAAGCACAAGGTGTGAAGAGTGCAGCGGCAAGTTTTCCCTCAGAAAAGAAACCAAGGTTGAATCGACCAGTAGGAGGAAGAAGCACTTCTGAAGGTTGATGCATCTGAGATGGCAGGGCACACTACCGGTTCAGCAGTAACGTGAAACCTACACAACACAATCAAATCACTTTGCCCCAACGAAGCAGTGAGCTTGTCAATCTCACCGGTTCTGCTGAACACAAAGAGGTTAAACGTATGGTGTGGAAAACAGTAGAAACTGTATGAGAGCAGTATGAAAGCAGTAGGTGTTTTATCAGTATGAGGAAAATGGACCGGGGTCCACAGTTCACTAGTGGTGTCTCTCCGTGAAAGATAAATAACATGTGTGGTGAAGAAATTATAGCTGGGCAATTGATAGAAATGAAGGCTGCACCGTAGTGCATATGCAAGACATAAAGATTACTATGTGATTCATGCGGGTATTACAACAAAATACATAGACCGTCATCCAACTGCATCTATGTCTCCACCCTCCGAATATCATCCGAACAAACATTTGGTATTAAGTTGCAAGCAACAAATTATCGCCGTAAGCAAAGTGTGTAATGTAAACAATGTAAACTAAGGTAAACACCGTTGTTTTCTCCCTAATGGCAAGAAGACATCCTCCATCCATCACGTTTCTGTCACTCGAGCACAGATGAAAAGGACGCATGAACCCACTATCGAGCATAAATACTCCCTCTTGGAGTTACTAGCATCTACTTGGTCAGAGCATCTACTAATAACGGAGAGCATGCAAGATCATAAATAACATCATCATGAAGATAACATGATAGATTGGTAATCAGA
This sequence comes from Alopecurus myosuroides, assembly GCA_028641055.1. NCBI lineage: Eukaryota > Viridiplantae > Streptophyta > Magnoliopsida > Poales > Poaceae > Alopecurus > Alopecurus myosuroides. Next base: position 198,020,822 of record CM054063.1, on the reverse strand, counting down.
AGATATAGCATTCAACATTCATCAGATCCCAGCAAACACAACATGTAACATTACATAAAGATGATCTTGATCATGTTAGGAAGCTCACAAGATCTAAACATGAATTACAAAGTGGAGAGAACAACCATATAGATACTGCTATGGACCCGTAGTACAGGGATGAACTACTCACGCATCACTTCGGAGGAGGGCATGGTGGTGTAGACCCCTCCGGTGATGATTTCCCCTCCGGCAGGGTGCTGGGGAGAGCTCCAGAACACTCCCGATCTCGGGATGACGGTGACGGCGACCTCGGGTGTTTCTCGGAAAAAAGTGGGATCCTTTTAGGGTTTATGTCTTGGGGGATTAAATAGGCGAAAGGGCAGAGGTGGTGGAGGCCGGGGGGGCACACCACCCCCTGGCGCAGACAAGGGGGCACCCTATGGTTTGGGCCCCCTGAGGCTCCCCTCCGCGTCTCTTCGGGACTCCGTGGAATCTTCAGGAATTCTAAGACTTTTGGGCTTCGAATTTTCCAATTTCAAGAATATTTCCAGAATAACTTTTCTGAAACTAAAAATAGCAGAAAACATGGAACTGGCTCTGTGACATCTTGTCAATAGGTTAGTCCGGAAAATCGATAAAAATAGCATAAAGTGTATAGCTAACATGAGAGAAACAATAAGAAAACAAAATGAAACATTAGAAATTAAGGATACGTTTATGACGTATCAATGTGCACAAAAGAGCCCAACTTTGTTCTGATCTAACTAACCCTTACATATGTGTCACTCTTTACTTTCAAAGAAGTCTCTAAACCCTCGTGTTCATTCTTCCCCGGATTGCCATTGCATGTAGTACCTCATAACAAGCACAAAATGGTTTGGTCGGCATCCCCGGGTCGTCCGAAAAAGGTAAGTTGTACTTGTGCCTCATACTTAGGTTGGACACAAAAACAACCCTGGTGGTTCAAGTGAGCCAAGTAAGATGCCCCAAGAGTTCTATTTGTGCATATCACAAGACTCACTAGATCATCAGGATATCACACCGTGCCACAACAATTTAATCATTGGCAAACTTGGAAAAATACCAAAGAGAACAGAAATGATTTGGATTAGTGCCTCATACTTAGATTGGACACACACAAGCATCTCTGGTGGACCTAGAAATCCAAGTAGGATGCACAAGATCTGAATTTTGTGTGCATGTCACAAGTCTCAGCAGACCATCAGGGCTATAACATATTGTGTGCCTCAACTTTTTTAATCATTGGCATTTATAAAATCGATCGAATATCACAAGTAAGGCCGCAATAATTAAAAGGAACATAATTAAGCATTAGTTGCACGATTCATAACGCTAACGATTAAGTTCAACGACTATTCGGAAATGGTAGATAGCCTTATAGTAAGTTAGCGTACAAATAAAGTTTACATCAGAAAGCTCATCGGTTGATAGTTCGGAACCACAGCTAGGCATACATCTCAAGACTTTTGACTCAGCCTAGGAAATACCGGCTGGAAGCCCTGTGGAGTGATGAAGGGCCTCTTATCACCCTGAGTTGCTACGATAGTATCTATGTCGGTTTAGGCAGGTGAACCCAACGGTGAAAGGTCCCACTTGAGTGCACTACTTGATAAACGATGATCGTCGCAAAGCTCTGCTGGATTTTGTAGAACTCTTCTCTGATCTTGTCATCCTTGGCCAACGCCAAGCGCCAGACCCACTCTTTAATTTGACTAGGCAGCATAAGGTACTGTGTGTCCCATACTTACACCCGCAACTGATGGAGGTCATAATAGACCTCCTTGTGACTGCTAGACGGCTGCTTGACGCAGGCAAACTTCGTCATTTGGGTGAACACCTGAAGGCCTTGAATGATGTTCCCCTTCTCGATTCCCCCCCTTTGCGATCGGTTGAATGGGTAGTATGGATATCTAGAGGGAGGTGAATATGTGCTACCTCCAAATTTTAATAATTTTTCGATTTAGGCTTGACCCAAAGGTAAATTCTCTAGATATGCAACTATGGTGAATTTAGCTATATGGAAAGAGCTACGCTAAGAAAGAGACAAACACAAAGTAAAGTTAAAGGATAGAAGGAACCGATGGTGGAAGCACGCTCAGACAAGGATGTATTCTCAAGTTCCTCCTTTTGAAGGAATACATCTCATTGGAGGGGTGTGAGTTTCGCCACGAAGGCCTACTCAAGGCCACATAGGTCTCACCCTATTCTCCGATGAACCTCGCCACAAAGGCCTAGTTCACCTTCCACTATTGGAATCCTTCAAGACAGAATCCGGAGCCTTTAATAAGTTTGAGGCACATACCCACAATTGCATTGGGGGCTCTTAAGAACACCCAAAATCTGTTACAAGCAACAAGTGAGTTACAAAAGATCTATGTTTTCCATAAGCAAACCCTAGACACAAATCCCTCAAGAGAATGCGGGGGGAATGAAGAACGACTTGGTGAAATTATAGATCGGGGTCTTCTCCTTCAGTCGTCCGAAGATCAACGAGTTTGGGTGGAGGGATGGGAAGATCTCAAGAGTTGGTGAGCTCAATTAATGGTGGCCTTCAATGTTGGACGAGCTTGTTGGAGCTAGGAGAAGGATGGGTATTTATAGCCCTTCTCAAAATGTAGCCGTTTGACTTGATTTGGGGGCGGAATATTCGGCCTCCTGCCAATATTTCTGCCCAAATTTCCGGGCCACTTATGTGAGCAAACCACTTGAGTCCTTAGCCATTTATGCGATCTTCAACGAACAGCCCGGAGTATCTGGCCTCCTGCCAATATTACGGCTTGAAATTTCTGGGTGAGTTCTATGAGAGCTTTGCCCGGGTCCTTAGTCGAAATCCTGCTTTGGGAAAATCCACACCGGTATATTCAGCCCTGAAGCAAATTTCCGAGCCAATTTTCCGGGTGGGTTATGTGAGTGAACCACCCAGGTCCTTAGCTATATTTCTGGGCTAGAAAACTTGGCACCGGAATATCTGGCCTAAACCAAATATTCTAGCCCCAATATTCCAGCCTCGGCAGAGAGCTTTTCTTTGATCTCTTTGGTGGCACCAATTGGTATAATTTTATCTATAAAACTTGCACCACTCAACATGATGTTAAAACATCACTACTGTTGTTATTTAACAAACAAAATACTATGGATCAAGAAATGTTATTTCACACGTGAGAGCATTATTCAAAACTTTCTTGACATTGACGTAGTCTTTCTTCACCGCACTCCTTGAGTCGAGATATGTGGAATGCAAATGTTTCATTGAAATGCAGATGAGTGTGCATTCTTTATCTCTACGTAGAACAATTCAAACGGAATGTTGGAAAAGAACGATGGAAATCTAAGAAAGCATGTTCTAGTCGGCGAGCGAAATGACTAACCCGGGAAAATAAAGCATGAGGATGTAATCCTTGCTCTTGTTCGCTAGCATGAAGTATTGGAGATATATCGTGAGACTACCTGGTTCCCAATGGCGTACAAGAATTCATGACGCATGTAGTAGGGGTCCACTATCGGACGAGGCTTGCCTGTGCCCGCCTCGTGCGACCATCCGTGCGGCCTGCACGCGCGGAAGCCATCCTACGGCCGTGGGTTGCACGGCCCCAGCTCCAGCATTTTCTTCCAAAAATAAGAATGCAGCGTGTTCCTCTTCCTCTTCTATATCTTCTCGTTCCACTCATACACTGTTTTCCTCTTCTGTATCTTCTCGTCCCACTCATACACTGTTTCAAAAAACTCGAGCAGAGTAAGAGCAGAACAAGTGGAAGCTGAGCCGTCCGGCAAGACATCTTGTTGTGCCACGATTCCTCCGGCTCCAGCTCCAATTCTTGGAAGGATCTCGCCGGTCCGCCGTCCACCTCGGGGTCAGCTAAGCAGTCCGGCGATACCTCTCGCCGTGCTCCCGCCCCCCTACGGCCTCCAGCCCCAGTTCGTCGACGGATCTCTCCGGTCCGCCTTGAATCGTCCACATCAGGGTTAGAGATGTTGAGCCTTGACTTTGAAGACCCTGACAACACCTCAGTTCCTTCGCCGCCAGCCCGCTCCCGGCAACCACGCCCCCATGCACACCGCAACTGGAAGTGGCACCGGTTATCTCGCCGGACGTCTGCGTGCTAAGCGGGGATGCAGGGTGAACCGGGGTTAGTAGTATTGGGAATTGGAACTACCACTTCAGCGGCGAGGAGGCAACGAGCCGCTGGGCTTTGGCGGCCATCCCCCCGCCCAGTAACGACGGAGCCGCTAGGAGTACCTCGTCTCCGCGTGAAAGCTCAAGGAGAACGAAAGGGGAGTCTGTGTATGGGGAGGGAACTGACGTCTGTTGTATTTCTGGATATTTATTTTGGGAAGAAAAGGCTGGAGTTGGGCCGCGCGAGGCACAGCCGTACGATGGCTTCCGTCGCACGGATGGTCGTACGAGGCGGGCACAGGGAATCCTCGTCCTCCACTATCACGATGTCTGGGGTCTTATCTCTGATGATCTGGACCGCCATAAGGATAGAGAATAGGAGGACAAATGAATGGTGCAATGGATTGATGTGGAACATATCAAAAATGTCTAAAAACCGCAGGACTATCGTATCCGCGCCGGTTAACTCGACGAAACCCAAGCCCTTTGGCATCTTGGCAATGAAAAATGGGCATGACGTACATGAGTCTTGAATAAGGCGCGATTCTAGATCCAAAATGCTCTCATGCAAACTCCACATATCCCCACTTGCAGCCTTGAGCATGATCTCGCTTAGCATCGGCCGACCCATCACATGCACGAGCGGAGTATCCTTTGATTTTTGTGGCCCGTCCTAAACACTGAGTGGCTTCGAAGCCGGTTGACTCGTAGCTTTTGTGGCCTTGGATCCAGATCCTCTTTTTTGTGGCTTTGGCCCCTTCTTTTGACATTCCTTCGCAATATCCTCACCGGCCACCTTATGGATTGTGCTGGGACTGAAACTAACTCCTCCCTTCATGATTATTTGAGTATCGGTGAAGGGACGGACATCTGGAGGAGTGTCTTCCTAAGAACCAAACATGCGCTTGCAATTGGATTTCTCCGCGGGAGCAGCTTCACCGCGAGCCTCTGTGCTATGGTAGGGTTCTTCTTCTGGGGAATGAGGATTATAGTGTCCGCCATCAAATTCATCGGCGATGTAATCAAGAGCGTCTTCCTTCGAGTTCTGTGCCATATGCATGTCGTGATCATCCACCAAATCACGTGTAGGCGACGCGGTGCGGCAGTCTTGCCATGGCTCCACAAAGGCACTTCTAGAGGTGTGATACTTGACAACACCTTCGAGAATACTCAGTAATAGCCTTTTTTATCACCTAGTTTACGGTGTGATACTTGACAACACCAAAACATAATTGCCAGCGAACACCATCATATATTCTCATGGCCAAAGGAAGCAAACAAAATAACCATCTTGTGATGATACTATTTATAGCAATGCTAAAACAAATCTTGTAGTATCTCAATTACTTGTGCCTATGTAGACACAATGTTGAAACAACAATGTGCTCCCATTAATATTGACATAACAAATCTCCATGACCAGTAAAACATGGTCATCTAATATTAATGACTTTGTCTATGAGAAATGACAAAGGGTTATAACAGTGTGTTTATATCTCTACATGTGCGTATGAATTTTTCTATGAATCTCATATTCACTGACCATAACAGTTATATCATAAAAATATAATACATTAATCATGAAACTGATTTGTTTTTATTGTCTCTTGGACATACATCCAACACTACGGGTGTAAACGGATAACATAATTTACACACCGTATTCGATTCCAAAATTATTTTAAGGAATCCATATCCGATTTGAAGGAATCTGTGGGATAAGCATATCTGATTCCGGACTTCACACCCGGATACAGCATATGATATGGTATGTGTATAGCCTCTGAATATGGATTATCCTAAAATTAAATAGCATCATCTGATGGTTTTAATACAAATAATCTAATTTCCTACCGAAATTGCTAACCTAATAGAGCATAATTTATAGTTAATGGGTTTCCAAGTTTGTTCGTTGAAAAACAACTCACTTATATAGTCATTACACGTACAATAGAGTACACATTTGTTAGGTTACTAGGTTTTCAACAATTATTTTTGGTTGTATGGTTTGACGGTATACTTTTATGGGTATCTATCCGATTAATTTGTTTATGCTCCGAATCCGCCCCGTTTCCGTTCCGAACGCGTGATCATAAATATCGTCATCCAAATACGCAACCTATCATTATCCGCTCCGCTCTAAATCCGGTGAAAAAAATATAGAATATGGTATAGGCAAAACCCAATCCGATCCATTTACATCCCTAATGCTACGCACCTCTCTCTTTCTAAACATTTTCTGAAATATAGCATTCTTATTATCTCCATGAGGAAAGGAAAGACCCATTTTGTTCTTCTAATAAAAACGGTGTGATTAGTTATTCAAACATGCATGATTAAGTACAAATAGGTAGCTTACATTTTCTAGGGATTTTTGACATATTATCTGCATTTTATGAATTATTATGAGTGATCGGTGAATTTTACAAGTTTTACTCATTTCTGTAATTACAAAATATATCATAAACATTGTCTTCGCATGTGCTATCTAGCTTTGGTGCTAATAGTGGGGATAGGGTGGGTCCCACACGAGTGTTCATGTAGACCGGGTCAAACCGACTGGTGCGGCACGGTCGACAGGCCACATCGGCGCGGCGGATGGCTCGCACGCGATGTGCCGTACGGCGCTATGGCGTGCGTCTGGGGCCGAGATCCTATGGATCTAGAGCGTGAAGACACTCCTTGTCGTTGGGGCAGAAACATGGGGCGCAATGGTCGTAGGAAACAGCGACGGTGAACTTCCTAAGGGCATCTCCAGCCGTGTCGCCCCCCAGGGGCCCAAAACGCCGCCGTTTTGGGGCCGTCGTGGCGCCAAACGGCGCTAATCTGGAACCTGGGGGGCAGGGTTCCAAGTCGTCCCTTAGCCCAACATTCGGCCCAAAATAACTCGAGAAATAAAATTTGACGCACTTTATTGATTCGACGCAACTTTCTACAGTTTAACTGAAATTTAAACTAAACATTGCGAAAAACTTAAAAACTACGATCGCCCCAGCCTGGCGGCGACTACTCTAGGCGTCGTCCTCTTCCTCGTCGTCCTCCTCGCAGTCGTCGTAGGCCGACCGGTTGGAGGGGCCAGCTTCGTGGTCGTGCTCGGCGAAGGGCGGCGGGACGCTCGTCGACGGGTTCGCCACCGTCGCGAGCCAGCGCCGCTCCGCCCTGCCTTGCATCCGCAGCCGGTGCAGCTGCGCCTGCTCGGAGGGCTGGCGGTTGCGCCGCTCGCTCTGCAGCATCACCTGGCGCCGGTCGCTCTCGTACTGCGCGACGAGCGCCTGGTGCTCCGTCGACGCCGCGTTTGCGGTGAGCTACCGGTAGGCCTCGTGCTCTGCCTCCTCCCTCCTGTGGGTCTCTAGGGATGCCCGAACGGCGGCAGCCTCGGCCGCCGCCGCCGCCTGCTCGAGGCCCCGCGAACCCGGTGGAACGCCTCCTCGTTCCGGCCGGTCTCGAAGGAGTAGTACGCCGTGTGCTGCTCGGGCCAGATCGGCTGCCTCCTCCGGTCCCTCCTCCAGCGCCGTGCTTCCTGCGCCGCCTGCTGCTCGAGCGCCACCTCTTCCTGCGCCGCCTGCTGCTCGGGCGCCGTCTCCTGCGCCGGCTGCTGTTCCGGCGCTGCCTCTTCCAGTGCCGGCTGCTGCTCGGGCGCCGCCTCCTGCGCCGGTTGTTCCTCGTAGTGGAACTCGCCGTCGCTGCCGCTGTCGCTGTGGCTACGCGTCGCGGCTGTGGGCCAGCAGTACAGCGGTGAGTGGTGCCAGGCACGGAACCAGCGAGGCATCGTGGCTAGTTGGGTGCGGCGAGGGTGGCGAGAGCGAGCGCGGCGAGGACGAGGAGGTGGGCGCCGAGAATGGGAGAACGACGAGCGGCGAGGTCCCTTTTTATAGCCAGGCAGGCCAGTCACTGCGCCGCATGTGCCTCCGCTGCCGCCACGCCATTACTCCGGCAGCCTTTGACTGGGGCGCATGCACTGGCCGGCCGCCACGCCATTACTCCGGCAGCCTTTGACCGGCGCGGGCGCCGAGAAGAAGATCACAGGCGGGGGTTTCTGTTCCCGCGTTTTTTCGACGCGTCACTGACAGAGCTGGCCCGCGTGGGATGCACCGCATTTTCGCCCCCCAAGCCGAACCCAGCGGGCTGGGTTTTGCCTGGGTGCCGCGGCGCGAATTAGCGCCGAAACGGCGCTATTTGGACTTCTGGGGGGCGGCTGGTGCAAAAACGGCGCTATTCGCCACTTCCGGCGCTAAAAAGGCGCCTGGGGGCGCTGGGGGGACGACTGGAGATGCCCTAATGGCAGGCAACGACGATGCACGACAAAAGCTTGCCACGGAGCACGAAGGAGAATGGAGAGAGCTCCTTCCGGACTGGAAGCTCGTCTCAAAGACGTGGTCTACTCGGCGAAGACACATATAGAGTAGAGGCGACTCCATCATGCGGAGATGACTCGGTCGGTGGTGAGGAAGATGTTGAATGTGCGCTCTATTATGAGCATCCAGAGAGGATTCCTTCCATGAGGATGAAGTTTTCATCAAGGCGGAGCTTCTACGAGGACCAGCCGGATGAGGGAAGATTGTGGCAGTAACGCGACGTGTTGGTGGCGATAACAATGTATGTATTTTGCGAGAGATGGGACAAGGTAGAGGTGGGGAGGAATGTGAAGTTCGAGATCTTCTCGACAGGACATCAGGAGGAGTCGGCGCCGGCGATGTGCCGCACAGCAAAAAGGAAGCAATAGTTATGTGCAGAAGAAGGCAAAACTGACGTGTGGCCCCACCCTATGGTGAGAAATGGAGAACCGGCCGGGCGGAGCGGTAGAGAGTTTTCTGATGCGAAAGGAGAAGAGGAGTGGGTTATGGCCCGAAAACTTAAGGACCCGCTTGGTTGGTCGTTTATGGGCCGTAAAATGGCGTGTTTTCCGATCGGTAGAAATTTCCCGACGGATGACAGTACGTGCACTTGGTTCCCTGTTTCAGAATCCTTACTTGGTCCGTTTCCTAATCATTCGGCCGGAAATTCACACGTACCTAATACGCGGGTTTTCTTGTGCACGGGCAGATTCGGACGTAAATTATCCGGCCCGTAAAATTAAATAAAGTTTCCAAGCGGGGCCTAAGGGGTTTTTATTCATTTTCATTTCCTATTTTTTTTTTTTGTAAACCATTTTTTGTTTGAATTAATTAAGAGTTCAAAACTATTCAGAAAATTATTAAAATATCATGGGATTCTGGATAAACCATAGAAGCTCCACATATTTTATTTGGAATTTGTATCCTTTTTTTAGAGCATTTAAGACAAAGAGGAATATTACCATTTTGAGGTTACAAATTTCCTCTTAATACAATTTTTCTTAGCGATTAGAAATAAATAAAAATACATACTATGCTTATGGTCAACGCATCCTTCTTTATTATAGTAAAATAAACACGTGATGTTACAACCTGTATCCTCCCAAGGTGTCTGTTTAAATGGAACTTAAGGGTTGTCTCACTGAAGAGTGAAGAGTCGATCCCCGCCTTCTCAGATTATGTTGATTGCACACGCGGGCAAACTCAAATTTGTTTTTTCTGAACATGCACTTTTCTAGCGTTTGTAGCCATGCTTGCATCGGGTGTAATTTTTGTGTGTTCCCTGTATTTAGCTAAGGTTGAGCTAAATATTGGATAACACACACACAGAATACTATCAAGCTAAGCAGGCAAAAATTGCAATTGGCCCAACGAACCATCAGCAAACTGCATAGTTGCATTCAGTGATCAACAACAAGTTGTTTCATGAGGATCATCAAACTTTTTTATTTTACTTACCACTCTCTTTTTTTCACGTGGTTGTCGCAGTCGACACAATGATGGCTATCAAATTCGAGTATGGTGTAAAGAAAAACTGGATGGGGGATCCATGTGTTCCGACAAACTATGCATGGGACGGAGTGAAATGTAGCATTGTAACTGAAAACACTACGAGTATAGTATCTTTGTGAGTATTATTTTGATGGACTTTCATGTTCATGTGCAAATACGTAGCATTTGCCTTATGTTGGTGCTAATTTTCATGCAGGGATTTATCTAATAGTAACTTGCATGGATCGATATCTGTTAACTTCACATTGCTCATGGAACTCCAATTTCTGTAAGTATATGAGATAATTGTCTATGGTATATACAAATTTTGGACAGAACATTCTAGACCATTTCATACCCACATGTTGACTAGTCGAATGCAGGGAATATATGAAAGTGCATCACATACTCGCCTTGTATAGCTCTATTTGACTATGCATAATCTTGGACATCTTTTTTTTCAAACGAGTTAAAAGTATTGCCTTTTATATTGATATAGGAGAAGTAAACATGGTGCCGCCTAAGCCAAAAAGAAAAAACACACCCTCAACCCATATTAATAGAAACCTCGGCCAAATATTTAGCACCAGCGTAGACCCAGCTCTTGCACTCTACTTTGATTTGAATCGAGCCAAGAGGAGTAGGCGGTGAAGAGCTCTTTGTCGCAATCATCATTTGGGGTGTCCAAGCTAACCCAAGGCTTATCTGGGGCCACCCATTCAAATCAATGTTAAACAAACGTGGTGAAAGCGGATCACCCTGCCTCAAACCACGGCTTTGGAAGATCTCATTTCCTGGAATGTCATTGATGAGTACCTAGGAAGAGGTTGTGGAGAAACTCAGAGAGGCCCGGGAGGGCCGTCGGGGCGGGAATCCATGGCGATGCATAAGATCCATCAAGTAGTCCTAGCAAACTGAGTCGAAGGCTTTGGCGATGCCGAGCTTAATGAGGAGAGTTGGAGTGCGCTTTTGATGAAGACGTCTTGCAATATTCCTGACGTACATAAATTTGTCATGGATACTTCGTGACTTGATGAAGCCGTTTTGGCTACTGGAAATGATACCGTTCATCTTGGGGCGCCGAGTGACCATTGCCTTGGCGATAATCTTGGGGATCATATGAATAAGACTGTTTGGGCAGAAGTCGCCGATGTAGTCAGTCCCATCCTTTTTAGACGGGAGAGCAATGCTAGCAGTGTTAATAATCTGGAAGTTTTCGACTGAGAGATCAGAGAAGGTGTTGACGACGTTCCTCGGGTCATCTTTAATTATTAGCCAACAAGAGCGGAAGAAGTTGGAAGTGAAACCATCCGGTCCAGGCGCTTTCTCAATTGGCAAATCCATGGTAGCTGTTTTGATCTCCTCCTTACATAAAGGCATCCCCGGATCTTCCAGATCCTCAATCATAGGGTCAATAGCATACCAGTTGAAATCTAGAGAACATGGAGGTGGAGCTCCCAAGGAAGTTGAGAAGCGATCATGAATGAGCAACTCCTTTTCTGCATGGTTGACCACCCAACTTCGTTTCAATTCAGCCTCTGGATCACATACTTACAACGACACGAATTGACATGTAGGTGGAAAAAAATTATTAGCATCGCCCTCATACAGGAAGGATGTCCGAGAAGCCTGACGCTTTCTGGACCTCCAAGACGTAAAGCCCCATCATGCAATGCTTCAAAGCAGCCCTAAGATTGGTCTCAACAGTGAAAGAACTCTAGATTCTTGCACAATGTTAAGCTAGAGGATGACATCCATAACCTTGACGAGTTGCTGCGTATCATTGGAGGAGAGGCTTTTACTCCGTGCGCGACCTCTTCGCTTAAGCTTATGGTTGAGGATGTGAACCGAATGAAAGTGGGAAGAAGCTTGAGACCACGCGGAATTGACCACTTGAGTGAAACCCGACATCTTGCTCCAGAAATTATCGAAAATGAATGAACGAGTCTTGCTGGAGAAGCGTGGTTTGAGAGCTGCAGCGGGCAATGGTCAGATAATGACGATGAGAGGGTGTGCATGGTGTGGGCGTCAAAATCCAATTCCCATTCTGCATTGCAGAAAGCACGGTCCATTCCAACCGTAGCAGGATCATTAGGCTCATTGCTCCAAGTGTACTCCCTCCGTCTTAAATTAAGTGTAGTTGAAATGGATGTATCTGGCACATAAATAAATCTTGATACATCCATCTGAATGACAGTTATTTTGGGACGGAACGGGTATTTCTTGTTCTGTAGCTTGATCTCCTTGAACTGACAGGTGTGGAGGGCATGCCGGAATTGTCCCAATAGACGGAGATTAAGGTTGTCATTATTCTTATCCACATCATGATAAATAAGGTTGAAGTCGTCTAGGATAAGCCATTTGGAGTTGTCGGTAGGGGTAGCAATGATAGCTTGACCCGGGAAGTTAGCTTTCTCGGCATTAGAACTAGGGCCATAGACATTGGTGATCTTGAAAGTTGTGACACAAGCCTGTACGGTGACGCCGGCAGAGATAAGGTGAGTCCCAATATGGATGCTGGAGATGTCAACATAATCCTCATTCCAGAGAAGCAAGATCCCAACTCTGGTGGGCGATGGGCAAAAGACCAGTGATCAAAACCTCAAAGATAAGCCACAGTTTGATTGTCAATGAAGTCCATCTTTGTTTCTTGAAGACAGGCAATATGGCAGGTTGTGTGAACGAATAGTGCGTGAACCATGTCTTTGCGAGCTTGGTCGTTGAGGCCCCGAGGATGTCTATAATCAAGACTAGCATGGAGGTGTAGACCAGATGGCGTTATCTTGTGTGCGCCACTCGTGGTGAGCAGATGTCGTGGCCAAAAATAGCGATTTCCTTGCTACCTGGCTAGAAGTTGGCGATTTTCTTGCTCGTGCCGTAGCCATTATGTGGTTGTAGGCGCGATTGTAGATTTTTTGAGGGTCGTGGTGGTCTCGGTGAGGCATCCTCAACCTCGTCAGTGCCGTCGAGATCTCCCACCGCTACCTCCTCCGGCGAGCTCTTTTACGGTAGGGACGGAGAAGCAGCAGCCGTCCAACCCGTCCGATCCGGTGGCTCGGGTTGGTCAATACTAGTCAACACACCTAGCAGTATATTTCCTCTGAAGGACAAAATGGGAAAGGGATAAGAACATGTCCGCAAAACAATTTCAAAATTAAACAGGGTCTATTTGCAAAATGTCCATCTGGGGTTAGGGCCAATCGGCCGATCCGCACACTCACTCGGTGGCCGATCCCCCATTCGGCATTCACACCCACGCCGCAGCGCCTGTTCCAGGCCACCGTCGCCAGCCCGACCTCGTGGAGCTGTTATGGCACTACGACGCCGTAGCGGGCACGCCGGCGAGGAGCCGCATGGCGGAAACGTCGAACGGCATACCAGGAGCGGGCTCACCGGCGAGGATGGCTCGGCGCAGGCCCCGCCGGGCTGGATCACCGAGCAACCTGCCCCCAGCCCGCACGTGGTGGTCCAGCGTGACCTGCAGCGCCGCCGCGCCCGCACCCGTGCTCGGGCTCGCCACGCACCAGCTCCCGGCAGCGCTGGCGTCGACCGGGGGCGCCGGGGACGGGTCGGCGGTGGCCGGGGCCGCCGTCTGGGACAGACGCGAACGGCGTGGTCACATCCAAAACCGGCATGTCGCGCGCGCGCTCCAGCCACGCGACGCCACGCCCTGCTGCTCGACACCTCGCATTGCAGTCTGAACCGAAAGCCTGAGGCTGAGGCGCTTGTCGTTTGGACGGACTCCGCGATCCTTCTTCTGTTGATGGCGGCGGGGGCGTGTGCAAGGGAGAGACGGCGGGGAATCTTTCAAGGCGACGATGTCCGCAAGAAACGTCCCCATCGGCAGCAAGGATAGAGCGTTCTGTTTCTTTTCTTTTTTGACAGCGGGAGAGGTCTCGTCTGGCTCGGTGTACGACTCTAATTTCCTTCTGATGGACTAAACAATTTCAATTACCCTCTTACAATTACAAGTTGTCTAAACTAGCCCATTAGATACTGCTGCCCCATGAGACAAGTAAGCCCTCCGGCCTCCGCGTCGTTGTCAAGCAAACGTCCGGCAGCGTCCCCATCGGCAGCCGTGGCAGAGACCATGGACTCCACAACGGCAGAGCATTGCTCTTGTCGAACCATACTTCATCCCCATCCTTCACTTCCCAATCATCCGGGACTGGGCAATCGGGCTGGTACAGAGTGACGACGGCATCAGCAGCATCACCCACGTCCAAACCCCAGGCACAAAGCATCGGTTGCGCGAACATCATAGCTCGCCCCGTGGCGTCAGGCTGTCCACCAGGGAGGTACGCAGCCTTGTCAGAGGAGAGCATCGGCGATGCCAGCCTGGAGGAAGTAGCTGTGAATCCCTGGGGCGGCGAGCGGATGCCGTCGATCCAATCCCAGCACGCGAGGGTGAAAGGTGAGGCCGGTGTAGTGCTGGAGGCGATGGCCGGGATGGACTCGCGCGCAGCCACCAATCCTGAGCACATCAGCTCCTTTCTGAAACGAGAAAAAAGTTTTGCCTGACTGGTACTCTACAAAGAGTACATGGAGTACCCATAAAATCTAACCCTCCGTTTGAAAGGGTATTATAGACTTTCCATCTTATGGCTAATGTCCGGCCGTTCCGATCTGAGTGCGTCAGTTCGTCAATCTCGATCTGCCGCCTCAGTATTCGATGGAACGGTGTGAGTAAAATAAATTGGGTTCTAAGGGGTCGTCCCCCAGCGCCACCTCAGGACGCAAAATAGCGCTGTTTTGATCGAAAAGCGTCGTTTTTCTACCAGTCACCCCCCCCCTCCCGGAACCCGAAATAGCGTCGTTTCGGTGAAAATTAGCGTCGTCGCACCCAGGCGGAACCCAGCCCATTGGGTTCGGCCTGGGGAGGCGGCGGAAGGAAAAGTGCGTGTGGGCCAGCGCTGTCGGCGAGGGAGCGCCTCTGTTAAGAATATCGGCCGATATTCCGATAAATCGGCCGATTTATCGCTTACCTGTGTCTGGCCGATAAGATAAATTGGCCGATATTCCGGTCGATATTCCGATATTGCTGCCGATATTCCGATATTTCGGACGATATCTCGATAAATCGGCCGATTTACCACTTATCGGGGGTCGACCGATAAGTTCCCGATAAGCGATATCTTGAACATTGCCGGAGCGCTATTTGCCCCACTTTTCCCACCCCGAATCGGCTTTTCCTCTCGCTCGTCTCGCCGTCGCCACCCCGTCGGCCACACCCCACGTCGCCGTCGTCGGCCGCCATCACACACAAGCGGCGAGGCAAACCACCGCCGGCTGCTCCACCACATCGTCGCCGCCGTTTGCTCGCGTCTCCGCCGCGGAGAAGGTTGTGCCCGGTGAACCGCTGGCATCTACCCGAAGTGGGCAACATTTGTGAAGTGTATCTCCAATCCTATCCCAGGAAGCGCAAAAGCTTGGTTTTCCAAGTGCCAGGAGGGTTGCAGGAAGGATGTTGAGCGGGCATTTGGTGCGCTACAATCTCGATTCGCTGTTGTCCGGTACCCAGCTATGACTTGGTCGAAGTCCAACATGTGGGAGGTGATGCAGTGTTGTGTGATCTTGCACAACATGATCATTGAGAGTGAGCGGGATGACCCGGTGCCTGACAGTGGGGCAAGCACACCATACTACCGGCAGGACCCTCTTGCAACTGTTGATCACCAGGTGTCGGCTTCATGGACAGACTTCCTCACAAGCGACAGGAGATTCGACACGCTGCAACACACCATGCTCTGCAGAATGACCTGGTGCAGCATTTATGGGCGCGAAAGGAGAATGGCAATGTTGAGGACGATGACGATGACTAGTGTAATTTGTTTTTTTGTTTAAATTGTTGAACTATTTATTTGTGTGGCAAAACTCTATTTATTTGGTGGCAAAAGTTCAATTATTTGTGTGCCAAAACTCTACCTGCCCAAATTTGGCCGAATCGCCGGCTGGGGGCGGCCTGGGTTTCACGGCTGGGAAACGCGCCTCCCTCAGTTTCCAGAATTGTGCTGTTTCGTGCCGCGGCGGAAAAAAAAAGGGGAGGGTTTGCGTCATGTGGGGCCGAACGGCTGGAGATGCCCTAAAGGGAACAAGTTGTTGTTCGTTCTGATCATTGGAATCACTCCACGATTAACAATTAAATAAGTTGATGTTCGTTCTGATCTGCTACTCTCTCAGCTGATGCTAGCTTTTATGCCCATGGCGTTAGGGATGGATAAGCTAACTCAGTGGATTAGATTCGTTTTTGGAGCTGACCGGCAGGCCGGCCGTGGGATTCCCCTTTTCCGGTTGCGCCTCCCCTGTGTCGTCCAATCGGTTTGTGCTAGGGATGGTCGTTCGGCATGCCGCTTTGATGCTAGGCATGCATGTACGGTGATGTCGAGCTATTTGACCCGATTTGAAAGAGAGAAATTTGACACGCTATAGTGACAGGCGAGGGCGAGCGAACCCCGTTAGCTACAATTCTATATCTTCGTCCAATCGGTTTGTGCTAGGGATGGTCGTTCGGCATGCCGCTTTGATGCTAGGCATGCATGTACGGTGATCGCCGGTCGCCGGCAGGGCACTTTGCCCGCCGAAACTGCTTTGCATACGACACTTTACGTCCGAAACATTTCCGACGCTACCATCCGTTGGTCAAGATTGATTATGTGATAACTATCGAAGGCCCCCGTTTGCGTCGTACGTGAATCGTACAGGAAGTGTCGGACGCATAGCAGTGCTCTTTGCCCGCCCCCAGCCATGATTCCTTTCTACGGGAGAACGTAACGGACTGGTTGTCAATATCCTCGAAATTAACGCAAAATTGTTATTACCATTTTACCCTTGGGTCAAGGTACTCCAACGTTTTCTGAGGTGGTACTCCTCTGTGTCTGGGCTGGAGTACCGACGCATGTCATCCATTAGATTGAGAGAAATTAGTGGCTCATATTCATTTTAGGGTACTGTAAAACTCCTATTATATTGATATAGAAGAAGCAAACAGAAAGGACGAGGCCTAAAAAAAATGTACAACTCAAGTCGCCGACCATGTCACCCTAGCAACCATAGTCGACACTACCACGGCGGAGACAAGCTCGCACAAGACGAAACCCGGAGCCGCCGCTCCGACATCCACGCCCCAAAACTACCCGACGACTATATCACCCAAGCAACCATAGCCGACACTAAACACGGCGGAGGCAAACCTCAACGCAAGAAGATTTTCGAAGCCGCCGCTCCGACATCCACGTCGGCCCCAAGGCCGCGCCCCTAAACTAGCCGATGACCCTGCTGCCCTAGCAACCAAAGTCAACACTACACACGGCGGAGACAATCTCAACGCAAGTCTTCCGGAGCCGTTGCTCCGACATCCACGCCGGTTGACGAAGACATAGATCTTGGACCCTGCGGGTAAGGACACCCCCTCTCAGGCCCAATGTCAAGGCCCAAGAAGAGGCGCCCTTGGAAGACTCCAGAAGGCCTACCAGAAGCCCACCCGCACCAAACTTGCGGGTTAAGTTAGGTAGTTTTGTAACCGACCTAAGCTAGGGTTTGAATCCTCTCCGGGTAGGACTCGAGACCTGGCCATCTATATAAGGCCAGGAGAGCCCTCAGGGAGAGGACCAAGCAATACCGCACGACCAAAAAGCCTCGGAACTCGAGATCTACTCTCGATTCGAGCAACATGTAACCGATCTAATCATCCAATACAGATCGACACAAGGCAGGAGTAAGGGTTTTACCTCTACGAGGGCCCCGAACCTGGGTAAATCTTGCCTCTTGTCTAGCCGACGATCTCACCAGCGCCCATGACTTCTCCTAATCGAAACCCGATAGGGTCACCTAAGGGACTTGTCGAGTCAGGGATTCGACAATTGGCGCCGTCTGTGGGAAACGCGGGCGCTGGATCACCGGCATCTTCGGCTTCATCGACATCCAACTCCCGTTGGAAACCAACGACTACGGCTCCGAACAATCCTATACGGATCGGATCTGTCGTGGTCACGCCTCACTCGCCGGAATCTCGCCCGGCGTTCGAGGAACTGGAGAAGAGCGTCACCCTGACGTTCGGGAGCTTCAACTTCATGGCGAACAGAGACGGGACCCTCCACTTCTCAGATGAATCTGAAACCGAATCTGGAACCGCCAACTCGCGCCTCCGTACAGGGAAAAGCGGCGAGTCCATCCGCTACAACGCAGTCGACTACCACACCCTCTCGACAGAGGAACCCTCTCGGGTGCGGAGAACTTTTCGATGTACGCCTAGGACACACGGACCACAACTGGCCCAAGTCTGCATGGCAGGGTCGGAACAGCCCTCGGAAACTGAATATAGCGCGACCGAGCGCGATATAATCGGCGTTTCGCGGGAAGCCTGGAAAAGAGCCAAGGAATCCATGCGAAAGAGCCAGCCGCCTGCGGCGGGAGCCACACAGGAAGACCTAACCGCCTACCACTATCATCTAGTGAGGGCGGCCTCAAACATCAAAGATGCCCGAGCAGATCTAGCCCGACGCAGGAGAGCGGCGGATGAATCAAGCCAACGTCGGGTCGAGCTATCCCACGCACCTTCAGTCGGCACCCGACCTAGGGGGAAGGGACCCGCAGCATCGACGAGGGACCACGAATCTATGGCTGGAACCAACAGGTCTACCACGTCTTCTTTCATGAGGGTCGACGACGATGGCAACGTCTACCCGCAAACCCCAGCTGCCGCGATCCTAGCCGCAGCAACCTACATGCAGATGAATCAGCCAACGGATAGCGATCCCCGGGTGGAACAATACAAGCACATTCGCAAAGGTCTAGGGCTGGCGGCCGCGAGGCTCGCCTCTCACGATCGCAAAGAACAATTGGAGAAGGAACGAATGGAGAAGGATAAGGACAAGGAAACGCCCCGCAGGCACAGAAGCTCTTCCCCGAGAAAAGACAAGTCGCCACGTCGTGGCCGAGGGAAAGAAGCCCGCCGCCGTGATGACAGTCGAAGCAGTGGCGACGACAGCCCGAGAGAAAAAAGCCCGCGACACCGCGGCAGCCGCTCACGCAAACGAAGCAAGGAACCACGGAAGAACTCCGATCGCGATCAACCCGGACGGGACGCGCGATCAGACATCGCGCAAAACAAAGTGGATAGAGCAAGGGCGTCAAGATATCGCGATCGATCATCGTCCGGTTCTTCGGATGACGAAACCTGCGGCGCACTGTGTTTCGCCCGTAGTATCCGCGAGGCGCCCCTACCCAAGCGATTCAAGCTCAGCACGGAAGTAACGAAGTACGACGGCTCGCTCGAGCCCTCTCAATGGTTGAGCGACTACCTCACGGCAGTGAAATGCCAACGTGGTAACAAGAACACGGCCATGCAATACCTCAATTTGCACCTATCCGGAGCAGCTCGCAGCTGGCTGGAGAGGAGACCGCGATCTTGCTACGCATCGTGGGATGACTTGCACCGTGATTTCTGCAAGAACTTCCAGTCGACCTATAAGAGGCCGGCTACAATCGAAGAACTACGAGCCTGCAAACAGAAAAGCGGTGAATCCACCCGAGAATACATCCAGCGATGGAACACGCTCAGAAACACCGCAGGGACAATCTCTGAAGAAGTGGCGATTGAGGCCTTCGCCAAAGGAGCAAGAAGAACTGCGTTTCGGGAAGAGCTCGGCAGAGCCGCGCCCAAAACCATCGGGGAGCTCATGGTCATAGCCGAAAAATGGGCCAATGGAGAAGATGCAGTACGCAACGAAAGAGGATCATCACCTGCACACGAGGACGACCGCCACGGACGAAGGAAGAGAAGAAAATATTACGACCACGATGATAGAGAAGAACTAGTAGCAGCAGAATTCACGCGAAGTCGCGACTCCGGTCGTCGCGGAAGTCGCGAATGGAAACCAAAGGCAGAAGAAAAATCACCCGAGGAAGACCTCGATGCGTACTGCTCGCTACATCTGTTCACAGACAAGCGCACGGGCAAGACTAAGGCAACACACCTTCTCAAGGATTGCCGAAAGTTCATCGAAATCTCGGACGCGCTCGCCAAGAAAAGATTTGCCTCCACCCAAAACTATCCACCACTGCCAGGAGGGGGACAACAATTCCAGCTACCACCGCCTCCACCTCCACCGACCAACCCAAACATGGCGCTCGCCGCATTGCCAGCACCACCACAACAAAACGCGGGAGCAAATACATACCCGACTCCGCATGGACAACTCCTCGGGATGATACAGAAGGTATGCCCCTCTCGCAGAGCTCAAAAGACTAACTCGAGACAAATATGCATGGCAGTGCAGACGCCACCAACAAAGCCCGAGTACCTGAAGATGGCCGATCAGCCAATCACGTTCTCGAAAGAAGACCACCCGCCACGAGTCTATCGGCCGGGACACGCCGCCCTCGTCATTCAAGCTCAAATTGGCAATTATGACCTGGCCCGCGTGTTCATGGACGGTGGCAGTGGCATCAACATCATCTACGCGGATACACTCCGTCGAATGAACAAAAATCTGGACGGCCTAAGGGAATCAGAAACATCCTTCCACGGGATAGTTCCGGGCAAAGCAATCCGTCCACTCGGAACAATCAACCTAGAAGTTGTACTGGGCTCCCCACGCAACTACAGAAGGGAATTCCTGGACTTCGAAGTCGTCGACTGGCCCTCACAGTACCACGTCATTCTTGGTCGAACAGCGTTTGCCAGATTCATGGCCGTGCCACATTACGCATACTTGAAGCTCAAGCTACCTGGCGAATACGGTGTGATCACCATCGACGGAGACTTCCAGAAATCGGACAAGTGCGACATAGAATTTAATGAGATCGCAAAATCTTTCGGGATGCAAGAAGAACTTCAAGAGTTAGCAAAAACAACGGACCACTCCGTTATGCCCCTCACGAAGAAAAACGCACCCGAACTGGAATTCAGCGCCAACAGCGATACTCGCAAACACCAAGTGCACCCGACAGACTCCACGAAGACGGCGATGGTTTCCACAACCCTCTCGCCAGCATAGGAAGGCGCGCTCGTCAAACTCCTCCGTGAGTACTGGGAGATTTTCGCCTGGCATCCCTCAGATATGCCAGGAATACCCAGGGAGTTTGCCGAGCACTCACTCGAAGTCTTTCCTGACGCCAAACCTATCAAACAGACGACTCGACGATTTTCAGAACCTAAGCAGAAAGCGCTTGGAGAAGAAGTAAACAGATTGCTAGCCGCAAACTTCATCAGGGAGATCAAAATATCCACCTGGTTAGCAAACCCGGTGTTGGTCCCCAAGAAAAACACGGATATCCTTCGGGTGTGCATCGACTACACGTCGCTAAATAAACACTGCCCCAAGGACAACTTTCCTCTACCACGAATCGACCAGATCGTGGACTCTACGGCAGGTTGCCAGCGTCTCTCCTTTCTAGACGCCTATTCAGGATATAATCAAATCCGCATGAAAAAGGAAGACGAAGAAAAGACGGCTTTCATTACACCACACGGTGTATACTGCTACACGACAATGCCCTTCGGGCTGAAGAACGCAGGCGCAACATATCAGCGCTGCATGCAAAGATGCCTCGCCAATCTCATTGGCAAAAACGTACAAGTGTACGTCGACGACATTGTCATCAAAACTCGAGTGGAGGACACACTCCTCGAGGATATTAAAGAAACATTCGACGCCCTTAACGCATATCGGATCAAGCTCAATCCGACCAAATGCGTTTTCGGTGTCCCCGCAGGCAAACTTCTCGGGTACCTGGTATCCGCCAGAGGCATCGAAGCCAACCCGGAGAAAATACAAGCCATATTGACTATGAAGGAGCCAACCAATCTACGCGGAGTACAGCAGCTCGCAGGACGACTAGCAGCCCTGAGCAGATTCATCGCACGATTGGGAGAGCAGGCATTACCCTTCTACAAATTACTGAAGAAGACGGACAAATTCGAATGGACACCCGAAGCTAAAAAAGCGTTCGCAGATCTGAAGCGGTCCTTGCAAAGCAGACGCATCCTTGCGACACCACAAGAAAGAGAGCCACTTTTCCTATACTTAGCCGCTACAAACCAGGTCATCAGCACAGCGATCGTAGTCGAAAGACCTGAAGACGGCAAAGCATACGGAGTTCAAAAACCAATATATTACATCAGCGAAGTACTCTCGCCATGCAAACAACGCTACCCTCACTATCATAAGCTCGCATACGGGGTTGTTCTCACAGCTCGAAAGCTCAAACATTATTTCCAGGAACACGCCATCACAGTGGTTAATGATGCGTCACTCGGGACAATCATGAACAACCCTATGGCATCCGGAAGAATAGCAAAGTGGAGCATCGAGCTGGGCGCCTGGGACATCACCTATGCTGGACGCAACACAAGTTCTCGTAGAATTCATCAGCGAATGGACAGAGCTGCAAACACCCGGGCCACCCGAGTATACGAGCAATTGGATAATGTACTTCGATGGATCCAAGAGAAACGAAGGGGCAGGAGCAGGAATCGTCCTCATCTCACCTAGCGGAGACAAACTGCAGTACGTCTTGCGACTGGATTTTCCACCCGATGACCCGGCATCGAACAATGACGCAGAATATGAAGCATTATTGCACGGAATGAAGATGGCAATCGCTTGTGGAGCTACCCGATTAATGATCTACGGCGATTCCAACCTCATAGTGCAGCAAACGATGAAAGAATGTGACGCCATTGCTGAAAACATGGTTGCATACCGCGACATGTACAACCTACTCGAAGGAAGCTTTAAAGGGTGCGAGCTAAAACACATTGCAAGATCTAGCAACGAAGAAGCAGACAGACTGGCCAACATGGGTTCCACGAACACACCCATACCGCCAGGGATATATTTCGAGCGAATGATTAAGAGATCGATCAAACTGAAGAAACCCGCAGAAACACCCGCAGCAATGGAAACAGAGGTCAGCCCGCAAATCGCGCTTATCGAGCTTACTCATAACATATCACGGCAGGTTTTTCTGGTCGAACCGGTCTGGACGCAGACATATCTCGACTACCTGCTAAACAAGCAGCTCCCGGCCGATCCACGTGAGGCGCGACAGCTAATCAGGCGTAGCAAATCCTTTCGGGTGGTTAACGGAGAATTATACAAACAAAGCATCTCGGGAATACTTCAGCGTTGCATCGCACCCGAAGACGGCAAGGAATTACTACGGGACATACATCAGGGTGACTGCGGACATCATGCTAGTTGGAAAGCGATATTGGGAAAAGCCTTTCGAGCAGGATTCTACTGGCTCACAGCAGCCACCGATGCAAAAAACCTGGTCGATAGATGCGACGCCTGCCAGCGATTCGCACCAAAGCCGCACGCACCCGCTACGGAGTTGCACATGATACCCATCGCCTGGCCCTTTGCACAGTGGGGGCTAGACATGGTTGGACCATTACGCAGATCCACACCCGGTGGATATACACATCTGCTGGTCGCAGTCGACAAATTCACAAAATGGATAGAGGCAAGACCAGTAACTTCGGCCAGCGTCCAATGCGCCGTGGAGTTTCTCGATTCCATCATATGCAGATTTGGTGTGCCACACGACATCATTACAGATAACGGCACAAACTTTACGGCAAAGGAAACACAACAGTTCTGTGAAGAGAAAGGCATCAATTTCAAGTTTGCTTCGGTCGCCCACCCGCAAACGAACGGACAAGTCGAAAGATCCAACGGCTTAGTTTCGGCTGGGATCAAGAAACGACTACTCGACCGTCTGCACCCCGCAGCAGGGCATTGGGCAGAGGAGCTACCCTCCGTACTCTGGAGCCTACGGACGACCCCAAACAGGTCTACAAAATACACACCATTTTTTATGGTATACGGGGCGGAAGCAGTTCTTCCCGAGGAAGTTCGATTCAGCGCCTCACGGGTTGTGGCCTACAGCGAAGAAACCTCCAACAAAGCACTTGCAGACGATATGGATGCACTCGACGAAATGCGGGACATCGCACTCGCAAGATCCGCAGTTTATCAACAATCGCTACGCAACTATCACAGTCGCCGCATACGCCACAGGTCATTCGTGGTAGGTGACTTAGTATTGCGGCTCAAGCAGAAGGAAGGACACAAACTCGAACCACCTTGGGAAGGACCCTTCATTGTACACGAAGTTATCCCAGGAGGAGCCTACAGGCTCAAGAACCTAGCGACCGGAGGAATCTATTCCAATCCATGGAATATTGCACAACTCCGCAAGTTCTACCCTTAGGTTTACTTGTTTCTACAACAATAAGGCTATACTAGCCAATTTTGTAGCTCGAATACATGACTTCTCAGTCATTGCAATAAAAATACATGATTTCCTCATCATATTTACCCGAAGCTTCTTGTTTACTGCAAGCTAAAAGTCACAGGTACACACCCCATCGCACACACGGGGGCTACACCTAAGAACTTAGCATCCCAAAGAAATATCATCAAATACAAGGTTACACACCTTACAATGATTTTTACAAACTATAAACAGTTTACAGGATATTCACATCCGACAGATCAGTCAAAACGCTGAGCATTCTCAGTCGCTAAGACCCTATCTACCTCTTCAGAGGTCATTCGGATAATCTTCTCGGCTGCAGGGCGTACAGCATCATAAAAAGGTGTGATGTCCTCGATTGCATAATCTGGGCGCCGAGCTGCGGAGTTCAAATCTATCTCAGGATGCCATATTCGGACAAAGGAGAGAGCCACAACCGCGCCGCACGTCATCTGTTTGCGTACGCACGTGCGAATCTCTCCTTCCCGACTAAACAGCCTGAGTAGATAGCTCCAGTCTTCGGGACCCCTTTTGAGTGGATAAAAAGCTGCATTCATCGGGATCAAGATCTCATGAAAAGAACCCACGAGAATTCTCGCCTGCAGCACTCGGAATTTCAAGGTGGCCATCACAAACCCTCGACTGCGATCAGACCAGAAGTTATTCGCATGAGGTTTTGGGCTGTTAGCCTCTTGGTGAATGTGGTTTTCCACCCACTGCTTTTCCTCCCTGTCATTCGGTCTAACAACTGAAGGGCAGATGCACTTAGTCAGCTGAAGAATACAAAAGGAGAAAAAATGCACGGGGGCTGCACCACTTACATAGAAACTCCCTCGCAACTGAAGATAGCTCGTCCATCAGAAATTGTTCGCGCTCAGCCGCCAATTTCTGTTTGGATATCGCCACATCAGCCACCCCGCGCAAAGCTTTCAGCCTACGCTCACCCTCCTGAACCTTATCACGAAGGCCAGCAAAAGTGCCCACGGCGGCCACAAGTGGATTTACTGGATTACCACGTCCACCAGAAGTTTCCGCGGCAAACACAGTAGCCTGGAAGAAGTACAAGGAAAGAAGTGAGATGCCCTACTCGAGTTGTTTCTAGTCGCACATCTGACTAAAAACGCTTGGGGGCTACTCCCATCGGGAGACAAGGCACAAACATAAAGAATAAAAATTCCAAAAGATAAATGCTTCGATTAAGGACAACAATGGTACGGGAATACATCCCAAGGTTCATTACATTCAAGGAAGGAAATAAAAAAGAACTACGAGGCTACATTGGTGCTCCCACTAGCAGCAGTCGACCCTCCCTTCTTCCGAGCAAAAATCTCAGAAAGCTTCCGAGCAAGAATGGCGGCTTGCTCGCCAAAACGAGAGAGCCGTACCTTTTTTCCCGTGGAAGGATCGACTGGAATGGACGAGTAAGCCTCCTCCAACCCTTCGACTCCGTGCGCCAGAGCAAATTGGATCGCAGTCTTCGCGCCAGCCTCCGATTGAGCGACTGCAAAGACATCCAGAAGTTTTTCTTCTGAGAAGACCTTCAACATATCATCTAGCGCAGGTGCAGGAGTGGCGTTGGCGAGGAGGCGACCGTACAGTTGCCCCAGCACTTGGGTGGCATCACTGACCATGGAGAAAACTCCATCAGCGTGCCTTTTAAGCTGGGCAAGTGTATCGGTTACCACATCCACCCGCTGGAGTCCAGGGATTTCTAGAGGAACATCCAGAATACCTGCGAAGGGAGAAAATAATACTTAGCAAACTACAGCCAAGTGAAGAATCAGAATCGCGAAATTCCAACACGCTTACCCGCGAAGCGCTCAGCAAGGGGACGGAGGAACCCGACAAGCTCGTTGTCGGCCTTACTGCCGGTTTTCTCTAACTCCTTCAAGGACTTCCGCGCGTCCGCAAGCTGTCGACTGAAGTCTTCCGACTGCATACGAGAAGCCTCTAGCTCTTGTCGAATGGCCGTCAGGTCAGCCTCTCGAGCAGTTACCTGTTCAGAGAATTTGACCTTTTCGGATTCTGCAAATTCAAGTCGAGCTGCAAAAAGACGCTTGTCAAAAACTCAAGAATGAATGGAGTGTGGAAGACAGGGAAACGATAGAGCTCACCCTTGAGAAGATCGTTTTCAGTCCGGAGTCGGTTGCGGTCCGCTCGAAGAGACTTGCAATCCGATTCAGCGAGAACAACGCGGCGACCAATCGCCGCAAGAGAATCAACGAGTGACTGTAAAAGCGCGAAGACGGAAGAGTTAAAAGGATCAAATTTGAGCCTGTACCCGATTATTTACAATCGACTACAGCCTCGGGGGCTACTCCCATCGGGAGCACTGCCGTGCACCCGATAAAAATTAAAAGCATGAAGAGGAATTAAACTAGACTTTGAGCCTGTGGCCGATCGCATGCGATCGACTACAGCCTCGGGGGCTACTCCCATCGGGAGCACTGTCGTGCACCCGATAAAAATAAATTATGGTTTCAAGACGAAAGACGAAGCTTACCTGGCCAGAGGCGCGAGACAGCGGATCCGCAGAGCTATCCGTCACTTCCTTAGAAGCAGAAGCCCTGGCGGCAAAGCTTGGAGCTTCACGCACCATTGTCACGACTTCGGGGGCTGCTCTAGGGGAGTTTTGGACGGTGCCCGTGGTGGGAGTTTCACCCGCATCCTTGCCCTTATTCCTCTTCTCGGGAGGAACAGCAGCCGCGTACCTGCGAGGACTGATCGCCTGCAGACTGCATCGAAAGATAGAAACAGTCGATATCGAAGCGCAGAAAATGTTCGACCAAGATTAAGGGAAAAACACTTACTCGTCATCCTCGTCGTCATCCAGCAAGTCCGCATTCCAAGCGGGTGTCATCACTGGGATCGAAGGGGAAGGAGCAAGGGAGCGCAGTGGAGTCGCATGGATAGGAGCCTGACCGGGCGATGCTTCCAAAGATTTGTCTTTGGAGGTAGCTTCGTCCTCGTCTACATGACGACGTTTCGTCGGAGCGCCATTCGAGTCCGCAACGTCATCCGAAGAATCGTGCTCTGAACTCGAAGAGGCATTGGCGACGCTGGTGTCAATCGGGCCGTCTTGATGGCTCGACACTTGCTCTGAGGCGGCTTCCCCCGTGGTTGGCGGGTAGCAGTCCGCCATGGCTAGGCTCTGCAAATGCAAGAAGAAGACAAGAAAAATCTTATCGACTAAGACTCTGAACGGAGAAAAGAGGAACAACTCAAAAACGAAAGAAGAGAAAGAAACTAACCTCGGCTGGGGGAGGATTCGAGGCGGCGAAGGCTTCCACGGAGCAATCGGGGAATTTCTCTCCCACCTTCAGTCGGGTGATGCCTGCGATTTTCTTCTCGAATTCTACATTCGAAAGTTCCTCGCGGCTTACTCGACTGGGATCTTCTGAGCCCTGATACTCCCACATGGCGGATGGCCTTTGCTGGAGTGGCTGGATCCTGCGCTTCAAGAAGATGCTCACCAAGTGCATCCCGTTGAGCACAACTCCCGCGGCCTGATCCCGAAGGGCAGCTACTCTCGCGATTAAAGGCGCAACGGTCTGGGTTTCTTCGGCTGACATCTTGTGCCCCCAAGACTTGCGCCTGGTCAAAACAGCGAACGGGTGGAACTCTACAATCCCACCCGAGCTGTTGTCGGCGACGTAGAACCACCTTTTCCGCCAGCTTTGGGCGGAGTCGACGAAGTGCATGTTGAAGTAACTGCCTTTTTGTCGAGCTTGGATCCCGAAGCCGCCGGTGCGAAGTGGTTCGCCAAGCTCGGACTCCACCCGCGACTTCTCGCGGAAGATCCGGACCTTGAAGAGCGTCTTCCATAGCGCCCAGTGCGGGCGAATGCCAAGATAGCACTCGCAGAACACGATGAAGCACGCAATGTGCTGCACCGCGTTCGGGGGGAGATCGTGAAGCTGTATGCCATAGACACACAGCAACCCGAGGAAGAAGGGATGAAGGGGAAAAGAGAGGCCCCGAGTCACGTGATCCACAAAGACCACGCGCTCGTTCGACTGGGGATTGGGTACCTCTTCCTTTTTTCCGAGGCGGACGCGCTTCTCCGCCTCCGCCGGCAGCAACCCCTCCCGCTGCATCTCCTTGATGCTTTTTGCGGTGGTGTTGGGAGACCGCCAGTCGCCGGCACGGGGCGCAGGTTGCGCGGAAGGTTCATCGGATGCGGAACCGGCAGCACCACGTCTCTTCCCGCCAGCCATTGTTCGCAGCAAGAGCTCGAGCGCGAGGGAGACGAAGATGGGCGCGAGGAAGAAGATGAAGACAGAGAGCGGGGAAAATTTTACCGCAGCGCTAACACCCGTATTTATACACGGGGCAAAGCAATTTCGGCCGTACGGTGCGCTACGTGGCGCCTATCGCGGCCGCCACGCGTAAGGATGAAACGAAGCGGCGGACTGCGCTGTTTCGTGCCACGATCTTAACAGAAGATCGTGCGCATTTACTGCGCGTTTCGCGTAAAAAACGGGAACGACGTCTCGTTTCCCGGTCAAAAAGCTGACAAGGTGGGTCACCATCTGCTACCACTCCGTCACGTCCCATCGGGAGAAGAGGAGTGCGCCATGACGTCATGGCATTCGTCATTCAAAATTGAGGTCTTTTCGAATGGAAGTTCAAACGCGAAATTATCTTCGTACGAATATCAATTCCTTCGGATAAAAGCAACTTTTCCATGAACAGTTCATAAAGCAAGACCTCTTCGAAACAGAGAGGAAAATACCCTATGCACGAAAACTCTTTCGTATGGGCACAGCATCCCGAACATGAAAACTCTTTCATACGGGCTTGGTTCTTTCCAACACGAAATTTCTTTCGTATAGGGGCTCAAACAAATTCATCGGGTGGGAAAAACCTACCTCTCCTGCACGTGATAATTCTACATCATAAAAACCTGGATTGTTCAGCCGACTAGGCACATCTGGATGACGTATTCTTCGAGTACGAAGGTAAGACCCAGAAAGATCTCTCTTTTGGGCCTGGAATCGCACTCGAAAGCTGCGTCCTCCGGCATAGTTCCGTGTCAACAACACGAAGAAAAATCCTAGCGGACGCGCCGGGTACCCTCATAGGTTAAGTTCGACTCGATAAGTCCACAACGGCCCAGTCGCAACAATCACCTCATCGGGTTCGAGTCGGAGGTCTCGAATCTGTGTAGGCCAGGAATGTCTTTGCCCTAGTCGCAATTAATTGGCCCTGATCTCTCGGGAGAGCCAAGCTACTGTGCCACATCCTTCTGCAAATATAAGCCGCAAAACAGGCGCTTGTGCTGCTCGATACTCGAGCGTTATAACTTACAATGTAGGGGACACACCCTTCGAAGACAACAACTGTCGAGCTGAACTTCCAAGAGGAGATCAAAAAAGGTCTGACCGTCTACCCGATTGGAAATAAATCCCAATCGAGCACACGCTCGGGGGCTACTGACGAAGACATAGATCTTGGACCCTGCGGGTAAGGACACCCCCTCTCAGGCCCAATGTCAAGGCCCAAGAAGAGGCGCCCTTGGAAGACTCCAGAAGGCCTACCAGAAGCCCACCCGCACCAAACTTGCGGGTTAAGTTAGGTAGTTTTGTAACCGACCTAAGCTAGGGTTTGAATCCTCTCCGGGTAGGACTCGAGACCTGGCCATCTATATAAGGCCAGGAGAGCCCTCAGGGAGAGGACCAAGCAATACCGCACGACCAAAAAGCCTCGGAACTCGAGATCTACTCTCGATTCGAGCAACCTGTAACCGATCTAATCATCCAATACAGATCGACACAAGGCAGGAGTAAGGGTTTTACCTCTACGAGGGCCCCGAACCTGGGTAAATCTTGCCTCTTGTCTAGCCGACGATCTCACCAGCGCCCATGACTTCTCCTAATCGAAACCCGATAGGGTCACCTAAGGGACTTGTCGAGTCAGGGATTCGACACCGGTCCAAGGACCGCGCACCACTAGCCGATGACGAAAAGTCGCCGCCGCCAACCACCAGCACCCCACAGCTCCCTCTCGCCGGTGGAACATCCAAAGCAAGGCCCCAAGAGGCAAAGCGGCACGAGAGTGCCGCCCTCGCCCGATCCGTGAGGGATAAGGTTTTCCCGCGGAGAACCCAGCGTGGAGTAGCAAAAGCACCGCCCCAACAACGCCTTCAAGAAGGACGCCTCGCCGTCGTCGGTCCCGGCCGAAACCAGGGCAGGGTTTTCACCCGGCAGCGCATCACAAGCCCCACAAACTGCCCGACGGGGACCGGCCATACCCCTGAGCTCTCGTGCAGACCACGGCAAACGCGGCACCACAATCCGCGAAACCACGCTGCGCCGCCATAGGCGGCCGACAGTCCGGGGCCGCCGCCCCGACTTCCACGCAGCCCTCTCGCCAAAGTCGGGGCCTGGAAACCGTCGATCCCATGCCCGGAGCTCCGCACCGCGCGGAGGCACCCGTCAGAGAGGACGGCGCCTCCCAGCACCATGCCGGTAGGAGCTCCAAGGGCACCAACATCTGGCCACCACTACGCATCCCTCAGCTATGCCCTCCCGCAGCCCTCTAACCTCCAGCTGCACCCCCATCGCCGAGCTGCCCCAAACTCCTGCGCCGAACCGAACCTCCAGCGCCCGCGGCCCGTCCGGCCCGAGCAGAGCCTAGATCGGGCATGCCCGTCAGCAGCCTCCCCCAGCCCCCCGCCGCCTCCAGCGCCGTCCGCAGGACCGTCCTAGCGCCGCCACCACCCGCCCGGGGCCGCCGCCCCGGCGTTCTGTCTCCTCTGCGCCCAGCGACCAGAGGATCCCCGCCGTCCGTTTTTGGAAGACGAGGCCCGCCGCCACCACGGCATGGGCCGGCGGCGGCGGCTGGCTGGAGCAAGGGGGTCGACGGCGGGGGGCGCTAGGGTTCTCCCCCGAGCCGCCAGGAGCAGGCGGACGCGGGGGTCGGGGGAAAAAAATTACTCCCTCCGTTCCAAAATGTAAGCCTTTTTACCAAACTAGTTTAGCTTTCCAAAAAGGCTTACATTTTGGAACGGATGTAGTAGAAATCATGTAGCAAAGCTAAATACATAAAAAATACATCAGCTCCTTCAAACGTGCGGAGACCTCGTCGTCAGAGAGACGCCGCTCTGGCGTCGGGGAGACCCTCGGGTCGAGGAAGGCAGCAGGTGGCGGTGCCCGCCATGGCCGCGGCTCCATTTGCATGAATGGGGAGTCCCTTTTACCCGTAGTCACGAGTGACGAACACCAACATGATCCACTTGATAGGACTTATATTTGTTGCAATTGTTACAATGCTAGAAAAATATTGAGTGTCAAAAACTGGTACATGTTACTCTCTACAGAAATTTGTCTGGCAACAATCTGAGTGGCCCAATTCCAGATTCCTTCTGTCAACGGAATGCAGGATTGCTCGATTTCAGGTTTGGGCCTTCTTCCTGAAGTTTTCTTTCTATGAATATTCATTCGAATTGCACTTAAGTACCTCTCTTTCCTATGATCATTAGGTGCCTGACAATTCATGTTTGCTTCTCCTCACAAAGTAAGCCTAAACTGATTTTCTGATGCAATTTCGCTATTTCAGGTACGAATCTGGCGAAAATATGTGCAACAGAACAATAAGTTCACCTCCATCAAGAAATAGAACCGCTATACTATCTATTTCGGTAGTGGTTCCCCTGGTAGCTGTGGCTGTACTTGTTCTTTCATATTTGATCTGGAGAGGAAAGAGAAAGCCCAAAAGTGTGTATACTCTTCTCTTTAATTACATTCATTAGTCACTAATGTTTTGCTGTATTCAGTGTTTCTGTATATAACTAACATTTGTTCAACCAGTTTCTAAACATGATCCACGCAGAGAGTCGGAGCTTCAGAATGCTCCAGGAAGTACAAAAGGTCATGGGGATCACCTACAAAATACTGAGAATCGTCGATTCACTTACAAGGAGCTGGAAAAGTTTACTAATAAATTCGAACGGTTCATTGGACAAGGGGGTTTTGGTCTCGTCTACTACGGTCGTTTAGAAGATGACAGTGAGGTTGCTGTCAAGATGCGTTCTGAATCATCAACTCATGGGCTTGATGAGTTCTTAGCGGAGGTACTTCTTCCTCGATTGATAAAAAAATGCAATTTGAAAAGTAAGTTGGAAAGTCGCTATCACATTTAATTTACATGCAAATTAAGACATATTTGCCACTGTATCATTACATAGGTCCATAGCTTGACAAAGGTGCACCACAGGAATCTAGTTTCCTTGGTTGGTTACTGCTTGGAGAAGGACCATTTAGCACTGGTTTATGAGTACATGTCTCAGGGCAATCTTTGTGATCATCTGAGAGGTTTGTCCATTGGAATTCTTGGAATTGATTAAGTCGGTAACAATTTTTTAAATGTCTTATAATTCCATACAAAATATATATTCATTGTTTTAACTTGAGAGGCTATCTTCAGTGGATTTAAAATATTTCGGTATCTAAAACAGTTTGAGGCTATCTACAATTCTACATAGGTTCCTCTTGAAATGCATGCATGCTATTCACAAACTGCATATGTCTTCCGTTCCAAAACAAAGTTGCATTTTCCTAAACATTGGCTGATGAAGTATCATCCTTATTTCAACCAAATTATTCAATTTCCAACGCAGAAGAGGGTACCAGAATTGGCAACAAACAAATTTTGCACAAATATACGAACATTGACATGTAAAGTTGTCAACAGTACTGTTCTAACTACTATATATGCTCATATATGAAGGAAAAAATGGCGATGAAACATTGGATTGGGCAATACGTGTGCGAGTTGCGCTTGAAGCTGCGCAAGGTATGATGTAATAAGAAACTTATTATTCGCTTATGCGAATATGTTCTAGATCGTTTTATTTTGTTTTCACTCAAGTTTTCTGGGACTTGTTGTGATGTGCGTAGGACTGGATTATCTACACAAGGGATGCAGCTTGCCAATCATTCACAGGGATGTGAAGACCAGCAATATTCTGTTAGGACAAAATCTGCGAGCGAAAGTAGCTGATTTTGGACTTTCAAAAACCTATCTTAGCGAAACACAGACTCACATATCAACGAACGCGGCTGGATCAGCAGGTTACTTTGACCCAGAGTATGTCTCTTTGTGCATATTATTTGGTGTCCTCTTTCCATGTAGCTTCTAATGAGAAGTTTACTTTACCAGGGAAAATTAAGTACTGCTAAACAGATGAGATTGTCTAATCTCTTAATCCAAATTTATATTTATTAAGATGAGGCTTATCTCCTGTTTTTTCAGGTACTACCACACCGGCAGGCTCACTGAGAGCAGCGACGTTTACAGCTTCGGTGTTGTTCTACTGGAAATAGCTACCGGTGAGGCTCCGATACTGCCGGGCCGTGGCCACATTGTTCAGCGTGTGAAACAGAAGATGGCCACCGGTAACATCAGCTCAGTAGCGGATGCACGATTCGGTGGTAACTACGAGGTTACCTCCATGTGGAAAGTAGTCGACACTGCCATGGCGTGTACAGCAGATACTTCTGTCCAGAGGCCAACAATGGCCGCTGTGGTGGCACACCTGAAGGAAAGCCTGGCATTGGAGGAAGGCCGTGGGGAAAGTGGCGTCAGGGTAAGCCCCACAAGTGACACTGCAGCCTTGGTGTCCACATTTGGTCCCTCAGCAAGATGAAACTGCGACTATAACCAGATTATTTTGGCAGAAACAAGATTTGTGTGAATTACAACGCTGTCTTTTCCCGCGTTTGTAAACTATTCTCGTGTTAACGTAAACTAAAATTTGTGTTGTGTATGTACAAAAATCGTGGTGCATTGACTTGGTTTTATGTGTGCAAAACAAGCAATAAGCCGAGGCTGAGATTACAGCTTCTTCAGATACAGAGATACTTTCCATGTTCATATGTACGAACCTACGACTTGAAAACTCTAGTTTGGTGAAAATATGGTGCAATATGATGCATTATTTTTCTTCCATGTTTATTTGAATTTCCTGTTGTTTTCCCTTTGACCTGCTATTTACAAAATTTTATACCATTCTACTGTTAACAGAGAAGCGACAGGGAAAGTTGCAAAGTGGGCCATTGAGATGGGGCCATATCATATCAAATATGAGCCAAGGATTGCAATAAAGTCCCAAGCCCTGATCGAGTTCATAAATGACTGGACACAATTACAGGTTTTACCGGATAAACCAGATACTAAATACTGGACTATGCATTTCGATGGGTCTCGACAACTGGAAGGTTCGGGAGCTAGTGTGGTATTAACATCCCCAAGAGGTGATAAGTTTCACTATGTCTTACAAATTTCATTCAAATGCACTAATAATGCAGCAGAGTATGAAGCTTTGCTTCATGGGCTTCGAATTGCGAAAGAGATGATCATAACCCGGATTCGATGTTTGGGTGATTCAGACCTTGTTTCTCAACAAGTTACAGGAACCTGGGACTCTAAAGACCCAGTTATGGCAGCATATAGGCGAGTGGTTACCCACTAGGCTAGACATTTCCAAGGATATCAAGTTGATCATATTGATCGACGTCTCAATGAAGCAGCTGATGCATTGGCTCGTCTAGGTTCCCAGAAAAAACAAGTTTCACCAAATGTTTTTTGGGATGAAATTCATAGCCCGTCAGTTAAAATTCCAACACAGAAGGACCTGGCAAACCCAGATCTGGAGTCAGAATTGGTAGCCTCCCTGCATACAATGCCAGAGTGGACTGAACCATACCTGGCGTACCTTATGAGAGGCGAACTCCCGCAGAATGAGGTTATCGCTCGTAAGGTTATAAGAAGGTCCAAGTCATATACAATTATCAATGGTGAGTTATATAAGCGAAGTGCGGCTGGAATCTTTCAGAGATGTGTCTCTCTGGAAGAAGAATGTCAAATTTTAAGAAAAATCCACTCAGGAGATTGCGGCCACCATGCAAGTTCCAGATCTTTGGTTAATAAGGCTTTCAGACATGGATTTTTTTGGTTTACCGCAAACGCTGATGCAGAACATATAGTAAGAACGTGCGAAGGATGTCAAAGATATGCAAGGCAGAATCACATGCCAGCTCAAGATTTACGCATAATTCCCATAACTTGGCCTTTTGCGGTCTGGGGGCTTGACATGGTAGGACCTTTCAAAAGGTCGACTGATAAAAATTCTCATCTATTGGTGGCAGTTGACAAGTTTAAAAAGTGGGTAGAAGCAGAACCAATCAGTAAATGCGACGCGGTTACAGCAGTCAAGTTCTTAAAAAAGCTGATTTTCAGATTTGGTTACCCACATTGCATTATAACAGATAATGGGACAAATTTGTCAAAACGAGCAATGTAGAAGTTCTGTGAACATAACCATATACGGCTTGACCTTGCTTCGGTGGCACATCCACAGTCTAATGGACAAGCAGAGCGGGCTAACCATGAATTACTTAAAGGTATCAAACCTAGGCTCCAGGTTCCATTAAAAAAATTGCTGGATGTTGGGTCGAAGAGTTACCTGCTATCTTATGGAGTATAAAAACTCCCCCAAACAGATCGACAGGTTACACACCATTTTTTCTGGTTTATGGAGATGAGGCAGTTTTGTCAAGTGACATTTGTCACGATTCACCACGAGTGGTTGCTTATGTAGAAACCCGGAATGAGATAGCTCGTTAAGACTCGCTTGATTCTTTAGAAGAAGCACGCGGCCTCGCAGCATCCAGGTCAGCCATATATCAGCAGGACATGCGTCTCTATCATCGCCGCAGAGTTAAGACTCGAAGTTTTCAGGAAGGGGACTTAGTGTTACGCCTGATCCAGAAAAAGAATGGGATGCACAAGCTAAGTCCACCATGGGAAGGACCGTTTGTAGTAAGTAAGAAACTACACAATGGATCATATTACCTCATTGATATGTGTGATGTTGATAAATCACGAACATCTGAGGAAGAAACTGGAATACCATGGAACATAGCCTATTTGAGGCCATATTATACATAGGATCATTCTAATCACTTTGTTATATTGACAATAAAAAGAAGACTTGACAAAAATCTGAGTTATAGGGATTTGTTCTAGGAAATTATCCTTGTGCCAAAGAGTTAAACTTTTTCATATATGATTACTTGGGGGCTCATGCTAGAGCCCAGTCTATATCTCAAGAATCTAGCATGCGCCAAAATATATTTGTTATACTTGCCTGCCGGTCAGTGGTTGCACGCAATAATATGACCTAAATATTTAAACCTGGTTGAGTCAATCATGTCATAACCCGGCAGAACCGGGTTACTATGACCTTGAACTCACCAGAGTTGTAAATACTAGAATATGTCATGCGAAAAAACGGCTGAGCTAGAAAGCAAAGAAAAATCAAGTCATGGTAAACTTCAAACACAAATCAA
Source organism: Alopecurus myosuroides (assembly GCA_028641055.1). Classification (NCBI taxonomy): domain Eukaryota; kingdom Viridiplantae; phylum Streptophyta; class Magnoliopsida; order Poales; family Poaceae; genus Alopecurus; species Alopecurus myosuroides. The sequence continues at coordinate 197,984,262 of CM054063.1, read as the reverse complement.
AGATGTTGCAAAAATATGTAACCCGGAAATATCTTTGCATAACCTTGCAGGAAAATCGAGTTATTACAGAACAAAGTGTAGCATAAGTACACGTACGCACTTTCAAAAAATAGAGATAGAAATCAAATAGTTTATCTAGCCTATTACAAACCCATCCGGGTTGAATTATTATCCTTTGCAGGAACCAAATGTTTTTTCTGCAGCAGATTTTCCTTTCTGCTGGGTGGCATCTAACCCGGCGCCAAAAACTGGGTCTTGCATCTCCGGGTCTTGGGTCTTCGGATGATCTTCAGTATCCACTTGGTCATTTTCTGCTTCCCCAACATCAGCAACTGAGACGTACTTCCACTCCAGCTGAGCCAAAGCATCATTGGTGTTCTCCGGTTCATATAAAGGACGGGGTGGAGCAGAAACCGATAGAGTAATGTATTGAGGTGCACCAGATGAAGAGGCTATAGAAAGCCGGCTCTTCTGTGGGACTTGGCGGACAACAGATACAACCTGAGGCGAGAAAGGCATCTTGCGCTCACCCGGGGAAACATAACCCCGACAGAGTTCCTTCAGCTTAACCTTTTCTGCAATGGTGCAAGCATGGAACCGGCACTCCTTCTCGATCTTGGCGAAATCCTTCCTATCGTACTTGGACCTGTCCGCCCGATACTCTGGGAAACCTTTCACAAGAAGATCCAGATTCAGCTCTGGGTGATAAGCTTTGGCTAGTGACATAACCTTGATAGCTCCATGACGGCAGGATGAGAGTTTGTGCTCCTCTATCCATTGTGGAACTTGGGTTAGTTCTACAAGCATCTCATGGAGCCATTTGGGGGGCTATCCCAGTTGCTGACAGCCTTAATGCATTCTCCACCTCCAACATAGAGCTACCGGATCAAGGTGAAGAGAGCTTTCAATTTCATGTGAGGGAGCTGGAGGTTATTGCCATCCATTCTGCCTGCAAGTTACAAGAACATTCTGATCAGAAACAGGATAATTATAACAAGGCAAAGGAGATAATGAACCGGAAAAGCAATGCATTAGTGAGATACATGAGGAGCAAACTTACCAAACACACTGCATGTGATCTCTCCTAGCAGGTCCTTAACCTTGGTGAAGCTGCTCCGGGTTTCCTCCAACTCTTTTTCAGCATTTTCCGCTCTTGTAATAATAGCCTTCTCCCAATTCTCAAAATCCTGTTGGAGAACAGACCAAGTTTTGGCTGCTTCAGTAACTTGGTCCTCTAGCTCTTTCTGCCGGGTCCTGGCCTCCTCAGTCTTATTAGCCTCTTATACTAGCAAGCTCTTCAAATTTGAAACTTCCTTTTGCGAGGAAGATTAAAGACTCTGCACAATTATTGATTGCATCAAAACAAGTTATCATCAGGTTCTAGTTATAACTTGAGGAAGTTCCGGCTTATAAAAACATAACCCGGAAAATTACGAGCTTAGAAGAACTTGTAGCCTATTCCAATTTATGGTTAAGTCCCGAGTAGCCGCAGGCTGGCAAACCCGGCACTTGGGGGCTACACTATTTCAGATTTAAATAGTGGGTTATAAGTTAGGTTAAGTCCCGAGTAGCTGCAGGCTGGCAAACCCGACACTTGGGGGCTACACTATTTCAACTTAAATTTCTATGATTAAGTATGAAAGCAGAACAAGTCCCGGTTCACAAAATTGAAAACCGGTGCTTGGGGGCTACAGTTGTTCAGTTCAAAACAATCAGTGATGAATCTTCAAGTTCACATTACAAGATATAAACTAGAAGATTGAGGGCTACAGGTTATGTGTGTCAAGGTTACCTCATATCTTTTCCTCAGGAATTCTATTATCCCATCTGCACGGCGCCGGTTCTCAGACAATTCCCGAGCCAGTGTATCAAAATCCTGGCCTTCAATATTCAGGTTTGGGGGAGTTGTCTTCTCTTCTGTTTTTGCTTTCAACTCCTCTATGACCTTGTAAAGCACAGTGGAGGTTCTGATAACCTCTGCAGCTTGGGAGCCGGTTATGACCACATCTGGGTCAGAAACAACCATATCTTCAACAGGAGGATAATTAGCCGGTGCATTATCAACCGGATTCACCTCTTCTTCGGTATCTTCAACCACAACATCAACATGACCCGGCGATCGAGCAGCCGGTTCATCTTCTTCTTCTCCAAAAACCCTCTCCTTGAGGTTCACAGCAGGAGCGGCCGATGAGATAGGGTTAACTTTTAGCACAGCTTGGGCTCTGCAATGAAAAGAGAATCATAAGCCAGATTGCATGAATAAATATTAGTATTCATGAACAACAGGTAGAAAAGCTAGCTTACCGGAGTTAATGGAAAACTCACTAGCCCCGCTGAAATGGGATGAGTCGGAGTTTGGAGAATCTGAATGAAAAGGACGACTCAGCTCAGGCCTGATTTTTTCGGCCAAGGGATGTGAAGCAGTAGGTGAAACTCGAGCCTTCGAAACCCGGTGGAGAGGATTTTTCTCAAGCAAACCTGCTTCTAGCTCACTTGACCCGGAGCTTCGGGTCCTTCTTCTCTTGCTACCTTCTTCATCGTCCTGCGTTTTCTCTATATGCGAGGATGGTTTCAAGGAATGTTTTGACAGTCTAGAGATATGCACCTTTGCAACGGCTTGCCGGGTCCTCTTTTGGTCAGCGGGAGAATCCTTCTCAGCCACCACATTGGAACCACTGATGGGAGTGGATGGTTTGAGATCCGGAGCAGTTTGATCTGGAGCATTCAGATCCGGCGCCTCTTCACTAGCTCGTCCTTGGCCTAACCCGGCGCCCTCTTGCTCTGCTTGTTCATCCTGCGAGTAACCAGCGTCATCGAATTGATTGTGCAAGTGACCGAGGGAGTCAAATTCAAAAACCTAATTCTCTTTGTCACATTGCTCCTCCGATTCATCGTCCTCATGAGGAGAAGCTGGTTCTTCCGTGGTAACCTAGAAGGGATCCGTGGGCTGTGAACCGGACAAAATGAGGGTTAGAATGTGCGCAGTCTTGAGGGATGAAAATTACTTATAAAAAATAAAACTTACAGGAGGAGCCGGGTTAGAGGTGCAAAAGGGTGCGAGGACAACATTAAAGAACATGTCTTGCTTTATTCCAACCAGGAGTTTTAGGGAAGTCACCATATCAGACTTAGACACTGAAGACTCAGAATATCGCATGGGGTCTGATAAGCCCATGAAACAGCCGGTACCTGATGCTAAGGGGTTGGATGCGCCATTCCACCCAAGTCTTGGTTAGATCTAAACCAGTAAGCACGTGAACTATCAAGGAAGTTACGCACTTCAGAAGGGGTCTGGTTTTGACTCGATCAGAGGATTTGGCATAAGAGTTTGTGGTGCTGGTGTAGACTAGACGTTCAGGGAGATAACCCGGAAAAGCCGGTTCACCTTCACGAGAGGTGGTTTTTATATAAAAGAAGGTTTTTTGCCACATCTTAGGGTGACTAGCAAGGGGGAATGCCCGGATAGGCGATGTCTTTCCGCCTCTGAAACGAGACACCTCCACAGTGAATGAGCTCACCCCCGGCAACTTCCGGGTGTTTGTTGCAGTAAAAGTACGCAAGAAAGAGATCTAAATTGGGCTCTACTTGGAGGTAATCTTCACAGAGAACTACGAAGTTACTAACGTTAAGAATGGAATTTGGTGGAAGATCCTGAAGGTGGAGACCATAATAGCTTAGGAGCCGGCGGAAAAAATGAGATCCGGGTGGGCGAAACCCACGGAAAATGTGGGCCTCGAAGACTATTACCTCGCCTGGCCCAGGCTCAGGCCGAGTCTCATTTCCTGGTGCTCTCCAAGATATATTATCCGGAATTAGCCCGGAGTCCTCCATCTCAGTCAACCGGCCCTGAGTCATCTCTGACTTGCACCAGTTCACTTGCATCATAGCCCGGCTAGACTTGGCCATAGCAGAAACGGAAGTGTCGCCGGCCTTCTTCTTCTTTCTGGCTCCTCTAGGCTTGGATGCTTGGCTCTTCTCTTTCACCATTTTTGCGGCGAACGCCCTCGATGCTCCGGCTGCGGCGGCGCAAGGAGGAAAGTGAAGCTCTCGAGCTCTCGTTCGAAGGAGGAAGAAGAAGTGGAGGCGCAGGGTGCGAATGAGCCCTGGGGGCTGTACCGTGGACTATTTATAGGTGGGGGCCTAAACCCTAGGGTTAGGCGGTAATTTTGCACAAAGGACCCTCAGGATTAACCTTTTTACGATAAAAACACGGAGAGATTGGATATGCGAATGAAGATTTTTCTGAGGAAAATACGCGGAGGAAATTTCGGGATAAATCAAAATCTTTTTGGTTCCTAAGATCTTGGTGATAAGATGCAGAGTTATATTTCTAGAGAAATGGAAATATATGACCCTGACGATAATGATGATTCCCGAATAATACGGATCAGATATTCTGCGAGATTATTTCTTGAACTAACAGATTTGCATTTAAGTTTTTCCTGGAAAGCTTAACGTGAACAGCCTAAGTTTGATCTTAAGTGTTCGCGTTAACCTGGGGGATAATGTTGGGGGAATGGGTAAGGGGGAGCCTTACCTACCGCCCATATAAACCGGAAAGTGTTCCGGTCTTTCCAAGTGTTAATATCCGGTTTACAATTGAAGGGAGCAGACTATGAAGTAGCCAGCTGGACTGAGAAGACTCGGATCACCCTAAGCGTGATCCGGATTACTGAGGATCCGGCCTGTATGCTGGGTTAGAAGAACCGGAGGCCCAAGACCTAAGGAGCGTCCCAAGGCCGGATGGAGCACTAGGGCCCTGGGGATAAACCAGATGAATCTTCTAGGATCCGGAGTGATCTAGGACTCCGATCACGGGAATAACCCAGATACCTATGTAACCCGAAGGTCTCGTCCGCTATATAAGGCGAGACCCTGGGACGTAGAAAGACAAATTCTAAGTCAATAGCAAGGTAACTCGAGACATCGAGAGCCGGAATCGCCCTTTGTAATCAAGACCTTGTTTCCTGATAGTAAGAAGGCAGGAGTAGGGTTTACCCTCAATCGAGGGGCCGAACCTGGGTAAACCCGCGTCTCTCGTTTCCGCCTTAACCCTTTCAAAGTTTCTCTCAGTAGCAATGGCCTCTCAATCTAGTTCTCACATGAGGACACTTGCCATGACAACACCACGACAGTGATCAAAAAGTTTTAGTCAAATAACCGAAGAGATACGTTGAGGAGTATGCATCAAGAGCGGGATTTTTCAATCCAGAAAAACAGATAGATACTCTAGGCCCACTCAGCGATGTTGCATCAAGTAAAACTTGCAAGCATGTGACTAGGTAACGGGGATGCAACATCGTGGTAATGAGTAGATATGTTTGTCAAAAACGAGATCGTACTTGTTATAGAGATACCGAAGAAGGAATCTTGGACAAAGTAAGTATCGTATGACAGAAGGAGTGGGAACTTGCGTTTAAGGTTCAAACGACGAAGATAATCGTGGATCGCACAGGGGCCATCATGGGTATCCAGAACCAGTTGTTGGTTATTGATCGGAGAGGGATCTCGATCATGTATGGAGTGATCTCGAACCATTAGGGTGTCACACTTAAGGGTGGCCGATGATAGGTTGATTTGTTAGCGAAGAGAAATAAGAGAGAACAGAGCCGAAATAGTTCCGGGATTTATACGATGGAGATCAGATGGTAACGAAAGGTATTTACATGTTTGAATAAGTTAAATAATATGTATTTATTATTAATTAGTTTTATTAGTAATTAAATATATTTTTATTTAATTAATAAAGCCATTTTTCATGAATGAGCCTTAGTGGCAAAAGAGGCCCATTAAGGGAAAAGAGGGAAATGGAGGGAGAAGGAAGGGGCAACTCGCATGGGCCTTTAGGGGCCCATGATAGGGGTGTGGATTGCCCCCTTTGGCCAGGTAGTCATGTGGGGATTAGTCCCACATGGCTAAGCCAAGGGGAAAGTCCCCCCTCCACCTCCTATATAAAGAGAGGCACATCTCTTCCTTTCGACACCAATTTCTCTCTCCCTTCTCTCATCCCGTGGTTCCCATTTTTGGAGTTGTGCAAGATTCGAGGTTCTCTCCACCCTACATACACCTCAGTGTAGTGTTCTCTTTGGTCCATCTCTCCAACTTCCGCTGCTTTGCTGGACCGGAGTCCGGATGTCATCGGTTACACCGTATGTCTGTAAATCCTGCGAGGTGCCATAGTTTTGGTGATAGAGTCGCATCATCTTCGACTACATGACCTTGAGGTCAGCTACGCACGACTCCATCGTCAACTCTTGTGCGGGAGCATAATCCCACTATCGGTCTTCAAGTGTATGATCTCTGATCTTCTCTCTTACTTCATATCTGCATAGTAATAGATCTTGGTTATGTTTCGGTTATCGTTAGTACGGAAATTTGTGTTATTCTTCTACGAAGCCCCTACAGTGGTATCAGAGTTGATCTATGCATAGATGTAAAGTACGGTTATAATGCATGTTGATTGAGGACATCGACCTTATAGTTTTCACCTCCTCGCGTGCACTTGCTCATGTTGTTGGCATTGTTTGATGAAGCGTCCCTGGACCAAACTTATGCGTAAACTTACGCGAAACTGGTTCCATTACTGAGATACGACTTGTACCGTATATGTGTCTAGCAGGCCGTCTGTCTCTCTTACAATAGATGGCATGGAATTTTTAATGGGAGGCCCGAAAGGGATATGTAACAGACAATTATCTGCTCGGTGTTGTGGTTACAGGTTCGTAAGTACAAACTGTTCTTTTGCGAAAGCCCCTAAGCCATGTAAAAGATGCAAAAGATAAAGTAGAGGCATCTAACTTTATTTTGCAGGGGTATGTGATGTGTTCATGGTAAGTTTATTATAACTGTTGACATGGAGACGCGAAGACCATATCACATTGCATTACGTTATGAATGTTTTTTGTGTGCATCTTATATATTGTGTATATTATACATTGTATATACTATATACGATAATAGTTATATAAGATGGTCCCTCAATTAATTCTAGCATTACTGTTCTCTTTTTAGCATGCACCGCCAAGAAAGTTTACCGTAGTGAAGTGAGTCGTGACGATCGGGTGCTTTACTTCTACGTATGCATATGGCGGGTGTAAACCATGTTTTGCACTGCATTATATGTTAAAGGGGAATATGGCGAGCCTAACATGTACAGACATGGCCTTGGAATACAGGTGACCGAAAGGTTAATCATGAGTCACATGTACGATGTTATTGACACAGTGATGTCTACCTTTGAACCTATGCCAAAGGTCGTGACGTTCGGGGATGGTATAGTGGATCGGGATTGTGTAATCACTAAAACAAAGTGACGGATGTTCGTTTAAGTGGGAGTTCGTATAGTTTATATATAAGTGTATATTTTAAAACTTGAACTCTTATTATGAAATAGTCTAAATAATTTTGAAAAACCTTTGTAGATATTAACCAATGTTCAATAGCCCTCTTGAAATTTAGACACATTCCTGCGGTTGAGAAACTTAAAATGGTGGGTCCAACTTCATAGTTTTGTATTTTAGCTTGAGGATACTCCATGTTCAAACTTGTAGCTCTTTATGATACAAAACCCGTTAGGAGATAAACCCGGAGATTCCGCTAACAAAGAGATAATTTGGATTATCAAGTTCATGCGGCATAGTCTAGTGTGTTGTGATCTCTTCCATAGAGTATGAACTCAAGATGTGTGCTGACAGATCACACGAACATACTCTATGCACACTGAACTTGATGCACCGCGAGTCACTTTGATGAAGTTTTTCTTCTCGGCCAAAATGGAAGAGAACACAAGTGTTAAAATAGTGTGTGGCAGTCATGCTTGATGACACTGGAATGCCTCAATCAACTCGATTACTGGATGACATGCATTTTGCTTATGATGAAGTGCTACACTTGCTTCCCAACTCAGCTGCAAATATTTTTCATAGACTATGCCATGCGAGGGGAATTATTCACCTTCATGAATTATTGGTTGTATTGAAAAATCAAGAATATAAAATAGATCATCGGGAAGTCATGAATGATGATAGTATATATGATATAAAAGTTATGGATGTTTTGCCTAAGCAAGTGCTCGCTACAGAGACTAAGTTTTTGATACTGGTAATTGATGCGTCCATATTTGGCACGATTTTTCCTATTGTTTTTCATATGTTTACCATACAACTTTGTCATTGTTCTATATTGGTTTCCACCTTTTATGTTGATTTCAACACCAGCTCATATTTCCAATGATATTTTCACAGTATATGTTTTTATTAGGATTTTACTTGTTTTTTCCTTGTCTTTGTGTCTATGTATCTGCAGGTGGAAGTTATGAATTATCAAGAGGAAAGGAGACAGAGGGAGAAGAATCCGTAGAAGTTATAGGCACCGGATGGCAAGTTGGGAGGCTTGGAAAATGGTCATTTTTTTCATCAATCCAAAATTAAGATTGAAGACCACTGAGCGTGTGCCTCATCCATACGAGGTCAACGAGCCAAACACCACCCAAAACGGAGTTCGTATGAGGAAATGGCGGCCAAAATACTAAACGAGAAATATTTGCGAGATGGGGTTTTTAACAAGCACGGTATGGTCGGTAGTGACCGTACCAGTGAACGTACCATACCCACAGGACGCCTGAAATTATGCAAACTTCCACGATTCTTCACTAATTTCGACCACTTTCGAACCCTAACCTTCCTAAGCATTTTAGGTCGGTTTGGGGGTCAAAGGGGGTTTATCTACAGCCCTTCGATTAAGAGGAGACCGCCTATATAAGGAGGGGAGGCCCTAGCCTCCAGGAGACACCTATAGCATCCAGAGGATCCACACATCCTCCTTAGCCGCCCCAAGGCTGCTAGAGGAGACATGTCCACCTCCATAGCTCCATCTTCACCACCGCCACAGCGAATCTCTGCCGCCAAGACACCTCAATATCATCCTCAACCTTGGAGGAAGACCAGGGAAGGAAGCCACCATGCCGCCGCCACACCACCATCATCATCGTCTTCATCTTCCTTCCCCGTCATGGATTCCTTGATAGGTTGTAATATCTATTGAACCATCTCTTAATGTTATGAATATTTGAGTTGTGACTTGGTGTGGCAATAAAGTTGTTCTATGCATGTGTTTGTTTGCTTATGTTTTTATGCATGATGTTTGGAGATGTCCAGTCTACAGGCATAGTTGGAGACATTCGACTACCTAGGCCACACACAAAGTAGATAGACGTTTTGTGCAAATCATTTTACCTCCTAAGTGATAGGTGGAGATATGTCTTGAGGAGTGCATACGTCTACGAGTCACGGTTGTCCATAGAACTAAATGCCTTTGGTTCGGTCTTATGAACTTAATACCCACCAGCGGTATGGTAGTTGTTAGGATTCTTGCAAAAGGTGGACAACTGAATTGTTCTTGCCAATGGCAATTGGCAGGCAATGACATATGAGGGACCTCCCAAGCATACGGTATAGCCTAGCAGTAAATCCACATCAGTCTATTGATGGCGTGTAAACACACGTTCATTGGGAGACCCCAAGAGTAAGGTATGAAGAGTACATCAGCGAGTTTTCCTCAGAAAGAAACCAAGGTGTAATCGGACCAGTAGGAGAAAGAAATCACTTTTGAAGGTTGAGAACAGCTAATGTTGGCAGGACGCGCTACCAGGCTCAGCAGCAACATGGAATCTGCACACAACACAACCCAGATACTTTGCCCCAATGAAACAGTGAGGTTGTCAATCTCACCGGTTTTGCTAACACAAAGGATTAAAAGTATAGTTTGGAAAATGGTACTTGTTTGCAGTGAAAGAAATGAGAACAACGATTGCAGTAAAAGAACAGTGCTTGCAGTCTGTTGTATTATCAGTGTAAAAGAATGGATCGGGGTCCACAGTTCACTAGTGGTGTCCCTCCAAAACAGATAGATACATGCTAGGTAAACAAATTACAGCTGGGCAGTTGACAGAGATAGAGGCCACGTCGTAGTGCATATGCAGGACATGATGATTACTATGAGATTTATCTGGGAATTACAACATGATACATATACAGTAATCCAACTGCATCTATGACTAATAATCCACCCTCAGAACGTAATCCAAGCAGACTTTGGGTATTAAGTTACAAGCAACAGATTATTGCATTAAGTAAAGTGCGTAATGTAAACAATAGAATTATCCTTAGACAAAGCATTGTTGTTTTCTCCCTAATGGCAACAACACATCCCCATCCGTCACGTTTCTGTCACTCAAGCACGGATATAAGGGAGGCATGAACCCACTATCGAGCATAAATACTCCCTCCCGGAGTTACAAGCATCAACTTGGCCAGAGCATCTACTAGTAACGGAGAGCATGCAATATCACAAATAACATATAAAAGATAGATCTATAATAAACTTGACATAGCATTCAATATTCATTGGATCCCAGCAAACACAACATGTAGCATTACAGATAGATGATCTTGATCATGTTAGGAAGCTCACAAGATCTAAACATGGCGGCATAAAGAGGATAAGACAACCATCTAGCTACTTCTATGGACCCGTAGTCCAAGGATGAACTACTCATGCATCACTCCGGAGGCAAGCATGGTGATGTAGAGCCCTCAGGTGATGATTTCCCCTCCCGGCATGGTGCCGGGGAGAGCTTCAGAACTCTCCCGAACTAGGGTTGACTATGACGACAGCTACGGAACTTTTCATGGATGGATGCTCAACTGTTTAGGGTTTTCCTGAGAAGGAGTATAAATAGGCGAAAGGGCGATATCGGTGGGTGGCCAGGGGGCCCACACCACCTGGTGGCGTGGCCAAGGAGGGGCCGCACCACCCTATGGTGTGGCCACCCTATGACCCCCCTCCGGGTCTCCTCCGGACTCCGTGTACGTGACAAAAAAAATAGGACCCTTGGATTTTGTTTCGTCCGATTCTGAGAATGTTTCCAGAACAACTTTTCTGAAACCAAAAACAACAGAAAATAGGAATTGGTGTTGTGGCATCTTGTTAATAGGTTAGTCCCAGTAAATCCATAAGAACGATGTAAAGTGTATAGAAACATGTAGCAAATGTCATAATATTAATCATGGAACATCAGAAATTATAGATACGTTGGATACGTATCAAGCATCCCCAAGCTTAGTTCTACTCGTCCTCGAGTAGGTAAAACGATAAAAACAAAATAATTTCTGAGGTGACATACTATGCTAGCAACACAATCTTGATCATCAATATTGTAAAGCATTTGTAAGTTGATATCATAGTACTCTAAACATACGCATGGTAGATATAACTCTAACAATGAAACTTACCATCCATGTTGCAACATGAAAAGTAACACAAACAAAAGATCATGAATAATAATGCACTTGAAAGTTATACGTTTATTTCGAGCATAAAGAAAACATAGCAAAGTGGTATTCCGCTTGTCCTTAAAGTGAGAGAAAAACATAAATGACAGGACACCTTCAAAGTTCAAGTGGTTACTAGAAACAAGTAATTTAAGAACAAGTAATAACATATCATGAATCAATCAATAATAATCTTTGGGACTGATGCACATTATACTCAGAATGACAACTATGCTCTCTTAATTGTGCATAAAGTTAGAAGATGAAGAGTCAACATAAAATTAAAAGAAAAGCCCTTTGCAGAGGGAAGCAGGGATTACCTCATGTGCTAGAGCTTTTTATTTAATAAAACAGAGGTATTGAAAACAATTTTGAGAGAGGTGTATGTCTATGTCAACGAATGGTAAATAAACAATACATTACGTGACAAGTTAACTAGACTTTACAAGAGCGGCTCCCATTGAAGGAAGTTATTTCCACTCGGGTCAGTAGATCGTCCCTCTTTCTCTTTTGTTTACACAATTATGCTTTAACTGATAAATTGGGGGCAAAAAGAGTGAAGAGAATTTAATAGTAACCAATTTTGGGGCTGGGCACCCCGTTGTCAGCTCTTCTATCATTTGGATAAGCGAATGAAGCCACTAGTCTAGGTGTGTAAAGTCCAATCAACATGTGAGATAAAGATTCTCTATTTACGTCCTCATGAGCTAAAACAGGGGCACAAAACAAGTATAATTTTGAAGGTTTAAAGGTAGCACATGAGAAATTTACTTGGAGTGGCGGTTAAATACCACATGTAGGTAGGTATGGTGGACACATTTGGCAAAATTTGGTTTTTGGGAGTTGGATGCACGAGTAGAGCTCATACTCCGTACAAGTGGAGGCTAGCAAAAGACTAGGAGCGACAAATCAATAGAGCAATAATGGCCATAATCATGCATAGCGACAAAAACGTTATTAATAAAAGCATAAATGGTTTTACAAGTCAAAAACTAAATGATCATAGAGGCTAGAGGTGACTGGTTTGTAGTCATAAACATGGTGTAAGCATGTGCCAAGTCAACCAAATAAAGCATTCGAAGGAGAACACCACAAGTTCATGCTTCAATATGACAAAAACAACTCATGATTCTTTCAATGGCACATTAAGCACTCTCATATATTAGAGACAAGTCATGCTACAATAACAAACACTAAGCATAGAATTAAAATAACATCTAGCATGACATGAAAAATTCTAGCCATAGTCTATACAAGCTTCTATTTGCACCGTTATAAGCATGAAAATTGTACTACTGCTTTTCAACAGCAATCATTTTATACTAAACAAAAACTCTCCAAGAGACATAGCAATGAAACAGAGAGTACTAACACAACTCTACTATAACTAACATCTCTGAATAAGAGATGCATGAAAAACAGGAGATAAAAGGATTTGCAACAGCTAGAAGAAAAACTAAGAATACGAGCATGGAAGAAAACGAGTATTAATATGAAAAGGCGGAGCGTGACTCTCTCCCACACAAAGAATGCTGGGTTCCAAACATATTTATTGCAGCAAGGAAAACAAAAGAAAACAAAACAAAGAACAAACAGACGCTCAAAGTAAAATGCATATGATGTGACTGATTAAAAATATAGTTTCACTAGAAGTAACCTGATAAATTGGTGATGAAGAAGCCTTGGGCATTCCTAGGCTGATATGCTTGAGTCTTCTTATAATTTGCTGGGATGAACCACAGGGGCATCCCCAAGCTTTGGCTTTTCACTCTTCATGATCACATTATATCACCCTCTTCTCTTGACCCTTGAAAACTTCCTTCACACCATACTCAATGTAATTCGCATTAGAGGGTTAGTGCACAATAAAAAAAATCACGTGTTCTGCATGGACACAATCATTATTAATAATTTTGAAACATTAGCTACAGCCACGATGTTTCGGGAAGCAAAGAAATCCACTCGACATAGTAAAAGAGAGAATGCAAGTAAAAAAGGCAGAATCTATCAAAACCAGAACAGTCTGTAAAGACGAATTTTTTTGGGGCACTTACGTTGCTCAGATCAAAAAACATAAAGCGAGAAAAAGTTTCGAAATAATTTGAGGAAGAAGCACAAAAAATTGCAGGCCATTTTTATCTTTCTGTGAATTATGCGATTTTTTACGGTGGATAGCAGAAATTTGTTTCCTGCGTAGAAATCCAAAACCAACCTCAACTTTCACTAGAGTTTACTTGGCACAACAAATGCAAGAAAATAAAGATACAAAGGAGTTACTATTGAAGTATACAACACCTTGTATCAAAGAAAACAGAGAAAAACAAAGCAAAAAATAAAACCATGTGTCGAGACATCGTAGTAGTTTTCATAGACGGGGGTGCCATGAGACTACGGTAGAGACGTGGGGTAACGGGATAACGTAGTAACACAGAACACAGGATTTTACCCAGGTTCGGTACGTCGCGACAGTACGACGTGCCTACTCCTGCACTTCTCACTAATTGGGACTAAAGCCCGTAAACAGGGTTACAATGTGAGGGTTTTAGATCTAAACCACTCGACGAGGATGAGCTTCTCGGCGAGTTGGCGTAGAGCTTCTCTGTTTGTTGGTTGTTTTGTTTATCTCCCGTCCGGCTTTATATAATAGCCGGATTAGGGCTTACATAATAGGAAACCTAGAAAACTACGGTAACTTGTAACTTGGAAAGCAAGGAATCCGTCTTCTTCTCCAAGCCAGATCACATGGGCTGTGATCCGGGTTCTTCTAGAATCCGGCTTCTGCGCGTCGGATTACTGGGCCGCCTAATGGACCTAAGCCCACTACCACTTAGGCCACCCTGGTAATCCGGCACTTGGCCTACCATCTTCTATACCCCTATTTGGTATATATCCGACAGTAGCCCCCAAGAAGGATCAAAACTCTGATTCTCCGCCGTTCGCCAAATATTCTTTGTCCGAGAAATATTGATTCAGCAGTCTTGATTCTTCTTATTCTTCTTTTGAAAAAGATGGTGGCATGAAACTCGGAATCCTGAAAATCCGGCTTTTCTCTCACGATCCTTCGCGGAGAAGAAACTTCCTACGTCAGCGCACTCAACCATGCTGACGTAAGCGACGTTTGAGATTTACTCGGAAAAACCCAGAAACATATCTCTGACATATTCTCGCGGGAAACGAGGAGATAGCCATCATTACCCCGTCGTTTCATTTCCCGGATTTTCCGGCGAGCGACACGCGGCAAACATCCAACGGTCAAAATAGCCGTTGGCACGCATCTAAACGGTTTTCCGGCTATAAATAGCCGTCCTCGTCCTCAACGAAAACTTTCCACACTCCTCACTGTCCACGCCATTGACACGAACGAGCTCGAGAGCAAAGCACCGTCCCAAGCGCACTTAGCCTCCAAGCACGCCGGAACGCAACGCGCCACCACGAGATGGCCTCCTCGCCGACCCGCGCCGCCATCGATGAGCTCATCGGCGACTTAGATCCGCAACTGGGATCGCCCAAGCACACCGGCGGCGAGCCGGAGAAGACCGCGGCCTCCGCGGCGGGTGAAGCGAATTCTTCCGCCGCCGCGGACGTTGCGGGATCGAGCTCCGCAGCCTCCCCGCCGTTTGCTCCTGAAACGGCGGAGGAAAAGATCCAACTCCTCGGCGACGAGCTCGCCGCCGCGGAGGCCGCCGCCTCTGCCGCCGCCGGAGCAGACGAAGAGGCGGAGTCTGCAGGCAATTGGATTGCCTGCAGCATTCCTCCGGCTCTCCTTCCAAACCTGGAAAAGGAGGGCCTGGTTCTTAAGAAGAAGTGGCGGCTTCCAGAAGACGAGACCGAGCCAACGCCAAAAAATGGCAAAAGGGTCCTTCTTTGTTCCCACCTTCTTCGAGGTATGGGACTTCCACCTTCTTCCTTCTTCCTCCAAATCCTTTCTCACTACAACATCCAGCCCCATAACCTTCCTCCCAACTCCATCCTCTACATGGCTGGCTTCCAGGCTTTGTTCGAGGGCTACTTAGGGCTAGAACCTAGGTTAGATTTCTGGACTTACTGCTTCGGGGTTAAGCGGAACTCTTCGGAGGGCGTACTCCCGATTTGCGGGACCATATCTTTCACTCTTCGGAGATTCCGAGAAGATTGGTTCCCCAAGATAAAAACGTCGGAATCCGTCAAATTTTGGACGGGTTCCTTCTTTTATCACCCCGACGTGCCTTTCCCTAAGGAAGCCGTCGGGGTTCCTCCTTTCATGAACTCTGCCGCAGTTCCCCAAGACAACTGGGGAACAGAAGCCGTCCAGGTTCTGCCGCCAGATCTACTAAAGATCAAGCGGCGCATCGCCAAGCTCACCTCCTCCACCCCACCTTTGACCGGTATGGATACGGTCTTTTGCTGGCTGAATAGACGGATTCAGCCGTTAGCAAACCACGATGGTCGCCTTCTGTGCGAATACACGGGAGCCAAGGATCCTATGCGGACAATCAACAAGGATTGGCCCGTAAAGGAGCTTCGATGGCGCATCAACCAGTTGGTCGCATCACCGTCCCCACGTCTCTACCGAAGAAGCTCAAGAAACACAAAGTTGTTTCCAGCCGAGGTAGCCAACCTTCTCCCGCCGTTGCCCCGGACACACCGTCCTCAATGGCGGAAGAGCACGCTGCAGCCCCCACGACCAGGCCGTCAGAGCCCAGCCAGCCCATTGTGTCAGACACGGACACGAGGGAAAGGGCGGCTCCAGAGGTGGAGAAATTGTCTCGGACTTTCGACGAAGAAATTCCCACCTTTGACAAGGACTTCAAGATTATCAATGACGGCCTAAGCGCGGCCGGAACTGCTTTTGCGGAATACGCAAAAGAGTTCAAGGAAAACTTGGCGGGTTTGCACCGAATGAGCCAGGTATGTAACTCTAGCCCCCAAGCATTAAACAAAATTGCATGCCTGTTTTGCTTTGATGCTTTTTGTAACCATTCTTTTCCTTGCCATGTTGCAGCAAACCGCCGAAACCATAAACATGGAAGTTTTCAACAAACTCACCATCAAGAATAAGGAGGTTAGAAATCTCCTTTCTATTCTTGAGGAGAGAGAGGCGGAACTGGCATCGTCTCAGCTCGCTTTGTCGGAAACATCAGGTACACATTTTTCTTCTGAGTTTTGCGATTCAATTTTTTGTCTAAGTACTTATTCCGGAGATTTTCTAAACCCGGAATTTTCTTTGCTTTCCAGCTGCTTTGGCTAAGGCCAAGCAAATAGCTGAAGATGCCGGCAATGCCGAGAATCTCCGAAAGGAGAATTTGGAGCTTCACAAGCATCTTGTGAAGGCTCAAAAGGATCTGGAGGCCAGCAACTTGGCCCTTGGATTTTCCAACTCCAAGGCTTCTGAACAGGCGGAGAAGGATAAATCCACCATTCAGGATTTAGAAAATGCTCTGAACCTTCGCCTGGAGGAAATCTCCGAGATCGACAAGCTTATCGGTAATTTTCCGTTACCTTTTTTATTTTTCCATATCTTGTTTTTCTTCTCTGTTTTTTGCCTAACACTTTTGATTGTTTTGTCGGAAAAAACAGGAGATATCCCAGATGGTACCCGGCTTGAAGGGATCCAAGCCTTTGGGAAGATGTGGACTTCGATCCGTGCTGCTGGAATGCAGCTGGTGAACAAGTTTCTTCCCGCCAGGACTGGGGAGTTCTCGGAGGTTGAAAAACTTCCGGGAGCCATCATGGAGGTGGCGGAATCCAGGGATTCTATCCTGCGTTCCGCTGCACGGGGTGGTGCGCGTATGGCACTCGGCCTTATGCGCATGCACTACCCCGGTGCTAAATCCTGGCGCGTGGCGTCCGGTGTCCCTCAAGGATACACGGACACTCAGCGAAATACCATCTTTGATGAAATCAAAGGCCACGCCACCCAGATTGCCTCCATGGTAAATATTTCCGTCAACTATCCAGAAGAGGAGATCCCTCCAATCCCCGAAGACGACAGCAGCGAGGAGGAATCAGATGCTTGAAGGGCTACCTTTGACCTGGATAGCAAAAATAGACAATAGGAGCATTACTGTTCTTTCAATGTAATCTGCAATGTAATTCTTCTATTTGTATGAATGAAAAATTCCGCCTTTTGCAATTTTTAGTTATGAAATTTTTTGCAATGTTTTTCGGATGTTACTATTCCTTTATCTTCTAAGTTCTCTGGCATATATGTTTTAACTGTCCTTAGTGTTTGAAATGGCTCAAATAGCAATATGAATCGTCATGCCGAGTAACTGGGCGTAACCAATCAGTTTAAACTCGGAAACATGGACCATGCTAAAGGCATTTTTACTAACTAGTTCCAGTAACCCAACACATACGCAATCAGATAATGCTTAGAGAAACAAGGAATTTTTTGACCGAAACTTGGGCACGCAGGCAATTCAAGTTTCCTTTATCCGTTAGCAGGCTGAAAAAACATTCAGTTTCTTAACGCCGAGTACGCAGGCACAATTCTGGTTAACATTGAGTATTTTGTAAGATCATTGGGAAATAGAGTAGGTGGAAACATGCTTTTACTATAATAAACTTGTAAAAAACATGGATACCAGAAATCCAACAACTTTATTTCATGATCTCAAAAGATGTTTACATAGATATTGAACTAAGTATAGAAGAGACATAACTGCTATGTATTCCAAAGCTTTGCTATCCACTTGATTTTGTCGGATTTCTTCAACAACTTGTTTAGGATTTTAGCCCCCAGCCGACTAATAAATCTGCTAACGGCAGCTGCGGAACCCGTCAATCTTTGGACATCTTTGACGCAGGTAGGTTTTGTGATGTTCAAGATTGCCTTGATCTTTTCCGGGTTAACTTCTATTCCTCTGTGAGAAACGATGAAACCCAGAAGTTTTCCTGAGGGAACCCCGAATACGCACTTAGATGGATTCAACTTCATCTTGTAGGTGCGTAAGTTTTTGAAAGTTTCTCGTAAATCCTCAAGGAGTGTATCTTTTTCCTTGGTTACGACAGCAATATCGTCCACATAAACATGGACATTTTTTCCAATCTGACTATGCAAACAACGTTGCATGCAACGCTGGTAGGTTGCACCTGCGTTCTTCAGGCCAAACGGCATGGTTACGTAATAATACGTCCCGTATGGGGTTATGAAAGAAGTCTTAATTTGATCTTCCTTTTTCATGCGTATTTGGTGGTACCCGGAGTATGCATCCAAAAAGCACAAAAGCTCAGAGCCTGCTGTGGCGTCTATTATTTGATCGATTCGCGGTAATGCGAACCTATCTTTCGGACACAATTTGTTCAAGCCTGTGTACTATACACATTCTAAGAGCAGTAGTGTCTTTCTTCGGTACTAATACCGGATTTGCGGACCAGTCAGTATGGATCACTTCCTTGATGAAATCTGCTGCTAAAAGCCGGATAATTTCCTTGCCAATAGCCTTCCGTCTTCTTCCGTCAAATCGACGGAGACCTTGTTTGACGGGTTTTGATCCAGGAATAACCTTAAGTTGGTGCTCAGCAAGTTCCCTGGGTACACCTGGCATGTCAGCTGGACACCAGGCAAAAATATCCCAGTTCTCACGGAGGAACTTGATGAGCTCGCCTTCCTATTTGTCAGTCATCCCAGTCCCTACGACGACAAATTTTGTCGGATCTTTGGGATCTAGGATTACCTGTCTTGTATTCTCGGATGCCTTGAAGCTGTCTGTTGGCTTCCGAGTTTCTTTTCCTGCCGGCATTTCTGACGGCGATACTTCCTTGGCTAATTCCTTCAGTTCTTCCTTTGCTATAACTCTCTGAGCGCAAAGGGCGTTTTCTTTCTCCAACTCATTTGCCAGCTTGAAATCACCAGCTATAGTGATTACTCCTCCTTTGGGTCCTGGCATCTTCAGCTTGTTATAAATATAACAGGATCTTGCCATGAATTTGGCGAAAGCTGGACGTCCGAGTATACACGCTTTCGAACGGCACTACTTCGAAGGATACTTTTTCCTGCCGGAAGTGATCTTTATCTCCGAAGGTGACATCTAGGGAAATTTCTCCTAGGGATCGTGCTTGCCTGCCGGGGACGATACCATGGAAGCGTATGTTGCTGTAGTTGAGCTGAGACTCGGAAATCTTCAGATGCTTCAGTGTATCCAGGTACATTATATTAATGCTGGATCCTCCATCCATCAGCACTCTTCTTAGCCTAGTATTTTGAACAATAGGGCTTACAACAAGAGCTTGTGTGCCGGGTTCAGGGATATTTCCGGGATGATCAGACTGATCCCAGATTATCGGTGTATTGGAGTACTTCAAGAATTTCGGGGTTGCCGGAACAACCGCGTTTATTTCTCGAAGCGTTCTTTTTGCCACCTTTGCTGATGGGGTTGCTAAGAAAGTTAGCATTGCTTCTCCATCAACTCTCGGAAACTTGGGTTCGCCTTTACGCTGTTGTTCCTGGATTTTTTCGTCAGTGTCCGATTCACTGTCTTCTTTGTCAGCTTCTGGCTTTTGTTTGGCGGGTTTCCTTTTGGAACCCTTCCCTTTATTTCTGGGCCCTGCACTGCCTTTCATGTGCTTATTCAGCCGGCATTGCGCGTTTGTATGGGTGGGTTTCCCAAATTGCGAGTGGTGAACGCAAGGTTCCGACTTAATCCTTTCCCACTCCTCTGGATTGTAATTGATTGGATCTGGATTGCGTCCTTTCCACTTATTTCCCTTTTCTCCTCCAAAGGCTATGTTCACCTCTTTGGGCTTCGTCGTTGTTTCTGGAGTGGCTTTTTTGTCAGAACGAGGGGTTTTCTTGGCGAGTATCAATGATTCAATATTGCCTCCTCTTGCTCTGATGTCATCCTCGGCTGCGGCATGCTCATTGGCGGTTGTAAGCATGGATCCGAGATCCTTGTGCTTTTTGGAACCAACCATGAATGGTACGAGTCCGGGTTTTAGGCCATTAACGAAAGCATGCATTGCTTGTACGTCAGTTACTCCAGAGCAACTATTCTTCATTGCTGTCCATCTGGAGATGAAATCCACGTATGGTTCATCCTCAAATTGCGTGCAACGGTTTAGCTGGTTGATGCTATTCGGGCGTTTGTATGTTCCCCGGAAATGCTGAGTAAACACTCTAGCCATATCGTCCCAGCTGTCGACTGTTCGTGACGGTAATCCATTGATCCAATCTCTGGCTCCGTCTAGCAGCATTAGGGGAAGAAACTTGACAGCTTCCAAGTCTGTCCCATTGTTGATCTGGACGGCTGTATAGTAATCCGAGAGCCAGGTATCCGGGTTTGTGCTGCCGGTGTATTTCTGGTACGTTGGACCGACTTTGGCAAAGCCAGAATGCAACGTTATTCTTCGGATCCTGTCAGTAAAACACTTAGGACCAAAGTATAGATCATCCTTTTCTGCTCTGTCAATGTGTGCAGAATATCTTCCGGCTGAATGGACAGAAGGGGATCTGCTCCTTTCTCTTCCATTGTTGCGCGAACGCGCTTTTCCGGGATTGTTTCTATCTCTTCCGTGTTCACGCCCTTTTGGATTAGGCGGAGTTCTACTCCTGTGCCTTTCTTTGTCCTTAGGCGGTGTCCGGGATCTCTCACGCCTGTGAGGTATATCGTATCTTCCAGCTTTCTCAGCTGGATTTCTCGGAGGTGGCATTATTTTTCCGTCCTTCCGGTGTTTGTCTTCCCGATCATGGGGTTTATACCCATCTTTCGGGAGATGGGATCCGGTCCTAGACGCTGCATCCCGGTTGTCGGGGTTTTTCTTGTCCTTTCTCGGATCCTCTTTTTTGTCTTTTGAGTTGTCTGAATCCCCAGGTTCTTCCGGTCCAAGTGCTCCAGCAGCGCAAGTAGCCGTCTTGCATAGGGCGGAGTTATCATGCAGCCTCCCTGATCGCTCTTGAGCGCGCTGTTGTTGTTGCAATGCTTTTCCTAGGAAAGCATACACCCCTTGGAGTTTTTCCCCGTTGGAATACAGATCGTTGTTAAGAATCGCGAACGCTGCTTCCGCGTTTTCTGCTGCGGTCTTGTATATTGGTTCGCCCTTGGCATCTTTGCCGTTTACCTGCTTTTGCCAAGACGGGTTATGGAACCTTTCTTTTGGCGGCAGTTCTCCCGGTCTTGCGATTCCGGGTAACCTAGTAGGTTTTAACGCGGATCTATTCTTTCTCTCGTACTCCTCTATTTCTTCCTTCATGACCTTGATGTCATTATGGGTTTGTTGGAGATGTTGCCGAGATCTGAGTAGATGTTGCCGTTGCCGTTGGAAAGCTTGTCTCCTGGCTTCCAGCATCTCAGGGGGTTCATCTGGTCCCACTGGTGTTTGCAATAGCTCTTGCTCTTCCTGTTCCGTCATTGGCGGAGCAGTGATTTCCTTAGATTTCTTCTCCGCAGGCTTTGTTCCGCTAACATCTCCAACTTCCAGGTTTTCATCAGCGAGGTCAGCTGATTTTTTCTTCCGGATTTTGTATTGGAGTTTTTTAGCAGCACGGTGCTTTTTCTTGGAAGAGGGAGGTTTTTTGACAGGCTCATCTTCTGACATCTCCTTGACACTGGGGAATATCGGAGAAGTTTCTCCGTCTTCTCTCTCTTCCTCTGGCGGAGGGGTTTTAGGGCTTTCCTGGCTGCCGGCGTCCGTGGTATCAGCCGGTTTCGCCATTAAGACTTCATGGAATCCCTCTTGAAAGGATTTAACCTTTCTTACGAAGGCGTCCTCATCTTCGTCTTCAGAGTCGAAGTTATCCGATCCGGTTTCCGACTCCAACCTCGCCTCAATGGCGGCAAGCACGGATTCTGCTTCCGAGTTCATCGTCTTGTTGACGGATGTCAGATCTTCCGCCTCTGTGACGGGTGTTTGGTCTTCCGTCTCCATGACGGGTGCGTTGTTGTCTGCCTCTTGCACGGGATTTCCGTCATCCGTGTTTTCGGCGATTTCGGATTGCACCATGCCGATAAAGTGTGTATCACTTTTTTGTCGGCGATCTGAGCAGAATCCGGCATCGTAGTCATCTTCGACTGGGTATAGGGCGGGTGGGATAAATTTGCTTCCACCGCAAAACCCCATTGCTTCTGCAGTTAGCCCGATAAAGATGTTAGCAGATCCTATCGGTAGCACGCAGGCACTTACCAGGTGGTTTTGCGCCGGTATGTAGGATCCGTTGTCGAGGAAGCGCCCGACGTCGTTATCGAATTCCAAGCTTCCGACAGTGATTGATCTTCCGATTCCGCCAAGTATCCCAGATCGGAATCTTACGCCTGACGTCGTTTGCCCCACGGTGGGCGCCAACTGTCGAGGCATCGTAGTAGTTTTCATAGACGGGGGTGCCATGAGACTACGGTAGAGACGTGGGGTAACGGGATAACGTAGTAACACAGAACACAGGATTTTACCCAGGTTCGGTACGTCGCGACAGTACGACGTGCCTACTCCTGCACTTCTCACTAATTGGGACTAAAGCCCGTAAACAGGGTTACAATGTGAGGGTTTTAGATCTAAACCACTCGACGAGGATGAGCTTCTCGGCGAGTTGGCGTAGAGCTTCTCTGTTTGTTGGTTGTTTTGGTTATCTCCCGTCCGGCTTTATAAAATAGCCGGATTAGGGCTTACAGAATAGGAAACCTAGAAAACTACGGTAACTTGTAACTTGGAAAGCAAGGAATCCGTCTTCTTCTCCAAGCCAGATCACATGGGCTGTGATCCGGGTTCTTCTAGAATCCGGCTTCTGCGCGTCGGATTACTGGGCCGCCTAATGGACCTAAGCCCACTACCACTTAGGCCACCCTGGTAATCCGGCACTTGGCCTACCATCTTCTATACCCCTATTTGGTATATATCCGACACCATGGGTTATCTCCCAAGAAGTGCTTTTCTTTAACGCCTTTTAGCTAGGCTGAGAAAACTAGAATCAAGTATTTTCAAGTAAAGAAGCATCAAGAAGCAAGTATAAAACAAATTTAAGTCTAACCCACTTCCTATGCATATGAATCTTGTAAATAAATAAACTAAAGAATCTCAAACTAGAAATCATGGGAAGGTAGAACAAGAGCAATTTTAAAACTTTCAACAAAAACAGAGGTGTTTTAGTAACATGAAAATTCCTACAACCATATTTTCCTCTCTCATAATAATTTTCAGTAGCATCATGAACAAACTCAACAACATAATTATCACATAAAGCATGTCTATCGTGGTCTAAAAGCACACAATTCATATCAAGCTCAAAAATAGTGGGATCAACATTAAAAATAAAGACCTCTTCTTTCCCAATTTTAGCAATATCAAAACAAGATGATTGGTCAATCTTAAACGGTATGGAACACATTATAGCAATCCTATTTTCTGCAGCATTATAATTTATAACATCAAGTAACATAGGACCATCATCTAGAGCATTATCATATAAATTTTCTAAACAAACTTCCGCATTATCCTTCATATCAATAGTTGGAATAAATAGAGGATTATCATAGGATTTATCAAAGTAGTACGGATTATCATAAATCATAGTAGAAATATCATTCTCACAAGTTTCATTCATAGTAGTATCAAGGTCACAAGTATAGCAAGTATCAATTTCATCAAAAAGGGATATTTCAAAAGAATCAATAGGATCATGACAGTTTATCAATACAACACTCATCCTCCTTTGGTAAGCATGGAGGGCGATCAAATAAGGTAAGAGTTAAAGAGTTACTCTCATTGGAAGGTACACATGGGTAGCTACTCCATTCTTCCTCCCCTGATCATCACTCTCCTCCTCTTTTTCATCCAATGAGCTTCCAGTTTCAGCAATTTCTTCTTCCATAGGTTCCTGCAAGGCATTAGTCTCCTCCTTTGGGGAAGATAATTTATTAAGATATTTAATTATGTAGTAATTAAAATTCCTATAATTATCAAAGAAATATTCAAGTATAGCATAAATCTCGTATTTATAAGGTGTGTAATCAATATTTTCAAGCAAATAAGCAATTTCGAATGCACCCTTCCAAGCAATAAATTCTTCAATTTGTTCCACATCATAAAAGTCATAGTTTCCCTTAACATAAGAAGATATGGTAACATTATCATACTCACATTAAAAAGGGAGGTGTTTATACCTCCTACAGCAACAAGATTTATCAAAGCAATAAGTAACATTATAAGTAGAGCACAAGTTTTTGGCATAGTTATTCAATTTACTAATTTGTTCATGTAAGTGTTTCCCTTTTTGTGACAAGAGGTGTTTGATACGTCCAAAACGTATCTCCTTTTCCGAACACTTTTCTTATTGTTTTCCTCTAAACTTGTGAGTTTTGGATACCACTAATACGGACTAACGTTGTTTTCAGCAGAATTACCTTGGTGTCTCGTTTTTGTGCAGAAAAATCAACTTTCGGGAAAATGCCCAGAAAAGATCTTGAAGACCTTAAAACACCCGAAGACCCCCCGGAGCCAGAAGGAGTCCCGGAGAGGGGCCAGGAGGGGGCCATACCACCCTTGGGCGGCCCCTCCTTGGCCGCGACGCCTGGTGGTGTAGGGACCCCAGGCACCCCCTCGGGCTCCCCTTTCGACTACATATCCCCCATAGACCTAAAACGCGAGGGGGTTCGTCATATTCCACAAAAACACAACAGAGCGCCACTTCCACCTCGAAACTCAATTCGGGGATCAGAAGTTCCTGTTATGGCGCCCTGCCGGGACGGGGATTCGAAGAAGATCACCTCCATCGACACCACCACCTCTTCTCCATCAACCATCCATGATTCCCCCACCCATGTGATGGAAGGGATTGGATGAGAGGGATGGAAGGATTGGATGAGATCGATCATGTAATAATGCTAGATTGTTAGGGCATAGTGCCTAGTATCTATTGATAGTGTTTTCTATCGTTGTTACAACCTGTTATGCTTAATCACTAGGGCCCGAGTGCCATGATCTCAGATCTTAACATGTTATTGTTTCATGAGTATAATTATGTTTCTTGATCATATCTGCAAGTTGTTTACACATGTCATTGTCCGGAACCCGAGGCCCCAAAGTGACAGAAATTGGGACAACCGGAGGGGATGGCCGTGATGTGAGGATCACGTGTGTTCATGGAGTGTTAATGCTTTGCTTCGGTGCTTTATTAAAAGGAGCAACTTAATTACCATTAGTTTCCCTAGAGGCCCCGCTGCAACGGGCTGGCAGGACAAAAGATGTTGTGCAAGTTTCTCATTGCGAGCACGTATGAATATATTGGAACACATGCCTATGGTTTGCCTAGAACTTGGATGCTTTATTATTATCTGCAATGCCTATGTTTAGATTATTACATGACCTATGTTATACATGCAACGCCTATTCATCCATTCCCTCTATGCCTACGGTAGTCCCATCCTGCTGTTTTCCACGATTGCTGCTGTTGTTACTATTTTACTCCTTCTGTTATTTTACTACTACTGCCGCTATAGAACTATTACCACTGATAAATTGTTGCGAGCAAGTCTACTTTCAGGTGCAGTTGAATTGAAAACTCAGTTGTTAAGGCTTATAAATATTCTTTGGTTCCCTTATGTCGAATCAATAAATTTGGGTTTTACTTCCCTCGAAGACTGTTGCGATCCCCTATACTTGTGGGTCATCAAGACTATTTTCTGGCGTCGTTGTCGGGCAGCATAGCTTTATTTATTTGCTCACTTAATCGTGATATTGTTTGCTGTAATCCATTCATCATGGGCAAGACTCATGATGGAAAATTTACTATATTACCATCCACTACAAGGAGAGGTATAACTCTGAACACCTCTATTGCTCTTGATTCACCGTCTGTTATGAGTAAGGTGCTTACACCACCACATGCTACACGTACTGTTACTTATGATGAGTCTGAAAATGTTTCTGATACTTTTGATGATGCTTCTACTGTGCTTGATGATACTAGTTCTCTAGGTTCTTTCCTAGATGGTATTATTGCTAAATCCAAACAAATTGAAAATGCTGAAATTTCTGTTGAAAATGCTAGTACACCTGTTAATTCACCCGAGTTTATGGATGATCTTGATGAAACCTATATTGAACTTAATGATGACTTTATTGAAGAAGCTCGGGCTACTACTGGTGCAAGTTCTCTTAAGAGTCTTCTTGCAAGACATGTTGTGAAATATAAATCTTCTCTTGATGCTAAGTTTGCCATATATCCCATACACATTAGAGACAAGGATTATGATTTCTCTCAAGATTTATCTTACATATCTATTGTTGAGAAGGAACCTTTTTGTGGAACTGAAAGTAAAAGTGCTATGGAACACATGAATGAGCTTTCATCTTTGATTAGTTTATTTTCTGATGATACTAAACTGCGTACTTATTTTGTTGCCAAGATCTTCCCTTTCTCATTGAAAGATGAAGCTAAAACTTGGTTTAACAATCTGTCACCTGAATCTATTACTAATCCTATGGATTTGGTTAATGCTTTCTTTCAAAAATATTTTCCTACTAGTGCCCAACATGTTGTTGTGCAAGATATCTTTAACTTTGAGCAAATTGAAGGGCTAAAATTGCCTGAATCTTGGACAAGGTTTTGTTATTTGATAAGAGCTAGCCCTGGATATCCATTACCTAAAAATGAGCTCCTAGATATATTTTATAATGGACTAATTGTTGAATCTAAGACATACCTGGATAGTTGTGCTGGTTGTGTTTTCAGGAAAAGAACTCCAGAATAAGTTGAGGAATTAATGGCTAAAATAGCCAAAAATATTGATAATTGGAATATACCTGAGCCTACACCTACACCAGAGCCAACACCAATACCAACACCCAAGAAGAGAGGGGTGATTGAATTAAATGATGAAGTGATGAAGGAAGCCAAGAAATCTCTTAAAGAGAGGGGTATTAAATCTAAAGATGTGAAGAATTTACCTCCTATAGAAGAATTATGTAAGCCTATTCCTCATCCATCAACAGTTGTGGTACACTCTCTCCAATACTTTGATAATAGACATATTCCCTACTCGAAACCACCTGATCAATGCTTACATGAATTTCATAATTATGTTTTTAAGCATGACAACTTTAATATGAGAGTGCAAAATCATCTTATGGAAAACTCTAGAGCTATTGATAATTTGCATGGTATTATTGAAAGAACCTCTAATGATGTTAAAATGCTTGTTAAACATTTTCATATGGTTCAAAATCAAATTGATCAACTTACTAAAGTGCAAAAAGATATGCTAGCTAATGCTTCTAGAGATAAACATTTTTGTGAAATAATTACTAGAAGTGGTGTTTATACTCGGGACCCCTTGTATCCGGAAGGACATCCTAAAAGAATTGAACAAGATTCTCAGCAACCTAAAAACAGTAGTTCTCCTTCTAAGAAAAAGAAGAAGAGACATAAAACTGTTGTGGAATCTCCTGAACCTGCTAAAGATCCTAATAGTATATCTGTTTCTGATGTTGAAACTGAAAGTGGTAATGATAAAGTGATGCTTATGATAAAGAAGAAAATGTAGCTCAACCTGAAAAGCAACCTAAAACCGCAAAGTATACTAAGGAGGATTTCATTGCTAATAAACATGGTAATGAAAGAGAGCCTTGGGTACAAAAAGCAATGCCTTTTCATAATAAAAAACACAAATCAATGGAAGAACATTATAACAAGTTTTGTGAGTGGATCAACCCTCTGTTTTTGCAAATCCCTTTGACTGATGCTATTAAACTGCCTCCTTGTTCTAAATATATGAAAGATATTGTCTCTAACAAAAGGAAAATTCCTAATGAGGAAATTTCCACTATGCTTGCTAATTACTCTTTCAATGGCAAGGTTCCACAGAAGCCTGGAGATCCTGGTATTCCTACTATCCCTTGTTCTATTAGAAATAATTATGTTAGAACTCATTTATGTGACTTGGGAGCTAGAGTTAGTGTTATGCCTTTCTCTCTTTATAAGATACTCTCTCTTGAAAATTGATACGCATTGATATATCTTTGCAAATGGACGATTAATCTACTGCTATTCTTGTTGGTATATGTGAGAATGTTTCTGTTCAAGTTGCTACTAGTTGTTTGGTATTAACTGACTTTGTTGTGTTGGAAATGCCTGAAGATGATAATATGTATATTATTCTTGGGAGACCTTTTCTTAACACTGCAGGGGCTGTTACTGATTGCAATCAAGGAAAAGTAACTTTTAATGTTAATGATAAAGAGCATACTGTTTATTTTCCCAAGAAGATTGATAGAAGATATGGTTTAAATTTAATTGAAAATATTGAGACCATCAAGATTGGAGAATTTTATTGTCCCGTTCCAAAGCCAACAAAAGAATATGAAATTATTATGATTGGGACTATGTCTATCAAGGTTGAGGTAACATAATTATTTAGTGATTAGCAAAGTTTTGCTTCACATGAAAATTGTTATGGTAACAAGACTTGATCACCCTTGCTAACAAAAAGATTTTGAATGAAAAGGACTATGTTTTCACCTTCCCCGTTTTGTTTTCACCATGTTTACTTCTGTTATCACCTTGCTACTTTAGTATAATCATGTTTTCCACCATCCATAGTCATGTTTTCCTCATGTTTTCACCCTGATTACTATGGTCATGCACGTTTTCATCACCTCCACGTTTGTTTTCTTTGGTTATTTTTGCATTGGAGTGTCTTAGAACCTCTGTAGTTCTGGTTTTGGGTTTTTTTCCACCTTTCCACAATTGTTTCTAGCGAAAAGTTGGATTTGATTTTGGATTTCTGCGCAGAAAACAGATTTCTGTTGTCCACCTTAAAAAATCGTATAATTCACAGAAAGATCAAAATGTCCTCAAAATTTTTGTTCTTATTCCCCAGCTAATTCCGATTTTTTTTGTTCTTTATGTTTTTTTATCTGATTAATTTAAGTGCCCCGAATTTTTTTGTCATTACAGATTGTCCTGGTTTTAGCAGATTCTGCTATTTTTCTTATATTTGCTCTTTTACTATATCGAGTGGATTTCTTTGCTTCACAAAACATTAGTGGCTGTAGCTAATATTTAAAAGTATCAATAGCACTTGTGCCCATGAAGAACCCATGAATTTTTGATTGTGCACTAACCCTCTAATGTGAATTACTTTGAGTGTGGTGTGAAGGAAGTTTTCAAGGGTCAAGAGAAGAGGGTGATATAATCTGATCAAGAAGAGGACAAAAGACTAAGCGTGGGGGGAGGTATACCGACATTACATTCATCTTTATATCATGTCTTCGTCGATTCTTTGTATATCCATGTTTTTGTTTGTTTTGTTTGTTTTTGTTTTCTTTCGCTTCTTTCATTTCCTTTTGTTTTTGTTGTTTTGTTCTTGCTTTCCAAAATACAAAAAGACCAAAAATATTTCGGTTGTTTATCTTTATTTTCTTCTTTAGTTTCTTTTATTGTTTTGGTTTCTTTTCTCGTTTCAGTTTAATATTCAAAAATCCAAACATATTTGTTGTTCTTCTTTGGTTTTGTAAAGTTTGTTGCAGAGTTCACTGGACTTCCGTGTCTCCATTGGAGCTTGGTTATCATTCTATATTATTCAATCCACAAGTGAAGAGAAATAATGACGATATACGACGATTCAAGTTATGGTGAGAGGCTGATATGAACTCTATTTGTTTTATTTTTGTACATATACTGATCCATGTGAACATGCTTAGTTCGTTCATGTAAGGTGTATGTTATTTTAATTGATGCTTAGTAGTTCGTGCTCTCACGTGTTTAGTTCCAACTTATTAATATAAGATAGCATGTCGTATGAATGTTTGCTTGGATTGTTTTATTTATAGAAGGGTATGACATTGTGGTATCTCCCTCTCATTGTTTCGCTTGAATCGACTTGGCACATGCTCACGAATGCATATGAATGAAAACAAAAACTCAATTAAGCCTCGATGATTTATTTTTCCTCAGAGTATTTGTATCATTTTTATGCCCCTGTTAATTTTGTTTTGTCGCAAGCATGATTATGACAGTTGTTTCTCTCTTGATTGTCGCTCCCCGTCTATTGCTAGCCTTCACATGTACTGAGTATGAGCTCTACTCGTGCATCCAACTCCCCAAAAAAAAACCAAAGTTAGCCAAATGTGTCCACCATACCTACCTATACATGTGGTATTTAACCTCCACTCCAAGTAAATTTCTCGTGTGCTACCTTTAAAACCTTTGAAAAATTATTCCTTTTTTGTGCCCCTGTTTTAGCTCATAAGGACGTAAATAGAGAATATTTATCTCATTTGTTGATTGGAATTCACACCCTGGACTAGTGGTTTCATCCGCTTATCCAAATGATAGAAGAGCCGGCAGCGGGGTACCCAGCCCCAAATTAATACAACAAATTATCTTCACTATTTTTGCCCCTGATTTATCGGTCAAAGCATAATTGTGTAAACAAAAGAGAAAGAGGGATGACCTTCTGCCCAGATGCGTCCTTCTATGGGATCCGCTCTTGTGAAGTCTAGTTGGCTTGTGACGTACTGTATTGTCTGTTGGCCATTCGTTGACATAAGCATACACCTCTCTTAAAAATGTTTTCAATACCTCTATTTAATAAAATAAAAGCTCTAACACATGAGTTAATCCCTGCTTCCCTCTGTGAAGGGACTTTCTTTTATTTTTATGTTGAGTCTTCACCTTCTCACTTTATGCACCTTCTTGAGAGCATGGCTGTCATTCTTAGTGTAATGTGCTTGTCCCAAAACACGGTTGATTGTGGTATAAATTTGATGCTTGTACTTTGATATCTTTATTTCTAGTCTTCATTTGAACTTCAGAGGTTCCCTAGCATTTATGTTTTTCTCCATTATTAAGGGAAAGCGAGTACACTTTATCATACCCTAATATGAGCATTGCAATCTTGTAGATTGATTTACTTCATGTTGTTTATTATTAGTTTGTTGGCATCTCTTCATGGTTTGCAGAACTGCTAGGTGAATTTTATCTTGCATACATATTATTATGAATTGCCTCGGCACTTGATCATGTAGTGAGTATATTTACATCATATGAAACAAATGTGTTCATAAAATTCTCTTATCGCACTCAGTTGTCACTGAATTGCTTGAGGACAAGCAATAAGCTAAACTTGGGGGGAGTTGATACGTCCAAAACATATCTCCTTTTCCGACTTTTCTTGGTGTTTAGTTTCTGTGCAGAAAAATCAACTTTCGGGAAAATGCCCAGAAAAGATCCTGAAGACCTTAAAACACCCGAACACCCCCAGAGCCAAAAGGAGTCCCGGAGAGGGGCCAGGAGGGGGCCACACCACCCCTGGGCGCGCACCCCCCTTGGCTCCGCCGCCTGGTGGTGTGGAGCCCAAGGCACCCCCTCAGACTCCCCTTTCGACTACATATCCCCTGTAGACCTAAAACGCGAGGAGGTTCGTCATATTCCACAAAAACACAATACAGCGCCGCCGTCACCTCGAAACTCAATTCGGGGATCAAAAGTTCCTGTTCTGGCGCCCTACCGGGACGGGGATTCGAAGGAGATCATCGCCATCGACACTGCCACCTCTTCTCCATCAAACATCCATGATTCCCCCGTCCATGTGTGAGTAAACACAGCTGTAGGCTGAGAGGGGTGGAAGGGGTTGGATGAGATCGATCATGTAATAATGCCAGATTGTTAGGGCATAGTGCCTAGTATCTATTGTTAGTGTTTTCTACCGTTTTTGCAACTTGTTATGCTTAATGCTTGTCACTAGGGCTCGAGTGCCATGATCTCAGATCTAAACATGTTATTGTTTCATGAGTATAATTATGTTTCTTGATCATATCTGCAAGCTATTTACACATGTCATTGTCCGGAACCCGAGGACCCAAAGTGACAGAAATTGGGAAAACCAGAGGGGATGGCTGTGATGTGAGGATCACGTGTGTTCATGGAGTGTTAATGCTTTGCTTTGGTGCTTTATTAAAAGGAGCACCTTAATTACCAGTAGTTTCCCTAGAGGCCCCGCTGCAACGTGCTGGTAGGACAAAAGATGTTGTGCAAGTTTCTCACTACAAGCACGTATGACTATATTGGAACACATGCCTATGGTTTGCCTAGAACCGGCGTCCCGAGCTCATCGTCTGCACCACGCCGGCGAACGAGCAAGCGAGGAGCCCTCCCACTGCCCTCCTCGCCTCCGTCTTGTCGAGGTGACCGCCGTAGTCACCTCCCCGAGCCCGGAGAGACACTAGATCGTCGCCGTCGTCAAAATTCTGGCGCCCCGCGCCACCACATCGCCATCTCCGGCACGAGATCTCCGGTGAGCTCCCCTTTGCTTCTCACCCGTCAGATCTAGCCAACGGCTAGGATTAGATCCCGAAGCGGTATTTTAACCACGTCAGCAAAAGCACGTCAGCAGCCGCGTCGGATCCGCGTCAGCAGCTGCAACCAATCAGGATCCGCCACATAGCCTAGCTTTAATTCAAATTTTATCTCCCGGTAGAATTTGGCGGTTTTGCAGAAAAGCCCGTGTATATTGAAATCATCATAACTTTTCAACCATAAGTCCAAATTTAGCAAACTTGGAATTTTTGAAATCCCCTGGATCTGTAGAATCTTTTAGCAATGTTAAAATTCAAAATTGACAAATTTAAATTGGTTCACTTTCAAATATGCTTCTTTGGTGAATTTTGGCATAATTCAAATTCTACAAATCCAAAAATTGCAAATAAAATATTTTTGGAAACCTTAGGGTGTGTACCTTCATATCCTCTGTTCCAAAATAATGTTTGAACAAGTTAAATTTGAATTTAGAATTAAGTGCTATAATTGAGTATTTTTTACATAGATTTAATTCAATAAATATTTCCAATATATTTCCTTTTGGAAATTTGTTCCATTTGGTAACCTTGAACCAGAGACATCCTTGTCCAACCATTTTGGACACCATTGAACCATGACCATGTGTTTTTGACCAAAAACCCAACATAGTGATTCATCCATTTTACCATGTATTAGAATTTGTTACCATCTTTTATTCCTTGATGTTATGGCTATTTTGGAGCTAAGACCAAGTCCCTAGTATGTGTCAATCACATACAAGACCAAGTAGAGAACCTTAAACACTAGTACATTTGTGTTCTGTCTACTTCTCCACTCCCCTATTATGGCTTCAAGAATTCACCAAGTCAGCAAAATGGAGATCAAGACTCAAGCACAAGAAGGAAACTTCATTATCAACTTGGTGGCAACATGAAGATATACAAGGAATATCATTGAAGAAATTGAAGGAAGGACTTGGACTCCACAACAAATAGAATCAACTCAAGGACATACAAGTGTATGAAGAAATGAAGAAGAAAACATCTTCCTCTCTCTTTCTATCTTTCTTATTTCCTTTCTTTTCTATTTGACTTAGTGGTATTTTGTGCCCATACCACCTTGGACCAACTAGTGAGAAAGACATGAAGAATCTATCAAGACCAAGAGAATAATCCATCCAATTAACAAGACTGCAATGGAATCATGAAGATGAACTTCAAGAAAACCAGCATGTGAAGACTTGGAGAAAATGTACACAAGTTGAAGAATAACAAGTTGTTTTTGTCCAACCATTGACCCAAATGGAAAATATCAAGACTTTATCTTATTTTCTCTATTGTTATGAAGTTAGTTGAACCTAGACCTACCTTAACCCCAAATGGAAAGACTAACTTAGATCACTCAAATGTCTTGATGAAATGACTAAGTGCTACATATTGTTATGTGCTACTTTAGTTGAATAAATGATATGATCACCCTTGGTGAACTCTTGGAACTTCCTCGACAAGTATGGTTAATATAAAGTTTGATCACATCAAACTCAACCTAGTCCATCTCAAGTAAACCCTTGGAAACTCCATAACAAGTATTGAACCATTTGAGAATGAATCTCTTAAAAATCAAACCTTGACCTTGTCCTAGCCAACTTGGTTCAACCCCTTTGTTATGTTAATTGCTCTATTTGTTTTATTCACTTATGTGTTTGATTGCTATGATGCTTTTTATTTTGTTATTGTGTTTCCAATGTATAGATTGTACGGAGAGCAACAGTTTTTTGTGAAGAGAGTGTGATTTCTTCTCCAACTTCAACAAGGCAAGTAACACACCATCCATCCACCTATTATTTTCTATATACATTAGTTTCTTTTTGAGTAGTATGCATTGATAGGAAATTTTACTAAGTTATATTATGCTATGTTATTATCCTAGTAGTGTGTAGCCAATCTCTTTAACTTATCTTTATAGCCTTAGAACTTGGTAGATTCTATGCAATGTTACAAATTGTTTTTACTTGATGTTGTGGAAAAATTCTAAGTAACAACTTCAATGAACCACCTGGGTGGATTTGGTAGTGCAAGGCTCATGAGAGTTGAGTATCTCCCCGAGGGGTGTTCACTTGAGGAATGTCACCCAGGAACAAAGTGATTTTGATGTTCCCCAAGTTTAGATTGCTTCCAGTGCAGCCTTTGGTCATATGGGCTCTGGCTTAGTCGATTAAGTTGTGTGGACTCTACATGTGGCTTGACAAGCAGACGTAGCAGAATTATAGGTGGAACAGGTATTGTCGGTTGGTAGTTTTCATGATTCTCTCCTTTCCTTAATACATTCAGCATGTATAGGATGTTTGGTGAAAAGAGTACAATGGTGAAAGTGCACAACCTCTGCAGAGTTAGAAACTAAGATCTTAATCGTGTCCCCGGTTATGGACAACTATGAGCAGCTGGACAAGGATGGACGGAAGAATCACATCACCATTTTCAATAAGTAAAATTTTCCCAAGTGAACAATAGTTGTGGTGCTTGGATTTCAGTACAATGATGCCACTCTTTGAGAAGAAAAGTTTGTTTTACAAAAGAGATAGGAGAAAACTAGCTTTATGCAAACTTATCCAAAACTCCACTCAGCCAGATAAGCATGTAGTATTAGTATTGCCATTTATATCCATCATAGTGTTTACTTGCCAATACATTAAATTGTATTGACTCCCTTGTGGATGCATATTCCATCGCGCAGATGAATCTGAAGACGAGTGAGGATTTCGTTTAGGATCTCGAGTCTACCGCCAACATGTTTTTCCTGTGGCACATGAAGAAGATGGGCTCAATGTTGTACTATGTTTTCTGCTGTATTACTTTGTTTTCTGCTAGTCTTCTAAGACTATGCAAGTTGTAATATTATTTTGTAAAGACTAGATCATGCGATGTAATAGAATTTGATGAATTTGCATGATATTTCATTTTGTACTGTGGTGCTAGCATTTGATCCAGGGACTAGCACAATAACATAGATGTTCTTACATTATTTAAATGTGGGAACGCTACAGATCTTCTCTGGTACTTCGTATGTGCATAGTAATAAATCTTGTCTATGTTTCAATTATCGTTAGTAGGAATTTTTTGTTATTCTGCTGCGAAGCCCCTATAGGTGATGTGCCTTTTGTGTGACCCTTGGACCCACATGGCAGGCCCCCAAAATTGGGGTGCAGCCATGGGGCATTTTTTCCCCCTCCGGCATTCCCCCTATCGGGTTTTCGACGAAACTCTTATATAACCCTATATACTCTTTAGATAAAGTCATCGACTCTATCTAACAATGTCAGAAACACTTTCTAACGTCCCGGGACATCTCATGTCCTCTCTT
The DNA here is from genome assembly GCA_028641055.1 of Alopecurus myosuroides. Taxonomy (NCBI): domain Eukaryota; kingdom Viridiplantae; phylum Streptophyta; class Magnoliopsida; order Poales; family Poaceae; genus Alopecurus; species Alopecurus myosuroides. The sequence goes on along the minus strand of CM054063.1, from coordinate 197,948,367 downwards.
ATGATATCTCTGAATATAATTCTATTACACCAAAAATATCCGTATGATACCCGCTCTCTTCTCTGAACCATCCAATGTGAACAACTAACTTTGACGCCTTACATATGTGACTCCTACAGGTTCCATAACAAGTAGATATGATCGAAGAACTCCTTTTCCGATCAATAATCAACATAGGGACCGTGGACGTTGATACGTCTCAAACGTATCTATAATTTTTAATGCTCCATGCGTGTTTTCTATCCTATACCTTTATGTTTTCACATGTTTTCCTTCATTTTCCAGATGTTTTCTGGACTAACCTATTGACAAGATGCCACAGAGCCAGTTCCTGTTTTTGGTTTCAGAAAATTTGTTCTGGAAATATTCTCAAAATTGCACAAAACAATATCCCATGACCTTAGAATTCTATCACGTACACGGAGTCCGGAGGAGACCCGGAGGGGGGCTCTGATGTGGCCATACCACCTGGTGGCGCCCCCTGGCCGCGCCACCACATGGTGTGGGCCCCTCGGGCGCCCACCAGCATCGCCATTTCGCCTATTTATTCCCCCCGAGGCATAAACCCTAAAATATCAAGCCTCCGTCCACAAAAAGTTCCGTAGCTCCGCTGCCATCGCCGACAAGTTTCGAGGGACAGAAATCTCTGTTCCGGTACCCTTCTAGGACGGGAAAGTGCCCCCAGAGCCATCTCCATCGACTCCACCGCCATCTTCATCGCTATTGCTGGCTCCCATGATGAGGAGGGAGTAGTTCTCCCTCGGGGCCGAGGGCTCAACCGGTAGCTATGTGTTTCATCTCTCTCTCCCATGGTGTGATCTTTATGTGATCATGAGCTTTGTAATCTAGTTGAATAAGTAGATGTTACTCTTCATACATTATGCTAATCAAGTGGTTTTGTGATGAGATCTCCGTAGACACTTTGATCACGGTGTAAAGGTGACAGTGTGTGCACCATGTGTATGATTTATATATTTTGTGTTGGATGACCCTATGAAATTCTGGTGTTTGTCTGGAACCATAGAGAGCTCATAGTGACAGTGTGAGGTTACCTAGATGCGAAATGCAACTCTAAGGAGTGATTTTTGTAGCCCTACTCAATGATTGGTGTTTGTTATCCGACCGGAGAGTGGTTCGGAGTAGCATAGTGAAGAGATGATATTTATGCACTCAATTATGTTATTATTGTTGATAGTGTCCACTAGTGAAAGTATGATACCTAGGCCTTGTTTCTAAGCATTGAAACACTGTTTACAACCAATTCTGCTACATGTTTGCTTGCTTCTATTTTTATTTCAGATTGCTGTTATTACTTATAATCATCCATATTACTTGTATTTCACTATCTCTTCGCCAAACTAGTGCACCTATACAACTAACAATTGTATTAGGTGTGTTGTCTGGAACCATCTAGGTCTCATGGTGATAGCGTGGGGATTACCTAGATGGGGAAATGCAACTCTAAAGAGTGCTTTTATAGCCGTACGCAATGATTGGTGTTTGTTATCCTACCGGAGAGTGGTTCGGTAGCATAGTGAAGAGATGATATTTATGCATTCAATTATGTTATTATTGTTGAGAGTGTCCACTAGTGAAAATATGATCCATATGCCTTGTTTCTAAGCATTGAAACACCATTTACAATCAGTTATGCTACATGTTTTCTTGCTGCCATTTTTATTTCAGATTGTTATTATCACTTATAATCATCCATATTACTTGTATTTCACTATCTCTTTGCCGAATTAGTGCACCTATACAACTGGAAATTGTATTAGGTGTGTTGGGGACACAAGGGACTTCTTGTATCGTAATTGTAGGGTTGCTTGAGAGGGTTACTTTTGACCTCTACCTCCCTGAGTTTGATAAACCTTGGGTGATCCACTTAAGGGAAAATTGTTGTTGTTCTACAAACCTCTGCACTTGGAGGCCCAACATTGTCTACGAGAATAGAAGCGTGCATAGACATCAAGCTCTTTTTTGGCGTCGTTGCTGGGGAGGTAGGGTAAAAGGTACTCACATCCTAATACTGTTGCTGGTGTGTGAGTGCTCGAAGTTATTTCCTTTAGATTCTGCAATTATATCTTTTTGTTTCTTGTTTTTATTCTACTAGTTAGGCTTATTTTTACTTGTTCCTTGTTTTTATCTTTAGGCTTAATGGGAAACAACAACAAAATATGAGAGAGCTTTATAATCTTTATATTGAATTAGGAGATGATATTTTTGAAGAGAAAATTAAAAAACATATGGAAGTTTATTTGCATAATAGTAATAGAAATGTTATTAGCATTAATTCTTTGAACAGCATTATTGCTAATGCTATGGAAAAGCCTAAGCTTGGGGAAGCTAGTTTTTATGAAAATGATTTTTTTAGTTCCCCAGCTTTAGAGGAGAAAATTTGCTCTGATAATACTTTATATCCCATATGTGATAATTTTGATGATGCTTGTGATATTTTAAATCCTCCTACTAAAAGTATTTCTTTAAAAATACCTATGAAAATTGTTGAATGTGTTATGAATAACTACTATTTTGGAGATAGAACTGTCCATCCTAGTGATCATTTACTCTTTATACATGAATTATGCGAGTTGTTCAAGTGTGCAGGTATTTCAATGGATAAAGTTAAGAGGAGGCTATTCTCTTGGTCACATAGGGACAAAGAAAGGGAGTGATATGAGCTACTAGATGATCCTCATCATTTGGAGTGGAAGGAGCTTGAATCTCTACTTTACTCTAAATTTTATCCTCCTCATGAACTCCATTTAGATAGGAATTACATTTCTAATTCTTGTCCTCGTGATGGAGAAAGAATTGCTCAAGCTTGGGGGAGACTAAAAACATTAATACTCAAATGTCCTAACCATGAGCGTCCTGACGAAATAATCGTTACTAATTTTTATGCAAGGCTTTCAGGACATTGCAATGATTATCTAGATGCCTGTTCAGAGGGTTCTTTCACAAGTAAGAAGGTTGAAGCTAGGTGGAATCTTAATTAAACAATTAAAAATAATAATGAAGGTTGGGATAACGACAAAGGTAAAGAATCAGGTATAAACTATGAGTATGATTGCATTAAGTCTTTCGCCAAAACTGCTGATTTTCGGGAGCTTGGTGCCAAATATGGTCTTGATCCTCAAATTATTGTTGATTGTTTTGGATCCTTTGCTTCTCATATTAATGTTCCTAAAGAAAATTGGGACATATATCATGAACCTTTTAAAGACACTTGCATGGAAAATGAAATTGTTATTAATGATTGCAATAAACAATGACAAACTTCTGAAAGTACTATTTCTTATGAGCATGTTAATTTTTGTGGAGCACTTAGACCTTGTGAAAAGAATCAAATCGAAGAAGAATATTTTATCCATCACAAAAATGAAAAAAAAACTAGAACGTGGGATAGGGCTCTAAATGATCTTGGTGAAAAAGTTTGTGCCCTCTATCCTTTTATTTGTGAACTTTGCTATGAAGTGGATCATTTCAATTTTCAATGCTCGGGCTATAATAATAGTGTTTTGAATCCAATGAGTATTGCAAGTTTGTATTGTCATGACATGATCACTCCTAATCAGTATGATGAACTTAAATTATTTTTGGGGTGTGAAGAGTTATCAAGAAAAACTTCTTTGGTAGATATGAGTGCTTTTGATATGAATAGCGTCCTACATGGTTGTCATCTAAACTGTGTTGATAATTGCCACGCAAATACTTACATACAAAATATTATAAAAGATGAGACTTTACCAAAATATGACAGGACTAATATGTGTTTTGCTCTTATTAATGAAGAGGAGGAATCCCCCAAAGTTTTTTCTATTGTTTCTAATAATAAACCAGGGTGTGTGGAGAAGCTTCCTTTCAAGCCTCTCCCTCATAAAGAGGAGAAGAAGAAGAACAACAACAACAACAACAATAACAACAACAACAACAACAACAACAACAACAACAACAACAACAACAACAACAACAAGAGGAGGAGGAGTCAAAGGAGAGAGGTAACGGTATTTTCCCCTAAACATGTTGCTCTATTATAGTTGTTGCTGATGAGTCTGAACTCGATTATGTTCATATGCCTGCTACTTATGAAAGTGATCATGGTTGGGAGAAACACACTACTTTTGATATTGAAAATCTCTTTGGTACCAATTCTGAAAATGATAATGATAATTGTTGTACTATTAGTATTATCCATGTTCCTTCCAATGATGATATAGAAAGCTCTAAAATTGTGGATGATGTTTTTGAAAATCCTTTTGATACTGATGATTATATGCTTGATACATCTCCTTATAGTAAAAATGATTATATGTTTACAAATGAACACACTTTGGAAGATAACTATTCTATTGCTAATGATGATACTATTCCCACGGTCTTTGATAACTATTATGAAAAATACTATAACATAGGCTATAATTACAATTATCCTTATGAAACTTGTCATAGTTATGGAGGGATTACCCAAAACCATCTCCCTAATATACAACTTGTCTATCATGTTGGAGTTCTTTATGATTATTACAATGATGAATATGATATTTTTAGTCCACCTTGTTGAGGAGAAAATTAATTATGATTACAATATGCATCCTATATTTGATGATTATGGTGATGATAATAATAATGATAGATATTTTGTTAAATTTGCTCCCACTACTATTAATGAGAATGACTATGCTTATGTGGAGAATGATAATTCTTTTATGCATGTGGCTCATGATAAGAATGTTTTATGTGATAGTTATATTGTGAATTTTATTCATGATGCTACTAAAAGTTATTATGAGAGAGGGAAACATAGTTCTATGTATCTCAATAATATTAAGTTTCCCCTCTTTATGTTGAAAATTTTGAAGTTGCACTTATTTTGTCCTCCTATGCTAGCCACTTTGTGCTTTATTGACTTGTTTTTTACAAGATTCTTTTTCATAGGAAGTGGGTTAGACTTAAATTTGTTTTATGTTTTCTTATTGATCCTATATTTTTCTTCAATTCATATTTCTTATGTGAGCATCTTCTCAAATTATCATGCATAGCTAAAAGGCGTTAAAGAAAAGCACTTCTTGGGAGATAACCCATGATTTTATTTTTTCAATGTTTTCTTCTATTTTCTTTGAGTCTTGGAAGTTTTTACCTCTGTATCAACCTCTCCTTATCGTTTTTATTTCGTTTATGTGCCAAGAGTAGCCTCTAATAGGGAGGAAGTAAGATTTGGGGAAGTTGTTGTCCTGAAACAAATTCTGTGCTGCCACAAAAAAAATTCTCTCAGCCAGAACGCCGAATTGATCTGAAAGTTTTTGTGCACATGCCCCAGGTTATTATATAAATTTCATTAGTTTTGCACTTTTGATTTGAGCAACAGAAGATTTTTGGAAAAATGATCTTTACTTGTTGTTCTGTTTTGACAGATTTCTGCCAATATTTGCATTTGCCTCTTAATCTCTTTCTTTTGGTGTTCTTTTGAGAGGAAGAGCTTTAAAAGAAGTTGTGACAGTAGTTAATTATTTAATAGGTGTTATACTTATATTTAAACTGAATCAAGGTGGATTTATTATTTTGATTACACTAATGTTGCTAGTGAAGATTGTGCGAAGTTTTGTATGGAGTGAGCTTTCAAGTGTAGGAAAAGAAGAATGATATGATGAGATGAAGGATAGACAAAATCTCAATCTTGGGGATGCCCATGTCACCCCAAGAAATATCCAAGAAGTACAAGCGTCAAAGCTTGGGGATGCCCAAGGCATCCCCTTCTTCATCAACCAAAATATCTGGTCATCTTTCAAGACACTATATGTTTATTGCTTCATATGATATGTGTTATTCTTGGAGCGTAATTTATTTTTGCTTTCAGCTTGTTTGGTTTTCTTTGTTGTCGTATATGGTTGGATCCTAGCATATTTTATTTGGAGAGAGACACGCTCCGTTTTCATTGCTTAGAACACTCTAGTTTTCGCTCTTATTGTTATGTGAGTGTTCACTTGTTGCTAGTACTGCGTTTAGACCTTGTTTTCTACTCGTATTTTGTTCAGAGCTTGATGTTTTTCTTAAGTTGTATATGCTTAGCTCTCTGGTCTTTGATGACTATTATCTATGAGAGTTGTTTCAAACAAGTTAATTGGTGTTGGAGAAGAGTAAAATATTTCATACTTATAACGGTGCAAAAAGAAGCATGTTTAGACTGTGGCTAGACTTTATCATGTCAGCTTGGATATTATTTTAATTCTATGCTTAGTAGTTATTATTGTAGCATGATTTGTCTCAAATATCTGAGATTACTTAATGTGTCGTTGAAATAATCATGAGTTGTTTTTATCACATTGAACCATAATATTGTGGTATTCTCCTTCGAATGCTTTATTTGGTTGACTTGGCGCATGCTTAAACCATATTATGACTACAAACCAGTCACCTATAGCCTCTATGATCATTTAGTTTTTGACTTTTAATACCGTTTATGCTTTTATTAATAATGTGTTTGTCGCTATGCATGATTATGGCCATTACTACTCTCTTAATTTTTCGCTCTCGGTCTTTGATAGCCTCCAGCTGTATTGAGTATGAGCTCTACTCGTGCATCCAACTCCCAAAAAAACCAAATTTTGCCAAATGTGTCCACCATACCTACCTACATGTGGTATTTAACCGCCACTCCAAGTAAATTTCCCATGTGCTACCTTTAAACTCTTCAAAATTATACCTGTTGTGTGCCCCTGTTTTAGCTCATGAGGACGTAAATAGAGAATATTAATCTTACTTGTTGATTGGAATTTACACACCTGTACTAGTGTCACATCCGCTTATCCAAATTGATAGAAGAGCTGGCAGCGGGGTGCCTAGCCCCAAAATTGGTTACTATAAAATTCTCTTCACTCTTTTTGCCCCTGATTTATCAGTCAAAGCATAATTGTGTAAGCAAAAGATAAGTGGGATGATCTACTACACCAGTTGTCGTGGGATAATCACGGCAGACGTTACCAGGGGTAACTTATCTTGGGGTAATTCGACTCTGGCGTTTGGGAGAGGGTTTTGCTCAGGGGAAATCATGCTGATAATCGATCTGGTAGCTCTGGCAATCAAGTCGCCGAGTCTCCGATCTAGGGTTACAATCTCAACTCTCGTATTACAGGGATACTCGGATAACTAACCCAAAAAACTCTTGTCTAATCTAACCCTAGGAGCCGGCTTGTATAATATCCGGACCCCCTCGCTTCCTGTCCAAGGCATACTCGGAGTCCTACCCAGGCTCCGCTTACAAACCCTAAATTTCCTTATCAAAACCCACAATCCGGGTTACGAGGCCTACACTCTTGGGCCTTCTAAAAACTCCTTTTCCTTAAGCCGGGTCTTGCACAGCTCCCTTTGGGCCGAGTTACACCTTGGCGTTAGCCTACCGGGTTATCATCCCTCCATCAGTAGTCCCCAGAATAGCTTGGGCTTCACAGGATCCTACTTGAAGCGTATGCTATTCCCTGCAAAAATAACAAACATACAAGTTCATAAAACACCGGATTCGATTGCTTTGATAAACAGCTAGGCCTAACTCCACAGGTGGTCCATATAATAACCCGGCTTTCTCCGAGTCCAACGTCATTTTCCCGGGTCAACACTCCGAGGCAAACACAGAAGACCCGGCTCACTCTGTTCGTCGGTTTATCCAGATATCGCGGAGACGATTTGCTCCGATCTTTTCCGGATATCGCGCATGAGCACTTAATGCTTATCCCAAAAAATCCGGTTGGTATTACTTTCCCGAAATTTTTGGCTCCCTCTCCTTAGGTCTAGGGCTTCCCGCCCGCACCTATAAATAAGTGTCCAGGGGAAAACCTAGATCGGGCTCTCCATTTCTCCATCTCCTTCATCTCTTGGTGCTCCCTTGCTCGGGCTCAACGTCGCGCCACCACGGAGTCCGCGGGCGCACCGCCGGAATCGAGCTGCCGCCGTCTGCGCTCGTCCTCAGCCCGCGTCGCGCCGCCGTCAACCACCGTCGCCGCGCCCTCGCACAGTTTACCGGAAGGTCCCGAGGGCCACCGCGACTGCGCAATCTGCCGCCGCTGCGCTCTTCTCCAAACCCCGCCGGTGAGCCTCCTTTCTTCCATGAATTTTACTTCCAAGCCTGCTCGAACTAGATTAGATCTAGATCCGCCCGTAGGTGGTCTTCTTGCTCCGCATCGATTGGATTGCTCATGTTTCATTCTTTCTCATCCAACACTTAAGCTAGATTCGATAGTACTCTTCTATCACTCGTGGTCATGAATTTCTCCGTAAATCTCTCCGCCTAGATATAATCTGTCAAGGTTTCTTACAGTTGCTCTTTGGTTAACCGAATAATCTGTAATTTCCGGGTCTTTTGAGTTACTTACACTTTGCACTCTTCACCTTCTATTTTTAGACCGCACACATGGCACCCAAGGCCAATACTAAGACGAAGGGGAAACAGCCGGCGAAGGCAAGGCCGACTCAATCCATATCCGCCAACTGGGCAAGGTCCACCGTGACCAAAGCAAAGTTGGACGAGCTCGCAGAGTCGGGCGTCCTCCCTTCCCGGGAGGATATTCACTGGCGCGTCCCGGGGGATGAGACTCGGCCCTCCCCAGCTATTGATGAGGTAATCTGTTTTGTCGAGCATGTGATCCGGGGATTCCGTCCGCCGGGTCACTCCTTTTTCCGCGAGCTGCTTAGCCACTATGGCCTCCACGTCTTTGACATAGGCCCTAATTCTATGTTAAATATCACTCATTTCATTGTTCTCTGCGAATCATACTTATGCATCCCCCCAAACCTTGTGCTATTCCTCGAATTGTTCCAATGCAAACTGTGCCGCGAAAACGGAGACGGGGCCCTCCTGGCTTGCGGCGGGGTATCAGTCCAGAGGCGGAAGAACTCGCTGATGCCGACTCTGAGCCTTAATTCCCATGTCAAGCACTGGCAGAAGACCTACTTTTACTGTCAGGATACATCCCCACCCGGCGAAAAGAATCTGCCGGGTTTCTCTGAGGGCCTTCTTGATCTCTCCGACACTTTTAACGCTTTTGCTTCTGAGTCGGATAGGAAGTCCATCCAACCCTTCCTTTCCAAACTTGTTGTCCTTTCGGCCCAGGGTCTCCTTGGGCTTAATCTAGTTAAAACTTGGGTGAATTTCCGAATCCAACCCAATGCCATCCGGCCCAAGCTGATGTGTGAGTATTCTAGGCACGTCACGGATTCGCTCCGCTACTCTCTGAGGAACTATCCGGCTACTGATACAAACAAGATAATCAAAAGCTTCTTGACCGAGAAAATGGAAGTAATCCGGAATGTAGCCGTCCTGGAGCCGTTTACTCGCGATAACCCGGCTCCAGAGGTAAGATCCGGCCCTAATCCTTTATCCTTATACCTTTGCCTGATACAATCACTAATTTCTTCCATTTTACTTTTGTTTCAGGAAGGCAGCGCTTTCTGGAAGATCGAGACCCCTCCTCCTTCCTAAAACTCGGAAGAGGAAGAAGAATCGGCTGACTCGGACGAAGGTATCATCCGGGTTTCATCTATTCCCGCTTCTGTTAACTTGCTTTCCCACACCTTCTCTTTTTCCAACTGTACACTATGTTTTCCATGAATGGAGGATAAGGAGGACAAGGAGGATAAGGAAGATCCGGAGGAGACCCAGAGTGATGAAAGCGAGGCAGAACCGGAAGCTGAGGTTGGGGCCAAGAGGAAACCCCGAGGGGTTGTATTCAAGGTTCCATATTCCTCCATGTCCTCCAAACCGTATTCATTTGCTAATATGTGCGAGCTTAATCAACAATTGTCCGATTCACCATAATTGAAGGAGCCCCCTACGGTCAAGCGCAGGGTAACCCGGAACTCCCCGGGTGAGGATCCCCTCAACCCGGGTATCCCTTCGTCCCCAGCCCGCTGTGCCGGTACTTCCCAATCTCATCCTTCCAATTCACCTCAAAGATATCCTTCTCCCAATCACCCCCTAGCTGGACAACTCCGAGTATCACTTTCTCAATCTTTATCAGCCTCGTCCGGGTCTAGCAACGACCTTCCAGCGGACTTCTTCGTGAATACCGGGTAAGCTAGCTTTCTTGCTATTTCGACATACCAATACCTTTCCATTAGTTTCCTTCATCGTATACTAACTGTCTGCTTTATTTCCCTCAGAGCCAAGGTCACAACCAGTGACCCGGACAATATGGATGTTGATGACCCGGCCAAGGAGGATCCGGTTGATACTGTGACGGCCGCGGCAGGCGGCGCTGGAGAAGAACAAGTTCCATTGAAGGACCCGGCCGACCAGGAGGCCATGTATCCAATCCCCTCGCATACGGCCGAGGATGACGACGTCGTGATCCTGGGCACAGGAAGAAGTGAGCCCACTCCCCATACCCTGGCGACCCGGGTGTCCCCCCCCCCTGAAGGAGAAGACTCCATCTCCGGGTAACCAGAATCCCGGCTCTTCCAACCTGGATCTCAACAACCTTTCCTATGACGAGATGATGAACGCGCTCTTTGCGTTGAAGACGACTGAAAGAGATATCTTGGAGGCCATGGCTGCTGAGCACCAGGTAATCCTGATCAACATTACTTATATCCTTATCTAGTCCCCAAGTTCCGAGTGTAACTAGGCAAAGTTGCACTCGGTACTTCCTTTATATCCGGCTTTTTCATATTATCCGACTAACCTTTCCTTTTCCCTCCTACTCAGGCGCAAATGACCCGCTCTGAGGAGATTTTGGCCAAAAACCAATCAACTCCTCGAGAGCGAGTCAAAGCTGCGGGCAGGGCTTGAGGTTGAAGTACAGAACCTCGAAAGGGATGTTGAAAAGTACAAGAAGAAATACCGCACTGCCGAGAATACGCTGAAGAAGCTCTCGGCTCAAATTGCCAACACTTATCGCGCCTTGCTGGGTAAAAATCTGTAACTCGCTAAGTATACTGCTTCACATACGATAACCGAGTATTGTTGCTTTACCCTTTTCCGTTTATACTGCAGGTCCGGGTGATGCTCTCCCAGACGACGATGACATTGAAAAATTGAAGACACTGAAAGGTGTTATCCGACAGTTTTCTGCCGGCGCCAAGTGGATCCTGGAGGCTGTGCAGTGGCCAGCCACGGGATATTGTGGCTTGGACACATTGCTTGAAGCCTGCTCTACCATCCACGAGTGGATCAAACTCTGGAAGCGCTCTTCATGCCGAGTCGGGGTGACCCGCGGGCTTATGCTGGCCAAGGCTTATTTCCCCAAGCTCGAGCCGGCAAAGCTTGTGGCCGGGTTTCCTGAGTTCAACCTTGACGGCTCTAAATTTTCTGCCAAGAACTTCAAAGCCATTCAAACTGAGGTGCGTCACTCGGCAAGCCAGATCGCCGACAGTCTAGAGTTAGAAAGGATTGTTACACCTTATGACGCGGACGACAAGCCAATCAAAGGAGATCTTCCCAAGCCCTTTGACATGCTGGAGAGGTGGAAGGCGGAATCTACCCAGAAGAGGGCGGAAGCTGCGAAGAGGAGGGCTCAGGCCGACACTGCACCTTCCACCTCTACGCCGGTTGTCCGTCCACCAGCTCGCGCCGACTCTTCTGCCAATCCGGGTAAAGGTGCTGAGAAGACCGCTGAAGAGCAAGTCCAAGACCCGGCTACCAAGGAAAACGTTCAAGACTCGGCCAAGGATGCCGAGTGAAGTTTCTGTTATCACTGCCTCAAACACTTTATTCGGCCAATGGGCATCTAAAACAATTATTCTTTTCATAGTGCGCATGTGCACTTTTTGGTACTATTTCCTCAGTTTGTAATACGTTTAAAAACCTTAATAGCTTTCGTGGCCCTTCTGGCCTTTTGCATGAGTTTGATATTTCTCATCTTTTTCTTTGCTATTTTTCCGATATTTCACTACCTTTCTTATTGTGAGACTCGGTTTCCGGGTCTCGGGGTTTTTGACAAGTGGGCTTCTTCTAAGTCCCCAAGACTCAGATTTTTGGGTTTTTAAGCTGAATAGCTAAATAATTTGTTTCTTTGCTCAAATTCCCAAGTCCCCAAGGCCCGAATTTCCGAGTCTGAGGTTTGGATTTTTTCAAAAGAACAAATCGTTTCTGCTAAGGCCCAAAACCTAGAGTTGCTCACGTAGGTTTGAAGTTATGCTTAATATATTTTGAGTTTCCGGCTATTAACCTTGTACTCTGCATAACTTGTGGTTTGGATGACCCTTTTGACTTTCTTTTACTATAAGCCGGCTTTCGTGTGGATAATCAATGCTGCTATAACTGTATAAAGACAGGGTCAGGCAAGTCCCGTTGGGCATCATGACTGATTGTAATTACACGCTAGCAAAGCATGCCACTTTCGTGCGAGTCACATCGAGCTTAAGCAAGAAAGGTCAATAAATTTTGGCTCTATTGTCCGGTTATAAGCTTGCAGCCGTACTTATTACAAGTAACCGGCCCTTATAACTTAGTGGAATCATGGCCGGGTCTATGAGTTTGCAACTGTGCTATTTAAGCAATCAGCCCCCAAGACCTAGATACGCATAACTTACTAGAAAAATTAATACACTAAAAACAACAAATAGCACTTACCTAAAACAAAATAAGAAAACAACAGGGAAATAAGAAACTTGGCAAAGGATACACAAAAGGAAACGATATTATTGTTTAACCATCTCTTTATTGATATGAGAAAAGTTAGGTCAGCAAGCCGCCTCATTAAAAACCTTCCAGTCCCCTTAGGTACCCTGGATAGGAAAAGAGTGCGTCTGAAACCTGCTGCCTGTTACATCGTGTAATTTCACTTGTGAATCTAGCCTATTCTAAGTGTAATAGGGACGCAGCTGAGCCACGTTTCATGGTCTTTCTCTTTCTTGCATAGATGAAGTTGTATGAGCGGTGTCATTGACAGTAGCCGACTCTTCCCTTGCATCTACCAAGTAATACGATCCATTGTGCAGATTCCGGCTTATGATGGACGGTCCTTCCCATGGTGGAGATAGCTTGTGTTTTCCTTCCTTTGACTGTACCAGGCGCAGAACCAGGTCCCCTTCCTGGAAGACCCGGGTTTTGACTCGCCGGCTATGATCTCTCCTCAGGTCCTGCTGATATATGGCTGATCTCTCCAAAGCTTGTTCCCTGTGTTCTTCTAACATGTCCACGGCGTCCTGCCGGGTCTTCTCGTTCTCCACCTCGACGTAAGCCGACACTCGAGGCGAATCATGAATGATATCACTCGGCAATACTGCCTCTGCACCGTAAACCATGAAGAACGGTGTCATCTGAGTAGATCTGTTAGGTGTGGTGTTAATTCCCCAAACCACTGATGGTAACTCCTCAACCCATGCGCCAGCGGCTCTGATGCACGGGACTCGCAGCCGTGGTTTTAATCCACGAAGTAACTCCTGATTTGCCCTCTCCACTTGTCCATTAGCCTGTGGATGGGCTACCGAAGCTATGTCAAGCCGGATTCCGCTGTTGCCACAGAATTTCTCCATCTCACCAAGGGACATGTTGGTTCCATTGTCCGTTATTATGCTGTGAGGATACCCAAACCTGTAGATTATTCTTTTTAAGAACTTGACTGTCGTGACTGCTTCACAATTGGTAACTGGCATAACTTCCACCCACTTGGTAAATTTATCAATAGCCACCAAGAGGTGGGTCTTTTTGCAGGGTGACATGTGGAAGGGGCCCACCATGTCCATGCCCCAAACGGCAAATGGCCAGGTTAACGGGATTTTTTGTAACTCCATAGCCGGCACATGGATTTGGCGAGCGTACCTTTGACATCCATCGCACCTTGCCACCAAGCGCTCCGCGTCTGCTAAGGCTGTGAGCCAGAAGAAACCGTGCCGATACGCTTTGGCCACAAGGGATCTTGTGGATGCATGGTGCCCACAGTCGCCTTCATGAATCTCTTTCAGGATCTGCCGGCCTTCTTCTGGTGCTACACAACGCAAAAAGACTCCTGCTGCACTCCTTTTATATAACTCGCCATTGATGATTGAGTAGCCCTTTGCTTGTCTCAGGATTTTCCTTGCTAAAACTTCCTGTGATGGTAACTCCCCCCGTGATAAATAGGCTAAAAACGGCTCTGTCCACTCAGGAACGGCACGTACCGTGGCCACGAGCTCTAATTCCGGGTCTTGGTTAGCCACCTCTTCCTCAGACTCGGTTTTAACTGATGGCCGCCATAGTTCGTCCAGGAAAACATTGGGTGGAACCGGCTCTCTGCGCGAGCCGAGTCTTGCGAGTGCGTCTGCTGCCTCGTTCTTTCGCCTGTCAATATGCTCCACCTCATACCCGGAAAAACACCCGGCAACCCTGTCCACCTCTCTGCGATATGCTGCCAGAGTTGCATCCTTCCTATCCCAGGTTCCTGAGACCTGCTGCACCACAAGGTCCGAATCTCCATAGCATCGTATCCGCCTGATGTTCATCTCCTTGGCTATTCTCAATCCATGTAATAATGCCTCATACTCGGCCACGTTGTTGGAGCAATCGAAGTGAATTTGCAACACGTAGCTCAGTTTATCTCCTTTGGGTGATGTAAGTACCACCCCAGCTCCTGATCCCTCGTACTGTTTAGAACCATCAAAGTGCATCACCCAAGACTCGGAACTTGGTGTCGTTGTTGGCATGCTTGTATGAGTCCAATCGTTGATGAAATCGACTAAAGCTTGTGACTTAATCGCTGACCTGGGCTCGTAGTTGATATGATAATCAGCCATCTCAATGGCCCACTTGGCTATTCTGCCTGTTGCGTCCGAGTTTCTGATAATATCCGACATTGGAATAGAGCTAACCACTGTTATGGGGTGTTCCTGAAAATATGGTTTCAATTTCCGGCTGGCCATGAAGACCCCGAAAACCAACTTCTGCCAGTGTGGGTAATGCTGCTTTGCTTCCGATAGCACCTCGCTTACGTAGTAAACCGGCCTCTGTACCGGGTGATCCTTTTCATCCTCTTTACGCTCGACGACAACCACTGCGCTAACCGCCCGGGGCCCAGCCGCAATATATAGTAACATGGGCTCCTTAGGACCCGGAGCTGCTAAGACTAGTGCCTCAGACAATTGCTTCTTTAGTGCCTCGAACGCCTCGTCCGCCTCTTGGTCCCAAACGAACTTGTCGGATTTCCTCAAGAGCCGGTATAATGGAATTGCCTTCTCCCCGAGTCTAGATATGAACCGGCTTAGTGCTGCTACGCATCCTGTGAGTTTTTGAACGTGTTTCAAATTTTCCGGCTTTTTCAGACTCTGGATGGCTTTGATCTTGTCCGGGTTTGCCTCGATTCCTCTCTCAGAAACAATGAATCCGAGCAATTTTCCTGCTGGAACTCCAAATACGCACTTTGTAGGGTTAAGTTTCATCTGATACCTTCTCAAATTCTTGAATGTTTCCTTTAGATCATCAATAAATGTTTACGCTTTCCTAGTCTTGATCACCACATCATCCACATAAGCGTGAACGTTGCGTCCAATCTGATCCTCGAAGCACTTCTGTATGTATCTCTGGTAAGTTGCACCAGCATTCTTTAGCCCAAAAGTCATGGTCTTGTAACAGAAAGCCCCAAAGGGCGTTATAAACGATGTTTTCTCCCAATCTTCCTTCTTGAGCTTGATCTGATGATACCCGGAGTATGCATCCAGGAAACATAATAGGTCACTTCCGGCCACTGCGTCTATGATCTGATCTATCCTTGGAAGGGCAAACGGGTCCTTTGGGCAATGCTTGTTGAGACTCGTGTAATCTATGCACATCCTCCACTCATTACTCTTTTTCAGTACTAGAACCGGATTTGCCAGCCAATCCGGGTGAAATACCTCCATGATGAAGCCAGATGCCAATAGCCGGGCAATTTCTTCTCCTGTAGTTTTTCTTCTTTCCTCATTCATTTTTCTCAGGCCCTGCTTCACGGGCCTAGACTTGGGGTCAACGTGCAAGCTGTGCTCCGCTAACTCGGTAGGGATACCCGGCATATCGCTAGGCGTCCAAGCAAAAACATCTTGATTTGAACGAATAAACTCCACGAGTGCTTTTTCCTGCTGATTGTCCAGGTTAGATCCTATAGCAAACCGTTTAGAGGGATCACCCTCGACAAAAGCCACCATCTTGGTATCTTGTGTTGCTTTGAACTTTGCTCTCTCATCCTCCGTATTCGGCCTTTTTAACGTTGTCCTGTCATCCGGGTCTACTTGAGACCGATAATACTTGAGCTCTTCCTTTCTACAAGCTTGTTCCGCCATTGCCGCGTCTCCTTCGTCACACTCAGCCGCTATAACCCGGCTCACATGGATGGCGATGGTCTGCTTGGGACCCGAGATTTTTAGCTGTAGGTATACGTAACACGGCATGGCCATGAACTTGGCGTAAGCCGGTCTTCCAAACAACGCGTGATAGGGGCTGCGCAACTTTACCACCTCGAACGTGAGCCACTCCACTCGGAAATTATCCTTTGATTCTCCAAAAGTGACCTCCAATGTAATCTTCCCTCGGGGTACGCCGAGTGACCCGGTACGATCCCATGAAAAACCGTAGAACTTTTCTGTAGCTGAGACTCTTTGAGGCCCATGCGTAGGAAAGTTTCCCAATATAGGATATTGATGCTGCTTCCGCCGTCCATTAACACCTTTTTCAACTCATAACCATTAACCTGTGGCGCAACCACCAATGCTAAGACTCCCGGGTGTTCTATTCTTTCCGGGTGATCCCTTCTGCTCCATGTCACCTCTTGATCCGACCACCTCAGGTATCTCGGAACAGCCGAGGAAACCGAGTTTACTGCCTTTTTGAGTATCTTTCTATCCTTGTTAGAAGTTCATGTGGTGTGAACGTGGTACTGGCCCAATTGCTTGGGGTTGGCCTGGAAACCTCCGGCTCCTCCCTGATTGTTACCCGGATTACCACCTCCTGGGTTGCCTGCTGGGGGTGGGCCGTTGCCCGGGTTACCACCCGGACCCGGTCCTGCTCCCCGGCCTGCACCTCGCATTGCTTTCTGTATTTCCTCATTCTTCCATCTTTGTAAATCCACGCACTGCTCTAGCGAATGGTTGGCCGGCCTGTCGTTCCTGCTATGGCGCGGGCAAGGCATCCTGAAGGCCTCTATATGGTTAGCCGGCCTTGGCGGTCCTTGGTAATTTCCTCCATTAAAGTTTCCTCCATTGAAATTTCCTTCTGCTCTGGGTCTTGCAAACCCAGCTTCTGTGCTGGCCAAGAACTCGGAACTTCCCTCGTACGGGCGCTTGCTCTGGTTATTTCCATTATTTCCTCCATTGTTACCCGGCGCAGATCCATTGCCGGGTCTTCCACTGTTGCTTGTGTTAGCTTTGGCTTTCTTGTCATCAACATCCTCCTCGGTAGTATCCGTGGCGGCGTGCTTGTTGCACGCGTCCATCAACTCTCCCATAGTAACCTCCGAAGCATTCTGACTAGATTTCATGCGTGTTAGCTTTTGCACTAGAGATATGTACTTGCATGTTTTGGCCATAGCCTGTAGCGCATCGCTGAATATCTGTAGACGAGTGAAGTATTTCCATAACCCGGCGCACCCAACTGCGCGCCGACTCACCCTTCTTCTGGACACATCGTTCTAGATCATCGATTGTGAATAACTTCCTGCACGTCCCATGGAAGTGCTTGACAAATGCAACTTTCAGCTCACTCCACGAATTGATGGATTTTTCTGGTAAATTATTGAACCACAACTTTGCCGCTCTCTCTAACATCATTAAGTACATGAACTTGGCTTGAAGATTTTCAGATGCGTTGCGAATCGACATGGCCATCTCATAGCTGCTCAACCAGGTTTCTGGATCCATAGTCGGCTCATAGTTTACCACTTTACCCGGTTCCTTGAACTTATCCGGGTAGGGCTCGGCTCTGATGGCGTCCGACAAGCACTTGGGCCCGGCTAAGATTGCCGGTACTGGCCTTACCCGGGAAACATGTGATCCAGCGACAGGTGCGGCGAGGGGTGCAACCGCTACCGGCCCTCGTACCGCAGACCCGGCTGCTGCGCGCCTGGCTCGAGAACTGTCCATGATAGCTTGTGCGGCTGATACTGCAGGTGTTGCTGGTCTATGGGGAGGAGGCGGCATTTGCTGCTGCTCTGCCCTCCGCCGTGCTGAGCTTGTCTGAATATTGCCGGTGTTTCCGTTATGCCGGCTTACATACGGCGTTCCATGCATTCCGGTCCTATTATCCGGGTAATTGACTTGCTGAGCCACTGCCGTGCGCAATAAATCTATCGCCCACCGGGTCTCCTCCGCATGGGGTGACTCTCTTACGGGGATTCGATCCAATGCCAGCGTCGCTGCATATACATTATCCATGGGGTTGTTGAAGTGACCTGGTAGCGTACGAAATCGTGATGGTGGTGGTGGTGGTGTTGTGTTGCCAACAGCAGCCCCTGTCTGCAACGTGGGTAATCTGGCTTGTACGTTTGCCGGCTGTCCTCCACCGGTCGCGGGCTGGTGTACAGTTTCCTGATTCACAGCCGGAATTGGTTGATCTTGGGGTGTGATGAACAGCGTGGCCGGGTTTAGAACTCCACCCATTGCCGGTAATCTTGTTTGATATCTCTGATGCATCCTAGTCGACTCAACCCGGAGCCGGTTCTCCAATGCCTCCAGCTCACGTTGGCGCGTGGCTACCCCTTGCTTCTCTGCTTCCACATCTCTCCTTTGTTGCTCCAATGCCCGGTGGGCCACATCCAGATCCCTAGCCCGTGCCGCGGCGTTTTCCGGGGTTATCACCGTAGCCAGCACCGTGGGATCCAGGATCAAATTGTTACTGAACAGGGCCGGGTGTTGTGGGTTGGAAGGACCCGCCCCTGGCGTCCTGTTCGCCATAAACCCTAACATATTCGCCTGCAACTCGCTATCCGCCGCCCGGCTAGTGACCGAAGCCGATTCTCCGTCGACCCGGGTCAGAACCGGATTTCCGTCTGCCGGATTTTGCTGCTGGGCCAGCGCTCACGCTGCTCCGACCGCGGCCGTAGTCACGTCCCCCTGATTGAGATTTGTTGCAGGGGCCGTGCAGACCGCGACCTGGCGCGCGATGCCTGGTGACGACTCATATTCCTCCTCGTCACAGCTATCCTCCTCGTACCGGTCCTCCAGCAAGTGCAGGATAGACTCGGTATCATCTTCTCTCATGACCCGGCCACGCGGGGTCCATGCCGGCTCCTCCGGCTGTTCCCTCTTCGTGGTGGGCTCTTCTATCGGATCCACCGTTCCGACCGATTCTTCTCCATCCGACTGAACGCAGGTTGCTTCTCCTGACACAGAATCACATTCAAAATCATCAGGGATTGAACCGGACATATGTACCATGCTGATGAAGACGTTGACCCGGCTGATTGTAACGACAGATCCGGATTCGAGCAGATCCGACTCTGGC
The DNA here is from genome assembly GCA_028641055.1 of Alopecurus myosuroides. Classification (NCBI taxonomy): domain Eukaryota; kingdom Viridiplantae; phylum Streptophyta; class Magnoliopsida; order Poales; family Poaceae; genus Alopecurus; species Alopecurus myosuroides. Next base: position 197,928,992 of record CM054063.1, on the reverse strand, counting down.
CCCCAGCCAAAATCGTCCACCATCTTCTCTCCTTCGGGGTTGGTGTAGATCTCGCCGACGACGAGGTTCTTCATGTTCTCCCGAGCTTCTCCCGTGATGTAAACACCTTTGGACGCAGGCCCCACGGTGGGCGCCAACTGTCGTGGGATAATCACGGCAGACGTTACCAGGGGTAACTTATCTTGGGGTAATTCGACTCTGGCGTTTGGGAGAGGGTTTTGCTCACGGGAAATCATGCTAATCGATCTGGTAGCTCTGGCAATCAAGTCGCCGAGTCTCCGATCTAGGGTTACAATCTCAACTCTCGTATTACAGGGATACTCGGATAACTAACCCAAAAAACTCTTGTCTAATCTAACCCTAGGAGCCGGCTTATATAATATCCGGACCCCCTGGCTTCCTGTCCAAGGCATACTCGGAGTCCTACCCAAGCTCCGCTTACAAACCCTAAATTTCCTTATCAAAACCCACAATCCGGGTTACGAGGCCTACACTCTTGGGCCTTCTAGAAACTCCTTTTCCTTAAGCCGGGTCTTGCACAACTCCCTTTGGGCCGAGTTACACCTTGGCGTTAGCCTACCGGGTTATCATCCCTCCATCACCAGTAGCGTCCTTCAATTGGATCCGCTCTTGTAAGGTCTAGTTGACTTGTGACGTATTGTATTGTCTGTTTACCATTCGTTGACATAAGCATACACCTCTCTAAAAATTGTTTTCAATACCTTTGTTTAATAAAATAAAAAGCTCTATCACATGAGTTAATCCCTGCTTCCCTCTGCGAAGGGCCTTTCTTTTACTTTTATGTTGAGTCTCCATGTTCTAACTTTATGCACAATTAAGAGAGTGTAGTTGTCATTCTGAGTATAACGTGCATCAGTCCCAAAGATTATTATTGATTGATTCATGATATGTTATTACCTGCTCTCAAATTATTTGTTTCTAGTCATCCACTTGAACTTTGAAGGTGTCATGGCATTTATGTTTTGCTCCACTTTTAAGAACAAGCGAAATACCACTTTGCTATGATTTCTTTATGCTCGAAACAAACGTATAACTTTCAAGTGCATTACTATTCATGATCTTTTATTTGTGTACTTTTCATGTTGCAACATGGTTACTAAGTTTCATTGTTAGAATTATGTCTATCATGTCTATGTTTAGAGTAGTATGATCTCAGCTTACATATGGTTTTACAATTACGTTGATCAAGATTGTGTTGGCTGCGTGCCACCTCAAAAATTATTTTGTTATCACTTGCCTACTCAAGGACAAGCAGGAGTTAAGCTTGGGGATGCTTGATACGTATCAAATGTATCTAATTTTTTTGATGCTCCATGCGTGTTTTCTATCCAATACCTTTATGTTTTCACATGTTTTCCTTTGTTTTCCGCATGTTTTCTAGACTAACCTATTGACAAGATACCACAGAGCCAGTTCCTGTTTTTTGTTGTTTTCGGTTTCAGAAAAGTTGTTCTGGAAATATTCTCGGAATTGGATGAAACAAAATACCAGGACCTTAGAATTCTGTCACGTACATGGAGTCTATAGGAGACCCTAAGGGGGACTCTTAGGTGGCCACACCACCTGGTCGCGCCCCCTGGCCACGCCACCACATGGTGTGGGCCCCTCGGGGGCCCATCGACATCGCCCTTTTGTCTATTTATTCCCCCTAGGCATAAATCCTAAAATATCAAGCCTCCCATGATGAGGAGGGAGTAGTTCTCCCTCGGGGCTGAGGGCTCAACCGGTAGCTATGTTTTTCATCTCTCTCTCCCATGGTGTGATCTTTATGTGATCATGAGCTTTGTAATCTAGTTGAATAAGTATATGTTACTCTTCATCTATTATGCTACTCAAGTGGTTTTGTTATGAGATCTCCGTAGACACTTTGATTACGGTGTAAATGTGACAGTGTGTGCACCGTGTGTATGATTTATATAATTTTTGTTGGATGACCCTATGAAATTGTGGTGTTTGTCTGGAACCATCTAGGGTTCACAGTGACAGTGTGAGGTTACCTAGATGGGGAATGCAACTCTAAGGAATGCTTTTTGTAGCCCTACACAATGATTGGTGTTTGTTATCCGACCGGAGAGTGGTTCGGAGTAGCATAGTGAAGAGATGATATTTATGCATTCAATTATGTTATTATTGTTGAGAGTGTCCACTAATGAAAGTATGATCTCTAGGCCTTGTTTCTAAGCATTGAAACACCATTTACAGCCAGTTCTGCTACATGTTTGCTTGCTTCCACTTTTATTTCAGATTGATATTATCACTTACAATCATCCATATTACTTGTATTTCACTATCTCTTCACCGAACTAGTGCACCTATACAACTGACAATTGTATTAGGTGTGTTGGGTACACAAGAGACATCTTGTATCGTAATTGCAGGGTTGCTTGAGAGGGATATCTTTGACCTCTACATCCCTAAGTTTGATAAACCTTGGGTGATCCACTTAAGGGAAACTTGCTTTTGTTCTACAAACCTCTGCACTTGGAGGCCCAAACTGTCTACAAGAATAGAAGCGTGTGTAGACATCAGACATCCATATTGACTCCTACAAGTTCTACGAAGGAACTCTCTTGAACCTTTTGATTATCAAGTAAGTTCCAATGCTACACGATACCAATCAATACCTCGAGGCGAGATGAATGGCATGGCCATGATTAAACTCTCTAATCACCATGTCATATTATCCTTGATATATGGTATGATTCCTTTACTCGTTATTGTGTTATAGTATCCCCATGACTTAAGTCATGCCTTTGTCCGCACAGACTTATTAATGGATACTATCACACCGAGTAGATCCTCAATGTTTCTCTATATTGTCTATAGAAGTAATCACCAGTCTTGAACTATCACGATGAAATGCATACCTTTGAGACTACCCAGTAATAGCCGATTTGATCATCCAGTTTACAGCGTGATGCTTGACTACACCAAAGCAATTTCAGAATGTACCAACATATATTATCATGGTCAAAGTAAGCAGACAATTTAACCATAATGTGATGATACTATCTATAGCAATGCTAAAATCAGATCTCGTAGTATCCAACTATTTGGGTCTACCCAGCCACAATGTTGAAACAACAATGTGCTCCTATTAATACTGACATAACAAATATTCATGACCAGAAAAATGTGGTGATCTAATATTAACGAGTTTGTTTAAGAGACATGACAAAGGGCTAATAGGTGTGTTTATGCATCTGGACATGCATGTGGGTTTCCTCTGAAACTCGTATTTAGTTGCCATAGCAGTTATAGCATAAAAACATAATACATTACTCACAAAACATATGTATTTTATTATCTATTGGGCATACAACCAACATTCTCCCACTTGCACAAGAAACAAGAATCCAGTTATCTTAGCTCAGCACCCAATGTCATCGTGGTGATGTTCATGGTATAGACTTCATCCTCGGATCTAAAACTTCAGATCCATTTGTATTTTCATATATTGGAGAATTACTTCTCCCCATGATCTAAATGATCCTTGCGGTTTAAATGTTTGGCTTTGGGTTACAAACCTTGGTGCTTTAACTAAGAAGACAGTTTGTTGTTTTCATGATATGGTTGTATCTTTTGTAAAGTACCACACCAGTTCAATAAATAACTTTGACCCAAACATTCAAACTTTACACTTCAAAAGTGTATCCATTATTATCGCTATTGTTATATATTATATCAAAGTGACAAACTTTGGAATTTTCCTCCAAGTTTAACATGGAATTTCTTCCATCCCACTATGTCACCTTATTAACACTAAGTTGATTGTTATTGTGATTATGCAAAAAAACCTTTATTAGTGTAACACTTTACACTAAGTTGTTTGGCATTTTATCACAAATATGAAGTATACCTTTTAGTAATCCTAGAACATATCTTCTCCTCAATCATACACATGATCATCTTTGGTTTATACCCATAACACTTAGAACATAAGTCATATTTGGTTGTGTTCGTATAATGGTGTACATGATTGATCCAATCGTTCATCTACATCGCACATCATATATTATTTTTGTCTATTCATTCAAAATGAATAGATATGCTTTATATAAGTATTTTGATTTCTACATAAATGCTTCCCTTGGTTTGCACCAAGATGCTAATTGTTGTTTTCAACAATGTAGCTCCACGATTTTAACACGTTTGATCCAACATAGCCAAGTAATGGATAACGAGAACCGTACTATATTCCATACAAGCAAGTTCTATCATGAACTTTCCATCCAACCGATATTACTTTCCCACTCCAAAGTGGAAATATTTATACTGCATTGTATTTAGTCATTTAATTGAAATACTATTTTAACAAAACATCTTACTATGGCACCAATATTTTCAGGTAACGATATGTTGTTCACATAGAGCATTATAAATATATTTTTAGCACTCCCATTGACTTTCTTGAGTCCACAAGCATATTCACCATCCTTGATGATGTCTAATACTTTGAACATTTCATCTAGGTGAAGATCCCAACTTCTTAATGCTTTATTTAGTTCCATGAATGGACAATTAAAGCTGACATTCCCTTGTAGCATATTCTTGATTGAATATTCACTTTCAATATCTTGAATACAAGTTATGCGGCACTTGCTAGAATAATCCGTGTAAACACAAAAACCATGATACTGGAGATTAAATCTCATCGTAGTCATTTCCTTGATCTTGTAAACAAGTCAAGCTTTCATGGATATTTCCATGCATGCTTGATTACAAATCCATTAACGAATGATAGGCTTGATGCCCTTTTCAAGAGTATAAAACTCGATACCAAGTTCAAAACTTGATTTTTCGTTTATGGAGTTTATCTCGGATTTCATGGTGTCTGGCCATATCTTTGGAGTTAGGGTCCATCACTTCTTACCTTAGACAAAAAAAATCCGGCCTTCCCAGACCTAAAATATCTGGCCCGGGAACCTCCGGACGCACCTGGAGTTTCTCTCTAGTGGAGCCACAAATATTTGGTCGGAAACTTCAGGCCTTGAGAAATCTAGAGAAATTAGCTAAACAAAAACGGCCATAACTTTTTTATCCGGACTCCGCTTTTGATGTTATTGGACCCGTTGAAATCGCAATGACAAGAACTACAAGAATAAGCATAGAAACATCACAGTCCAACTAGGAAGGATAAAACCAAATGGGAAAAAGGTTTGACCTCTCTATAAGAGAATACTCGGTAAAACCTCCAACATAAAAACGCAATAAATTTCTCATATGAAATACGTTTTTGATGAACTTGAACTTGTATTGAAGAACATGACAATCTCTAAAACCACACATGGAGAAACCCCAAATAATAACCAAGAAGGACGATGCCTAAGATGCAATGGTTTGAGCTCTCTACGAAAGATACGATCAATTTACTCATTCGAGGGCCCCTCTTGATAGTACAGTATCCATCCTATAACCCGGCCTCTGAACTAACATCACGAGACAGGTAAAATAGAAACCCTATCAAGATAATATCTTTGCCTTGTGCATTCTACCTAATCCAGATGACGATGATCTTGACCATCTTAAGTAGAACCATCTTTCTTGATTGTGCTTCGCTTGGTGAAGACTTGTTAAATTGCTTCCCCATAAGCTAATATGGGAGAGCTTATTTCATGTCCATGTTTTGACCATTATCTCCATATGGGTGGTAAGCTTCAAGCATACGAAATCTTCTTGGTGCTCATATTGAACTTGTACATCACACACTTGATGACGATCACCACTTGTCGTCATATTCCATGGGCTGGATGAAATATCCATTTTGATGCAATCCCATTAAAAGATACATAACCCCACAAAGATACTCCATATACACATGTATCATGGGTTAGTTCACAAAGAAATATGGACAATTTCTTACCGTACCACGAGATCACATGATCCCACTTGGTACATAATTTATCTTTGTGTGTTGATCAATATTGAATCCATTCTTTGTACTTTGACTTGATCAAACATGTATCTTTTACCTTTTTTCTTAATGATCTGTTTAAGGTAAACATAAATGTTCACATAATCGCCTCTTCAATACATACTTGCAATACACTCAACATTATCATGACCATTTTTCTCTTGATCGTATCAAATATATGCATCATAAACAATGATATTGATGGCATCCAACCTTGTATCCAACACATAGAAGTGATGTCAATGAACAAATCTATAAGAGGATTTCAATGCGAACATTAGTCCATAAGGATTGTCACTAATTACCAAAACCACACATGGGGCACCATGTTCTTTCACCATAGCAGTTATAGCATAAAAACACAATACATTAATCATGAAACAGATATATTTTATTGTCTTTTACGCATACGTCCAACATGTCGAGTATTCATAGTTTGGTTGATGGCAGGGGGTGCCATAAGCCTTATGGTAGAACGTGAGTGGAAACGTAGGGAAGTTGCCGTAGGAGGGGACACAAGTTTACCAAGGTTCGGTACGTTGCAACAATGGCGGTGCCCTGCTCCTGCAATCTCACTAAATCAGGGCGAAATCCTGATGTATACCAAGTACAAAGTGAGTCTAGGTTTTCTTTCTATCTTGCCATGAGGGTTGACAGGACTCGGGGCAAGATTTACCTAGGTTCGGGGCTCTTCGAAGAAGATAACACCCCTACTCCTGGCTGTCTGGTTGTTATTCCGGTGAGATGCAAGAGATTACACGGGGAGCAACGTAGATTGGATTTGGCATGTGTCTGGTCTAGGGTTGTCTGTCTAGTTGTGGCTTGTCTATTCTCTCTCTCTCTGATTGTCTGACCGATTGTCCTCTTTTTCTCTCCACCCTCATGGCTTTATATAGGTAGTCAGGCAGGGTTTACATGAGTCTTAGTCGACTGCGTATTCGAGTCCTTGTCTTGTACTCCAAGATATTGCTAGCAGCTACGTGGGCTTCACGAGTATTGATGGGCCGCCAAGTGGGTATCCAACTGCGCCGCACCCGGTATAGCAATGGTGGGTACCCGAAAGGGTATGCCCACGTCAGTTGCGCTTGAGTTAGGTTTCTGACAGGTGCAGTTTCTTCAAGGTGCTCAAGTACATGATGTTGATGCTGGCTCCTCCGTCCATCGACACTCTCCTTAGCCTGTGATTTGTACTATAGGGCTTACTATCAGGGTATGTGTGCCTGGTTCCGGGATATTGCCTGGATGATCGGACTGATCCCAAGGTATTGGTTTTCTTTTGCATACTTGAGATACTTTGGATTTGGTGGTACTACGGTGTTGATTTCTCTCCATGTCTGTTTCACCTTTTTGGTTGATGGTGTTGCCAAGAAGGCGAGATTGCTTTCTTCATCTACCCTTGGGAATTTGGGTTCGCCTTTTCGCTGTTGCTCCTGAATATGATCGTTAGTGTCGAGCTTGCTTTCTTCTTTTTCATCTTACAGCTTTTGTTTGTTGAACTTCCTTTCTTATGTTTGTTCCCAGCTCTAGCATTGCTTCTCATATGCTTATTTAGCCGCATTGCTGGTTTTTCTAATTTGGTTTCCCAAATTGTGCATGGTGTAGGCAAAGTTCACTTTGCATTTTATCCTACTCTTCCTTTGAGTAGGGTACAACTTCTTTACCTCTGCACCTTTGCCTTTCCACCTGTTGGTGTTTTCTTTTCCAAAGGCAAGATTTACTTCTTTGGGCTTTTCTTGTGCGTATGGAGCGGCCTTCTTTTCACATCGGGACAACTTTTTGGCTTGTATGAGTGTGTCAATATTCCCGTCTCTTGCCCTAATGTCACCCTCTACTGCTGCATGCTCATTGGTTGTTGTTAGCATAGAACCAAAGTCTTTATGCTTTTTTAGATCTCACCATGAATGGTACAAGGCCGGGTTTAAGATCGTTGACGAAAGCATACATTGCTTAGACGTCATCCACTCGAGAGCAGTTGTTCTTCATTGTTGTCCATATGGAAATGAAGCCAATGTATGAATTGTTTTCATATTAGACACAACGGTTTAACTGGTTAATACTCTTGGGGCATTTAAATGTGCATCGGAAGTGTTGAGAAAAAACTTTGGCCATATCCTCCCAACTGTTCACAAGTTTTTTACAGTAATCCATTAATCCAGTCTCGAGCTCCGTCCAGTAACATCAGAGGCAGGAATTTTACTGCTTCTAAACCTATCCCTTTGTTGATCTGAACGGCGGTATAATAATCTGAGAGGCATGTATCTGGGTTTGTACTTCCAGTATACTTTTGATAAGTTGGCCCAACTTTGGCAAAACCAGCATGGAGATTGACATTCCGGATTCTATCAGTGAAACACTTCTGTCCGAAATACAATTCATCCTTTTCTGCTCCAGGCGCATGCAGGGAATACCTTCCAATGCAGTGGACTAAGTGAATACGCGTCTTGGCTCATCCTGTTTCTTCCGGCATCCCGATCCCTGGGGCGAGGCGAAGTTCTGTTTCTGACTCGCTCCTTATTTCTTGGTGGGGTCCGGGACCTCTCACGCCTGTGAGGATGTTCATACCTTCCGGCTTTATCAGTCGGGTTTCTCGGGGGTGGCATTACTTTTTCGCCTTTATCTGCATGAGATTGACGGAGAGCGTTGTTACCTTCTTTCTGGTTTCTGTCTTCCCGATTATCATTGATTCGGGGTTTCGAGTTATTCTCGTGATTTGGCGGATGAGACCCGGTTCTGGACACTGCATCCTTGTCACGTGGATCTTTCTTGTCCTTTCTGGGATCTTCATTCTTTCCCTTTGAACTTCCTGAATCTCCACGCTCGCTTGGGTCGGGTGCTGCGGCTACGTCTGTGGCAGTTTTGCGTAAGGATGAGTTTTCATACAATTTGCCGGAACGCGCTTGACCTCGTTGTTGCTGATGTAATGCTTTTCCTAAGAAAGCATACACTCCCTGAATCTTTCTTTTGTTTAGTTAAGGCTGTGAGGATGGTTAACGTGGCTTCCGTGTTTTCGGCGGCAGTCTATGCGTTCTTCCTTAGCGTTTACGCTGTTCACCTCTATCTACCAGGACGGGTTTTCCAGCCGTCTTTTGACTGACTATTCTTCCGGGATTCCAACTCCGGGTAATGTGACGCCCCTGGATCGGCTACTCTGGAGATTTCGGCGTTCCCGCCAGAATCCACATAATATCTGATCCCGAGTTGTCATTTCTGATACCATTACAATAGTTCACGAATAATCCACAACAACAATAGAAGAGATATATACAAGACGACTCAAACGAGTCAAGGATACAACTAATACAATAAAAAGATCCAAATAACAGTGGAAGACGAAATGTTATCCGACTACGGACAAGACACAAATTGGACTAAGAGTCCTGAAGATAACCGATGGCGTCCAATCCCTGCCTAGGCCAAGCCGGAGGGATTCCCAAGCTAACGTCGTCAGACTTCAAACCTGTGACTGCATTGTGAATACAACCCCGAATCATGGGGTCAGTACTTGGGGTACCGGCAGACGGAAAGCAATACTCAAGATACCAATGCAACCATCCATCACAAGATACAAATACTTTGGGTAGAGAGGAAGAGGTTGGTGTAATGAAGCGGCAGCGGGCGGCACTAAGCAGTCTATGGAGACACGCTACAACTCTCGTCTATTAGAAAGGTAAGAGAAAGCGCGGCGAAACCAACTACAACTACTCACCAAAACAAACCCATCCAGGATTTACCCCCCAACAACCAATGCTAGGAGGTAACCGAGGAAAACTCACACATGTTGAAATAGTAATCTCGTTATAGCACTGATTAACAATTATCATTAGGTGTAAGTTATCTGACTCTTGTAAGCCAGCACTTTCTCCAAGATCGTCACATAAGCGCGGACGATACGCCTTCTCGAAAAGATTTAACCCTGCAGGGATGCACTACTGTAGCCACACGCACCGAGACTATCGCGAGACTGTCAGCACAACACTTCACCTTACCACAAACAAGTCCAGGGAGCCACCTAGCTAGGTTGGAACCGCCTCGAGAGTTCGGCCGGTGCTTCGAAGCGGACCTAGCCGTTTGCGTCTACGCGCGAAACGGATCAAACCTGACCGGAACTGTCCGATCCACGTCATACCGCGGAAACCTATATAATTGTACGCACATCGGTAACATACCATCATCATCGTCAACGTTGCTGTCATTGTACCTGCAGAACTGGTGATGTGCGTACCCAAATGGAAAGCCCGAACTAAGTTGTGGCATCCTGGACAAGAGTGCAGCGGGGCTAATAGCTTGCGGGGAGTCCCATTACCTCCCACAATGTGGTTAGTGCGCTCATTCTTGGATCAGCGGACAAGAACCTTTTCCTAAGGCGACACCAGAGGGACCAAAAGCCTCGAGGGGCCTCCCGCCGGTGTCTTGACTCGAATTCAAATTTTTATTATTACCCCAACCGTTAAGATCATTTAAAAAATAAGTTGACCCAACCTATCATACTAGTAAGGTGACAAAGAACCAAACTCGCCAAAGAACCTAAGCATGCGCTACGACTCGCAAGGCAAACAAGAAACAAACATGTCATAGGAGGTGGGGAATGAGGCTATATCATGGCTGCAAGGTAAACATATGATAGGATCGAGACACAAGCATCGGTTCATAAGGCTTGAATAAAGACACCGGAAAGAATCGGTAACAAGTGAGGAACGACAGCCATAGGTAGCAAGTGAGTAAAGCTTGCCTGGAATCCAGCTTGTAGAGGTAGCAGAACTTGTCGTTGCTCACATCATCTCAACGTCCTATCCGCGAAGAAGCAAAACACTAGAAGAGTCCAAAGATTCAACACTTACTACTACGGCAAAAAATCCAGCATGATCAATGATAGGGGGATAATAACCCGGTAGGCCAACTCCAAGGCGTAACCCGGCCCAAGGAACACGGTGCGCAATATGGTTAAGAGTAACGAAGCTTCTGGAAGGCCCAAAGTTTGTAGGCTTCGTGACCCGGATTGTGGGTTACGGTAAGGAAAGTTAGGGTTTGTAAGTGGTGTCCGGGTAGGATTCAAGCTGCGCCTTGGAGAATAGGGCCAAGGGGGGTACGGGTGCTTTATAAACCGACCCCTAGGTCTAGTTTAAACAGAGATCTAAGAACCCTAGCAATATCGCCTGATATCGAGCATCTAGTGTAACCCAGAGTTGAGTTATTATATCAAGATCGGAGACTCGGCGACTTTGATTGTCGGCTACCAGATCGAGTTGCATCATGTTTTCCTCTGAGCTAAACCCTCTCCCAAACGCCTGTGTCGTCTTGCCCCAAGATCAGTTACCCCCGGTAACATCTGCCGTGACTATCCCACGACAGTTGGCGCCCACCGTGGGGCCTGCGTCCAAAGGTGTTTACATCACGGGAGAAGCTCGGAAGAACATGGAAAATCTTGTCGTAGGCGAGATCTACATCGACCGCGAAGGAGAAAAGATGGTGGACGATTCCGGCTGGGGGCCAGAGTCGGATCACCTCGAGTCCGGATCTATGGTGACAATCGGCCGGATCAACATCTTCATCGGTATGGTACGTACGCCTGATTTAAAGGGACAATATCATGTGCATACTACAGGAACTTCTAGCAGGAACAAAGAGACATTAAAGCAAGCGGTAAACTCGGTTTCCTCGGCTGCGCCGGGATACCTCAGATGGGCGGAACAAGAGGTAACGTGGAGCAGAAGAGATCACCCGGAAAGAGTAGAGCGTCCAGGAGTCTTGGCATTGGTGGTTGCTCCACAGGTTAATGGTTATGAACTGAAAAGGGTCCTGATGGACGGTGGTAGTAGCATCAACATCCTTTATTGGGAAACCTTCTTACGCATGAGTCTCAAAGAGTCCCAGTTACAGAAAAGTTCGACAATCTTTCATGGGATCGTGCCAGGTCACTCGGCGAGCCCCGAGGGAAAGATCACCTTGGAGGTTGCTTTTGGAGAATCGACGGATAATTATCGAGTTGAGTGGCTCACGTTCGAGGTGGTCAAATTGCGCAGTCCTTATCACGCGCTGTTTGGAAGACCGGCTTATGCCAAATTCATGGCTAGGCCGTGCTATGTGTATTTGCAGCTAAAGATCCCGGGTCCTAAACGGACCATCACCATACATGGGAACCGGGATATAGCGGCTGAGTGTGATGAAGGAGATTCGGTTATGGCCGAGCAAGCATGCAGAAAGGAAGAACTTGAATATTACCGGTCTCAAGTAAATCCGGATGATAGAACAGCCTTGAAAAAGTCGAATACTGAGGATGAGAGAGCAAAATTCAAGGCAGCACAAGACACCAAGAAGATAGATTTTGTCGAAGGTGATTCCACTAAGCAGTTTACCATAGGGTCTAATTTGGGAAAAGAGCAGGAGAAGGCACTTGTGGAGTTTATTCGTTCAAACGCAGACGTGTTCGCCTGGACACCTAGCGACATGCCGGGTATCCCTACAGAGCTGGCCGAGCACAGTTTACATGTGGATCCCAAGTCCAGACCCGTGAAGCAGGGTTTGAGGAAAATGAATGAGGAAAGAAGGAAGGCTATAGGCGAAGAGATCGCTCGGCTATTGGCAGCCGGCTTTATCATGGAAGTATTTCACCCGGATTGGTTGGCAAACCCGGTTCTAGTGATGAAAAAGACCAATGAGTGGAGGATGTGCATTGATTTTACGAGTCTCAACAAACATTGCCCAAAGGATCCGTTCGCGCTACCAAGGATAGATCAGATTATAGATGCAGTAGCTGGAAGCGATCTATTATGCTTCCTGGACGCATATTCCGGGTATCATCAGATTAAGCTCAAGAGGGAGGATTGGGAGAAAACATCATTCATAACCCCTTTTGGGGCCTTCTGTTATAAAACTATGACGTTTGGATTGAAGAACGCCGGTGCAACTTACCAACGGTGTATTCAAAAGTGCTTCGAGGACCAAATTGGACGCAACGTCCATGCCTATGTGGATGATGTGGTCATCAAAACCAGGAAGGCGGAGACATTTATCGATGATCTAAAGGAGACGTTCAAAAATCTGAGGAGATATCAGATGAAGCTTAACCCGACAAAGTGCGTGTTCGGAGTTCCAGCCGGGAAATTACTCGGCTTTATCGTTTCCGAGAGAGGGATCGAGGCAAACCCGGACAAAATCAAGGCCATCCAGAGTCTGAAAAAGCCGGAAAATTTGAAGCATATTCAAAAGCTCACGGGCTGCGTAGAAGCCTTGAGCCGATTCATATCCAGGCTCGGAGAGAAAGCAATACCCTTGTACCGGCTCTTGAGGAAATCAGATAAATTCGTATGGGATCAAGAGGCGGATGAGGCGTTTGAAGCACTAAAGAAGCAGTTATCTGAAGCACCAGTACTAGCGGCTCCGGGTCCTAAAGAGCCTATGTTGCTATACGTGGCAGCTGGCCCCCGAGCCGTCAGCGCAGTAGTTGTTGTGGAGCGCAAAGAGGATGGGAAGGGTTACCCGGTTCAGAGACCGGTTTATTACGTCAGCGAGGTATTATCAGAAGCAAAGCAGCGCTATCCGCATTGGCAAAAGTTGGTGTTCGGGGTCTTTATGGCTAGCCGGAAGTTGAAGCCGTATTTCCAAGAACACCCCATAACAGTGGTTAGTTCAATACCAATGTCGGATATCATCAGAAACTCGGACGTGACGGGAAGAATAGCCAAGTGGGCGATAGAGATGGGGGATTATCACATCAACTACGAACCCAGGTCAGCAATCAAATCCCAAGCTTTAATTGATTTCGTTAACGACTGGACACATACAGGCATGACTACGACGGTTCCAAATTCCGAATCATGGATCATGCACTTCGATGGATCTAAGCAATACGAGGGATCAGGAGCTGGGGTGGTGCTAACGTCACCCAAAGGAGATAAATTGAGTTACGTACTACAAATTCACTTTGACTGTTCCAACAACGTGGCCGAATATGAGGCCCTATTGCACGGCCTAAGGGCAGCCAAGGAGATGAACGTCAAGAGGATACGGTGTTTCGGAGATTCGGACCTTGTGGTACAGCAGGTGTCAGGAACTTGGGATAGAAAGGACGCAACTATGGCAGCATACCGCAGGGAAGTTGATAGGGTTGCAGGATGTTTTTCCGGGTATGAGGTGGAGCATATAGACAGAAGAAAGAATGAGGCAGCCGACGCACTCGCTAGACTCGGCTCGCGCAGAGAGCCGGTTCCACCTAACGTTTTCTTGGATGAATTATGGCGACCATCAGTTAAAACCGAGTCAGAGGAGGAATTGGCAAATCAAGACCCGGATTCAGGACTTGTGGCCACTGTACGTACTATTCCCAAGTGGACATAACCGTTTTTGGCCTACCTATCCCGAGGCGAGTTACCACAGCAGGAGGTATTAGCAAGGCAAATTTTGAGGCGAGCAAAGGGATATTCTATCATCAATGGGGAATTATATAAGAGAAGCGCAGCAGGGGTCTTTTTGCGCTGTGTAGCGCCAGAAGAAGGCCGACAGATTCTTAAGGAAATCCACGAAGGCGACTGTGGACATCACGCGTCCACAAGATCTCTTGTGGCTAAAGCTTATCGACACGGATTTTTCTGGCTCACGGCTCTAGCAGATGCGGAACGATTGGTAGCAAGGTGTGACGGATGTCAAAGGTACGCTCGCCAAACCCATGTGCCGGCTATGGAGTTACGGACCATCCCGTTAACTTGGCCGTTCGCTGTCTGGGGTATGGACATGGTTGGCCCCTTTCATATGTCACCATGCAAAAAGACACATCTTTTGGTGGCTATTGATAAGTTTACCAAGTGGGTTGAGGTTATGCCAGTTACTAATTGCGAATCAGCCACAGCAGTCAAGTTCCTGAAAAGGATTATCTACCGGTTCGGGTATCCCCACAGCATAATTACTGACAATGGAACCAACATGTCCCTTGGAGAGATGGAGAAGTTCTGTGGCAACAATGGAATCCGGCTTGATGTCGCATCAGTGGCTCATCCGCAGGCCAATTAACAAGTGGAGAGGGCAAACCAAGAATTGCTTCGCGGATTAAAGCCACGATTACGAGTCCCCTGTATCAAGGCAGCTGGCGCATGGGTCGAAGAACTGCCTTCTGTGGTTTGGGGTATCAATACCACGCCTAATAGATCTACTCAGATGACACCCTTCTTCATGGTCTATGGCGCGGAGGCAGTACTACCGAGTGATATTATTCATGATTCACCACGAGTATCAGCATACGTCGAAGTAGAGAATGAAAAAACCCGGCAAGATGTTGTGGATATGTTAGAAGAGCAAAGGGAACAAGCCCTGGAAAGATCAGCCATATATCAGCAGGATTTACGAAGGTATCATAGCCGGCACGTGAAAACCCGGGTCTTCCAGGAAGGAGACATGGTTCTGCGCCTGGTACAGTCGAACGAAGGAAAGCACAAGTTATCACCACCCTGGGAAGGACCGTTTATCATAAGCCGGAATTTGCATAATGGGTCATATTACTTGATAGATGCAAGGGAAGAGTCGGCCACAGTTAATGACACCGCTCACACCACTTCATCTATGCAAGAAAGAGACAGACCGTGGAACGTGGCTCAGCTACGTCCATATTATACCTAGCAAAAATTGTGTTGGCATATGGAATTGAACGATGTACCAGGCAGCAGGTTTTCAGACGTACTCTTTTCCTATCCAGGGTACCCTTGGGGACTGGAGGGGTTTTTAATGAGGCGGCTTGCTGACCTAGATTTTTCATATCAAGTAAAGAAGTGATTATCAAGAAAAGAGATGGTTATTATCAGGTTATGTACTCTCAGTATGATGCGTATATCTAGGTCTTGGGGGCTGGTCGCTTGAATAGCACAGTTACGAACTCAAAGACTCGGCCATGATGCCTATGAGTTATAAGGGCCGATTACTTGCAAACGAGTACGGTTACAATCTTATGACCGGACAAAGAAGTCCAAATTTCTTGGCTATTCTTACTTAAGCTCGATGTGACTCGCACTAAAGTGGCATGATTTGTTCGCTTACGATTACAGTCAGCCATGAAACCCGACGGGGCTTGACTGGCCACGTTTTCGTATGGATGTAACAACATGGTATCCACGCGAAAGCCGGCTTACTGTACAAGATAGTCAAAAGGGTCATCTAAACCACAAGTTATGCAGAGTACAAGGCTAAACAGCTGGAAACTCAATGATTATTAAGCATAACTTCAAATCCTATGTGAAACGACTCAGGGATCTTTGTGAATTTAGCAGTAGGCAACTCGTTCTCCTTTCAAGATCAAGTGTCCTAGACTTGGAGATCCGGGTCCGGGTGACTTGAAATCTTGAAAAGAGAAAAAATTGCTTACTTGTAGAATTCCAAAAACCCAAATATCCGAGTCTTGGGGGCTTGGGGACTTAGAAGCAAATCCGCTTGTCAAACACCCATGAGACCCGGAAACCGAGTTTCACAAAAGGAACAATAAAAGAAAACCGGATATCGAGTGCAGATGAGTTCAAAAGTGGATAAATTTAAAAGGCCAGAAGAGGTGCAAGAGTATATCAAGACCTTATCATACATCACAAAGTCCTGGTAAAAGACATCAAAGGTGCACAGGCGCACCAACCAAAATATAATCGTTTAAACAGCGCATCATAGAAAGAGGCATCAAATGTCAGGTATCACTCGGCGTTCATCTTGGCCTTGCCCTGGCCATCGATGGTGGTAGCAGCAGCGCCCGGATCAGTAGTACCAGCCCGCGCAGGAGGTGGAACGACCGGTGTTGAGGTAGCGGGGGAAGAGCCGGCTTCAGCTTGCTTCTTGGCAGCCTCCGCCCTCAACGCAGCAGCTTCCTCCTTCCACCGAGCCAGCATATCATACGGCTCGGGAAGGTCCGACTTAATTGCTTCACCAGCAGCATCATATGCAGGAACAAGGATATTAACATCCAGGTCGTCAGCAATTACGCTGGCCGGGTAACGAACCTCCTTCTGGACAGCCTGAAAATCCTTCACCGAGAACTTGGACCCATCAAGCTTGAACTCTGGGAAGCCACCCATAAGCTTCACTAGCTCGAGCTTGGGAAAATAAGCCTTGGCAAGTGCAAGCCCCCGGGTCACTCCAACCCGGCAAGACGAGCGTTTCCAGTGCCAAATCCACTCAGGAATAGTGGAGAAGGCATCCAGCATCCTCTTCAGATCAACATGTCCTTTACCCGGCCACCGTAATTCCTGAAGGATCCATTTGGTTCCAGCACATAGCTGCCGGATAACGCTCTTCATAGTTTTCAGCTTGGCAATGTCATCCTCATCCGGCATGGCTTCGTCCGGGCCTGAAAAAATGGAAACATAAGTCGGGAAAACTCTTGCTATCTATCAAAAGGATAAACCCGGAGGAGGAAACGTACCAAGTAAAGCACGATATGTGTCAGATATTTGGACAGAAAGGCTTGTTAGATCATCTTCTGCTTTGTGAGCCCTTTTCCTATATTTCCTCATTATCAGCCTATTCCTCCTGGCCTCAGCCTCGGCTGCTTCACGCAAAGCTACCTCCTTTTCAATGAGCTTGGTGGCGTCTGCCAGTTTTTCCTCAGATTGAGTCACGAAAGACTGCATGGATGCAAACAAGGATTAGTCGGGTAAAGGGGCAAGTTATCAGTTGCTTGTATAATAAAGTCCCAAGCAAATTATGAATCAATTCACTCGGAACTTGGGGACTGGATAAGGGCACAAGCAATATCAGTCGGATTTACCTCGTGTTTGGCTATTAAAGCCCCCAAGATGTTTTCTTCATTAGCCCTTAAAGTGCGCAGGTTTTCCAGCATCTGGGCAAACGTCAGTTCCTCGGGTCGAGTACCGGAAGAGCCGGCGGCCTGGTCGCCTGGTGGGGGAGCTCTCCCCACCCTTGGGGTCGAGACTCGGACAGTTTGAGTACCCGGGTTGGGAGAACTCATCCTTGTATCCAGAACCTCGATCTCCTCGTCCACTGGTTCCGATGAGGAAGGAGATCCGGCGGCTCGGGGAAGCGGATTGTTCAGAGGGCCTTGTTCCTGGTTATTCGTCGTATCACCGCCAGTCGCGGCGTCTACGTTTTCAGTCGGCTTCTCTGCCCGATGGTTATCCGTCTCTACATTTTCCGGGTCACTGACGGTGACTTGAGTGCTGAAAGAAAGATGAGAAAAGGCAGTTATTAGTGGTGACGGTGGCTTGAGTGAAAACTTGTCAGACGTCAAAGGAAATCATGTAGCAAAAACTTACCCGGCATTTACGGTGTAGTCCGGCGGGAGCTCGCCGCTGGAAGCAGATGAGGTCGTCACAGGGACCATTAACGGAACCCGGAATTGCCCAGCACGTGGATGGTTAGGAGAAGGGTGGTGTTGAGGAGAGTCGGAAGGACGGGACGAAGGAGCACTGGCACGATGGACCGAGGGGGTAGAGATGCCCGGGTTAAGGGGATCTTCACCCGGGGAGCTCCGAGTTACTCTGCGCTTGGCTGGGAGAGAATCCTTCAAACACGACGAATTTGATAATTGATGGTTAAGTCGTCGCATGGCGTCAAAGGAGTAAGGTTCAGAGGATAACGAGGAAAAAGGAACCTTGGACACTGCCCCTCTGGCCTTCCTCTTGGCTCCAACTGTTGCTTCTTGATCAGACTCGGTTGCCTCTGGGTCATCCTCGTTGGTCTCACCTTCGTCCTCCAGCCCTGCGAACCGGGTGTGTGTTCGTGGGAAAAAAGGTAAATGGGAGGAAAATGATACGAGTAAAGATTATACAAGTTCTGTGCAAATACCTTCACTATCATCAGTCGGCTCGTCCTCTTCTTCCGGGTCTCTGGAAGGAGGGGAGGGTTCAACTCTCCAGAAAGGGTCATCAGCCTAAGACAAAAGAATGAGAATAAGGGTTAGAAGCTGTATCAAGTCAAAATGTGGAAATAAGTTATGAATATCGGATAATACCGCTGGAGCCGGGTTTTCCCGAGTAAATGGGGGTAACCCGGTGATGCCCTTTATCACCTCTAGCTTCTCTGTCAAGAAGCCCTTGATGGTCTTGTTGGTATCGCCGGTCGCGAAGCTCTTGGTGGAGTATCGGAGTGCATCTGTGGTGTGCCCCGAATATTCGCACATCAATTTGGTGCGGATGGAGTTGGGTTGGATCCGAAAATCAACCCATGTTTTTACTAAATTTAGCCCGAGGAGGCCTTGGGCTGAGAGGATGGCTATCTTGGCTAATGAGGGAAGGATCGCCTCCCTGTCTGAGTCTGGTGCAAAGGCATTGAAAGACTCGGAAGGTTCGAGGAGGTTTTCCGAGTAACCCGATAGTTTCTTTTCGCCGTCTGGGGAGGTATCGTGGCAATAAAAGAAAGACAACTGCCAATGTTTGACGTGGGAGTTTAAATTGAGGGTTGGCATCGGTGAATTCTTGCGGCGTTGGATGGATACCCCGCCGCAAGTAAGAAGTGCTCCGTCACCACTTTCGCGGCACGGCTTACATTGGAATAGTTCGATGAAGAGAGTCAAACTTGGCGGTATGCACAAGTACGACTCGGATAGAACGATGAAGTGGGTAATATTCAACATAGAGTTAGGCCCTATGTCGAATACCCGGAGGCCATAATGGCTTAAGACCTCCCTGAAGAAAGGGTGACCCGGAGGACGGAATCCCCGGGTCACGTGCTCCACGAAGCAGATTACCTCGTTATCGGCGGGTGTGGGCCGGGTCTCGTTGCCCGGTGCCCTCCAGTGAATGTCCTTCTGAGAAGGGAGAATTCCTAATTCGGCTAGCTCGTCCAACTTGGCCTTCGTAGCTGTGGAACGCCCCCAGTTGGCGGATACGGTTTGGGTAGTCCTTGCCTGAGTCGGTTGTTTTCCTTGCCGTTTGGGAGCCATGGGATCAACCTGCAAAGCACAAGAAAAAGAGGCATAGGAAATAAGACCCGGAAGTGTTGGATTATCCGAGTACAAGGTATCAAGAAAGTATGAAGCTAAGAATTATCCGGGAATCACGCTATGAGGTGGAGATTACAAGGTATCCGGGTGTTAAATACAATTGTGGAAATTATTGGTCACTTACGTATGGAAAAGCATTTGGGGAAGATGGATGGTTGCCCATGTGTCTACTGCAAGCAAGATAGCTGGAAAAGGAGGATTTTCCGGGTGTTAATGCAATGAGCGGAAAATCGAGGAGGAATGGATCTAGATGGAAAAGTTTGCGCGCGATTTTACGGGAGATTTGGTGATTGGTAATGATAGGAGGATGAGTTGTAACTATCTAGCAGGTGGTTAAGGGAGTTGGCGAGCATCGAATCGATCTAATTTGATGCAATCAGGAGAACGACTCACGGGTTGACCTAGATCTAATCATGGATGGATTGAAAAATTGCGGGGCTAAATTAAACGAGTGCAAGGGGCTTACTGGAGAGATTGGAGTTTAGCGCGACGGCGGTGAACGGCGTGGCTCGAATGCCCCCTTCGCGGCTCTGGGCACGTGGAATGAAGGTGCGACAGTGAAGCTTGACGGCGGCGCGAGATGGCTCGAGGGCGAGCGCGGCCGGCGGCGGTCTAGCTTCGATGGCGAGCACGAGCTTCTTGCGGTGGTGCTGCGAGGGTGTAAGGAGCAAGGAAGGAAAGGGGAAGCTGAGGCGTAGTGATGGGTTTAGGGTTACCCTCTGAGTACTATTTATAAGGTGAGGGTGAGTCTATCTCAACGGCCAGAAGCCGGAAATCGTGGGGTGATGGTTATCCACGTGGATTCTGCGAGATATGCGCCAAGTATTGAGCAAAGCATCTGGACAAGAGAGAGAAGGAGATCCACCCCGTGATATCAGGATCAGTTACCGAGTATGGGATCTTGGCATTCTTATTAGGGTTTGGACCTGGAAAATTAAACCAAAGAGTTTGGGGGAAAGCCCGGGTTACTATATGGCCACCATGGAGTCAGGCCTAGCCATCTATCAAAGCATCTTAACCCGGCCTCCATATGCCTGTGTGTTTGACATCTTTGCAGGGAATAGCGAGCGCTTCAAGGAGGATCCGTGAAGCCCAAGCTATTCTGGGGACTACTGATAGGGGGATAATAACCCGGTACGCCAACTCCAAGGCGTAACCCGGCCCAAGGAACACGGTGCGCAATCTGGTTAAGAGTAACGAAGCTTCTGGAAGGCCCAAAGTTTGTAGGCTTCGTGACCCGGATTGTGGGTTACGGTAAGGAAAGTTAGGGTTTGTAAGTGGTGTCCAGGTAGGATTCAAGCTGCGCCTTGGAGAATAGGGCCAAGGGGGGGTACGGGTGCTTTATAAACCGACCCCTAGGTCTAGTTTAAACAGAGATCTAAGAACCCTAGCAATATCGCCTGATATCGAGCATCTAGTGTAATCCCAGAGTTGAGTTATTATATCAAGATCGGAGACTCGGCGACTTTGATTGCCGGCTACCAGATCGAGTTGCATCATGTTTTCCTCTGAGCTAAACCCTCTCCCAAACGCCTGTGTCGTCTTGCCCCAAGATCAGTTACCCCCGGTAACATCTGCCGTGACTATCCCACGACAATCAAGATATGGATGCATGACATGCGAGATGCAACTAAACCAATTTAACCGGAACCGAAGTCCGAGCAATTTAATTAGAAGGTTCAAGTTGTTTATCTAACCATCAAATTAAATGTTGATTAACATGCAAAACAATTCATAGGTGAGCTTCACAAGATTAAATGTAATAGGGCACAAATTAAATTAAGTAGCCCAACACATTCCATGTTTAATAATTAGGTGGACATGCATAACACTACTAACAAGGCAAGATACAAGATGCAAACATGAACATGGATGGCATATTAATATTCCTTGCATTTTCCTGATCAAAATAGACATAAAGTTTGTATTATTTGGAGTTGCAAAACAAAAGTTATAACCATTTCAAAATTGGGGTTTTTTCTGAAAATTGCAGGGACGAGATCGTGATGGAAACAGAGGAATGGAGGGCTCCGGTGCAAAAATGGAAAAGGCCAGGGGCCTGAATGCGAAAGTTTCCAGATCCAGATCTGGATATGGGACGTTTATCACCGGTAGAAGATCCATCCAGAGAGGCTGACAAGCGGGCCAGGACGCCACCTTGCGCTGACGAAGACGGGCGGATGCCACAGTGGCATCCAGGGTCACCGACGGGTGGGCCCTGGCGCTGCGCGCGGTAAAAGGAGAAAAGGCGGAGGCGTTGCCTCAGACGGGAATCGAACCTGGGTCTCCCAGGCGCGGATCGAAGCATAAGCCACTGGGCTATGCTGTAGTTGGTGATAGGTTACAGATCCAACTGAATAAGGTGTAACACAGAACAGTTAACTGAATTTCCAAACATCAAAGATTCAGAGAATAGAACAGGAACAGAACGAGGACGACGACGTCCTGCAGCAAGCGACGCTCGATGGCGACGATCCCAGAGCATGAGGAGGGGTAGGGGAGAGGTTCTAGAGATGGCGGATCACCTTGGGGTCGCCGGGGAAGTGGAGGGGCTTGGGGAAGACTCGCGGTGACGTGATGCAGACCATGTGTGCGAGGAAGGCACGATGGTCCTTGTCGGGAAGATCTCGACGGTGCCGTCGATCTAGACCGCCTCCCGCCTTGGTGTCTTCAACAATCACGAAGAGAACGACCTCCTGATTCCATTCCGACATCCATCTTGGCGTGGAAGTTCTTGAGGCGACGACACGACAAAGCTTCAAGCTCCGGCCATGGTGGTGTACTGGTGGGGGAAAAGAAACAGAGGAAAGAGAGGAGAGGAAAAAAAAGGGGCAGCGGCGGCTGGAGAGGAAGAAGAGGGAGGCTAGGGTTTCTTGGGAGGAGAGGGGAAGGCTTGAGGTAGATAAAGGAGGGGGAGAGGGGGGACCATGGGAGGAGGTGGTGGTGGTTGTGGTACGGGAGGGGGTCACGCTCTCCTCGTGCCCGTCCGTACAGAGAAGAAGAGAAGGTGGGCTGGATTTGGTGGGTGGGCTTCCTCGGCCGGTTGACCTGGCTGGCTACCTCCAAACGTTTTTTTTTTCAGAAAACAAAAGAAGGACTTTGAGATATTTAGAAGTCTCAAAACAATTTATAATTTTTGCAATCTTGAGAGGTACAAAATCAAAAGTTTTTGGTGAACTTAAATTTAGGGTGATGAATGATGATGCAAGATGACATGAGATGCACAAAAAGAAAAACAATCAAGTTCTAATTGGGAAACCCCGGGTGTTACAGACGACACCACTAACAAGGGATTGCGCCCTCGCAATCCGCTCACAACCACGGGGGAGGGAAGAAGTCGAAGCTATCGAATCTTTGGCCGCATCGTTGATCTTCTCGACACTACTAACAAGAGATTCTTACTCCCGTCGATGACGATGTTCTTCCGTTGAGAGATCTTCCGAAGATCGAACCTATTAGGATATAAGGCTAAGAGAACGTCCAACCCACGTATGATCCTAGTAACTTTGAAAGGTAGATCGGAGAGAAGACTCCGAAACACAGAAAGATAAGATGGAAGAGCAATCGAAGGTAAGGAGTAAACAAGAATCCTATTCAGATCTTTTCAAAAATGGGTTTAGCAAAATAGTTTTGACAACCTAGATACACGACCGTTAGAAAGGTTATCCTACAGGCTTTGCGGACCCGTTTCTTCGATAACCATTCGTATCGAAACGACATTGGGAATCAGAACCATGCTCTGATACCATTTGTGACGCCCCTGGATCGGGTACTATGGGGATTTCGGCGTTCCCGCCAGAATCCACATAATATATGATCCCGAGTTGTCATTTCTGATACCATTACAACAGTTCACGAATAATCCACAACAACAATAGAAGAGATATATACAAGACGACTCAAACGAGTCAAGTATACAACTAATACAATAAAAAGATCCAAATAACAGCGGAAGACGAAATGTTATCCGACTACGGACAAGACACAAATTGGACTAAGAGTCCTGAAGATAACCGATGGTGTCCAATCCCTGCCCAGGCCAAGCCGGAGGGCTTCCCAAGCTAACGTCGTCAGACTTCAAACCTGTGACTGCATTGTGAATACAGCCCCGAATCATGGGGTCGGTACTTGGGGTACCGGCAGACGGAAAGCAATACTCAAGATACCAATGCAACCATCCATCACAAGATACAAATACTTTAGGTACAGAGGAAGAGGTTGGTGTAATGAAGCGGCAGCGGGCGGCACTAAGCAGTCTATGGAGACACGCTACAACTCTCGTCTATTAGAAAGGGAAGAGAAAGCGCGACGAAACCAACTACAACTACTCACCAAAACAAACCCATCCAGGATTTACCCCCCAACAATCAATGCTAGGAGGTAACCGAGGAAAACTCACACATGTTGAAATAGTAATCTCGTTATCGCACAGGTTAACAATTATCATTAGGCGTAAGTTATCTGACTCTTGTAAGCCAGCACTTTCTCCAAGATCGTCACATAAGCGCGGACGATACGCCTTCTCGAAAAGATTTAACCCTGCAGGGATGCACTACTGTAGCCACACGTATCGAGACTGTCGCGAGACTGTCAGCACAACACTTCACCTTACCACAAACAAGTCCAGGGAGCCACCTAGCTAGGTTGGAACCGCCTCGAGAGTTCGGCCGGTGCTTCGAAACGGACCTAGTCGTTTGCGTCTACGCGCAAAACGGATCAAACCTGACCGGAACTGTCTGATCCACGTCATACCGCGAAAACCTATATAATTGTACGCACATCGGTAACATACCATCATCATCCTCAACGTTGCTGTCATTGTACCTGCAGAACTGGTGATGTGCGTACCCAAATGGAAAGCCCGAACTAAGTTGTGGCATCCTGGACAAGAGTGCAGCGGGGCTAATAGGTTGCGGGGAGTCCCATTACCTCCCACAATATGGTTAGTGCGCTAATTCTTGGATCAGCGGACAAGAACCTTTTCCTAAGGCGACACCAGAGGGACCAAAATCCTCAAGGGGCCTCCCGCCGGTGTCTTAACTCGAATTCAAATTTTTATTATTACCCCAACCGTTAAGATCATTTAAAAAATAAGTTGACCCAACCTATCATACTAGTAAGGTGACAAAGAACCAAACTCGCCAAAGAACCTAAGCATGCGCTACGACTCGCAAGGCAAACAAGAAACAAACATGTCATAGGAGGTGGGGAATGAGGCTATATCATGGCTGCAAGGTAAACATATGATAGGATCGAGACACAAGCATCGGTTCATAAGGCTTGAATAAAGACAACGGAAATAATCGGTAACAAGTGAGGAACGACAGCCATAGGTAGCAAGTGAGTAAAGCTTGCCTGGAATCCAGCTTGTAGAGGTAGCAGAACTTGTCGTTGCTCACATCATCTCAACGTCCTATCCGCGAAGAAGCAAAACACTAGAAGAGGCCAAAGATTCAACACTTACTACTACGGCAAAAAATCCAGCATGATCAAGATATGGATGCATGACATGCGAGATGCAACTAAACCAATTTAACCGGAACCGAAGTCCGAGCAATTTAATTAGAAGGTTCAAGTTGTTTATCTAACCATCAAATTAAATGTTGATTAACATGCAAAACAATTCATAGGTGAGCTTCACAAGATTAAATGGAATAGGGCACAAATTAAATTAAGTAGCCCAACACATTCCATGTTTAATAATTAGGTGGACATGCATAACACTACTAACAAGGCAAGATGCAAGATTCAAACATGAACATGGATGGCATATTAATATTCCTTGCATTTTCCTGATCAAAATAGACATAAAGTTTGTATTATTTGGAGCTGCAAAACAAAAGTTATAACCATTTCAAAATTGGGGTTTTTTCTGAAAATTGCAGGGACGAGATCGTGATGGAAACAGAGGAATGGAGGGCTCCGGTGCAAAAAAATGGAAAAGGCCAGGGGCCTGAATGCGAAAGTTTCCAGATCCAGATCTGGATCTGGGACGTTTATCACCAGTAGAAGATCCAGCCAGAGAGGCTGTCAAGCGGGCCAGGACGCCACCTTGCGCTGACGAAGACGGGCGGATGCCACAGTGGCATCCAGGGTCACCGACGGGTGGGCCCTGGCGCTGCGCGCGGTAAAAGGAGAAAAGGCGGAGGCGTTGCCTCAGACGGGAATCGAACCTGGGTCTCCCAGGCGCGGATCGAAGCATAAGCCACTGGGCTATGCTGTAGTTGGTGATAGGTTACAGATCCAACTGAATAAGGTGTAACACAGAACAGTTAACTGAATTTCCAAACATCAAAGATTCAGAGAACAGAACAGGAACAGAACGAGGACGACGACGTCCTGCAGCAAGCAACGCTCGATGGCGACGATCCCAGAGCATGAGGAGGGGTAGGGGAGAGTTCCTACAGATGGCGGATCACCTTGGGGTCGCCGGGGAAGTGGAGGGGCTTGGGGAAGACTCGCGGTGACGTGATGCAGACCATGTGTGCGAGGAAGGCACAATGGTCCTTGTTAGGAAGATCTCGACGGTGTCGTCGATCTAGACCGCCTCCCGCCTTGGTGTCTTCAACAATCACGGAGAGAACGACCTCCTGATTCCATTCCGACATCCATCTTGGCGTGGAAGTTCTTGAGGCGACGACACGGCAAAGCTTCAAGCTCCGGCCATGGTGGTGTACTGGTGGGGGAAAAGAAACAGAGGAAAGAGAGGAGAGGAAAAAAAAGGGGCAGCGGCGGCTGGAGAGGAAGAAGAGGGAGGCTAGGGTTTCTTGGGAGGAGAGGGGAAGGCTTGAGGTAGATAAAGGAGGGGGAGAGGGGGGACCATGGGAGGAGGTGGTGGTGGTTGTGGTACGGGAGGGGTCACGCTCTCCTCGTGCCCGTCCGTACAGAGAAGAAGAGAAGGTGGGCTGGATTTGGTGGGTGGGCTTCCTCGGCCGGTTGACCTGGCTGGCTACCTCCAAACGTTTTTTTTTCCAGAAAACAAAAGAAGGACTTTGAGATATTTAGAAGTCTCAAAACAATTTATAATTTTTGCAATCTTGAGAGGTACAAAATCAAAAGTTTATGGTGAACTTAAATTTAGGGTGATGAATGATGATGCAAGATGACATGAGATGCACAAAAAGAAAAACAATCAAGTTCTAATTGGGAAACCCCGGGTGTTACAGGCGACACCACTAACAAGGGATTGCGCCCTCGCAATCCGCTCACAACCACGGGGGAGGGAAGAAGTCGAAGCTATCGAATCTTTGGCCGCATCGTTGATCTTCTCGACACCACTAACAAGAGATTCTTACTCCCGTCGATGACGATGTTCTTCCGTTGAGAGATCTTCCGAAGATCGAACCTATTAGGATATAAGGCTAAGATAACGTCCAACCCACGTATGATCCTAGTAACTTTGAAAGGTAGATCGGAGAGAAGACTCCGAAACACAGAAAGATAAGGTGGAAGAGAAATCGAAGGTAAGGAGTAAACAAGAATCCTATTCAGATATTTTCAAAAATGGGTTTAGCAAAATAGTTTTGACAACCTAGATACACGACCGTTAGAAAGGTTATCCTACAGGCTTTGCGGACCCGTTGCTTCGATAACCATTCGTATCGAAACGACATTGGGAATCAGAACCATGCTCTGATACCATTTGTGACGCCCCTGGATCGGGTACTATGGGGATTTCGGCGTTCCCGCCAGAATCCACATAATATATGATCCCGAGTTGTCATTTCTGATACCATTACAACAGTTCACGAATAATCCACAACAACAATAGAAGAGATATATACAAGACGACTCAAACGAGTCAAGTATACAACTAATACAATAAAAAGATCCAAATAACAGCGGAAGACGAAATGTTATCCGACTACGGACAAGACACAAATTGGACTAAGAGTCCTGAAGATAACCGATGGCGTCCAATCCCTGCCCAGGCCAAGCCGGAGGGCTTCCCAAGCTAACATCGTCAGACTTCAAACCTGTGACTGCATTGTGAATACAGCCCCGAATCATGGGGTCAGTACTTGGGGTACCGGCAGACGGAAAGCAATACTCAAGATACCAATGCAACCATCCATCACAAGATACAAATACTTTAGGTACAGAGGAAGAGGTTGGTGTAATGAAGCGGCAGCGGGCGGCACTAAGCAGTCTATGGAGACACGCTACAACTCTCGTCTATTAGAAAGGGAAGAGAAAGCGCGACGAAACCAACTACAACTACTCACCAAAACAAACCCATCCAGGATTTACCCCCCAACAATCAATGCTAGGAGGTAACCGAGGAAAACTCACACATGTTGAAATAGTAATCTCGTTATCGCACAGGTTAACAATTATCATTAGGTGTAAGTTATCTGACTCTTGTAAGCCAGCACTTTCTCCAAGATCGTCACATAAGCGCGGACGATACGCCATCTCGAAAAGATTTAACCCTGCAGGGATGCACTACTGTAGCCACACGCATCGAGACTGTCGCGAGACTGTCAGCACAACACTTCACCTTACCACAAACAAGTCCAGGGAGCCACCTAGCTAGGTTGGAACCGCCTCGAGAGTTCGGCCGGTGCTTCGAAGCGGACCTAGCCGTTTGCGTCTACGCGCAAAACGGATCAAACCTGACCGGAACTGTCCGATCCACGTCATACCGCAGAAACCTATATAATTGTATGCACATCGGTAACATACCATCATCATCCTCAACGTTGTTGTCATTGTACCTGCAGAACTGGTGATGTGCGTACCCAAATGGAAAGCCCGAACTAAGTTGTGGCATCTTGGACAAGAGTGCAGCGGGGCTAATAGGTTGCGGGGAGTCCCATTACCTCCCACAATATGGTTAGTGCGCTAATTCTTGGATCAGCGGACAAGAACCTTTTCCTAAGGCGACACCAGAGGGACCAAAAGCCTCAAGGGGCCTCCCGCCGGTGTCTTAACTCGAATTCAAATTTTTATTATTACCCCAACCGTTAAGATCAGGGGCCTGAATGCGAAAGTTTCCAGATCCAGATCTGGATCTGGGACGTTTATCACCAGTAGAAGATCCAGCCAGAGAGGCTGTCAAGCGGGCCAGGACGCCACCTTGCGCTGACGAAGACGGGCGGATGCCACAGTGGCATCCAGGGTCACCGACGGGTGGGCCCTGGCGCTGCGCGCGGTAAAAGGAGAAAAGGCGGAGGCGTTGCCTCAGACGGGAATCGAACCTGGGTTTCCCAGGCGCGGATCGAAGCATAAGCCACTGGGCTATGCTGTAGTTGGTGATAGGTTACAGATCCAACTGAATAAGGTGTAACATAGAACAGTTAACTGAATTTCCAAACATCAAAGATTCAGAGAACAGAACAGGAACAGAACGAGGACGACGACGTCCTGCAGCAAGCGACGCTCGATGGCGACGATCCCAGAGCATGAGGAGGGGTATGGGAGAGGTCCCAGAGATGGCGGATCACCTTGGGGTCGCCGGGGAAGTGGAGGGGCTTGGGGAAGACTCGCGGTGATGTGATGCAGACCATGTGTGCGAGGAAGGCACGATGGTCCTTGTCGGGAAGATCTCGACGGTGCCGTCGATCTAGACCGCCTCCCGCCTTGGTGTCTTCAACAATCACTGAGAGAACGACCTCCTGATTCCATTCCGACATCCATCTTGGCGTGGAAGTTCTTGAGGCGACGACACGGCAAAGCTTCAAGCTCCGGCCATGGTGGTGTACTGGTGGGGGAAAAGAAACAGAGGAAAGAGAGGAGAGGAAAAAAAGGGGGCAGCGGCGGCTGGAGAGGAAGAAGAGGGAGGCTAGGGTTTCTTGGGAGGAGAGGGGAAGGCTTGAGGTAGATAAAGGAGGGGGAGAGGGGGGACCATGGGAGGAGGTGGTGGTGGTTGTGGTACGGGAGGGGGTCACGCTCTCCTCGTGCCCGTCCGTACAGAGAAGAAGAGAAGGTGGGCTGGATTTGGTGGGTGGGCTTCCTCGGCCGGTTGACCTGGCTGGCTACCTCAAAACGTTTTTTTTTCAGAAAACAAAAGGACTTTGAGATATTTAGAAGTCTCAAAACAATTTATAATTTTTGCAATCTTGAGAGGTACAAAATCAAAAGTTTTTGGTGAACTTAAATTGAGGGTGATGAATGATGATGCAAGATGACATGAGATGCACAAAAAGAAAAACAATCAAGTTCTAATTGGGAAACCCCGGGTGTTACAGGTAACCTTGCAGGCTTAATTCCTGAGCGATTCCGGCGTTCGAATTCCTCAATTTCTTACTGCTGCACTTTGACGGCAGCGTGGGCTTTTATGATGTTTTCTCGAGACCGGTTTAGTTGTTGCTGTTGCCGCATTATTGCTTGTCTTCTGGCTTCCAGCACTTCCAGTGGTTCATGCCTTCCAACCGGGGTTTGGAACGGATCAACTTCATCTTGTTCCAACATCTGAGGGACCGGAACCGTGTCAACCTGCTTCTTTTTATTCTCCGCCACTTTTGCGCCGCTGCTTCCGCCAACTTCCAGGCTTTCGTTGGCTATGTCTTCCAATTTGTCCAGTTTTTCTTCTGGGCTTTGGCGTATAGCTTCTTGAAAGATTTTTCCTTTTTCTTGGAGGATGGGGATTTCTTTAAGGCTTCATCTTCCATCAATTCCTGAACATCAGGGAATTTCTGGATTTTATCATCCTTGTCTTCTCCATTTGTATTATCTTCTGGTGGAGACGTTTTGGGATTTGTTTCCTCCTTCTCCTTACTATCCGCCTTTTCAGCGGGTTTACCCATGAGGACTTCGTGGAAACCTCCCTGCATGGACTTGATATTTCTTTCGAAAGCATCCCCATCATCGTCGAAATCTGTGTCACAGGATGCAGATCCGGTTTCCGAACCCAGCTTTGCTTCAATCGCAGCGAGAATAGATTCGGCTTCCGAGTTTTTCGCCTGACTGGTCGATTTTGGGTCATCCACCTTTTCTGTGGGTTTATCATCTTCTGCCTTTTCGATGGGTTGTTCGTCCTCCGTCTTTTCAGCAGGTTCTTTTTGCACCATGCCTACAAAGTGTGATCTGGGAATAGGCATCTCCTAAGAGGCATTGTATCCAATCATACTTTGGCGATATGCTAGTAGATCTTGATATGCCCCAATGTATGAATAAGACAAATCTGTCCCGAATCCGACATCAAAGCCGTCTTCTACTGGACATAGGGTGGGTGGGATAAATTTGCTTCCACCGTTAAAGCTATGAAAACGTTAGCAGATCCAATAGAAAGGACGCAAGCACTTACCAGGTGATTCCGTGCCGGCAAATAGGAACTGTTGTCGATGAAATGGGCGACGTTTCCGTAGAATTCGAGGCTCCCGACCGTGATTGCGCTACCGATTCCGCCGAGTATTCCCGCTCGGAACGTAACCCCAGACGCCGCTGGCTCCATTGTGGGCGCCAACTGTCGAGTATTCGTAGTTTGGTTCATGACAGGGGGTGCCATAAGCCTTATGGTAGAACCTGGGTGGAAACGTATGGAAGTTACCGTAGGCGGGGACACAAGTTTACCCAGGTTCGGTATGTCGCAACAATGACGGCCCACTACACCTGCAATCTCACTAAATCAGGGGTGAAAGGCTGATGTATACAAAGTACAAAGTGAGTCTAGATTTTCTTTCTATCTTGTCCTGAGGCGGCTCCCGTCCGACTTTATATATGCAACCGGATTAGGGCTTATAGGAAGGAAAACGTTGAGTTTAAGGAAATGATAAACAAAATGTTCGGCTTATTCTCCAAGCCGGATTACGTATCGAGCCGTAATCCGATTTCTTCTAGAATCCGTCTTCCCGTGCGTCAGGCTACTGTGCCCCTAATGGACCTTGTCACTCCATCACCCGTGGGCCACCTGTGTAGTCCGGTCTTCGGCCAATGCCGAATATACCCTTAATTGGCATATCTCCGACACAATATTTTGTACATAGGTCAGGTGATGGAGTTTGTTTTTGCCGTGTACTGGCTTATAAGTTAGTTTTTATAGGTTAATCCATATTATAGAGCAGTTGTTAGAGATACTCTTTGAGTTTTAGACCTCTCGTCAAATTGGCACAACATTTTGGAGCATGTGGGCGAGGAAGCTCTTTTAGATTCAGAACAATATTTGTAAGTTTTAATAAAATTAGAAAAAATCATATACATACATAATGATAACTCTAATAGTGTGCAAAATACCAGCATTGACATGTGAGGATTTGTTTATGATCTTTTTGAAACTTACAAATAATGTTTGTACTTTTTCGAAAAAAAAGCTCTATTTGGGGTTTCCCGAGCTGTATAAATCCAAAATTATTTAATGCTAGTAAATAATTATCTAGCTACTTTTATACTCCTATAGAGTATTTGTACTAATAATAATTATATTTCTGTAGAAACCAGCAAGCTTTTGCATATCCAATGTCACGTTTTTCATGGAGCAATCTGAGAGGATTATTACAAGGTGCTCCCGTACTTTGCCCGGTGGCCCCTGCGACGGCGGGACCGGTTCGCTCTCTGGCCTGCGGGCTCGGCGAGTCATTCTGGTGACGTGGCCGTTCCAATCTCGGTTCCACGTCACAGCGACCCAGTATCCAGCGCTCGTTGCAGATCAGACGGCCTCCGCGCTCTCGCAGCCCCTCCCGGTCCCACGCGCAGCGACTGGAACCCGTGCTCGCTTCGTCGTCCCCATCCTCACCTCTCCTCTTCAGATCTCTCAACTCCCCGCTATTAATTACCACCTCTCTCTCTTCATCCCTCTCTCCGTAGCTCTCTCTTCGTCCGTCTCCCTCCTTCCGTCCTAGGGTTCGACGCCCGCGGCGAAGCTTCCGCCCACCTCGCCGGCGGCGTCCGCGGCCAGGTAAACCTGCTACATCCCCCCGCCCCGCCCGGATCTCGAGGCGATCCTGTGATCCCTGTCCTTTCCCGATTCGCGTGCCACGGCCGCAGATCTGTGTCGCGTGCTGCTGTTTCCCGCTCGATCCGTGCTGTATTCCGCGTAGCGCTGCGCCGTGCATCCGTGTTTAGCCTCCCCATGCGTCTTCGTTGATGCGGCCGGTTAACTTGGTAGGTAGGTGAGCCGTCCAGATCCATGCGAATCTGGGACGTAGCGACCGTTGCATGGCTTCTACGTTCGCCGGGGTCGTGAATTCGCCGCCGTGTTTCGGTCGATGCGAATGATGGACGCGACGTTTCCTTGGTGGATCTGTGCTTGATCTCGGGCTTGCAGACGTACCTTACACTTGATAAGGGTTTAAGAGAAGCGTTGCTTCCGACAGGTGGCTGGTCGTGTAGTTTAGAATGAATACCAGCTGAATTGCATTCGGGATCCAAGCTAATTGACCGAATTAACGTCCGAGCGGTGTAGTTGGGACACTTTGGAGATAGGCGAGAAAATTTGTAAACATCTGCAAATTGCCTGCTTAATCTGTAAAACTGCCTGCTTTCCTTATATTTAGCTTTGCATAGCTAGTCATGCTCGATTTTTTAACTGAATTATAAATAATTGTCTAGTATCAAACTATAAACGAGAAAGGGAACATTTTTCGTTAGTTGTGATATATATGAGCATTATCTTGTCCGATAGCAAATTGGTGTAACTGAACGAGGACTCCTGAATGTAGTAAGTCTGGTTGATAACATGCTATATTGTTAAGCTTGGTTTTGATTTTATTCCTGTATCTGCGTGTCAGTACGTATGACTAAGCCAGATGTACTTCATCTTTTCCAACCCCAATCAATACTTTGGGGAGAATGCGTCATATCTAAATAGCTGTGCTGTCAACTTTACCGTGTTATTTTGTGTTACATGTTTCCATGTGCATTGTACATAATGCTGATCTGTTTTCTTTTGGTGGGCACAGAAAGATGGCTGGCGGTTTCCGCGTACTGCATCTCGTCAGGCCCTTCTTGGCTTTCTTGCCGGAAGTGCAGAGTGCTGATAGGAAGATACCATTCAGAGAAAAAGTGATCTACACCGTTATTTCTCTCTTCATTTTCCTGGTGTGCAGTCAGCTTCCGCTCTATGGCATCCATTCAACCACCGGAGCTGATCCTTTCTACTGGATGCGTGTTATCCTTGCATCAAACCGTGGTACTGTCATGGAGCTGGGTATCACTCCAATTGTGACGTCTGGAATGGTTATGCAACTTCTCGTAGGATCCAAGATTATTGAAGTTGACAACAGTGTGAGAGAGGATCGTGCTCTGCTGTAAGTATTTGTAAAAATAGCAGAATTTTGTGGTTACTCTTCTTTCTGAAGTGAATGGGCCAGTGAAAATTCTAAAGCTTGCTGGTTCATGTCATATTTCCAGTACTATTGTGATGAATGTTGTACTTCTGTACTCAGGAATGGCGCACAGAAGTTGCTTGGCATCCTGATTGCCATTGGGGAAGCTGTGGCATATGTTCTGTCTGGAATGTATGGCAGTGTGAGCCAACTTGGAACTGGAAATGCTATTCTCATTATACTTCAGCTTTTCTTTGCTGGCATCATTGTCATCTGTCTAGATGAACTTCTCCAGAAGGGCTATGGTTTGGGTTCTGGCATTTCTCTGTTCATTGCTACCAATATCTGGTAAGCATATTGAACTTCATTTTTCTTACTTGTGGATGTGCTACCTTTGCTAGCCAGCTTATGGTAAATTTGCTCTTATGTAGTGAGAACATCATCTGGAAGGCATTTAGCCCAACAACCATCAACAGTGGACGTGGCGCTGAATTTGAAGGGGCTGTCATTGCTTTGTTCCATCTGTTAATTACTCGATCTGATAAAGTCCGTGCTCTGCGGGAGGCTTTCTACCGTCAAAATCTGCCAAATGTGACCAATCTGCTTGCTACAGTATTGGTCTTCCTCATAGTTATCTATTTCCAAGGCTTCCGTGTTGTGCTTCCAGTGAGATCAAAGAATGCTCGTGGGCAGCAAGGCTCATACCCAATCAAGCTGTTCTACACTTCGAACATGCCCATCATTCTGCACTCTGCACTTATTACCAACCTGTATTTCATTTCCCAGGTATAGGATTCAATTTCAGCGGTGTACTAACTATAGTAAGCACTTACATGTATGTTTAGGTGCTGACATGTTTTAATTGTTTATTGCAGCTTCTGTACAGGAAGTACAGTGGAAATTTCCTGGTTAACCTTCTTGGCATATGGAAGGAGTCTGAATATTCTGGTCATTCTATTCCTGTTGGTGGTCTTGCTTACTACGTGACTGCACCATCCAGGTGAGCAATTAAGTTGTTGGCATTGCTACCTCTTTCCATTCTGTGTCTAGGTTTTGGTTGCTTTAGAAAATAGTGGTAGTTATACTTACCATGTTATGTAAACTGCAGTTTGGCTGATATTCTGGCGAATCCATTCCATGCATTGTTCTATGTGGTCTTTATGCTGTCAGCATGTGCTCTCTTCTCAAAGACATGGATTGAAGTTTCTGGTTCATCTGCCAAGGATGTTGCTAAGCAGCTGAAGGTAAAAACATCTCCTATGCAGTATTTTTCTTGTCTAGTTACTGTTCCTTTTTGCATGTATCATGTTTCAGAAGTCATAATCTTGTGTGGAAAAGATTGATTTTCTAGCTTTAGGATGTGTTAGTTCCATTTCTGAAATCTCTGCATATGGAACCCCAGAGTATGTAAGACTATGCAACATCAATGACACATGTTATCCATGCACTGTTTAAACCTCAGTTAATTTGGTAGAGTATCCAGTCAGGAAACATTATTATTTGTGTCTAGGTCTAGTTTATGTTTTTTGTGATCCTTAGAAACTCCAGCATGATGTTGGGACATCAATGTCTAAAAGTTTTAATGGGCATTATTATTTGTGTCTAGGTCTAGTTTATGTTTTTTGTGATCCTTAGAAGCTCAGCATGATGTTGGGACATCAATGTCTAAATTTTTTAATGGGGGGTGATCTATGGTTTGTTTTGAGTAATTTTATAGTTCGCGCTGGCAAAAATTACTTTATTTAATCTTGGGTAATTCAACAGGAACAACAAATGGTGATGCCAGGCCACCGTGAGTCAAACTTGCAGAAGGAATTGAACAGATACATCCCTACTGCTGCTGCATTTGGTGGAGTGTGCATTGGCGCGTTGACTGTTCTGGCTGATTTCATGGGCGCAATTGGTTCAGGAACCGGTATACTGCTGGCTGTTACCATCATCTACCAATACTTCGAGACCTTTGAGAAGGAAAGAGCGACGGAGCTTGGCTTCTTCGGTTTTTGATGCCATTAGCTTTGGGAGCATGTTATGGCTACAGCTCAGTCTTGGCTGTCTGTTGTGGTTGTAACCGGAGATCTTAAATTCTGTTTAGGTTGCCCGACTTATTTACAGTTGAGAAATTTGTAGATGCTGCGCGTGTTCTCAGACTAGTGTGGTGGCGGACTTGTCCAAGGACCGACGATGGCCACCATCGATCATCCTCTGTAGCCTTCTCATGTCTTTTGACTATAGCAACTGAATATTTTGGGATCATTTTAGTTATCTGGAGCTGAGTATATGTTTCTTTTTTATTGTGACCCTTGTTAGTCTCTGATGATACTTTGAGCCATGAAGTAATGCAGTTTTATGCGTTTTGCGGAACACATGTCTGATGTTTGACTCATGTTCTTAACTTTTTCGAGAGTATCATGTTCTTAACTTTCCATGGAGCTTTTTCTCTCAACCGATGTACTTAAACTTTAGTGGTTCTTAGTTCAATGAAACATTTGACATGGAGACCATGCCTATGTAAATAAAATGACATACAAACGTAACGTGACATTCCACGTGGGAACATGTAGATGAAATAGTTAAAACAGATCAATAGAGAAACGGAAAGAAATATAACAGAAATCGTTTCAGAGCCATCTTCATAGATTTCCTTGTGCGCAAATCCTTGTGGCTTTGAACTGTGATGGGAATATTTTTCAACGTCTATTTTGCATTGTTTCGTACTAGCAAAAAAAATCTCCTGAAAATGTTGCTATGATTCATTTGTTATGTTACTCCCTATGTACTCAAACAGTTTTGGCAAACTAAATTAGTTTTCTCAAACAGTTTACAATATAAAACAGAGAGTATTTGTCAAAATATGGATGTATCAATACACTAAAACATGTCACATTGTTTTTCAGCCCTATGCAATGTAAAAGTGATGATTCTGCAATTCTATATATTCCCTCTCGGTCTTAAAATAAGTGTCATTGAAATAGATATATCTACGAGTAGTTTTGAGTTACATCTAGATACACTTATTTTGAGACAAAGGGACTAGATTTTATATTTGTTTTATATCGGGTGAATCTAATATCATTAGAAGTTACCGACCCCCATGATTAGAGAGGGTATATAATAATATAACACTCTTGTCAAGAAGTCTGCATTACATAATTCTCCACGTCGAGGATATAAAACCTCCCGTTAACAATTTGTTTTCT
Source organism: Alopecurus myosuroides (assembly GCA_028641055.1). NCBI lineage: Eukaryota > Viridiplantae > Streptophyta > Magnoliopsida > Poales > Poaceae > Alopecurus > Alopecurus myosuroides. The sequence continues at coordinate 197,891,735 of CM054063.1, read as the reverse complement.
ATTTTCTATCCTCAAGCTACAAAGGATCTCACAGTTCAGCTAATCAATTTATCCTTGCCGCGTGAGGTAACGTTTTTGGCAACCTCAACGATATCTTCCATTTGGTTGTCCACAAGCTCATTCAGCTGCAGTTCCTGGGTCTTGAGATCATCCGGCAGCTGCTCGACCGTCTGGTCATCTGAGTCTGCGCCCTCCTTTGTCCAGTACACAGCGAAAGATGAGTCCTCGTCATAACTAGTTGCCAGTTGGACAAGCCGCTTCCCATTTGTTCCAGAGGCACCACCAAGCAACTCTCCTTTGGTGCGGTCATAGATGCAGGCTCTGAAGTTGTCAATGCACTTGCGGTTCTCAGAATCAAGGTGTAAGTAAATCAGGATTTCCCAGCACCGCAGGAACTGCTTCTTGTTGATCTTCAGCTTCAGCCGTACAGTCTCGGCCAGGTCAGCCGGTGGAACCATTATCAAACTGCTGGTCCTTTTCGACAGGTTGGTCTCCTCCAGCGACATGACCATAGCACCAAGAGCAGGCTTGATTGGCTCAAAGGTGAGAAGACGGAGACAGTCGATGGAGGAACGTACATACTGCAGGTAATCAGAAGGGTCTTCTATGGTTACATCATACATGTTCTCGGATTCTGCGATATAATTGATTGCCTCAAGAAGACGACGTCCATGGCCTTCACCCTGATAAGGTGGCAAGACCAGTATCTGGCAAAGCAAAAGAAACAACATCAGCAGAGCATCGAAACCAGACCCCAAACCCACTTTACTTTCCAAAAATCAGGTTACACAATTATGTTTGAAATAACAGAATATATAAGCTTGCTTCAAAGAAATGACTGCATATAGAAGAAAAATGCAGATACATGAATAAACATAAAGTAAATAGGTCCAACCTGGCTGATACGCAAGCGAGTGCTCTCAGGGTAATGATAAAAATGATGCACAGCTGCAAAGCCCAACAACTGAAATTTTGAAGCAGATGACTCAAGTGCTGCCTTCTTCACTATAAGGAGCATTTCCCATCCATCATCTGTGATGTCGATAGGTGTGGAACCTAGAGTGCAACGGTGTTAGAAGAAAGCTCCAAACAGATTTCACCAATATACTCTAAACCTTCAGTTACCTTCAACCAGAAGCAGAACAAGTGATATCAGACGAGAATAAAGAAATGCAGCAGCACCTTGGAGTTCAACTCGAACAACCTGGCAACAAAAAAACATATCAAACTCACTACATGTGCAGCCCAAAAGAGTATGTTGATATCTTGAATAAAACAAGAGGATGGCAACAGTTTGAATCCAAATTTTATGAAAGTAAAAGATCTTAACAGCATATCAATTCAAGATTCTGAAATTGGAGAAGTGATAGTCTCACAATCATTAACCTTTTACTCTGTGGAAGCATCGATGCAAAACTGCATCTTAATATATTAAGTAATAGCACTTTGATAGGTAATCATTTCTTTAAAGAACTACAAAATTATGTGTTAAGTTTAAGAAACAAGTCAACAAAATCTCATCCATCAAATCACTTGAGTCATGGTTCAAAAAGAATACCCACCTCAACTGCCAAATCACCTTCGTCTGAGGCATCATGTTTAATGGAAGTACCATTCTTCACAGCATCACTGCAGAGATTACAAAAATAAGTCCTGCCCTGTCTCCAGACACAATACAGAAACAAGGTTGATGGGCTCTGTAAAGAAAGGTACCTTATATAGTGGCATTCTTTTGAGAATGTCTCTAGAAATTCATCTTTTTCTACTAGGTTTTCACCAAAAATGCTCTGTCAAAAAGAGTAAATGAATATTACAGTCATGCATGTGGAAGTTTCTTCAATTATGAAAGACATTCTAAACAAACAGATCTTACCTGAAGGACAGGTTTTAGGTCTGTGATTCCTTTACCTCCCTGAAATAAATCAGTTAATTCTGTGTTACTCGATGGCTTGAGAAAATCAGGATATCCTTAGTTATAATTTCTGACAAAATACACATGAAGTACCAAATTCAGGATAACGTCAGATACCAGTATACATCATCATTAGTGTAAGAAATTAAAGTCATTGTGGTGATGTTTAGTGACTAAACGAAACGAGTGTAACAAAAAAAAAAAAAAATCTGATTGGCGAAATTATGTAAAAATGCATGACAAATACATGCTAGTAAAAGTGGCAATATCTACACAATATTTCATAATGTTTAGGATGAAAGTAAAATACACGAGGTTGTAGTTAAGACACCTTGCAACAAACAGTAATCACAGGGGTAACAAGAAAATAGAGATTATCAGTAGTTCTGTACAGACAAAGTTATGATTCAGGACATATGGATTGTTCTTATAAAATGGTCTCATAATATCACACAGGATAACCAATACTTGCAGAAATAAATTTTGGAAAAATAAGTACTCACGTCAGATGTTTCCTTGAATGAAATCTCAGCATATGCATGCAACGATATAGCACTTATCCACACGTTGATCTGCAACCATAGATATCAAACATAAACAAATAGGATTCCATATTGCAAATAACAAGCATGCCAATCATACAAACAGGAATAAAGAGAAGGGATTGGAGAGCCTTATTATTTCATCATTAAAAGTTATTTAAAAGATAAATTTACTAGTAGTTTGTTTTCTACCTTGAGATCTGTGTAGCCATATATCTTGCCATCTTCACCAAAGAAATGATTCAGGTCAAATGGTTCGATAGAAGTGCTGTCTTCTGAGCCCACATCGTCAGGGTTTGTAGCTGTAGCGATACCAACAGAAAAATACATTAAAAATCGAAAGAACCAAGAAAACTGGATTATTTGTTCATCGAGCTCAGTTCCAGAGCCCACAGGTAAATAACTGTTTGCTTCAATGTAGTTAGAGAAAAATTGTAGCTGAACATGGAAGGCGCATAATTTAGCATTATGTTACATGATTCTTCTTTACACTATGTAATGTTTTCCTCCTGAACTTTCGGCACATTAAAATTTTGTTATTACTCATAACTATACCCCAAGGATGTATCTTTCCCCCAAGCGAAGATACACTAAGGTAGTTACTGCTAAAATAAATCCAACTGCAATTCCTTGCTATAAAAGCTAGTGCAAAAATTTACACAACATAAAATTTAAAAGGGGTCTAATGCTTGCTGCCGAAAAATTTCAGATTAGATAGGACTAAGACGAGCAATTACATACCAATAAACACTTGCATGCATTCATTTGCCTCGGTTCCAGCATCTGCTGCACAGATAAAAAAAGATATTACATTAAATTTTGCCATGTGCCTATACAAAATAGATTACCTAAAAGTATACATCAGCACATGAACATGTTTATCCTAAGTAACACATGCAGGCTGTAGCTGTACCTGTACAAGGGCAATACAATTTAAAACGAGCGATTATTCTCCCTTGCTTCTGCAGGCCAATTTAATTGGCAATTTCGTAAGCACACAAACAAATACTATATATATTTTTCTCTAAAGTTCAGTGTCCGTGTTAATCCTTTCACAGGATGAAATTAAGCTTGCAAAAAAAAAAAACTCCAGGGATATGCAGCTTCATGTTCGTATTGACGGCACAGAACTGTCTGAGGTCGAGACTAAATATGTTGCTAAAATAACTAACCTTGTTGACAGTCTAATACAAAGCAAATAAATGATAAATCCTGCAATTGCTAGAACGCAGCAGGCAAATGCCACTCTCTTTCTAAATCGAACGGAACACGAACGAATCCAGCAGCAAAAACACCTCCCAGTCTCAGCTCCCCGGCCCACTTCAGTGTGCGTCTCTACGCCAAACCTACCGCAACGAGCCTACGCGAGAGCATCCTAGAATCCAAGAATACGCTCGCAGGACTACCGGCCGCGGGCGGCGTAAGCACAAGCCCCCCGGCGACGAAACCAAATCTAAGAATGGAGAGAGGAGATGGGGAAAGTCGGGTCGGTTACCGATGCCGGCGAAGCCCACGCGGCGGCGCTTGCTGGCGTCAGCGGAGGCGGCGTCGCCTTTCCCCTTCTGCTTGAGCGCCATGGGTGGTCGGGTCGGGTCGGGTCGGGTCGATCTGGTGGCGCGTGCTGAGGGGGAGCGGGGGGCGGGCTAGGGTTTGGTGTTTTAAGGGAGGAGAAGAGGCGGGAGATGGGGGAAGGTGGAGGCGGGAAATGGGGAATTGCTGCGGGGACAGCTGAGACCAATTGCAACTCTTTAGATTAGGATTTGTTTCCTTCCAGCTCGTTAGTCAAGGACAGATCGGTAACTTGCAACTCTAGCCATCGGATCTTGGATGAACAGATCAGATCGAAGGTGAGATATCCCTTCCGGTTGATCCGCGATATGCGTGCGCGGCAGCAGGCCTCCTCGTCGCGCGGCCAATTGGTAGCGTGGTGAGGCAGGAGAGGCAGGGGTGGATGGGTCACAACACAAACTAACTTCAGCTAGTATTGAGTTGAGGGCTCCGAACCGTTTTCTAGGGTTCGAGTAGCAGAGGCGGCGCGAGGGCGATCGCGATCTTCCTCGGCGCAAGGCTGGGAGTTTCTCGCTGTGGATCATCGAAGCCCTCTCCTCCGCGGTTCTCTGGTTGCTGGGCTTGGGGTGATTACGGGGGGACCTCGCGTCCTTGCCCACCCTTGGCTCCACTCGGGGGACGGGAGGGAAGGGTTGGAATACGCCATGGCGGGTTCATCCTCAAAAATTTCGGCGAGTGGCCGGGGGAGGGAGTCCATGGAAGAGCTCATGGGCAAACTGGACCTGACGGAGAAGGAGAAGGAACCATTAGTGGTGGGTGATGAGATTGTTGAGGAGGAAGAAGGCATGTGCGCTCTGATAGGGAAAGTGCTGTATCGGCGGCCGTTTCACGTCAACACCATATCGGAAGCGCTCAGGCCGGCGTGGGGGAACCCAAGGGGACTGATGTTTAGACCTGCAGGCACAAATCTGTTTGTGGCTAGCTTTGAGCATAGAAGGGACCGTGATCGGATCTGGGAGGGAGGCCCTTGGTCAGTGGGCAAGCATTGCGTAGTTCTGGAAATTTTTAATATCCGATCACGCCCGTCGGAATTAAGGTTTGATCGGCTGAGGGTCTGGGCAAGAGTGTTGAACCTCCCGTTTAACCTCTTGTGCCCGCCATGGCCGGATCGCATTGCCAAGAAGGTGGGGGAGGTGATTCAGATAGATGCCGATGCGAAAGGATATGCCTGGGGGGATTGCTTGTGTATTCGTGTGTGGATCAAGGTGCAGGAACCGCTGCTTCGATGGGTTTATCTTGAATCCTCAAAGACCAAGGTTAAAGAGCTGTTTGAGGTGCAGTACGAGAACCTCCCGTATTTTTGCTTCTCATGTGGGAGACTGGGTCACGCTGAGCTTATGTGCCCCGTCCCTGCGGGAAGAGATGAATCGGGTCGGCCTCCATACCCGGAAACTCTGAGGTACTCACAGGCTAAGATCAATAGCTGGAGCGGGGGGGATGGTGCGACGGCGCATATGAGCAAGAATTATGCTGGCAAGGAGGATGATGTGCAGCGAGGTACAGAAGTCACGTCTCCGGCAAAGTATCAACACCAAGCAAAAGACTCCACCTATGTTTTCAAGGCTCGGGGTGGCTTTGGGGGTAGGAGGAATAACAATGGAGGCAGGGGATCTGAGAGGAATGTTTACCGGCGTGTCGACCTCGAGGGGGGTAGTGATCGGGATGGAGGTCAGAATATGCAGGGTAACAAAGGGGTGCTGATGATTCTGGACCAGGATACATGGAATAAGAAAAGGCTGAATGAGGAAACAGTTTCGGTAGGATCGAATGATGGTAGTAGGGGCTCAAAGAAACCAAAGTCCACAGATAATTCTGGTGGTGGAGAGGCGGAGGCTGCGATGCAGCCCCGCCCGGAGCAATGAGTTGTATAATCTGGAACTGTCGAGGGCTTGGGAACCCGGCGACAGTTCAAGAATTCCTCGACCTTGTGAGGTTGGAAGCGCCCGCGATCGTGTTCTTATGTGAGACAAAGATACATGGTGATAGAGTAAGAGCCCTGAAATCTCAGCTGGGTTTTGAGGGGTGTTTTACAGTGAATAGTGTTGATTTAAGTGGAGGTTTGGCTCTGTTTTGGTCGAGGGAGGTCGAGGTTACACTCAAAACCTTCTCGGACCAGCATATCGATGTAATGGTTAAAAATGTTGGAGGGGACAAATTGGAGTGGCGTTTCACAGGCTTTTATGGAAGAGCAAATAGAAGTGCACGACATGAAAGCTGGACGCTGCTACGGTGGTTGCGATCACAGAGTGATGCGCCTTGGCTTTGTGGAGGAGATTTTAATGAGGTGTTAAATGCCTCAGAGTACTTTGGTACAAATGGACGCCATGAGTGGCAGATGGAAGGGTTTCGGGAAGCTGTGGATTTCTGTGGCTTCGCCGATTTGGGGTATCACGGGATACCGTATACTTGGGACAATATGCAGGAGGGAGACTCAAATGTGAAGGTGAGGTTGGACAGATTTCTTGCGGATCCAAAGATGCTCGAAGTTTATAGTGCGAGCTTTGTGAAACACATCCCCAAGCCGCGATCTGATCACTGTGTGTTGACAACAAAAATTAGAAGGCTGGTACCGGAGGCGAGTGGTAATTCGAACAGGCCGTTTATGTATAAGGATGCTTGGTGCCGGGAGGAATCACACGCTCAGGCGGTTCTGGACGGGTGGAGGACAGGGTCGGGAGACCAGGGATTGCTGGGGATTAACGAGGCCCTAATGCACATGCAAAATGAGCTTACAGATTGGAAGAGCAAGAAGTTTGGAGACGTGAGAAGGAAAATAAAAAAGCTACGTAAGGAGTTTGAGTTCGAGAAGGCAAACTCGCTGTTCCGTGGACCATCAAGAAGAGAAAGGGAGATAGCTAGGTTGTTAGCCGAGCTACTCAACAGGGAGGAGATCATGGCGAGGCAGAGATCTCGCGTTGATTGGTTGAAGGCTGGTGATCGAAATACAAAAAATTTCCATGCGCGTGCTTCGGCGCGGAAGAGCCAAAACCGTATCTCAGTTCTGCAGGCATCGGACGGCACCTTGTGTGAGAGCAAGGAGGAGGTCCGGGCTGAAGTGCAGCAGTTCTATTCTAACCTTTATACGGCCCAGGCGTTCACAGATATTCATGCGGTTCTTCACCACGTCCCAAGCAAGGTGACGACTGCGATGAATGACCAGATGATGCGCCCGTTTAAAGAGGAGGAGGTGAGGACGGCCCTTTTCTCAATGGGCCCTTCGAAGGCACCGGGGTCAGATGGTTTCAATGCTGGATTCTACCAGCGGAATTGGAGTGTTATTGGAGAAGATGTCACAAAGGCGGTTCTTGGTTTTCTTAATGGTGGTTTGATGCCTAGTGCGATCAACAAAACGGTAATTGTTCTTATTTCGAAGGTTAAAAATCCTCAGAATATTACACAATATAGACCTATTTCTCTTTGCAATGTCATATACAAAATCTGTTCAAAAATTCTGGCTAATCGTTTGAGAGAGATTCTAGATGAGATTATTGCAGAAGAGCAGAGTGCTTTCGTCCCGGGCAGATTAATTACGGATAATGTGATTACGGCCTATGAGTGCATCCACTCAATGAGGAGGAAAAGAGGTAAACAGGGCTGGTGTGCGGTGAAGATTGACATGATGAAGGCGTATGATCGCGTTGAGTGGTCATATTTACAAGGAATAATGCAACAGCTCGGGTTTGCAGAGGACTGGATTTCACTAGTCATGAGATGTGTCTCAACGGTGAGCTTTCAGGTCAAGATAAATGGTGAGTTGATGCCAAGTTTTGTCCCCTCGAGAGGGATTAGACAGGGAGATCCGATTTCCCCATACCTATTCCTTTTGTGTGGTGAAGGTTTTTCTTCTATGCTCCAAAATTATGATGGAGGATGGATTGACAGGGGTATCAGAGTGAGTACTCGAGCACCATGGGTATCCCATTTGCTGTTTGCAGATGACTGCCTAATCTTTATGAAAGCAGATGTGAGGAGTGCGGCACGGCTGAATGATATATTGAGGGATTATATGATTGGCTCAGGTCAGTGTGCTAATAAACAGAAAAGCTCCATATTCTTTAGCTCAAACTGTGGAGCCTCGGTGAGGGGAGGGGTACGGAATATCACTCAGATTTTTCGTGAAGCCCTTTCGGAGAAGTACTTGGGTTTACCTACTGCAAATGGAAGAGTGACTGAGGGCCAACTTATTCATATTTATGAGAGAGCTCGTTCCAAAGTACAAGGGTGGTGCGAAAAGAATTTGTCTTGTGCAGCAAAGGGAGTCCTTTTAAAATCAGTTGTCCAAGCCCTACCGACCTATTCTATGAGTTGTTTCAAACTCACAAAAGGTTTATGTAAAAAGATCACGACAGTTATGTCAAAGTATTGGTGGGCTGGATCTCTTGACCGAAAAGGAATGCACTGGCAAAGTTGGGAAAAGATGGCGATATCAAAAAACCATGGAGGTTTGGGGTTCCGGGACCTCGAGACTTTCAATGATGCGATGTTGGCCAAGCAAGCGTGGAGGCTACTGGTTAATCCAGATAGCTTATGTGCCAGGGTCCTAAAGGGCAGGTACTACCATGATGGAGATATCCTATCAGCAGGGTGCCCGTCGAGTTCATCACCTATCTGGCGGGCGGTGTTGAAAGGAAGGTATTTGTTGAAGAGGGGTCTTATTCGCCGTGTTGGTAACGGGATGACCACGGAGATTTGGCACGATAACTGGATCGATGGTACAAAAACGATGAAGACCACGGGCCGGCTATCAGACGATCCAGTCCAATTGGTAGCTGACTTGATTGATCCAGAGTCAGGTAAATGGAAAAGGGAGCTGATCCGAAAGGTATTTTTACCCACGGATGCAGCGGCAATTGTCAGTATGCCTAGAACGAGCAAAAATTGTAACGACTCGTGGGCATGGGCGTGGGAGAAGTCGGGCCTGTACTCTGTCAGGTCTGCGTACAGAGAATTGGTGGAGAGAAGCTTCATGGAAAATCAACTTGGCGCTAGTTCGTCGAACTCGGAAACCAAGTGGAAGCAACTATGGAAACTCAACGTGCTGCCCAAGATACGCGTGTTCTGGTGGCGCGTGATGAAAAATTTGCTACCGTGTTATACGGAGCTGCAAAGGCGACATGTGAGGGTTCACGCGGTATGCCCGCTGTGTGGCTATGAGCAGGAGGACCTGTACCATAGCCTCTTGACATGCGATCATGCAAGGGGGTTTTGGGAAGCGGCAGAGCGGTCGTTTTCTGTCAAACTGCCAAGACTGCATCCTTTGACGTGGAAGGAGGACATGCTGGTTCCAGAGGTAGTGCCTCGAAGTGATGCTGAGTTAGGGATAACCGTGATGTGGGCTATATGGCATAGCCGCAACAAGTTTACCCATGGTGAGGAGCAGTTCCAACCGCAGAGATCTATGCAGATTATCAATGATATCGTCAGGTCCTTAGAACGACCGGCGGTGATCAAGAGGCCAGCTATGCAAGTTGAGGAGGAGAAGTGGAAACCTCCCGGGATGGGTTGGACAAAATTAACCTCTGATGCGGCCATTGATGTGGAGGGCATTAGAGGGAGTATTGGAGTGGTTGGACGCAACCACAATGGTGAGTTCCTGTTTGCTAGGGGTGATTGCTATGAGGGAATCACAAACCCGGAGACAATGGAGCTATTAGCATGCAGAGATGCGATGCAGTTGGCACTAGAGCGGGGAGTTCAGTTTGTGCTCGTGGAAACGGACTGCTTAAATATACAGAAGCTGTGGGACTCCAAGGAGGGGGAGCGTACAACAAATATGCATGTTTTCAGCGAGATGAGGTCGTTAGCCAATAATTTTTAGGGATTTAAGCTTCTTTCAGTCAGCCGTACAGCTAATAGAGTTGCCCACTGTATGGCCAAAGAAGCCCTTGTTTCGAATTATGTTCGTACTTTCGATGTAATCCCTGGTCATCTGCTTGCGCTTGTGCAAGCAGAGAAGCTCCAGTTTTCTGATTAATAAAGTTTGGTTTGAGTTGTCAAAAAAAAAGGGTGGATGGGTCGACGATGTGAGCATCTCTAGCGTATCTGAAAAAAGATTTTACAGATGGAACTCGTCGGCACGGAACACGTCCACTAAATTCATATCGGAAATTTAAACAAACAGTTCGTCATGAGAAATTTAAAACAAGTTCAACTAGAGAAATCGAACAACATCACCAGAAATTTAGGCTAAACCTATCTAGTTGTGTCCCATGCCGAGGATTTTCGATTCTACAATCTTCCGCAGAGCCTAGACGAGCTCGTACTCGTCGTCGCCACCCGGAGCCGGTCCGCCGCAGCGCGAGCATCGAAGGACGATGTGAAGCTTGTCCTCGGTGTATTTCGTCCGCTTGAATGCTCACATGACTTGCTCGAAGAGGATGTCCAAACTGCAAGAGCCGGAGCCCTAGCGCCTCCCCGAGATGACTCTGACATTTTCCGGCCCGTCGGCTGCTCCGACGGCAACTCCTGGCCGTCGTCCTCCTCCATCGGCGGAACCCTATGTCACACCCCGGACCCGTAGATATACATATTGTTATGTGCTCCTAGTCATGGACCCACAAGGGTTTCAGGGTTACCAGCCCCGGTCGCAACAAACAACGGTAGGCAGACCGGATTTATCGGCACGCGGGCCGGATCACCTCGGTACTGCTACTCCTTGTGTCCATACTAGTCATAACCAATTATGCATAACCAAGCGTCCACGAGTCGGATGAAACTGAAGGAACGGGACCAAAGCTATACAGAGCTGCTATGTGTCTAGGAAGTGCAACAATAATCGAGGGTTACTGGGGCTACCAAGCCCCAGGCCGTATCACATCGGCGGGTGTGCTCGGACATGAATCGTCGGCTCCACAACCCCTCGACTGCGACACTACGCATGCATAGCCAAAACTGTATAACAATGAGCTCGAAACCAACAACCGATCAAAGCAGCACTCTAGGTATGAAAAATGTACAAAGAAAGTGTACTAGAGTAAAGCTTTACAAACAGAGGTCACACGACCCAACATTACATCAGACAACGGAAGGCAAGTTATGCTGCTAATCAACAAGAACCAAAAAGGCCTAAGAGGCCGCAACATAAGGCGACGTCCCAGCCAATAGATTTCAGCCTGCTACCTGGGAACCCCAAACTACTCGTCGATGTCCACGTTGAAACCACCACCGAAGTGAGAAACTCCACCTGAACCAAGTTGAAGCAAACATGAGTACGGGAGGTACTCAACAAGACTTAGTTAACCTATTATATATCTGCTTCTTTTAGAAAGAGTTATGAAGGTTATTTTGCGTAAAGCCATATTTGTTTTCCAAGTTGAGGGAGGAATAGCACGTCTCATGGAGTATTTTGAAAACATATGAGAAAACTACCCAGCTACTGACATCATCATCTTTTTAATCCACCAAATCATTTCAGCACCTCATGCTTCAAAGATCACCACCTCAAGTTGTTCTGGTACCTCATGCTACAAGGTAACCCCTCTCGGCATCTCCGAGGAGGCATCCTTCAATCGTTTATCAACAAGTTTAGTCATTCCGTTAAAGTTATCTATGATCACAGAATCCGTCACCAAGTCGTCTTTAACCGCAGACACGGCTTTTTGGAAAGATTTAACCCTGCAGGGGTGTACAACTTTACCCACACGTACCAACCGACTCTTAGTTCCGCCGTGTTGGCACTAGTCCGGGAAGTGTCGGCAGAGGGTGGTCGATTCCCGGCCTTTACCTTGTCGAACCATATCCATGAGTCAGCCCAAATAGGGCCACCCCGTCAAGAGGGAGTTGGCCACCTCCTGACGGCACATGTTCTGTGAGTCGGGATCAAGATCCGTGTATGTCCATCACTTGTCCCGGTCACGACCTAATTTTCTCCAAAACATTTTCCGACTCACACGCAGATGGAAAGCTCAAACTACGTGTCTCATGGATAAGGCTAAACAAGTCAGTTTGCTGGGCGGGGTTCATTGGCCCACATGTGGCTGTACACTCAGTCTTGGCTCGAAGGCGAGAACTCGCTCCTAGGGGCATGAACAGGACAAAACGCCAAAACCCATTGTGGCCTCAAATCCATGCCATTATTAGTCAAGTTATCAAATATAATTTAATTCACAACAACCTGACATAATAGATTCACGCATTGACCAGATTCATCAACCGGATGGATCATATCATAACTAGGCATGGCTAAGCAAGACTCACAGGGTTTAGCGAAGTGCGCACAAACAAACCTATAGCTGCTAGGTGCAGTGGATCAGGTTATGTAGGCTGTGCAGTATATAGGAGAACTCTATGTACTGACATAAAATAGTTTGGAACCGAATGCAAAGTACGAGATTCAAAACACTTTGAAAACATATATGAGTAGATAAGAGGTTATGCTTTCCTTGGTTATAAGAAAACCAGATAACGGCTTCAGGAATAAGTGTTTGACTTGTCGTTAAGATCAAGTATTCGTCAATGAAGTTGCTGGCCTTCACTTCGGAGTCGCATTCTACCGAGGGGGGACAACACCGAAAAGAAGAACAACAATCAACACATGACATTGATGCAATGCACAATATATATATGCATGAGCAAGTTAATGCACTAAGGTAAAGCCCTAGACATGTTCAATGGGTTGCTAGGGTTCGGATGTCAGTTGTGCAGTTTAACAGGAATTAGCCCGAAATGGACCCTTCAGGGGCACTTCGGATAATTCCAAGAGTGAGTACAATTTTAATTGCTCAAATGGGTTTGAAAACATCATAAACAGGTTGCATTTGTCATTTTGAGCATTTTGGTATATGACTTTTAATTTTCTGATTTTATTAAATAAAATCTTGTTTTCTCTATTTTTAAATGATTTAAACAAATTCAAATAATGTTCAATTTTCAACTTTGTCAAACATGTATGAAAGTGACATATTTGGGTTGGAAATAATTTTTGAACATTTCCATATTTATATTTTATTTTCTAATTAATAAAACAATATTTATTGAATTTACAAGATTAAACCATTTTCTCTAATTTAATAAAGGGTGGGGCCCATGTATCGGTTTAAATTTCATTTAAATTAAAACTCCGAATAACCTGGAGGAAACACGTGGGCAGGTGACGTCATGATGACGTCACCCCCACGTCAGCCGGTGCCTGGCCGTGGGCAGTCATGGACGCCGCCGGCGATTCCGGCCGTCCCAGCTCACGCGGTTGTTTGCATTGGATTCATCTCGTCGCGCTCTATCTACTCGTGGTGGCGCTGCCCGCGGGAGGTCAACAACGGCGAGCCGCCTGGAGGAAGAGCGGCAGCGCTCTCGGGCTTCGGCGCACCCAGCGATTCTGGCCACGAGAAGAGCAACATGGTGGATGGGAAGGCGGCTAAGCTCACCGGGAGCAAGACGGGAGGGTTAGCGTAGCCGGGGAAGCACGGAGGCGACATCGCGCTTGCTCGACGTCCGGCGGCCGGCGCGGAAGAATACGGCGAATTCGGCGGCGTCTAGGCCATCCCGACAGCTCCGGGTGCTCGTGGAGGAAGAGGAGGACGCGACGGTTCCGTGGAGCTTCTCGGCGAGGTCGCGGGCGCGGTGAATCGACGACGACGGCGGATCTCCGGCGGTTAGGGTTTCGGCGCGCAGAGACGGAGAGAGGAAGGAGGGTATTCGGGGAGGGTGTTATGCGGGGATGCGCTCGATCCGGACGGCACCCGAGGTCGTCATCCCCTCGCGCGAAGGAAGTAGGAGGTGGCAGCGGCCACCTCACTGTCGCCCTCGTCCTTCTGGCCGGAGAGGAAGGAGAAGAAAAAAAATAAAAGGCCATTTTTTGGAAAACCCCCAAGGAGTTTTGAAAATCACCAAGAGGTCCTTCTGTGGCTGAAAAACAAACAGGTTTTTAATGTTTTAAGGGCCTTTTTTAGAACAGAAAAATTGGCAAAAATGATATTTGAAAACCTTATAAAATTCAAACTCACCATGTTTTGCTTTGGTGAAATTGAAATGTTTTTCAGTTCAAAATTTTGAAAACCACATTAAGTAGTATTTGTGGAAATTTTCTCAATTCCATTTAAATTCACAATTTAAATTGGTTCAAACATGATTAAATTTTTGTTTCATGCATGTATGAGATGAACACCACACAACACAACCCTATTGTATCAAAACAGGGATGTTACACCCTAGATCTGCGTCGGAGATGGCGCTCACGGTTGGTCGCGGCCTCCGTGCGGACCCGGCGCAGGTATTCCTCCGTCACCCCCGGCATCGTCGCGGCGAAATTGCTCGCCAGAGGTTTCTACCCTAGCGGCGAAGGTGGGCGGAGGACGGCGGCGCGTATTATGGGTGCGTACCCTAAGGGCTTCTCCAATGTAGAAATAAGGTGGGTCTTAAAAGCTCTATGGTCGACCTTTGGAAAAAAAATAAGCATTGTGAGTATCGACCATAGCGAGGAAACCTCCGAGGTCGACCTCACCCGTGCTACCCGTCCACAAGCTATACAAAACTACATTTCTCTCTCCACTTGCGTGGAACACACCTTTGCTTCAACGTGAGCAGTCAAAACGATTGAGTAAAAATAAAACAAATATCCACAAGCGGGCTCCACCTTAAGACTTGAGTAGTAGTTAAACATTGGGCAAGTCTTGATTCAGTAGAGCACATGGATTGGGGCCCATCTTATGGCCTTCAAAAACTTTAAGCATTGGAGACGCCCTAAACGCTCCTCCGCCCCCTACATTATAGCGGCGGGGTCGACGTATTCCAGGAGTACACTTAAATTTTATTCGGGCCGGTCCGATATGCGGGATCTATTTGGGCCATAAAAACAACCCGACTTGCATATCGCCTGGAATTATTAAGGATGGCGAGTTTTGGGGGATCTGCTAGAGATGCTCTTATAGACAGATCATTTAGTAGTGATCTATTCACATGCATCTGACCTATCGATCTGACCCGTCGGTTTTTGATCCAATGGACTGAAATGAGGGGCAGCACACCATGCTGGTTCACAGGTGCCTTGCCTCTGTCAAGGCACTGAATCTCTCAATCCGTGCATTCACACCTAGGATTAGTGCAATAATGACTTCTTCCTCCGTTAGCTATCATGTATGATTACTTGATTAGGGCCCTGGCCATGCGTAAAGTCCAAGTGTAGCTCAAATTTTGAAAACAATATTTTAAAGTTTAAAAAATTCTCAGATATTGATAATGATGTATTGTACCAGCATGTAAAATCTCAACTCGAAACACCTTATATTATGGGCCACAAAAAAAAACACAAATTGAATACAATATCGTCTTCAATTTAAAATAAAATAAAGACCTACTAGCCTGGGATAACCGTTATAGAGACACCTTGGATGGACTTTGGACTTTTATGACTTAGACAATCCTTTAATATACTTGTCCTAACGGGTCTCATGGTGAGTCTTATCATTTTTTCCTGTCGAGTGACCTCGGAATACCTACATGTGTATGGACGTCCAATTTGGGTTCAGCATCCTGAAGTCTAGGAGGTACATTTTTTTTCACTCCGCATTTTAGATTTGTTTTAAGTCAAATATTATAAAGTTTGACAAATTTTATAGAAAAACGTACCAACATTCCCAATACCAAATCAATATCATTCGATTCAACATGGAATATATTTTCATATTGTATGGATTTTCATGAGGACATCCCTAGTTCTTTACCACACAAAGAGGTTGTTATCCAAGAGAAGACTGATGAAATAAGACTTGGACCGATAACAAGATCAAGGGACAAGTTATTACAACAACAGGTGAATTCACTCCTTATTGAATATGATGTTTGTGATAGTGAGAATTTTATACCGCCTAAGTCTATGCTTTTATGTATGATCAGGGTTATTGATAATACAAACATGATATTGGAAAACAACCAAGAGGAGCTGGAAAACAAGATGGAGATGCTGGAAAACAAGAGTACAATGGTGAAAACAGATTTACAAGAAGGTGAAAACAAATTTATAAGTGTGGAAAACAACTCCAGGAATGTTCTTCCACACTAAAGAATGGTGAAAATAAGTGGAGGGCGCCCCATTGAAGATCAATGCGCCATATAGAAGTCCTAATTTAATTAGGCATGGTATGTATGCCATAATGGCCGACCCCCCTAAAGTTGGGTCGGTTTGTATCCCTTCCTAGTCCAAGTAGGAGTCCTAGTTGAGTCCTAGTCCTAGTAGGAGAGTGCCTGCGCAAGGAAGCCCTTGTGGCCGCACCTCTCCACCTATATATACTCCCCACCTACCTGTGGAAGAGATAGAACAAGTTTAAACCAAAAACCCTAGTCTCGAGATTGTATTGCTGCCAAGCTTTCATCTTGAAGTATACCTGCAAAGTTGCGTGATATCTTGTTGTTCCACTGGGAATAAGGGGATACAGGACCACTCGTGCTCTTTGATTACGTGTGCAAGAGTGTGTATTTGAGAATATCTAAGGGGATTGATTGTTGTTTCATTGGAAACATGGGTTATCCAAGTGAGAGGTCTCACTGTAGCACTAGTTATCAGAAAACTCCACAAAACATCCACCAAATTCGAGAGAGCTCATTGAGAAGATCGGGCCACCCCATATCAGATTGGTATCAGATTCTTGGGTTTACTTGGTGAGCAAATTCCATCCCTAGTATAGTTGTTTTTATTTCCTATCTAGAAAAAGCCACATAAAACTATTAGGTTTAGAATTGCCAGAGCCTAGATCAACACCGATTTTCATCTACTAGCTATTGTTTCTTGTTGATTTGCGTTCCTGTTTTTCTATTTTTAGTTTTTATCTATTAGGGTTGGGGTTCCTTCTAGTTGTTTTCTTTATCATCTATATCAAAAAATCTCACCAAAAACAGTGGTACCCGAGTTGTTCTTTCTATCTCTTGTTGGTTTAGATTTGATTCTACCACGGCATAAGTTTTCTTTGATTTCCTGTCGTGGATCGTCTAGCCATACATCATCCTAGTCCAACTCGGATTCAACTCTGATTCCTACAAGGCACGGCTTTGAGTTTTTCTCCACGCGCGCCCGCATCATCCTAGTCCAACTCGGACTCCGAGCTCCTGCCGCGGCACAAAAAAGCGCAAAAGCGCTGCCGCCAGCCTCGCTCTCCTAGTGTGGGACTAGGAGAGCGAGGCTGGCGACAACGCTTTTGCGTGTTTTCGTGCCGCGGCGAGAGCTCAGAGTCCGACACCGCATTTTCATGCCATGGTTGGTGCCATCATCAGACTCGCAGCGGTGGGTACAGACCCCACACCGCGCGCTCTCGCAGCACACCACCCGCAACACCGCACACACACGCCCGCAACCCTCTGCCGGGCAGAGTTTTTCTGCGTTTTCCGCTGTCGTACGACACAAAAGTGACCGTTTCTCTGTCGTGAGATATTTTAACCTGTTTTCTTCTGTTTTTCTTTAGTTTTCCTTTGTTTTTCTCATGTTTTCTCCCTAGGTATCCTAGTATGATCTTTGATAAGCCTAGCCACAACCATTCTACAACAAAATTTTAGGTACACAGCCCAGAGACTAGCTGTTTTTATTGCTCTACAAGCTGCTCAATTTGATCAATTATTGTCCATATTTTCTGGTTTCAATTACTTATTGCTCTAGTTGATTCAAAGGCCATTGGAAAAGTACAAAAAAATAGAAAAATAGAAAAGGTATAAAAAAATAGAAAGAGAGAAAAAATAAAAAGAGGGAGCTTGATACATCATATCTTGGATATTTTTGTGGACATATTTGAGCAATCTTGTGCCTGTTTTCACAGAGTATTTGTTAGTGTATTTCTAGTGCTTGCAATACCTCTTCCATATAATTTCTAAGCCACATTTGTGTCCCATAGTGAGTGTATTACTTTAGTATTTTTTTCATCACATTAGACAGTAAATAGGAGTTGCTATTTTGGTGTTGTTAGGAATCCCAACCAAGCCCCGCCAAATACCCTATTTTGTCTTGTGACACTTGATATCCTGGTTATTCTCTTCTCACATTTTGTACACTCTTCATTGATATTTGTTGGTAAGTAAATCCTATTCACTTTGGAACGGTGAGAGAATCACTTCTTTGCTGGTTTTGAGTGAATTGTGAGAGAACACCACAACCCATTGATTATTTTGTTTCACTAACATATTAATCATGAGTTCTTCTAGTGAATTTGATGGTATGCAGGGAAAGAAGGGAGAGGACATAGTACCTAACAAGAAGAATGTGGATGATATTCTCACATGGGAAGATTTCAACAAATTTCGAGATGGAGTTGCTAGAAGGATTGAGCAAAGAATTGAGGAATATGATGATGTAGTAAGCAAATAATTGAAAGAGGTGCAAGAAAAAGTTGACAAAGCTGCTACTCAAGAATCCCTTGATGTTTTACAAGAGGCTGTGAACAACATGACAAGACAACTTGCAAATATGACCACAACTCTACAACAAAGAGCTCCCAATGATAATTTAGGTGCTGATTTTGATGCTGGCCAAGCCAATGCACTTGGAGGCTGTGGTAATTTTGCTGCTAGGGGAGTGGCTATGGGAGAAAACAATAGAGAGGATGATGGCCTTGGGAAGCCAAAATTCTTTATTCCCCCTCTCGCATGTGATACTGAGGATGCTGAGGAGTACTTGATGTGGGAGTTGAAGATTGTGAAACTATGGAGATTGCATGATTATACCGAAGAGAGGAAAATTATACTTGCATCTTCTGGATTTGATGGTTATGCTATCTTGTGGTGGGATGGCATCACACAATTGAGAGAAAGAGAAGGTCAACCAGAAATTGTTACTTGGGCTGAGACGAAGCAAATCATGAGAGATAGGTTTGTCCATAAAAATTATGTGAGAACTCTATATGACAAATTGCAGCAATTGAAGCAAGGTACAAACTCTATGGATCAATATTACAAGGAGATGTAGTTGATACTACAGAGAGCTCGGGTTAGAGAAGAACCAGAACAGACAATGCAAATATTTCTTTTAGGTTTGCAATTCAAGATTAGATGCATTGTGAGGCATGTTCAATATAATACCATGATTGAATTATTACACCAAGCAAAAGAGGCAGAAAAGAGGTTGGTCGAGGAGGTTTTTATGGCTCCAAGAAGAACTTTTCCTTCAAGAACTTCTTTCACACCTCAAGTTTCACAATTTTGAGCTAGTACATCTTCCAAACCCGAGACAAGCAATGGCACTGCTAAGAAAACAATTCAACCAGCAGCTAGTGCAAGTGGTTCTACTCAATAAACAACAAGAAATAGAGAAATGACATGCCATACTTGTGGACGAAGAGGTCTCTTAAAGAGAGATTGTCCTAACAAGAAAATCATGGTTATCAATGCTGATGAGGAGTATGTGACTGGAGATGATGCTAATCGTAATGAGGAGGATACATATGATGATGATGGTCCTGTTGATGCATATGCTACCAATTATCCAACTATTGTGTGCACACAAGATTTGAGTGTTATTCTTAGTGATGAGAGCCAAAGATGCAATCTATTTCAAACCAAAGAAATTGTGGGCCCACAAATGGCTTGCAAGGTGATCATTGATGGAGGGAGTTGCAGAAATTTAGCAAGCAAGGATTTATGTGCAAAGCTCAAGTTGAGATACATTCCACATCCACACCCATATTATATCAAATGGTTGAGCGACAAAGAAGAAATAAAGGTGTTCATATGGTGAGAGTGGAATTTCAGATTAGACCATACAAAGATACAATTGAGTGTGATGTGGTTCCCATGACAGTTTGCCACATGCTACTTGGGAGGCCATGGCAATTTGACAAGAAGGCTATACACAATGGGAAAGCAAACACATATCAATTGAATTGGAATAACAAGGATATTATCTTGAGGCCTATGACACCACAACAGATTGTGAATGAGTCTAGACAGAAAACTGAAGTGAATTTAGAAAGAGAGAGTGAGAGAGATGGGAGTAGTGAAAACACAACTTCTGTGGGTGAAACAAAACCTAGGCCGAGTGGTAAAAGCAAGGGAGTGATCCTTTTAACCATGTTAGCCACCAAAGAATATTTGAGAGATTTTAGTGAGGATCCTATCTTAGTACTTATAGTGCTCATGCATAAGGGGGAAATTTTAGTTTTTAACGACATGAGTCCTCTTTCTATTGGTGTTTCTAATGTTTTGCGGGAGTTTGATGATGTTCTTCTAGAAGAAATGCCCTCGGGGTTGCCACCATTGAGAGGTATTTAGCATCAAATTGATTTGATTCCTAGATCATCATTACCAAACCGAGCTCCCTATATGGCAAATCTCCAAGAGATAAAGGAATTTCAGAAACAAGTACAAGAGCTTCTTGATAAAGGTTATATTCGAATAAGCCTATCTCCTTGTGTTGTTCCTGTTATTTTAGTTCCTAAGAAAGATGGTACTTGGCGCGTGTGTGTAGATTGTAAATCAATTAACAACATCACTATTCGTTCTCGTCATCCTATACCACGTTTGGAAGACGTGCTAGATGAATTAAGTGGTGCTACTATTTTCTCTAAAATTGATTTGTGTAGTGGTTATCATCAAATTAGGATAAAAGAGGGGGATGATTGGAAAAAAACCTTTAAAACAAAATTTGGTTTATATGAGTGGTTAATAATGCCTTTTGGATTAACTAATGCACCTAGTACTTTCATGAGATTAATGGACCATGTTTTGAGAGATTTTATTGGCAACTTTGTGGTAGTTTATTTTGATGATATTCTCATATATAGCCACATTTAACATGAACACATTGATCATATTAGACAAGTCTTGCATGTGCTAAGAGAAAATAAATTGTATGGAAATTTAGAGAAATGCACTTTTTGCGAAGATAAGGTCATATTTCTTGGTTATGTTGTTTCTAAACATGGGATTGAAGTGGATGAATCTAAAATTGAAGCAATAAAAATTGTCCAATTCCCATGAATGTGAGTCAAGTAAGAAGTTTTAATGGTCTTGCTAGATTTTTGTCTAGAAAAAAATACGTTACTCACTAAATTGGATGTCCAAGTTTCGGGTTTGGAGAGTTTGAAACCACTATATGTTGAAGATGAAGAGTTTTCTACACCTTATGCTAATTGTTCTAATGTGAAGGCTTGGGATAAATATCATATACATGGTGGATTTCTGTTTATAGCTAACAAATTATGTATTCCCGAGTGTTCTTTGCGTTTGATGTTATTATAGGAATCTCATAGTGTTGGATTGATGGGACACTTTGGACGTGAGAACACATTACTTATGTTGGCTGACAATTTTTATTGGGCACATATGAGACGTGATGTTTATAGGCTTGTGCAACGTTGCATCACTTGCAACAAGGCCAAGTCAAAATTGAAGCCCCACAGTTTGTATACTCCTCTACCTACACCTAATACACCATAGGAAGATATTAGTATGGATTTTGTGCTAGGTTTACCGAGGACTAAAAGAGGGCATGATTCTATATTTGTGATAGTGGATAGATTCTTAAAGATGTCACACCTTATTGCTTGCCACAAAAGCGACGATGCGTCGCATATTGCTAATATGTTTTTCAGGGACATAGTGAGACTACATGGAGTACCAAGGACTATTGTTTCTGATCGTGACGTGAAGTTTATGAGCTACCTTTGGAGGAAATTATAGGGAAATCTAGGAACAAAGCTATTGTTTTCAACAGCACGTCACACCCAAACTGATGGACAAACGGAGGTGGTTAATCGCACATTATCAACATTGTTGCGAACCATGATCAAGAAAAATCTGCGGGAGTGGGAGGAGTGTTTGACACATGTAGAATTTGTTGTCCACTCTACTACTCAACTTTGCCCGTTTCAAGTGGTCTATGGATTCAAACCCATTAAACCACTTGATTTGTTACCACTTCCCATACAAGAGAGGATAAATATGGAGGCATCAAAGAGAGCTGATTTTGTGAAGAAGATACATGAGAAGACCAATGATGCTATGGAGAAGAATGGAAAGTATGTGGATGAAAGACTAAACAAGAAGACAAAGAAAGTTCTATTTCGACCAGGAGATTTAGTATGGGTGCACTTTCGAAAAGACAGATTTCCAAAGTTGAGAAAGCCCAAGTTGTTACCTCGAGGTGATGGGCCCTACAAAGTGCTTGAGAAAATCAATGACAATTCTTACAACATATACCTTCCAGTTGATGAGTTTGGTGTGAGTAATTCATTCAGTGTTGCTGATTTGAGACCATACCATGGAGATGACCTTGCTGCATCGAGGTCGACGCCTTTTCAAGGGGGTGTATGTGTGGGGGGAGGGGGGTGATGCAGACTGACGTTGGTACACCCCAAGTGGAAGGTTGTGAAGAGTGCGGCGGCAAGTTTCCCCTCAGAAAAGAAACCAAGGTTGAATCGACCAGTAGGAGGACAAGCAATCTCTGAAGGTTGATGCAGTTGATGTGGTAGGGCGCACTACCGGTTCAGCAGCAACGTGGAACCTACACAACACAGTCAAATCACTTTGCGCCAACATAGTAGTGAGGTTGTCAATCTCACTGGTTTTGCTGAACACAAAGAGGTTAAACGTATGGTGTGGAAAACAGTAGGAAAGCAGTTGCAGCAGTATAAAAGCAGTAGGTGTTTTATCAGTATGAAGAAAATGGACCGGGGTCAACAGTTCACTAGTGGTTTCTCTCCGTGAAAGATAAATAACATGTGTGGTGAACAAATTACAGCTGGTCAAGTGACAGAAATGAAGGCTTCACCATAGTGCATATGCAAGACATAAACATTACTATGTGATTAATGCGGGCATTACAACAAAATACATAGACCATCATCCAACTGCATCTATGACTAAGAACCCACCCTCCAAATATCATCCGACCAAACGTTGGGTATTAAGTTGCTAGCAACAGATTATCACAGTAAGCAAAGTGTGTAATGTAAACAATGTAAACTAAGTAAACACCGTTGTTTTCTAACTAATGGCAACATCACATCCTCCATCCGTCATGTTTCTGTCACTCGAGCACAGATGCAAAGGAGGCATGAACCCA
Source organism: Alopecurus myosuroides (assembly GCA_028641055.1). Taxonomy (NCBI): domain Eukaryota; kingdom Viridiplantae; phylum Streptophyta; class Magnoliopsida; order Poales; family Poaceae; genus Alopecurus; species Alopecurus myosuroides. Next base: position 197,868,739 of record CM054063.1, on the reverse strand, counting down.
CTATCGAGCATAAATGCTCCCTCTTGGAGTTACTAGCATCTACGTGGCCAGAGCATCTACTAATAACAGAGAGCATGTATGATCATAAATAACATAAGCATGAAGATAACATGATAGATTGATAATCAGAAAACATAGCATTCAACATTCATCAGATCCCAGCAAACACAACATGTAGCATTACATAAAGATGATCTCGATCACGTGAGGCAGCTCACGAGATCTAAACATTAGGTACAAAGTGGAGAGAACAACCATCTAGCTACTGCTATGGACCCGTAGTTCAGGGATGAACTACTCACGCATCACTTCAGAGGAGGGCATGGTGGTGTAGACCCCTCCGGTGATGAATTCCCCTCCCGGCAGGGTGTCGGGGAGAGCTCCAGAACCCTCCCGATCTCAGGATGACGATGACGGTGGCCTCGGGTGTTTTTTGGGACGAAATGGTATATATTTAGGGTTTACGTCTCGGGGGTATATATAGGCGAAAGGGCAAAGACGATGGAGGCCTGGGGGCCCCAGACCACCCCATGGCGCGGCCAGGGGGTGCGTCGCCCCATGGTGTGGGCCCCCTCCGGGTCTCTTCGGGATTCCGTGGAACCTTCGGGAATTCTAGGACCTATGGACTTCGAATTTTCCAATTCCGAGAATATTTCTAGAACAACTTTTCTGAAACTAAAAACAACAGAAAACAGGGAACTGGCTCTGTGGCATCTTGTCAATAGGTTAGTCCGGAAAATCAATAAAATTGACATAAAGTGTATAGCAAACATGTGGGAAACAACATGAAAACAACATAGACCATCAGAAATTAAGGATACGTTTATGACGTATCAACATCTCCAAGCTTCGATCATACTCGTCCTCGAGTAGGTAAACAATAAAAACACATAATTTCTGAGGTGAAATGCTACCAACATAAACTTGATCATCAATAATGTAAAAGCATGAGTAAGCTGAGATCATAGAAATTAAACACAAGCATGATTAATAGAATTTTAATAATAAAGCATAGCAATCACCTTGCATCATGAGAAGTAAAACAAATAAAAGATTATGAATAACAATGCAACAAAAGATATACGTTTGTTTCAAGCATAGAGAAAACATGGCAAAGTGATATTTCGCTAGTCCTTAAGAGTGGGGCAAAACATAAATGCCAGGACACCTTCAAAGTTCATGAGGGAGACTAGAACAAATAATTAGAGAACAAGCAATAACACACCATGAATCAATTAATAATGTTTCTGCGACAAATGCACATAAAACTCAGAATGGAAACTATGCTCTCTCAACTGTGCATAAAGTTAGAAGATGGAGACTCAACATTAAAGTAAAAGAAAGGCCCTTCGCAGAGGGAAGCATGGATCACTCATGTGTTAGAGCTTTTATTTTATTAAACAGAGGTATTGAAAACATTTTTAAGAGAGGTGTATGCTTATGTCAACGAATGGTAAACAGAAAATACAATACGTCACAAGCCAACTAGACTTCACAAGAGCGGCTCCCATAGAAGGACGCATCTGGGTAGAAGGCCATCCCTCTTTTTATTTTGTTTACACAATTATGCTTTGACTGATAATTCAGGGGCAAAAATAGTGAAGATAATTTGTTGTTATTAATTTGGGGCTGGGCACCCCGCTGCCAGATCTTCTATCAATTGGATAAGCGGATGAAGCCACTAGTCCAGGGTGTGAAAGTCCAATCAACAAGTGAGATAAAGATTATCTATTTACGTCCTCATGAGCTAAAATAGGAGCACAAAACAGGAGTAATTTTGAAGGTTCTAGATGTAACACATGGGAAATTTACTTTGGAGTGGCGGTTAAATACCACATGTAGGTAGGTATGGTGGACATATTTGGCAAACTTTGGTTTATGGGAGTTGGATGCACAAGTAGAGCTCATACTCAGTACAGGTGGAGGCTAGCAAAAGACTGGGAGCGACAAATCAAGATAGCACAAGAGCCATAATCATGCATAGCGACATAAACATCATTAATCAAAGCATAAGTGGTACCACAAGTTCAAAAACTAAATTATCATGGAGGCTATAAGTGACTGGTTCATAGTCATAAACATGGTGTGAGCATGCGCCAAGTGTAACATCCCAAGTATGAAAAATAGCCATTAGAATGTTTGCTCTCTGTTATTTTATGTTTTGCATCATGGCATCATGTTTATTGCATTTGTTTTGCTTGTTTTCCATTTGTTTTCCTCTGTTTTCATTTGTTTTCCAACTGTTTTCCTTTGTTTTCCTTTGTTTTCTATTTGAATTTCAGACCAAATTTTAAACCTCTTGTTTCATACTTGTGATGTTACAATTTCCAAATGAATATTTCAAATCAAAACAATCAATTGTTTCCATTAAAGTTGTGATTTCAAACTGTTGTTTTGTTTCTATCAAAAATTCATTTAATATCAAACCCTTTCCAAATTCATTTGCATTTCCAAAACAACAACCCCTTTGAAAATTATGAAAATGACAAAACCCTTTCATCATTTGTTTCCATTAAACTAAGGTTCAAACTAATTAAAAGTGTTGCTTTCAATATTTCACTTAATACCCAAAAATTCATTTAAATTGCATTCCAACTCATTTAATTTTCCAAACAACAACCATTTGAATCAATGAAACAAAACACTCCAATCAACTTGTTTCAAAATAACTTGAGGGCCCAAAAACTAATTATATGTTTCCTTTTAATAATAACTCACTTAATCTCAAATTAATTCAAATCTCAATCAAGTTACAAACAACACTTTTATTTTGAATCTTTTTGAAAACAAAAACTTGACAAGCTGTTAATATTACATAATTAATCAATACCAAATCTTTTTTTCTAAATTTTCTAACACCTCAAAACCTATTCTTTTCTCCCTATCTCATTTCAGCAAAAAAAAAACAATAGAGCAAAAAAATAAAGCAGAGCACAAAGAGAGAGAGAGAGAGAGGGGCATGAGGCCCAGCCCACCATCCTTTTTCCCCTTGGCCTGGTACCTTTTCGGTCTTCTTCAACCTCGGTACGGATTACATCGAGGGCATCCACGTTGCAGAGGAGGAACGAGCAACGGACAGCAGCCCTCCCCCTTCCCCTTAAGACCTAGCCCGAGTCCCCCCTCCCTAACCCTAATCCCCTTTCCCCTCCTCCTCCATCTCCCCGCCTCCATTCTCTCCCTCCTCCCTCTCTTTTCTTCTCTGCACTTCTCTGAATGTCTGAACCCACACCCGAAAGCCCTCTCCTTTCCACCGGCGATCGCCGGCGTTGGCGTCGCCCTTCGGCCGTGCTGCGGGCGGGAATGGAACCCCCCGGCCTCCAGCTCCCTCCTCCACCCCTCGGCTTGGGCCGGGACGCCTCGGAGCTCCGCCGCCGTCCTCCCCATCGCCGCCCGTCGCCACCTGCGTCACCTCTGCACCGATCCGCCTCCCTCTGTTCGCTCGAAGGTGAGCCTCTGTCTCTCCCCCTCCTCCCTCCTTTCCTCTAGGCCGCAGCACCACCACGCACCGCACACCACGGCGACAGCACGCCACAGCACAGCGGCCATCGCAGCCCGCCGGCGTCAGCCCACCTCCATTCCTGGTACAGAACGTGCAAGTTCAGTTAAAAATCCCGCAGTAATGAACCTTATCCTCACCGCTGCCCCGTTCCTAACACCAACCACACACCACCGCAGTGGTAACTGAACCAGCGCGCGCAACAACAGCTCCCGGGTTCGAGTCTTAGCCCCCCACCCTTTTTCTGCTCCTTTTATTCGAATTGGTTCAGTACCAGTCTCTGAACCTTAACCCCCCTCGCAGTTGTTTCCTTGTCACCAACACAGCATCATCCCAGTTGGTTTGCTCCCTTGTGCGCATCCAGGGGGTGGTGGGTTCGAATCCCACCCCCTGCAGATTAAAAACATCTTTTTTTATTTTAATTCTCCAAATCCAGAACTTGACAGAAATCGCAGTCCAGTCCCTGTAACTTCTTCCTAGGCCCCTGTAATTTATTTCCAAGTCCCTAGTGAATTAAAAATGGCAGATTTCACCTTAAACTTCACAATTGCATAAATAATTCATGTTAACCCCAAATTCAACTTTTTAAATATGTTTTCTGTACCAAATTGAATGCTCTATCCAAATATAAAATTTGTTTACTGTTTTGAATATTTTAAATTGGTGCAATATTTGAATTCTTGTTTAATTCACTTAATTTTGCAAAATTCATAACTTGTTCATAAAAATTCCAAATTCAACAAACCAACTATGTTTTCCATTCCATTTTTCATGTAATTTCCAAATATCAACTTTGTTTGCTGTTTTGAATAATTTAAATTGCTGAAAACAACTGTTTCTTAATTATTGCATTTAAAATTGCCAAAATAATAACTTGCTCATTTTAAATCCAATTTCAACAAATAAAATATGTTTTCCATGCAAAATTAAACCACCTTTCCAAATATAAAATTTGTTTCATGTTTTGAATAATTAAAATTGGTTAAATGATTTAAACCTTGTTTAAATCATTTAATATTGCTAAATTCATAACTTGATCAAATTAAATTCTTTTGGGACATATAAAATATGTTTTCCAACCCTAAAAGTACAAACTTTTCAAATATGAACTTCATCTAATGTTGTGCACAAATAAAAATTCAAATAGGTTCATGTTTGAATTAAATTCATTTAATTCTTGTTTAAACTTGCTTAATTCATAAGTAATTCATTCTAAATCCCTTTTCAACAAGTGAAACATGTAATCCACCTAAAATTGTGTGTACTTTCCAAATATGATTTTGGTTATTTGTTTTGAACAATTAAAATTGGTGAAAACAACAAATGCTTGTGTGACACCTTTAAGAAACCAAAATTTCTTAACTTAATAAACCAATTTTCAAACTTGGTAAACCTTATTTCTAATTGCCTCTATTGTTGTTATTTTGCTGTTTTCCTCATCCATGCATCATGCTAATTCACTTACACATGATGATTAGTTGTAGAACAATTAATTCAACCATAATCATGGGATTTCCATATGCAATCCAATTGCATATGGGTCCATTTAATCATGTTGCTATCTTGTCAACTAGTTTATTTCTATGCATCCATTAAATGGTCATGCATCATCCCATGATTGTGCATTATGCCATGTTATTGATTGTTTGTCTCTCTGCGTTGTTTGTTTGCTTCTTCTCGGATACACGACGACGTTGAGACCGACGATACTTACGACACCCCTTCTAAGGATCTAGCTCAGTACCAGGCTGCTGAGTTTGCAGGCAAGTATTCACTCACATGAACCACTGTGTTCCTTTCAACATTGGATACCGATACTTTCCGTTGTCTATTCTGCTAGCCCTATGAATCGTTGCTTCTGTTACGAACCTATCTCATGATACCCTGAACCCTGATATTGCCTCACCTCCAAACCTATACCCCATTTCTTGTTGCCCGTGTCTTACTAGCATGCTTAGGGTTGTTTTTGCTCGAGTCTGTTATTAGTTACCTTCTGTTACTATTTCATTTATGTTCTGGGGCTCGATGTTTAAACAATCAACCTGTTAATTTTGAGGTAATAATAATTTGCTGATAAGGCACCGGCAGGAGGCCCGGCGTGGTTTTGAGGCCTGCTAGTGTCGACCCTAATTAGGAAAAGGGTCTTGTCTACTGATCCATGATGAGCGCACTAACCGCATGTGGGAAGCGAGTATGGGCGCCCCCCTCAATTTGATTCGATTCGCATCTCGTCCAAATCGCCACACTTAGTTCGGGCTTTCCATTTGATGCATGCATATGCAGGTGCGAGCCCTTGGCGCCAGGGTGGAACTTTTGTAGTCGGCATTTAGGGCGGCGTGGTCTTAGAGTGCTACGAGGGTCCCCCTTTTCTTCGTGGGGGCTCGATTAGCCGCGCACGCACAGCATGTGGTTCTTTGGGCTTGATGCGAAGAAGAGTTGGGTTGTGTTGAGTACCTCGCTTGGTGGGTTGATCCCCCGTCTGGCGGGATATTCTTACGTGTACGGCCAAATTGGTGCATCCCTGCAGGGTTAAATCTTCTCGAGAAGCCGTGTTTTCCGCGGTTATGGATTACTTGGTGAAAGTACTGGCTAACAAGTACTCAGAACAACTTACACCTAACTAATGATAACTTGACTAGTAATAGTCTTATTGACACAATAACCTGAACCATCATTAATCCAAATGTGTGAGTTATCCTCGGATTGCTTCTTTGGATAAGGGGCGAGATCCATGATGGGTTTGTTTGGAGGTAGTTATAGTGGGTTACGATACGCTATCTTATCCCTTTTCTGATAGCCGGAAGTTGTATCATGTTCTGTAGTGGGTTAGTTCAGCCAGCTGCCGCTTCTTTTGTATCACCCTTTCCTTCCGTTGAACCCAAAGCATCAGTGCTTGGTGTTGACGGGTTACACTTTGGTGAATTGTGAGTCTTGCTTGCCAGTACGTTTATGTACTGACCCCTTTGGGGCTGTGGTTTCCGCAGACTACGTTTCCGAGGATCCCCATGGTGGCTACTACGTGGAGTATGACGAGACTGCTGACGAGTAGATAGCGGACCCGGGCAGGATCCGAGACTTCGTGGATGGGCTCCGTCTTTTCGTTTCCGGCCTCTTAGGCCTATTTGGATCTTGTCTGTACTCAGGCACTTTGGATGCTTCCGCTGTGATGTAATGACGTTATGTTGGGACATGTGTCCTCTGAATGATTGTATTTGCTATCTCTGCTCTAGTGAGAGCTATTTGCAACTTATTTCCATCTTTTGTGTCGTAGAGATCTGTTGTGATATCACTTGTTCTAATGCCGTTGACGTACCATGTGTGTATGTTTTGAAGTACGTCAATGGAAGTATCTGGATTTCTATGGGATGGTTTGCGCAGACGATGAATAGTAAGAGAATGGTTGTCACACGTTTACGTGTTGGCCTGCTCATATTGAGATGCGGGTGCCGGTATGCCCCGTAAGCCATTTATCTACTGTTTAACGAACTGTGAGTATCCCCTAGAAGTCCGGGTGCGACAAATGGTATCAGAGCCTGTCTGCCTGTAGGATCCCTTTTACTGGTCGCAGTTGAGTCTAGAAACTATTTTGTAGCTATATAGGAAAAATGAAACGTGAGAGTAGGAATTCTGTTCTTTTATTTCTTTCCCCACCCACCCTCCCTTTTCTGGTAAGGAAGTGCAACGTTGTTTTCCCTTCTCACCTAAACTTTCAAGTTAGGATTTCACGAATTCTGGTTTCTGTAGGATGGTTATATCTACTAGACCGTAGGAATGGAGGTGGTTGTGACATGATTTATCATGTTGCCTACTCACGATTGAGAACGGAGGCGTGTAAGCCCCGGAAGCAAATCCTCTATTCCTTAAGCAGTAGATATTGATCCTTTAGAAGCCCGGATGGGTTTTTCCGTAGTACCTCAGGAGTGTTTTGATCTCGTTTTTTCCGATGTTGCTTCGTTATCCTGTTCTTCTCAACATCCTTTTCATCCGTTGAAACCTTGTTGTTGCTTCCACTTCAGTTTCTGCCACCAGCGTCTAATCAATAACGCTGTTCCACCCTTCTAACCAGATAATCTATTCTACAAATGAATCAAATTCTATCCAGCTATACACCCTCGATGCAAAACCTCTCCCTTTACTTGAAAATGTTCCGGTGGTTTGCGAATTCCCTGACGTCTTTCCAGGAATACCTATCGTCTTGAAATTCCAGAAAAACTATCCAAGGTGCACGATGTGTTTCACGTGTCACAGCTCAAGAGGATCTTCGCAAGAAGTATCCGGACCTTTTCTTTTCTCAGTAGGAATCTCGGGGCACGATTCCTTCAAGGGGGGGCGTTTTGTAACATCCCAAGTATGAAAAATAGCCATTAGAATGTTTGCTCTCTGTTATTTTATGTTTTGCATCATGGCATCATGTTTATTGCATTTGTTTTGTTTGTTTTCCATTTGTTTTCCTCTGTTTTCATTTGTTTTCCAACTGTTTTCCTTTGTTTTCTATTTGAATTTCAAACCTCGTGTTTCATACTTATGATGTTACAATTTCCAAATGAATATTTCAAATCACAACAATCAATTGTTTCCATTAAAGTTGTGATTTCAAACTGTTGTTTTGTTTCTATCAAAAATTCATTTAATATCAAACCCTTTCCAAATTCATTTGCATTTCCAAAACAGCAACCCCTTTGAAAATTATGAAAATGACAAAACCCTTTCATCATTTGTTTCCATTAAACTAAGGTTCAAACTAATTAAAATTGTTGCTTTCAATATTTCACTTAATACCCAAAAATTCATTTAAATTGCATTCCAACTCATTTAATTTTCCAAACAACAACCATTTGAATCAATGAAACAAAACACTCCAATCAACTTGTTTCAAAATAACTTGAGGGCCCAAAAACTAATTATATGTTTCCTTTTAATAATAACTCACTTAATCTCAAATTAATTCAAATCTCAATCAAGTTACAAACAACAATTTTATTTTGAATCTTTTTGAAAACAAAAACTTGACAAGCTGTTAATATTACATAATTAATCAATACCAATTTTTTTTTCTAAATTTTCTAACATCTCAAAACCTATTCTTTTCTCCCTATCTCATTTCAGCAAAAAAAAAACAATAGAGCAAAAAATAAAGCAGAGCACAAAGAGAGAGAGAGAGAGGGGCATGAGGCCCAGCCCACCATCCTTTTTTCCCTTGGCCTGGTACCTTTTCGGTCTTCTTCAACCTCGGTACGGATTACATCGAGGGCATCCACGTTGCAGAGGAGGAACGAGCAACGGACAGCAGCCCTCCCCCTTCCCCTTAAGACCTAGCCCGAGTCCCCCTCCCTAACCCTAATCCCCTTTCCCCTCCTCCTCCATCTCCCCGCCTCCATTCTCTCCCTCCTCCCTCTCTTTTCTTCTTTGCACTTCTCTGAATGTCTGAACCCACACCCGAAAGCCCTCTCCTTTCCACCGGCGATCGCCGGCGTTGGCGTCGCCCTTCGGCCGTGCTGCGGGCGGGAATGGAACCCCCCGGCCTCCAGCTCCCTCCTCCACCCCTCGGCTTGGGCCGGGACGCCTCGGAGCTCCGCCGCCGTCCTCCCCATCGCCGCCCGTCGCCACCTGCGTCACCTCTGCACCGATCCGCCTCCCTCTGTTCGCTCGAAGGTGAGCCTCTGTCTCTCCCCCTCCTCCCTCCTTTCCTCTAGGCCGCAGCACCACCACGCACCCGCACACCACGGCGACAGCACGCCACAACACAGCGGCCATCGCAGCCCCCCGACGTCAGTCCACCTCCGTTCCTGGTACAGAACGTGCAAGTTCAGTTAAAAATCCCGCAGTACTGAACCTTATCCTCACCGCTGCCCCGTTCCTAACACCAACCACACACCACCGCAGTGGTAACTGAACCAGCGCGTGCAACAACAGCTCCCGGGTTCGAGTCCCAGCCCCCCACCCTTTTTCTGCTCCTTTTATTCGAATTGGTTCAGTAGCATTCTCTGAACCTTAACCCCCCTCGTAGTTGTTTCCTTGTCACCAACACAGCATCATCCCAGTTGGTTTGCTCCCTTGTGCGCATCCAGGGGGTGGTGGGTTCGAATCCCACCCCCTGCAGATTAAAAATATCTTTTTTATTTTAATTCTCCAGATCCAGAACTTGACAGAAATCGCAGTCCAGTCCCTGTAACTTCTTCCTAGGCCCCTGTAATTTATTTCCAAGTCCCTAGTGAATTAAAAATGGCAGATTTCACCTTAAACTTCACAATTGCATAAATAATTCATCTTAACCCCAAATTCAACTTTTTAAATATGTTTTCTGTACCAAATTGAATGATCTATCCAAATATAAAATTTGTTTACTGTTTTGAATATTTTAAATTGGTGCAATATTTGAATTCTTGTTTAATTCACTTAATTTTGCAAAATTCATAACTTGTTCATAAAAAATCCAAATTCAACAAACCAACTATGTTTTCCATTCCATTTTTCATGTAATTTCCAAATATCAACTTTGTTTGCTGTTTTGAATAATTTAAATTGCTGAAAACAACTGTTTCTTAATTATTGCATTTAAAATTGCCAAAATAATAACTTGCTCATTTTAAATCCAATTTCAACAAATAAAATATGTTTTCCATGCAAAATTAAACCACCTTTCCAAATATAAAATTTGTTTCATGTTTTGAATAATTAAAATTGGTTAAATGATTTAAACCTTGTTAAAATCATTTAATATTGCTAAATTCATAACTTGATCAAATTAAATTCTTTTGGGACATATAAAATATGTTTTCCAACCCTAAAAGTATAAAATTTTCAAATATGAACTTCATCTAATGTTGTGCACAAATAAAAATTCAAATAAGTTCATGTTTGAATTAAATTCATTTAATTCTTGTTTAAACTTGCTTAATTCATAAGTAATTCATTCTAAATCCTTTTTCAACAAGTGAAACATGTAATCCACCTAAAATTGTGTGTACTTTCCAAATATGATTTTGGTTATTTGTTTTGAACAATTAAAATTGGTGAAAACAACAAATGCTTGTGTGACACCTTTAAGAAACCAAAATTTCTTAACTTAATAAACCAATTTTCAATCTTGGTAAACCTTATTTCTAATTGCCTCTATTGTTGTTATTTTGCTGTTTTCCTCATCCATGCATCATGCTAATTCACTTACACATGATGATTAGTTGTAGAACAATTAATTCAACCATAATTCATGGGCTTTCCATATGCAATCCAATTGCATATGGGTCCATTTAATCATGTTGCTATCTTGTCAACTAGTTTATTTCTATGCATCCATTAAATGGTCATGCATCATCCCATGATTGTGCATTATGCCATGTTATTGATTGTTTGTCTCTCTGCGTTGTTTGTTTGCTTCTTCTCGGATACACGACGACGTTGAGACCGACGATACTTACGACACCCCTTCTAAGGATCTAGCTCAGTACCAGGCTGCTGAGTTTGCAGGCAAGTATTCACTCACATGAACCACTGTGTTCCTTTCAACATTGGATACCGATAATTTCCGTTGTCTATTCTGCTAGCCCTATGAATCGTTGCTTCTGTTACGAACCTATCTCATGATACCCTGAACCCTGATATTGCCTCACCTCCAAACCTATACCCCATTGCTTGTTGCCCGTGTCTTACTAGCATGCTTAGGGTTGTTTTTGCTCGAGTCTGTTATTAGTTACCTTCTGTTACTATTTCATTTATGTTCTGGGGCTTGATGTTTAAACAATCAACCTGTTAATTTTGAGGTAATAATAATTTGCTGATAAGGCACCGGCAGGAGGCCCGGCGTGGTTTTGAGGCCTGCTAGTGTCGACCCTAATTAGGAAAAGGGTCTTGTCTACTGATCCATGATGAGCGCACTAACCGCATGTGGGAAGCGAGTATGGGCGCCCCCCTCAATTTGATTCGATTCGCATCTCGTCCAAATCGCCACACTTAGTTCGGGCTTTCCATTTGATGCATGCATATGCAGGTGCGAGCCCTTGGCGCCAGGGTGGAACTTTTGTAGTCGGCATTTAGGGCGGCGTGGTCTTAGAGTGCTACGAGGGTCCCCCTTTTCTTCGTGGGGGCTCGATTAGCCGCGCACGCACAGCATGTGGTTCTTTGGGCTTGATGCGAAGAAGAGTTGGGTTGTGTTGAGTACCTCGCTTGGTGGGTTGATCCCCCGTCTGGCGGGATATTCTTACGTGTACGGCCAAATTGGTGCATCCCTGCAGGGTTAAATCTTCTCGAGAAGCCGTGTTTTCCGCGGTTATGGATTACTTGGTGAAAGTACTGGCTAACAAGTACTCAGAACAACTTACACCTAACTAATGATAACTTGACTAGTAATAGTCTTATTGACACAATAACCTGAACCATCATTAATCCAAATGTGTGAGTTATCCTCGGATTGCTTCTTTGGATAAGGGGCGAGATCCATGATGGGTTTGTTTGGAGGTAGTTATAGTGGGTTACGATACGCTATCTTATCCCTTTTCTGATAGCCGGAAGTTGTATCATGTTCTGTAGTGGGTTAGTGCAGCCAGCTGCCGCTTCTTTTGTATCACCCTTTCCTTCCGTTGAACCCAAAGCATCAGTGCTTGGTGTTGACGGGTTACACTTTGGTGAATTGTGAGTCTTGCTTGCCAGTACGTTTATGTACTGACCCCTTTGGGGCTGTGGTTTCCGCAGACTACGTTTCCGAGGATCCCCATGGTGGCTACTACGTGGAGTATGACGAGACTGCTGACGAGTAGATAGCGGACCCGGGCAGGATCCGAGACTTCGTGGATGGGCTCCGTCTTTTCGTTTCCGGCCTCTTAGGCCTATTTGGATCTTGTCTGTACTCAGGCACTTTGGATGCTTCCGCTGTGATGTAATGACGTTATGTTGGGACATGTGTCCTCTGAATGATTGTATTTGCTATCTCTGCTCTAGTGAGAGCTATTTGCAACTTATTTCCATCTTTTGTGTCGTAGAGATCTGTTGTGATATCACTTGTTCTAATGCCGTTGACGTACCATGTGTGTATGTTTTGAAGTACGTCAATGGAAGTATCTGGATTTCTATGGGATGGTTTGCGCAGACGATGAATAGTAAGAGAATGGTTGTCACACGTTTACGTGTTGGCCTGCTCATATTGAGATGCGGGTGCCGGTATGCCCTGTAAGCCATTTATCTACTGTTTAACGGACTGTGAGTATCCCCTAGAAGTCCGGGTGCGACACCAAGTCAACCAAATAAAACATTCAAAGGAGAACACCACAAATTTATGCTTCAATATGACAAGAACAACTCATGATTCTTTCAATGGCACATTAAACACTCTCAGATATTTGAGGCTAATCATGCTACTAAATAACCACAAGTCTTTTAGAATTAAAATAACATCTAGCATGATATGAAAAAGTTTAGCCACAGTCTATACAAGCTTCTACTTGCACCGTTATAAATTCTACCTCAAGCAACAGTTTCTTTTCCCAACAAGCACCATACAAAACATGCTTTAACAAAAACTCTCTAAATGCTATAGCAAGAAAACATGAGAGTACTCACATAACACTATAAAACTAACAACTCTGAATAAGAAATGCAATAAAACAAGAGCTAAACATGATTTTTTGCAGCAACTAGAAGAAAAACTAAGAATACTAGCATATCAAGTATTCAAACGAAAAAGCAGAGCATGTATCTCTCCCAAACAAGGAATGCTAGGGTCCAACTATATTATTGCAGCAAGGAAAACAAAATAAAACAAAGGAAAACAAAAGAAAAATAAACAAACACTCCAAGTAAATTCATATGATGTGACCGAATAAAAAAATAGTTTCAATAGAAGTGACCTGATAGATAGTTGATGAAGAAGGGGATGCCTTGGGAATCCCCAAGATTAGATGCTCGATTCTTCTTAAAATATGCTTGGATGAACCACGGGGGCATCCCCAAGCTTTGAACTTGCACTCTTCTTGATCACATATATCATCCTCTTCTCTTCACCCTTGAAAACTTCCTTCACACCACACTCAAAGAGTAATTCACATTTGATGGTTGATACGTGCATTTTATATCATCATTTATACCCTCCATATAGGCATTATTGGGATGTTTTATCAATGTTATGTCATTGTTTTGCATGTTTTATATGATTTTATGGAACTTCCCTACAAAGTCCCTATTTTTGGTATTTAATTTCTGGGTTTCAGAAAACACCTGTTTTCATGTTTTTGATGTTTCGGGAGCTACAGGTATCCAAATTGCGAAAGGAAAGAAACCCTGTTAGTTTTTCTTCAGGAGAAAGGCCGTGGGCACAAGACACAAAGGAGGAGGGCCAGGAGGCCCAAAAGGGGGTAGCCCACGTGGCCAGATTCCCTGGCCGCGTGTGGGGCCCCCAAATGGGCCCACATCACCTCCTCCCCGAGGTCTTTTTGCTGAAGACTCCGTCTTCCCCGAAAACGAACACCCTAATTTTCCTGAGACAAGACAGAGCCGCCAGGGCGGCGAAACTCTCGAAACTCTCCGCGGGGGAGACAGATCCTGCTGCTCCGGAGCTCCGGAGAAGGGGGAAATCATCCCCATCTCCTCCTTGGCGTGGGAGGAGGCATCTCCATCACCATCCTCACCAGCACCTGCATCTCCACCATCACCATCACCGTGATCCACTCCGTTCCCCTCATAGTTTGATCATCGCTACACCCTAGATACGTGTTATTGTACTCCGTTGCATGTTTGGGATTGAGTACTTGTCATTATTTGGTGGTGGATCCATTGTTTCAGATTGTGTTGTACCACATATGTCACCATACATGATCATGTTTGCACGTTTTGAGTAGTTCCCGCATGTTCCTGAGGGCATAGGATGAATTGGCAATGATTTGTTACATAAGATGAGTTGTTATTTGGTCTAGTATTTATCTTTTATGTGATTCTATGATGGTGTTGTACGAATGTCGACTGTACAACACTTCACCTACATGGGCTCATAGGAGAACACCGTAGTGTAGTGACGTGATGATGTCTTTAGGTGACAGGAACTTGAGACAGAGTCGTTGAATTGCATTATGAGGGTACTTGTGTCGGGGACCTTAGAGCATAAGGCTATGGTGGGACATCATGTCTTAATAATCCTCGTGCTGTGATTTAATTGGCCACGTGATCCATCATAAGGGGTGATAGTTTATTTATTTAGCTATTCCTATTTGTGGCTCCGTCCGAAGAAGATTAAAACTAGACAAGATATACAAACATGTTATGCAATGAATCACTATGTCAGCTAAATCCGTGCAGCCCTCGGGAACGTTTTCCACATATAAGACACAAACACACACTTGATCTTGTCCTCTTGCGCATTAGAGGATTGGGTTTTGTCTCTCATTGAGACCTACTACTTGCTGCAATTTACTTTCCGCATTTTACTTTACTTGCACTACACAATTAAAACACAAAAACACCTATTGCTTTTATTATTCCTTTGCTATTCTACTTACCAGTTCCTTCTGCTCCTCGTGGGTTCGACAACCTTTCTAATTCGAAAAGTACTACAATTGATCTCCTGCACTTGGGAGCCATCAAGACACTTTTCTGGCGCCGTTGCCGGGGAGCGTAGCGCTATTGGTAAGAAGTTTGGTAAGGAAACTTGAAAGCTGAATTTTACTTGCTGTTGCATCCTGTTATTATTATGGCTTTTATGAGAGATGCTTCGCTGGAACTTGCTTTATATGAGAGTGCTTATGCTATTAAACCTAAAGTTGTTGAAAAAGCACCTCATGATGATAGTTATATTATTCCCCTTGAATTTGTTAAAGCTGTTAGGAATGAGTATTTTGCAGGGGATGGAACAAAGGCTGCAAGTGATCACATACAGGCTATTGAGGATATATGTGGGCTAATTAGGCTCAAGGCTATTTCTGAGGAGGAGGTAAAATGCAAGTTATTGTACCAGTCCTTAACTGGTGATGCTCGAAAATGGTATATGTCCCGTGATGAAGAAATTACACATAATTGGGATACTTTATGAAGGTTTTCTTTCTTAAATATTTTACTCCTAAAGAAGCTTATGAGAACCGTTGCTTTATATTTAATTTTTGGCCACACCTTGGAGAGAGTATTACTCAAGCTTGGGGGAGGCTTAAGGACCTCCTTCGTAAGAATCCTTGTCATGATCTCACAAATAAACTTATATTGATAAACTTTTATGTGAGACTACCTGATAGGCTAAAGCAATATTTGGATGGTTCATCTGGTGGAAGCTTTACAAATAATACTGCAGAAGAAGCTTGGAATTTATTGGAAATTATTTCGAAGAACTCTGAATATTGGGACCTAGACAAAGGTAATGAAGCTTATTTTGATTATGGATATTCATGTGTAGAAAGTTTCTCTAGTTCTATTTTGTTCAAGAATGTTATTACAGATTTTGGTCTTGATCCATATGTTGCAATTGAAATAGCTAAGAAATTTGTTGAGCACATTCGAATTCCTAAAAGTGGCTTTGATTATTATGTTGAACCTGTTAAATCTTCTATTGTTGTCCCTAAATTTATTAAAGAAACACCAGTGTCATCTGTAGTAATAGAAGAATATATTGAACCACCTCCCTATCCTAAAAAAGTTAAAGAGAATTTGCTTATTGTTGTTGCTGACAAAAGTAGAAAGAGATGTTCTCAACCTAAAGAACAGGTGGAAGTCAAGAACCAAGTCTCTATTATTAAGCAATTAAATGAAGAAGATCATGTTGATGTTTATTTATGTGAAGATGCTACCAAAGTTATTAAAGGGAATTCATCAAAAGTTGGTAAGCCAATTGTATCATGCTCTATTGGGACTTCTTGTTATCATGGTTTATGTGATATTGGAGCAAGCATTAGTGTCATTCCATATTCTCTCTATCAAGAAATTAAGCCTGATATTGATCCTATCACCATGGAAGAAACAGGTATGACCATTCAGCTTGCTAATAAAGATTATATTAGTCCCTTTGGAATTGTTAGAGATGTTGAAGTATTGGTAGGGAAAATAAAATATCCTAATGATTTTATTGTGCTTGGTTGTCTACAAGATTCTTTCTGTACTATTATATTTGGTAGACCTTTCTTACATACTGTTGGTGCTGAAATTGATTTGCCTAGAGAAAGGGTGTTTATTGAATGTGCTGGAGAGAAACTTGAATTTAATTTTTCTAAATTTGCTGATAAACCTGCTAAGAAAGAACCAAAATCTAAAGATATAATTGAAACTCTTGCTCGTATAGCTGTAGCTTCATCAGACGTGGTGGAACGTTATATGCTTAATCAGAAAGAGCCATTTAATGATGCAGAAAAAGAAGCTTTAGAACAAATATTATGGCAGCAACCTCCACAATTAAAATTGCATATCCCACCTGATAATCTATGAGTACTCCCACCTCCTAAAGGAGATCCTAGTTTTCAATTAAAGCCTTTGCCTGAAAATCTGAAATATGCATACTTGGATAAGAAAAATATATATCCTGTTATTATTAGTGCTAACCTTTCAGCTGAGGAAGAAGAGAAATTACTTGATGTGCTTAAAGATCACCGTAAGGCTATTGGTTATTCTCTTGATGATCTTAAGGGCATAATTCCAGCTCTATGTATGAATAAAATTAATTTGGAAGAAGATGCTAAACCTTTTGTTGATTTCCAACGCCGTCTACATCCAAAAATGAAGGAAGTGGTAAGAAAGGAGGTAATTCGACTCATAGAGGCTGGTATTATTTATCCTATAGCTGATAGTAAATGGGTTAGTCCTGTTCATTGTGTTCCTAAGAAAGGTGGAATTACTGTGGTTCCTAATAAAGATGATGAACTTGTTGCTCAACGTACTGTTGTTGGTTATAGAATGTGCATTGATTATAGAAAATTAAATAAAGCAACTCGTAAGGACCATTATCCATTGCCCTTTATTGATCAAATGCTAGAGAGATTATCTAAACATTCTCACTTTTGTTATTTAGATGGGTATTCAGGCTTCTCTCAAATTCCAGTTCATAGTGATGATCAGGAAAAGACCACTTTTACTTGCCCATATGGTACATTTGCTTATAGGAGAATGCCTTTTGGTTTATGTAATGCGCCTGCTACTTTTCAGAGATGCATGAATGCTATATTTGCTGATTATATTGAAAAGATAGTGGAAGTCTTTATGGATGATTTTTCGGTGTATGGTACTTCTTTCGATAATTGGTTGTTCAACCTTAACAAAGTTTTGCAGCGTTGTGAAGACCAACACCTTGTTCTTAATTGGGAGAAGTGTCACTTTATGGTAACAGAGGGAATTGTTCTTGGGCATCGTATTTCTGGAGGAGGAATAGAAGTTGACCCAGCAAAAATTGAAGCTATTGAGAAATTACCATATCCAAGAGACATCAAAGGTATAAGAAGTTTTCTCGGTCATGCAGGTTTTTATCGTAGGTTCATGAAAGATTTCTCTAAAATATCAAAGCCTCTAACCAATCTTTTGCAAAAGGATGTTCCGTTTTCTTTTAATGATGATTGCATAGAATCCTTTAATGTTTTAAAGAAAGCCTTAATAACTGCACCTATTATTCAACCTCCTGATTGGAACTTGCCCTTTGAAATTATGTGTGATGCTAGTGATTATGCAGTTGGAGCTATTTTAGGCCAAAGGGTTGATAAGAAATTGAATGTTATTTACTATGCTAGTAAAACACTAGATGGTTCTCAAAGAAATTATGCTACAACTGAAAAAGAATTCTTAGCGGTAATATTTGCATGTGATAAATTTAGATCTTACATAATTGATTCAAAAGTCACTGTGCACTCTGATCATTCTGCTATTAAATATTTGATGAATAAGAAAGATGCTAAGCCTAGGCTAGTAAGATGGGTACTTTTGTTGCAAGAATTTGATTTACACATAGTAGATAGGAAAGGAGAAGATAATCCCGTAGCTGATCATCTTTCTAGAATGGAAAATATACCAGATGATCCTATTCCTATTAATGATAGTTTTGCTAATGAACAACTTGCCCTTGTTAGTGTTTCTAGTGCTAAAGTTGCATCTCCTTGGTTTGCTAATTATGCAAATTTTATTGTTGGGAAAGTTATGCCACCACAATTTACTTACCGGCAAAGAAAGAAATTCTTTTATGACCTTAGACATTATTTTTGTGATGATCCATTCTTGTATAATAAAAGTGTTTATGGCATTATTAGATGTTGTGTACCTGAGCATGAACACCAGGCTATTATAAGAGATTGTCATGACAGTCCCTATGGAGGACATCATGCAGGAGATCGTACTGCAACAAAGGTATTACAATGTGGTTTTTATTGGCCTACTCTATTCAAGGATTGTGCTGAATATGTTAAAACTTGTGATAAATGTCAAAGAGTAGGAAACATTGGTAGAAGGAATGAAATGCCTATGAACTATACATTACCACTTGAACCATTTGATGTGTGGGGTTTTGACTTTATGGGACCATTTCCTGCATCTAGTACAAAACATACTCACATTTTGGTTGCTGTTGATTATGTTACAAAATGGGTAGAAGCAATTCCTACTAAGAGTGCAGACCATGCCACAACCATGCAAATGCTTAAAGAAATTATTTTCCCTAGATTTGGTGTTCCTAGATTTTTAATTACTGATGGTGGATCTCATTTTATGCATGGTGTTCTTAGAAAAACATTGGCAAAATATAATGTTAATCATAGAATTGCATCACCCTATCATCCTCAAACTAGTGGACAAGTTGAATTAAGTAATAGGGAAATTAAACTTATTTTAGAGAAAACAGTAAACAGAGCTAGATCTGATTGGCCACTTAAAATTAATGATGCATTGTGGGCTTATATAACTTCTTATAAAAATCCTATGGGTATGTCTCCTTATAAAATGGTTTATGGAAAATCATGTCATTTACCCGTTGAATTAGAACATAAAGCTAGATGGGCTATTAAGAAATTAAATTTTGATTTAAAAACAGCGGGGGAGAAGAGATTGCTTGACCTAAATCTATTAGATGAATGGAGGAATGAAGCATATGAAAGTGCAAAATTGTTTAAAGAGAAAGTTAAAATTTGGCATGACAAGAAAATTAAAAGAAAGGAATTTAAAGTAGGTGATCAAGTCCTATTGTACAACTCTCGTTTTAAGTTTTCTGCAGGGAAATTAGCTTCAAAATGGTAGGGTCCATTGGTAGTACAGGAGGTATACCGTTCGGGGGCCATCCGTCTTCACAGTGATATGAAAGGTAAACCTCATGTGGTCAATGGACAACGCCTAAAACATTATATTGCAGGAAAGAGCTTCATAGGAACCATCGATGAGATAAAGTTAATGACACCGGAGGAGGTAATTGTAAGGGATCCTGCAGTTTCAGAAACCCAAATTCAATAATTTACAATTATTGTGTTTGGAAGTTTCTCGGAATTGCGTGAAAACTTACGGAACTCATTTTTTATGGAAATTAACGTGTGGGACAAGAAAATTGGAAGGAATTGGACCTCGAGGGGGAAAAGAGGACCCCACACGCGGCCAGATTCCTTGGCCGCGTGGAGGTACCCCTTTTCCACCTCGGAGTCCCGTTCCGTCTCGTTTTCGACTCCGACACTTCGTCTTACCCTAAAACCCGTCAATATATACCCCCTTTTGTCGATCTAATCCAGCACTGAGAGTTCTCGCGCGATCTTTGTTTCTGCTGTTTCTGTTTGCCAGGGTTTAGCCATGTCAAGCTCCGGATCCAACCTAGGGGGGGAAGATCCACCCAAGGGAGGCATTGTGAACCATTACCTCAACTCCGTGATGACCCCCATGAAAACCCTGACCTTGAAGGATGGTGTGTTGCTCATGGAGGAGGTGAAGGCTCCCAAGACCGAAGGCACGCTGGAGGAGAGGCTGGAGGCTCTGGAACAAACAGTTTTCAGGTATAACTCTATTGTTGAACGCAGCCTTCATGCCCACCACTTCATGAATCTGGAGCTGGAGAAGAAGATAGAGGAGTACGAGGAGAGGATCAAGGACCTGGGGACTAGGTATCTGCGTGTCATATCAGAGATGGATAGGTACCAAGCTCTGATGTGGGACATGGAGAACCAGAACTATGAGTATGAAGAACGTTTCAAGAAGATTGCAGAAGCTGCCACTCTCAGGTACAATGATCCACCCATGTCCTTCCATACTGGAAGGCCTTTTCCATGGAAGCAGGAAGAGTGGAAGGAAGATTACGACAAGAAGAAGAAAGAGTGGTGGGCTGAGTACGAGAAGAAGGGAGAATGAAGAAATTACCTAAGTTTGGGGGAGTTTCACCTATCCCTCGTCTTTTATCAGCTTTATCATGTCTATCTAGTTTTGGTGTGTCTTGCTTTTATTATCTAGATATCGTTTTCGTTTAGGCTTGAGTGAGCTCATTGAGCATTATCATGCATCCCCGTCTTATGGTTTATCAATGAATAATAAAGTATGGTGTCATCCATGATTCCCTTGTTTTGGGGATTTATGGGTAACACTCATGCAAATGAGCATGGCATATTTAGAGGTTTCAATCACATCTTGCCTTGAAATTAATTAACTTGAGTGTGTTGGACAATTGTAGAATTATCTCAATATGACATAAATCCACTATCTATCTATTAGCTTAATGGATATTCCGAGCATGTTCACCATGTTATAGTTTCATTTATGCTCTAAATTAAGATGCTTATGTTATTAATTGGCATGGCCTGAATTTGGGATAAGACTCTCACGAACTTTTGAATGCACACATTTATTTCTATTGCACTTAACAAACATGACCCATTAATGGGAGCTAAAATTTTGTGCTTGACAAGGATTTTGGTTGGGAGTTGGCTAACACGTGCATCACGTGAAAAGTTTTCAACATTGCACAAAGAAATTTTATATTTAGTTGATGTCATGTGCTTTTGTTTTTGGACTCCTGCCATGCCGAAATGAAATAGAGGAATAGTAAGTTTTGATGAGTAAGTATACATGACTAGAGAAATTGCATTGGGCCGCTAACCCAAGCCATGCTTGATCATGGTGGAAATTTACTTACATCTAGAGTGGACTCTACAAACACATCCTACAATAAAATAAGAAGCTATGCATATAGTGAATGAAATAAAAAGGATGATGAGTCTACTCCGTTTGTTCATCTTGTTATTGTGACATGGGCTGGTTTCTATGTCATGGGGCAAGAGGTACCTCTTTGCAATTCTCTATGATGTCATTAATACTTATTATGATTGTACAAAGCTTATTAGGAATCTTAAGTTGAGTAATCATGGAGTAGGTTTTCACACTCACGGGGCATGAGACATTCAACCAACACCTTGTCAACCACATTACTTCAACATTCATAAATTAAGATGCTAATGATAAAGGGGCAATGAGAGTCTTAGCCCAATGGATGCCACATTACAATTAGTAATTTAAGCTGAATAGTTTGGAAACTAAATGAGACTTGATCATGTTTTACCTCTACTCATTTATCTTTCTCCAAATTAAAGAGTATAATTCAATTGTCCAACATACAATGGTTATTTGCTTTCAAAAGTATGGGGTGTTTGCTAGAGCTTCGAATATGTTATCCTTATGTGTATGAGTTATATTCATCATCTTGCATTATAACTGAACACTTGCATTATAACTGAACATGATGATGATACAATGCCCGTATTTATTTATCAACCATAAGTCCATTGATGCATGTAATGATCTATGTCTTTATTTACTCGAGGACGAGCAAAGGTTTAAGCTTGGGGGAGTTGATATGTGCATTTTATATCATCATTTATACCCTCCATATAGGCATTATTGAGATGTTTTATCAATGTTATGTCATTGTTTTGCATGTTTTAGATGATTTTATGGAACTTTCCTACAAAGTCCCTATTTTTGGTATTTAATTTCTAGGTGTCAGAAAACACCTGTTTTCATGTTTTTGATGTTTCAGGAGCTACAGGTATCCAAATTGCGAAAGGAAAGAAACCCTGTCAGTTTTTCTTCGGGAGAAAGGCCGTGGGCACAAGACACAAAGGAGGAGGGCCAGGAGGCCCAAAAGGGAGTAGCCCACGCGGCCAGATTCCCTGGCAGCGTGTGGGGCCCCCAAATGGGCCCACAGCACCTCCTCCCCGAGGTCTTTTTGCTGACGACTCCGTCTTCCCCGAAAACGAACACCCTAATTTTCCCGAGACGAGACGGAGCCGCCAGGGCGGCGAAACTCTCGAAACTCTCCGCGGGGGAGACAGATCCTGCTGCTCCGGAGCTCCGGAGAAGGGGGAAATCATCCCCATGTTCATCCCCATCTCCTCCTTGGCGTGGGAGGAGGTATCTCCATCACCATACTCACCAGCACCTGCATCTCCAACATCACCATCACCGTGATCCACTCCGTTCCCCTCATAGTTTGATCATTGCTACACCCTAGATACGTGTTATTGTACTCTGTTGCATGTTTGGGATTGAGTACTTGTCATTATTTGGTGGTGGATCCATTGTTTCAGATTGTGTTGTACCACATATGTCACCATACATGATCATGTTTGCACGTTGTGAGTAGTTCCCGCATGTTCCTGAGGGCATATGATGAATTGGCAATGATTTGTTACATAAGATGAGTTGTTATTTGGTCTAGTATTTATCTTTATTGTGATTCTATGATGGTGTTGTACGAACATCGACTGTACAACACTTCACCTACATGGGCTCATAGGAGAACACCGTAGTGTAGTGACGTGATGATGTCTTTAGGTGACAGGAACTTGAGATAGAGTCGTTGAATTGCATTATGAGGGTACTTGTATCGGGGACCTTAGAGCATAAGGCTATGGTGGGACATCATGTCTTAATAATTCTCGTGTTGTCATTTAATTGGCCACGTGATCCATCATAAGGGGTGATAGTTTATTTATTTAGCTATTCCTATTTGTGGCTCCGTCCGAAGAAGATTAAAACTAGACAAGATATACAAACATGTTATGCAATGAATCACTATGCCAGCTAAATCCGTGCAGCCCTCGGGAACGTTTTCCACATATAAGACACAAACACACACTTGAGCTTGTCCTCTTGCGCATTAGAGGATTGGGCTTTGTCTCTCATTGAGACCTACTACTTGCTGCAATTTACTTTCCACATTTTACTTTACTTGCACTACACAATTAAAACACAAAAACACCTATTTCTTTTATTATTCCTTTGCTATTCTACTTACCAGTTCCTTCTGCTCCTCGTGGGTTCGACAACCTTTCTAATTCGAAAAGTACTACAATTGATCTCCTGCACTTGGGAGCCATCAAGGGTTAGTGCAACAATAAAAAATCCATGGGTTCTTTATGGCACAAGTGATATTGATACTTTTAAACATTAGCTACAACCACTGATGTTTCGTGAAGCAAATAAATGCACTTGACATCGCAAAAGGGCAAATGCAAGAAAAAATGGCAGAATCTGTCAAAACCAGAACAGTCTGTAAAGACGAATTTTTTCGAGACACTTATGTTGCTCATATCGAAAAACTTAAATAACGAAAAAGTTGCGGAATTTCAGGTCATTCTGATTTTTATGTGAATTTTATGATTTTTTACGGTGAACAACAGAAATCTGTTTCTTGCGTAGAAATCCGAAAACCAACTCCAACTCTCGTCAGAAACCTTACTTGGCACTACTAAAACATGAAAACAAAGATACAAAGGAGTTGCTACATAAGTATAAAACCCCTTGACTCAAAAAAATAGATAAAAACAAAGCAAAAATAAAACCATGGGTTATCTCCCAAGAAGTGCTTTTCTTTAACGCCTTTTAGCTAGGCTCAGAAAAGTGGAATCAAGTATTTTCAAGTGAAGAAGCATTCAAATCAATATTTGGCATTTCCGTAATAATGCATTGTATTTTATCTAAGTGAGTTTCATAGGCTCCTCTATTAGAACTTTTAGGCTTACTATTCTCATCAAATAAATTCTTAGGAACAATCCAATCAAAATTCTTTTCTTGGGCTTCATGCATCGCTATCAATTTAAAGGGTATTGGTATTTTATCCTCCTTTTCATTATTAGGTTCAGTTTTTTCAAGAGCACCAACAATATATACATATGATCCTATCATATTGAAACGATCAAAGACTTCTCTAGCTTCTATAGCAACATCTCCAAATTCTTTAAGCATGGTTTCTAAGATAAAGTTCATTTTCTCAACATCTTCAATGTTATTAAAGTTGAGGAACATATGCTGTAATATGGGATGAAGGTTAACAAACCTAGCTTCTAACATGTGAACTAAAGAAGTTGCAGCAGTCTCATAATTTGGAGCAAGTTCTACTATGGATTTTCCCTCAAAATTATCATGCTTACTAACACGATCAAAGAATTCTTTAATGATATCCTTTCCAAGTATAGAACCACTTCCTACTGGCAGATATTTTAGGGTAAACTTAGGGAACAACATGATGAAAAATAACAACGAGCTAACAAAAGTAACAACTAGAATAAGAACTATTTTTTTATGTTTTTGATAAAGAGAAGCAAACAAGACAAAATAAAATAAACTAAGCAAAACAAAAACAAAGTAAAGAGATTGGAAGTGAGAGACTCCCCTTGCAGAAATTCTCTTCCTCCCCGGCAACGGCGCCAGAAAACTTTGATGCGGACCGATGTTGGTAAACCCCAAGTGGAAGGTTGTGAAGAGTGCAGCGGCAAGTTTCCCCTCAGAAAAGAAACCAAGGTTGAATCGACCAGTAGGAGGACAAGAAATCTCTGAAGGTTGATGCAGCTGAGGCGGCAGGGCGCACTACCGGTTTAGCAGCAACGTGGAACCTACACAACACAATCAAATCACTTCGCACCAACGTAGTAGTGAGGTTGTCAATCTCACCGGTCTTGCTGAACACAAAGAGGTTAAACGTATGGTGTGGAAAGCAGTAGGAAAACAGTATGAAAGCAGTAGCAGCAGTATGAAAGCAGTATGGAAGCAGTAGGTGTTTTATCAGTGTGAGGAAAATGGATCAGGGTCCACAGTTCACTAGTGGTGTCTCTCCGTGAAAGATAAATAACATGTGTGGTGAACAAATTACAGGTGGGCAATTGACATAAATGACGGCTGCACCGTAGTGCATATGCAAGACATAAAGATTACTATGTGATTCATGCGGGCATTACAACTAAATATATAGACCGTCATCCAACTGCATCTATGACTAATAATCCACCCTACGAATATCATCCGAAAAAAGGTGGGTATTAAGTTGATAGCAACAAATTCTCGCAGTAAGCAAAGTGTGTAATGTAAACAATGTAAACTAAGTAAACACCGTTGTTTTCTCCCGAATGGCAACAACACATCCTCCGTCCGTCACATTTCTGTCACTCGAGCACAGATGCGAAGGAGGCATGAACCCACTATCGAGCATAAATACTCCCTCGTGGAGTTACTAGCATCTACCTGGCCAGAGCATCTACTAATAACGGAGAGCATGCAAGATCATAAATAACATAAGCATGAAGATAGCATGATAGATTGATAATTAGAAGACACAGCATTCAACATTCATTAGATCCCAGCAAACACAACATGTAGCATTACATAAAGATGATCTCGATTATGTGAGGCAACTCACGAGATCTAAACATGAGGTACAAAGTGGAGAGAACAACCATCTAGCTACTTCTATGGATCCGTAGTCAAGGGATGAACTACTCACACATCACTTCGGAGCAGGGCATGGTGGTATAGACCCCTCCGGTGATGAATTCCCCTCCCGGCAGGGTGCCGGGGAGAGCTTGAGAACCCTCCCGATCTCGGGATGACGATGATGGCGGCCTCGGGTGTTTTTCGGGACGAAGTGGTATATAGTTAGGGTTTATGTCTCGGGGGGTATAAATAGGCGAAAGGGCAAAGGCGGTGGAGACCCGGGGGCCCCACACCACCCCATGGCGCGGCCAGGGGGCGCGCCGCCCTATGGTGTGGCCCTCCTGAGGCCCCCCTCTGGGTCTCTTCGGGACTCCGTGGAACCTTCGGGAATTCTAGGACCTCCGGACTTCGAATTTTCCAATTCCGAGAATATTTCTAGAACAACTTTTCGGAAACTTAAAACAACAGAAAACATGGAACTAGCTCTATGGCATCTTGTCAATAGGTTAGTCCGGAAAATCGATAAAAATGACATAAAGTGTACAACAAACATGTAGGAAACAACATGAAAACAACATGGAACATCGGAAATTAAGGATACGTTTATGACGTATCAGGAAGGAGGATGAGGACATCCCTAGTTCTTTACCACACAAGGAGGTTGTTATCCAAGAGAAGACTAATGAAATAAGACTTGGACCAATAACAAGATCAAGGGCCAAGTTATTACAACAACAGGTGAATTAACTCCTTAGTGAATATTATGTTTGTGATAGTAAGAATTTATACTGCCTAAGTCTATGCATTTATGTATGATCAGGGTTATTGATAACACAAACATGGTGGTGGAAAACAGCCAAGAGGAGCTGAAAAACAAGATGGAGATGCTGGAAAACAAGGGTACAATGGTGAAACAGATTTACAAGAAGGTGAAAACAAATGTACAAGTGTGGAAAACAACTCCAGGAATATTCTTCCACGCTAAGGAATGGTGAAAACAAGTGGAGGGCGCCCCATTGAAGATCAATGCGCCATATAGAATTTAATTAGGCATGGCATGTATGCCATAATGGCCGAACCCCCTAAAGTTGGGTCGGTTTGTATCCCTTCCTAGTCCAAGTAGGAGTCCTAGTTGAGTCCTCCTAGTCCAAGTAGGAGTCCTAGTTGAGTCCTAGTCCTAGTAGGAGAGTGTTTGTGCAAGGAAGCCCTTGTGGCCGCACCCCTCCACCTATATATACTCCCCACATGCGCGTGGAAGAGATAGAACAAGTTTAAACCAAAAACTCTAGCCTCTAGATTGTATTGCCGCCAAGCTTTCATCTTGAAGTATACCTGCAAAGTTGCGTGATATCTTGTTTGTTCCACTGGGAATAAGGGGTTACAGGACCATTCGTGATCTTTGATTACGTGTGCAACAGTGTGTAGTTGAGAATATCCAAGAGGATTGATTGCTGTTGCATTGGCAACATGGGTTATCCAAGTTAGAAGTCTCAATGTAGCACTACTTATCAGAAAAATCCACAAAACATCCACCAAATTCGAGAGACCTTATTGAGAAGATCGGGTCACCCCATATCAGATTTGGTATTATAAATGTTGGTCATTTTTGTTATAAACTTGGTAAACTCTAAAATGTTTGACTCAAGGCAAATCTAACATGTCAAGTAAAAAGGACTGGAGGGAGTACGATGATATCGGCTTGACAAGTGGGGTTGGTGGTATCAGACCTCGAGCTTCTAGGTGAAAAACCTCAGGTTTAAATTCCGTTGACTTTTGCACCTCTCAATGACTGTTTACGCCCCTTTTCGGGATGAAAATCTATCATTTGTTCTCCAGTAATTAGGTGTAACATCATTTGTGTAATCTACTGGTACATGCTCTGGAAGAGGACGGAGAAGGGGGTAGATCGTGATGGTGCAGCTCGACGACTCCCATGACTCACGGGCGATACGATTCTAGAGCATATAGTCGCCCCAAATGAAACCGAAGATGACAAGTTTTGGTTTGTACATCAACAAAACATCAGCCTCAAGAGGTACGAAAACATCATGAAAAGAAAATACTCCCTCACAGTGAAAGCCAGCAACATCTTTTACTCGAATTAATATGGATCGAAGGAGCTCAGTGAAGTCCAAGTGTAGCCTACTTGCCGGTGAGATACGGTGAGATACATACAGAAGTTTAATATCATCGTCAGAACTCTACAATTGAATAATCGGTTCCACAAGGCCCTACTAATCTCATCGCTGTACGCAAGAACATGATTTAGACATCATTACAGATTCTTCATAGTGAAAGCCAGCAACATCTTTTACTCGGAATAAAAAATGAGAACAGGAAACAGAAATCCTGTGGAAAACAATAAAATGTTTAATTACTGTTATTTCAAGCCACTGTCACTGCTCATGATTATTATACTACCATACCACAATTAAGATAATTGCATAGCAGAAAACAACTGCAAATTTCTCCAGGTGAAAATATTACAGTACATCACCATATATTCAAGACATTGCAAAAGTCAACATTCAAAAGTGACAATGCGTATACATGTAGCACTTAACGATTGCATGTATGCAGCAAAGCTTGCGTCTCGATCGTTGATAGAAAGAGTTCCACGCAAAATGATGGTTAATTTGCGTATCAGTATCAACATTCGCTATGAGACTGTAGATGCATCATAAGCTAAAGGTTGCGACTTTGGAGCTAAAACGAACCTAGAGAATATATACATCTTTTGTAAGCTTCTTTATGGTATTTGGAGACTTTCTACCCACAATCTAATTTCAAGGAAACACTGTACACACTTCATCTGATATGGCTGAAGCTATTAAACATTCCAGTGTGTACAGTCTTTGCTGCAGGTTTGGGTGCTTCAGAAGGTCCAAATACATTCCAGAACCTTAGAGTCTCATCCGCTGCGACAGAGGCTACAGTCGAGCCATCCGGACTCTGCAACAAACACAAAGTATAACAAAAGGAATCATCTATCAGCAGCATAAGCAAGCAATCATCATCACTTTACTGTGCTACCAGAGAGAGAGAGAGAGAGAGAGAGAGAGAGAGAGAGAGAGAGAGAAATACCTGTGCCAAGCAGAGGACACGAGAAGTGTGACCTTCGAGTTCAGCCAGTTTAACCATAGCTGGGTATTTCCACAAAATAAGTGGTTTTTGCACAAATCCGCAAGCACTCAGTAGCTCCTTTTCATTCTTATTCCAGAGTAGTGCACATACTTGGGCCCCAGTATCAACAGAATTCAAACATGAACCAGTGTGTGTGTTCCAGAATTTGATGCATCTATCATTTTCACCACCACCAGAGGCAAGTAAATTGCTCTGGAATGGACACCAGGCAAGTGCTTTCACTGCAGACAAGTGGTCACTAAACCGATGAAGCCATCTATTATGACCCAGAGATGGGTTAGAAGATGACATCGATGCATCCCATATGTGCACTAGGTTGTCATTTCCACCACTTGCCAATTGCTGACAAGATCCTGACCATTTCAAACCGCATACCTCCGCTGCATGCCCTCTGTATGTCTGAACCATTTGGGCTCTCATCCTGACATCATTATTCACAATCTTGCCATCCATTCCACCAGTTGTCAGGATGTTACTGTTCCAAGCCAGTGAACCAACCCTTGATTCATGGACACCTCGGAGTGTTCTCAGCTGCAAATTTTATGAGATATATTTGTATCAATATGAGCTGATGTGCTTACACTGCAGTACTAGTGTTGAGAGAACTAACCAGGCGACTAGAGCTCGTGTCCCAGAGCTGGATGTCAGAAGAGTTTAGTCCAACGGCAATATGTTGCCCTTCACAAGACCAGCTGACACTAGTGATGGGACCATTGTCATCGTCAACGGTCACAAGCTCAGAAGTAGAGATATTAGATGCATTCCACAAGTACAAGGTATTCTCAAGGGCAATGGACACCACATTTTTGCTTCCCCAATCCAACACGTTAAGATAGTAATCATCAACCACTCCAGGGGCATCTAACGTCCTCTCAGCAAACTGAAAGAAGTAAACAGTCTAAGCATGGTGTAACTAATAGAACAATGCTACTTGTCTGAAGAACCAGTAGGGCAGAAGGTCCACAAACAGCAATGGAATTTGCATACCTTTGGAATCTTCCGGCGCTGTTTAGCAGAGTTGGTCTGACTGAAAGTTCTAACTGAAATCTGCTGCAGCATCCCTTCAGGTTCCGGTGGCTTGTTCCTGAAGGCAAGAATCCTGGTCCTGCCGCTCAGGAATTTCTCAGCGAGAAGCCTCCTGTATGTTTCTTTAGCTGGTGAAATCATGTCTACATTTTCCTGGTCCTTCTTAGGTTCCGTGAGGAGGTAATATGCCATGTCCATATCCATTGCTGACCTATCTGGTATGAATCTGTCACCCTGTCATATAAAGATTCAGACATGCTTTTTTGTAAATACTGGTGTAAATAAGAGAGTTACTCAAAAAAATAAGAATAATACACCATCTAGTATATTTCAGTGATATGCTTGCTGGAAGTTGGTACGTAAAAGAGACAAAGTTTCAATTTATGACCCCAAGGAAATGAGGCGTGACTACATGACATGATACTGTTGGAGTTTTCCGGAGCATCACGAATAGTTTTACCTTGATATATGTTTCAGGCAACCGAGACATGAATACATAATGATTCATACCGATTCTATTGTAAAGTAACCAAGCTGAAAGTAAGAACTGTAGAGGAAAACAAATAAGAACAATGCATTCAACATATAAGTGGCAGCAACATATTTGTGAAGTATACAATAGATATTAATGTATACAGAAAATTTGATCAAATACATATACAAATACCAGTGCTAAAGTAACAAACAACCAATTCATGTTTAAAATGAAGGGAACATGAGAACAAAGTAAAGTTTATATATCTTCAGAAATAGTTATCAAACACCAAATGGTGCCAATTATAACTAATCAAGAAATCATGCTGACCTTTTGTAAGATAAAATCAAAATGTCTTGTGATGTTTGTGTTTCAAAAAGTAATCCTCTTAGCATTTCGGTTCTTTGCACGTTTCTATTTTTATCCCCTTTTGGACCAAATCTTACAGGTCGTCTTGTACATGTTAACTGTTTGTCTTGCATTATATGACGTAGGGAATGTTCTTCGTTGTTGCATAAAAGGAATTAAATTTATCAACAGCAGATTACAGTTTATGAAGGATTATTCTTTCTCAAACAAATGTACGAACTAACCATCTAGGTCTGAAAAAAAGAGCTTCTTTACAGAAACACTAGTATGTGTAACGCCCTTTGATCAACTATCATACAGTTTCAACAGGTTTTGTTAAAAACAATTTTTTTTAGAGAACGCGCAGGAGATCTGCGTGTCGTTGAATTAAGCATAAGAGAGGTGTTACAGGCCGGAGCCTTCGACCACGCCAGCACCCATTATGGGCGCCTGGAACACACGCAGAACACAAAAAAATAGCCTATTACTTGCAATGGTCCAATCATTGGTGACTCGATTTGCAAGAGCCCTGGCTGTGCACGACTGGTTGTCGAAGATTCGCGCATTACGTTCGAGCCATAAGCTGCGCATGATCAGCAGGAGCAGTGAGTTCGCCTCACGTTGTTGCTTCGTGGAGAGCAAGGCCACAACGTCTGGCCACCACAGCCCGAGCTCGGCGTCCGCAAGCGGCCCCAGACGTTGCACCCCAGCCGTTAAAAATATCAATAAGAATGAGATCTAGAATGGATATTTTCATTTCGAAGCTGGACAAGTTCATAAATCTTGATAAAATGCTAAAAACACCAAATGGGGCTAACAAAATCTAGCCAACAGATCAAGAGATCACGCTGAGCTTTTCAACTGTGGAACAACTTTTTTTTTTTCTGTTTCAAGAGATCACGCTGAGCTTTTCAACTGTGAAATCACAATCTTTTGTGTTTCAAGAACTAATCCTTTCAACAAAATCCCTGAGCAAGAACTGCATAAGCACAAGTACTCTACTAGTTTGTTTCAGAAGGACGAATCATACTTCTTACCAATCAACACCTGTCCCATAACAAAAGAAAGAAAATAAATGTTCCTTGGCATTCATAACCGCTAACTCATCCATAGCTGGGATGCGATCACGCATTCTCCTAAATTAATCACTATTCAAACCATTTGTTCTAGAACATCAAGAACCACCAAACAGCCAAGGTGGAACACGAGGTCATAGTCTTTTCGGAAATTACCAAAGTATTTCGTTAATAACCGCCTAATCATGGATAACTAGGACGCGAGCACGGGATCACTTTCAAGAACGAACAAGCGCACAGCAACAATCAAGGAATTCAAAAAGCGAAGCAACCAAGAATCGGAGGAAGAAGCCAAGAAAAGGGGGCTTTTGCGGCAACTCACGTAGCATTTGGTGGGCGGGTTCTTGGAGTTGGTGCAGAGGGACGGCATGTACGGCCTGCTCGGGCCGACCTCCTCAGGCACCGGCGGCCGCAGCTCCAGCGGGCGGCGTCTCGGCGCCCGGGACGAGCTGGAGCCCGCCGCCTCCATGGGCGAGAGAGGAGGGATAGTAACGAGGAATCCCCCCGAAGGATCAGACAACCAGCAGCGCAGCAAGATTCAAGAATCGATCCAAGGAAGTTGAAAGATTTGAGCTCGTTGGAGTACGGAAGCGATCGATTCGGATTGCGAGGCACGGGGGATTTCGCCGGCGAGGGTTTTGGGAGGATTGGGGGCGTCTGGTGCTCGCCGCCTTTTATTTTTTCGGACGGAAAGTCGGAAAAGCTCGGGGGATTTGTGTTGGGTTTTTTTTTAGGAATGGAAATTCTGCGTGTCCCTTCGGCTCGAAGCGGACCCTAACGGCTAGTACAGTACTACAGTACAACTTCCTATATTCTGACTGAATTGAACCGTCGTTGATTTTTACAATAGAAATCTGGCATCTCACAATTTTGTATTGCGCGTAGTACATGTAAAGACTTAGCGCGTCTCCAGTCGCCCCCCCGAGCCTCCCAGGCGACCTTTTTAGCGCCGGAAGCGGCGAATGACGCCGTTTCCTCACAACTCGGCCCCCCAGAAGTCGCTATTTCGCGCCGCGGCACCCAGGCCGAACCCAGCAGCTCTGTCAGTGACCCGACGGAAAAGCGCGCGAACAGGATCCACCGCCCATGACCTTCTTCTCGGCGCCTGCGCCGTCAAAGGCTGCCGGAGTAATGGCGTGGCGGCCGGCCAGTGCATGCGCCCCAGTCAAAGGTTGCCGGATTAATGGCGGGGGCGGCAGCGGTGACACGCGCGGCGCAGCGACTGGCCCGCCAGGCTATAAAAAGGGTGCTCGCCCCTCGCCGTCCGCCCATTCTCGCCTCCTCCTCCCCGCCGTTCCCCGATTCTAGCCTCCTCCTTCTCGCCCCCTCGCCGCGCCTAGCAACGATGGACCGCCTCTGCGATGCGTGGCCCGAGAGCGACGACGAGGGACAACAAGAAGTGGCGCCGGAGCAGCAGCCGACGCAGGGAGTAGCGGCGCCCGAACAGCCGCCTGTCCAGGCAGAGCTCGCGCCCGAGCAGGAGGCCCGGCAGGCTGCCCGGCGCTGGAGGAGGGAGCGGAGGCTGCAACCAATATGGCCGGAGCAGCACGCCGCCTTGTACTCCATCGAGACCGCGCAGAATGAGTGGGCGTACCGCCAGGTCCTCGGCGGCCTCGAGCAGGCGGCGGCGGCGGCGGAGGCTGCCGCCGTTCGGGCGTCTCTGGAGACGCACCAGAGGGAAGAGGCCGAGCGTGAGGTGCGCCGGCAGCTGGCCGAGAACGCTGCATCGGCTGAGCAGCAGGCGATCATCACGAAGTACGAGGCCGACCTGCGGCAGGTGGCGCTGCGGAGCGAGCGGCGCACCCGCCAGCCCTCCGAGCAGGCGCAGCTGCACCGGCTGCGGTGCAAGGCCGGGCGGAGCGGCACCGGCTCGCCGCGGCGAAGGATGACGGCGAAGCTGGTCCCTCCAACCGGCTCGCCGCGGCGAAGGAAGACGACGACGCCTAGGATAGTCGTCGCTGTTTTAGTTTTACTTCTCGCTGTTTTAGTTTTCGCGTCGAATTGTACGAAGTTTGCCTAAATTCAATAAAATGCGTCTAGTTTCAAATCGTGTTTTTTTGGGCCGAATCTTGGGCTCGGGGAGCGACTGGGAAGCCTGCCCCCCCAGGTTCCAGATTAGCGCCGTTTGGCGCCGCGACGGCCCCAAAACGGCGGCGTTTTGGGCCCCGAGGGGGCGCAACGACTGGAGATGCCCTTAGCTTTAACAACACACTAACTCATCATCATTTCTCTCAAGTAAAAAAAAAAACTCATCTTTTTTGGGGGGGAGGAGAGAGGCATCGAGTTTCTATTCCTCGTTCACCCAATATTAAGCCGAGTGTCAATGTTTCACGACTAGTTGCGCCGGTACGTTAGATGACCCACTTAATTTTTTTCAAAAAATGCGAAATAATTTATGGGCTTAGATTATGTTGTATCCTACTCTCTCTGATCTATAAAAAGTGTCGCTCACTTAGTACAAAATTTGTACTAACATAGTACAAAATGAGAGATAATTTTTATTGATCGGAGGGAGTATTTTTTTTTTACAAAATTTCGTTTCAAGACATATTGTCATTTTTTTTGGATAAATTTGTAGATGCACAAGAAATAATATAATTTATTCACACGATTTATTTATTGGGTTACGTGTATGAATTAAAAAAAATTCATCTTGCGTAACAAACATATGATCTACTAAGAAGATACAAACGAAGATAAAACTCGATCTTTACCAACACGAAGATGCAAAACGAGTGTTGATGATGATGTCGGTGAAACCTAATGATGAGTTCCACGGCTAAGGTTAGAAGTGAAGATGTTGCTCTCTGCCCGAATCTAGCCTTCTGCATCCAACAGACTGAAAGTGTGAAGTGTTACCCCTCTCGGAGCTTGCACATGTACGTTCAGCGCTTTGCTCTTGAGGATTAAGAACTAAAGCTGCACATGAGGTGGAGAGAGTCTAAACACATAGGGGGGAGAGAGAGAGATTTAGATCCCAAGAGAAAGGACGCTAAAAACCCCTTGTAGAGAAATAGATCGAACTTATGCGTCTCCCAATGAAGAGAGGAGGTGGACATATACAGTGGGATGAGGGGAGGAGGTGCCTTGGGGAGGGGTTGGCCGCACCACTTTTGCCAAGTTTAGTTGGATTCTTACTCGAAGTAGGACTCCAACCAAAGAACTTTTTTTAATATAAGACTGTAGGGTAAAACCCTACAGTATTTTATTACCACACCTCTGAAGATATTTACAAATTTACAAAGCCATTAGGCAAAATAAAAAAGAAAAATGTTTTTTACAATAAGTTGTCAATCCATGATGAAAAAGTTTGTACATGTACTTTTTTCAGCCTATGCAAATGTAGAGTGATATCATGAATAAATGATCTCTTCCAAGCTCTATAGGTAGGCATTATTCCTTGAAAACAACCTCATTTCTCTGTTTCCAGATATTTCAGCAGGCTATAATGAGCACCTTAAAGAAGAAGGGTTTATTGAACTCCAGCTTTGCATTTTTAACCAGTTCCTCCGTTGTATCACCCCGGTTCATTCAATTTGAAGGTAGGTCCAGATCCTTAGACTAAAGGGACACTCGAAAAAGAGATGTTCCCATGTTTCCACTTCATCAGATATGCATAACTCACAGTGAAGTAAATTAGTAACATTGCATTCCCTCCTCTTCAACATATCTCTGGTATTGAGTCTGTCAGGCCAAGCAAAAAACCTTAATACAAAGAATACATTTACTCTTCCATATGTGGTGATAAATGCTACTGTCAACATGAAAGAGTGATGATAGTATAGACTTGAAGTATAAGATCCACTTTTCCAAATAGTTACCCAACAGTCATGCCTGAGCCGAGAAGGGATAGTGAACTAAGCTCCTGCTGTAACTGTAGCTTTTCAGAAGATGCATGTGCTGAAAGGGTGATACTCATAAACGTATACCTAATTTCTGATGTTCCATGTTGTTTTCATGTTGTTTCCCACATGTTTTCCTTACACTTTATGTCATTTTTACACGTTTTTCGGGACTAACCTATTAACAAGATGCCACAGAGCCAGTTCCCTGTTTTCTGCTGTTTTTAGTTTCAAAAATGTTGCTATAGAAATATTCTCGGAATTGGAAAATTCAAAAGCCAGAAGTCTTAGAATTCCCGGAAGCTTCCATAAGTCCCGAAGAGCACCGGAGGGGGGCCACAGGGTGGCCACACCATGGGTGGCGCGGGTCCCCCTGGCCGCGCCACCTAGGGGTGTAGGCCCCCTGGCCACCTCTCGGCATCGCCCTTTCGCCCATATATACTCCCCGATGCATAAACCCTAGGGGAATCGACCTTTTCCGCAAAATACATTTGTAGCTCCGCCGCCGTCACCGACAAGTTTCGGGGTGAAGATCTCTGTTCTGGCACCCTGTCGGGATGGGGAAGTGCCCCCGGAAGCCATATCCATCGAATCCACCGCCATCTCCATCGATGTTGCTTTCTCCTCTGATGAGGAGGGAGTAGTTCTCCCCCGAGGCCGAGGGCTCTACCGGTAGCTATGTGGTTCATCTCTCTCTCCCATGGTGTGATCTATATGTGATCATGAGCTTTGTAATCTATCTGAATTCGTAGATGTTACTCTTCATCTTTTGCTACTCAAGTGCTTTATTAATATGAACTTTGGAGTCACCTTGTATCGCGGTGTGAAGGTGATAGTGTGCACATTGTGTGTGTCTCCTCTATGAATTGTGGTGTTCGTCTAGTACCTTCTGGGGCGCTCATAGTGACAACATGGGGTTAACTGGACATGGGAATGCTTACTTTAAGGAATGCTTTTTGCAGCCTTACGCAATGATTAGTGTTCGTTATCCAACAGAAGAGGGTTAAGAGTAGCATAGTGAGAGAAGATATCTAGTTATTCATTTATGTGATCATTATTGAGAGTGTCCTCTAGTGAAAGTAGAAGCCCTAGGCCTTATTTCCAAGCATTGAACACCGTATTCCGCCTGTTCTGCTACATGTTTACTTGCTGCCATTTTTATTTAAGATTGCTATTATCACTTATTATCATCCATATTACTTGCATTTTACTCTCTCTTCGCCGAACTAGTGCAGCTATACAGCTGACAATTGTATTAGGTGTGTTGGGGACACAAGAGACTTCTTGTATCTTGATTACAGGGTTGCTTGAGAGGGATATATTTGACCTCTACCTCCCTGAGTTCGATAAACATTAGGTGATCCACTTAAGGGAAACTTGTTGCTGTTCTACAAACCTCTGCACTTGGAGGCCCAACACTGTCTACAAGAATAGAAGCATGCGTAGACATCAATCTCTTTTCTGGCGCCGTTGCCGCGGAGGTAAGGTAAAAGGTACTCACATCCTCTGGTGTGAGTGCTCGAAGTTATTTCCGTTAGATTCTGCAATTATATATTTTTGTTTCTTGTTTTCACTAGTTAGGCTTATTTTTACTTGTTGCTTGTTTTTATTTTTACTAGTTAGTCTTAATGGAAAACAACAAAAATATGAGAGAGCTTTATTTGAATTCTAGTAGTAATGTTATTAGCATTAATTATTTGGATACCATTATTTCTAGTACGATGGAAAATTCTATGCTTGGGGAATCTAGTTTTTATAAACTTTTTAGTTTTCCAGCTTTAGAGGAGAAAAATTTCTCTGATGATACTTTATCTCCCCTATGTGATAAACCTAATGATGCTTGTGATATTTTAAATCCTCCTACTGAAAGCATTCCTTTTAAAATACCCAAGAAAATTGTTGAACTTGTCATGGATAACCGCTATTTTGGAGATGGAACTGTCCATCCTAGTGATCATTTACACTTTATGCATGAATTATGCGAGTTATTCAAGTGTGCAGGTATCTCAACGGACCAAGTTAAGAGGAGGCTTTTCCCTTTGTCACTTGAGGACAAAGCAAGGAAGTGGTATAAACTACTAGATGATCCTCATCATTTGGAGTGGAAGGAACTTGATTCTCTATTTTACTCTAAAATTTTATCTTTCTCATGAACTATATTTAGATAGGAATTACATTTATAATTTTTGGCCTCATTATGGAGAAAGCATTGCCCAAGCTTGGGGAAGACTGAAAACATTACTACTCAAATGTCCTAACCATGAGCTTCCTGAGGAAATAATTGTTACTAATTTTTATGCAAGGCTTTCAGGACATTGGAAGGATTATCTAGATGCATGTTCAGAGGGTTCTTTTTGTAGTAAGAAGGTTGAAGCTAAGTGGGATCTTCTTGAGAGAATTCGAATCAATAGTGAAGATTGCAATAACAACAAAGGTAAAGAATCAGGTATAAACTATGAGTATGATTGCATTAAGAATTTTGCTGAAACTGCTGTTTTGATGAGCTTAATGCTAAATATGGTCTTGATCCTCAAATAGCTTCGGTTGGTATAGATCCTTTTCTTCTTATATTAATCTTCTTAAAATTGGGTACATATATCATGAACCTTTTAAAGACACTTGCATGAAAAATAAAATTGTTATTGATGATTGCAATAAACATGCTCAAACTTCTGAAAGTACTATTTCTTATAAGCATGTTAATTTATGTGGAGCACTTAGACCTTGTGAAAAGAATTAAATCGAAGAAGAATATTGTATCCATCATAGGAATGAAAAAACTAGAATGTAGAATAGGGCTCTAAATGATCTTGGTGAAAAAGTTTGTGCCCTCTATCCATTTATATGTAAACTTTGCTGTAAAGTGGGTCATTTTAATTTCCAATGTTCAAGCCATGATAGTAGCCTTTCGAATCCTATGAGTACTTAAAGTTTTTATTGTGATGACATGATCACCCCTAATGAGCATGATGAACTTACATTATTTTTGGGGGTGTGAAGAGCTATTAAGAAAAACTTCTTTGGTTGATATGAGTGCTCTTGATACGAATAGTGTCCTGCATGGTTGTCATCTTTATTGTGTTAATGATTGCCACACAAATACTTACATACAAAATATTATAAAAGAGGAGATTTTACAAAAATATGACAAGGATAATATTTGTTTTCATCTTATTAATGAAGAGGAGGAATCCTCCAAAGTTCTTTCTATTGTTTCTGACAATAAACCAGGGTATGTGGAGAAGCTTCCTTTCAAGCCTCTCCCTCCTATAGAGAGTAAGAAGAAGAAGAAGAGGAGTAAAAGGGCAGAGGTAACGGTATCTCCCCCTAAGCATGTTGCTCCCATTATAGTTTTTGATGAGTCTGAACTCGATGATATTCCTATGCCTGTTATTTATGAAAGTGATCATGATTGGGTGAAACACACTACTTTTGATATTGAAAATCTCTTTGGTACCAATTCTAAAAATATGATAATTGTTGTACTATTGGTACCATCCATGTTCCTTCCAATGATGATAAAGAAAGCTCTGAGCTTGTGGATGATGTGTTTGAAAATCCTTTTGCTACTCATGATTGTATGCTTGATACATCTCTTTCTAGTAAAAATGATGATATTGCTTATGACGATACTATGCCTCCAGTCTTTGATAACTATTATAAAATATGCTATAACATAGGCTATGATTACAATTATCCATATGAAACTTGTCATAGTTATGGAGGGATTACCCAAAACCATCTCCCTAATATACAACTTGTCTATCATGTTGGAGTTCTTTATGATGATTGCATTGATAAATATGATATTTTCAGTCCACCTACTATTGAGGATAAAATTAATTACAAAATTCCTCCTATATTTGATGATTATGGTGATGAGAATGATAATGATAGCTATTTTGTTGAATTTGCTCCCACTACTATTAATAAGAATGACTATGCTTATGTGGAGAGTATTAATTCTTTTATGCATGTGGCTCATGATAAGAATGTTTCTTGTGGTAGTTATATTGTTAATTTGATTCATGATGCTACTGAAAGTTATTATGAGAGAGGGAAACATAATTTTATACATCTCAACAATATTAAGTTTCCCCTCTTTATGTTTAAAATTTTGAATCTGCACTTATTTTTCTTTCCTATGCCTGTTGCTTTGTGTTTTCATGACTTGTTTTTCTACAAGATTATTTTTCATAGGAAGTGTGTTAGACTTAAATTTGTTTCAAATTTTCTTCTTGATGTTCTATTTTGCTTCAATTCATATTTCTCATGTGAGCATCTTCTCAAATTATCATGCCTAGCTAAAAGGCTTTAAAGAAAAAACACTTCTTGGGAGATAACCCATGTTTTTATTTTTGCATTGTTTTTCTCTGTTTTATTTGAGTCAAGAGGTTGTATAATTCTGTAGAAACTTCCTTTTATCTTTATTTTCATGTTTTAGTAGTGCCAAGTAAAGTTTCTGACGAAAGTTGGAGTTGGTTTTCGGATTTCTGCGCAGAAAACGGATTTATGATGTCCACCGTAAAACATTGTATAAAATCCTGGAAGATCAGAATGATCTGAATTATTTTTGCTTATTCCTCAGATAATTACGAAACTTTTCTTAGTTTACCACTTTTTGATTTGAGCAACAGAATAGTTTTGAAAAAAATCATCTTTACCTACTGTTCTGTTTTGACAGATTTCTGCGAACAATTGCATTTGCATCTTAATCTCTTTCTTTTGGTGTTCTTTTGAGAAAAAGAGTTTTAAAAGAAGTTGTGACAGTAGATAATGTGTTTATGAGTGTTAGGCCTGTGTTGAAACTGAACCATGTGAATTTACTATTTCGATTGCACTAACTTTGCTAATGAAGATTGTGAGAAGTTTGACGCGAAGGAAGTTTTTAAGGGTCAAGAGAAGAGGATGATATGATGTGATTAAGAAGAGTAAAGAGTCTAAGATTGGGGATGCCCCGGTGGTACATACAAAAAAATTACAAGAAGACCCAAGCGTCTAAGCTTGGGGATGCCCAAGGCATCCCCTTCTTCATCAACAAATTATCAGGTCACTTCTAGTAAAACTATACTTTTATTCGCTCACATCTTATGTGCTTTACTAGGAGCATTTTTGTTTTTGTTTTTTTGCTTTAAGTTTGTTTAGTTTTCTTTGTTGTAGTTTATGGTTGGATATTATCATACTTGTGTGGGAGAGAGACACGCTCC
Organism: Alopecurus myosuroides; assembly: GCA_028641055.1. Classification (NCBI taxonomy): domain Eukaryota; kingdom Viridiplantae; phylum Streptophyta; class Magnoliopsida; order Poales; family Poaceae; genus Alopecurus; species Alopecurus myosuroides. The sequence continues at coordinate 197,827,520 of CM054063.1, read as the reverse complement.
GTTTTTATTGCTTTAAGTTTGTTTAGTTTTCTTTGCTTTAAGTATTGAAAGATTCATGAGTTGTTCTTGTCATAGTAAAGCATCAATATATGGTATTCTCTTTCAAATGTTTAATTTGGTTGACTTGGCGCATGCTCACACCATGTTTATGACTACAAACCAGTCACGAATAGCCTCCATGACCACTTGGTTTTTGAACTTGTGATACCGTTTATGCTTTAATTAATGATGCGTATGTCGATGTGCATGATTATGGCTCTTATGCTCTCTTGATTTGTCGCTCCCAGTCTTCTCTTAGCCTCCACCTGTACTGAGTATGGAATTCTACTCGTGCATCCAAACCCCTTAAAACCAAAGTTTTTCCATTGTGTACACCATACCTACCTACATGTGGTATTTCACTGCCACTCCAAGTAAATTGCTCATGTGTTACCTTTAAAACCTTCAAAATTGTTCCTGTTCTGTGTTCTTGTTTTTGCTCATGAGGACGTCAATAGAGAATCTTTATTTCACTTGTTGATTGGATTTCACACCCTAATGATAGAAGAGCTGGCAGCGGGGTGCCCAGCCCCAAATTAATACAAACAAAATCTCTTCACTATTTTTGCCCCTGATTTATCAGTCAAAGCATAATTGTGTAAACAAAAGAGAAAGAGGGATGACCTTCTACACCACTTGCGTCCTTCACCATGGGAGCGGCTCTTGTGAATCCAGTTGGCTTGTGACGTACTATATTGTTTGTTTACCATTAGTTTATATTAACATACACCTCTCCTAAAATATAGACACTCCTCCACGGTATGTGATTGTTGACAGACACCCGAGGATTCGGTTAGCCATGGTTTGTAAAAGATGGATGGGAGGAGTGTCAAATTTTTAATACCTCTGTTTAATAAAATAAAAAGGTCTAGCACATGAGTGGTCCCTGCTTCCTCTGCGAAGGGCCTTTCTTTTACTTTTATGTTGAGTCTCCATCTTCTAACTTTATGCACAGTTGAGAGAGCATTTTTGCCATTCTGAGTTCTATGTGCATTTGTCCCATAAACATCAATAATTACTTCATGATGTGATATTATTTGTTCTTAAATTATTTTTTCTAGTCTTCCTCATGAACTTTGAAAGTGTCCTGACATTTATGTTTTGTCCCACTCTTAAGGACTAACGAAATACCACTTTGCCATGCTTTCTCTATACCTGAAACAAACGTTTATCTTTCTTTGCATTATTATCCATGATCCTTTATTTAAGATACTCTTCATGGTGCAAAGTGATTGCTATGCTTTATTATTAAAGTTCTATTTATTATGTTTGTGTTTGAAGTTCTATGATCTCAGCGTACATATACTTTTACATTACAATGATCAAGTTTATGATAGTAGCATGTCACCTCAGAAATTATTTTGTTTTATCGTTTACCTTCTCGAGGACGAGTAGGAACTAAGCTTGGGGATGCTTGATACGTCATAACCGTATCCCTAATTTTTGATGTTCCATGTTGTTTTCATGTTGTTTCCCACATGTTTTCCTTACACTTTATGTCATTTTTACACGTTTTCCGGGACTAACCTATTAACAAGATGCCACAGAGCCAGTTCCATGTTTTCTGCTGTTTTTAGTTTCAGAGAAGTTGTTCTAGAAATATTCTCGGAATTGGAAAATTCGAAAGCCAGAAGTCTTAGAAGTCCCGAAAGCTTCCAGAAGTCCCGAAGAGCCCCGGAGGGGGTGCACAGAGTGGCCACACCATGGGGTGGCGCGAGTGCCCCTGGCCATGCCACCTAGGGGTGTGGGCCCCCTGGCCACCTCCCGGCATCGCCCTTTCGCCCATATATACTCCCCAATGCATAAACCCTAGGGGAATCGACCTTTTTCGCAAAATACATCCGTAGCTCCGCCGCCGCCACCGACAAGTTTCGGGGGACATATCTCTGTTCTGGCACCCTGCCGGGACGGGGAAGTGCCCCCGGAAGCCATCTCCATCGACTCCACCGCCATCTCCATCGCCGTTGCTGTCTCCTATGATGAGGAGGGAGTAGTTCTCCCCCGAGGCTGAGGGCTCTATCGGTAGCTATGTGGTTCAACTCTCTCTCCTATGGTGTGATCTATATGTGATCATGATCTTTGTAATCTATCTGAATTCGTAGATGTTACTCTTCATCTTTTGCTACTCAAGTGCTTTATTAATATGAACTTTGGAGTCACTTTGTATCGCGGTGTGAAGGTGATAGTGTGCACATCGTGTGTGTCTCCTCTATGAATTGTGGTGTTCGTCTAGTACCTTTTGGGGCGCTCATATGACATCGTGGGTTTAACTGGACATGGGAGTGCTTACTTTAAGGAATGCTTTTTGCAGCCCTACGCAATGATTAGTAATCGTTATCCAACTGGAGAGGGTTAAAAGTAGCATAGTGAGAGAAGATATCTAGTTATTCATTTATGTGATCATTGTTGAGAGTGTCCTCTAGTGAAAGTAGGAGCCCTAGGCCTTATTTCCAATCATTGAAACACCGTTTTCCGCCTGTTCTGCTACATGTTTACTTGCTGCCATTTTTATTTCAGATTGCTATTATCACTTATTATCATCCATATTACTTGCATTTTACTCTCTCTTCGCCGAACTAGTGCACCTATACAACTGACAATTGTATTAGGTGTGTTGGGAACACAAGAGACTTCTTGTATCTTGATTTCAGGGTTGCTTGAGAGGGATATCTTTGACCTCTACCTCTCTGAGTTCGATAAACTTTGGGTGATCCACTTAAGGGAAACTTGTTGCTGTTCTACAAACCTCTGCACTTGGAGGCCCAACACTATCTACAAGAATAGAAGCATGCGTAGACATCAAAGGGGCAGGTAGAAGAACTGTGAAATATCATATGTCTTAAGAAAATGTTGGACATATAGGTGTGTGTTAAGGTAAAATGAATATAATTTTGGGAACTGCTCAGAAAGTATCCTTGGCCTCCACTTGTCAGACCACATAAGGACTATGTCCCCCTTCCCAAGAGTCACTTTACTAATGGATCTATAGTCCACATAGATCTTCATAATATCTTTCCACAAGAAGGAACCACAAGGGATAGCATCATGAGGGACCTCATTAACATAATAGTTCCATACTAAGTGTACCCATGGTTAGGGATCTTTATTATAGAATTTGTGCAGATGTTTCATCAGCAGGGCCTCATTTTGTAGTTTGAGATCCATGATCCCCAAACCACCATTTTTCTTTGGTTTGCATATCATGTCCCACCTAGCCAGAGATTGTTTTGTGGAGTCTGGTTTGTTTCCCCTCCATAGGCAATGCTTGTGTATTCTATTAATTTGATTGATGATACCAGCAAGCAAATCCAAAGAGCAAAGGAAGAAAATAGGCATAGAGGATAAACAAGATTGTATGAGTTGTAGTCTTCCTCCATAAGCCAGAAAAGTGGAACTAGCAGTGAGCCTTCTCACAATTTTATCCACAAGAGAAGTGAGATCTTGAATTCTTGTGGTGCTAAGAGGTAGGCCAAGATAGGTGAAAGGAAAGGTACCAACTTTGCACCCAAAATCTTGTGCCAAAGAATTAACCACATAGTGAGAAATGTTTATAGGTAGCATACAAGATTTATGATAGTTGACTTTTAGACCAGTAGAGACACCAAAGTTTTGCAGAAGGACCTTTAAGCTATTCAATTGAGCAGAATCAGCAGGGACAATAAGTAGGGTATCATCTGCATATTGGACAATAGGAAAATTGGGGTACCCTGTTTCCAAAGGCAAATGTATCTCACAACTCTGCAAAATCCTATTAACAACAAATTGTAGAAGGCCCCCCCAAGACAAACAAGAGAGGGGACAAGGGATCTCCTTGCCTAACCCCCCTTTTGCAGCCAAACTATTTTCCAGGAACTTCATTCAACGAATAGAAGAGGATCCAGAGCTAAGAGTGTTGTGAACCATCTTAATCCATTTTTTTTATCAAACCCTTTGTGATCTAAAATTGCAGTGAGAGCATGATGCTCCAAGGTATCGAAGGCCTTTTCAAAATCCAATTTTAAAATGACAAACCTTTTACCAGTAGCCTTACATTGGTGAATATATTCAAAGGTCCAAGGCAGGCAGTCATGAGTAGTTCTTCCCTTAATAAATCCATATTGGTTCTGATGTATACACTGAAGAATAACTTTTTGAAGTCTATCTTTCACTAATTTTGTGAGGAACTTAAGGCAGAAATTTGTGAGAGAAATAGGCCTAAAATTATTAATGGTCTCAGGTGAAAGTTTCTTAGGCACCAGAGTAATTAAGGAAGTATTGATACATTTTAGGTCCAAATTACCACTCTGGAAATCCTTGGCCAACTGATAAAAATCTTTCTTATAATGGACCAACATTTCTTGAGGAAAAAACCATTGAAGCCATCGGGACCAGGGGCTCTATCGCCTGGCATTTTAGATATGCGATCATCCATTTCCTTTTCAGAGCAGCAATCAAAGAGGGAATCCAAAGCAGGCACTGGCTGTAGCAGTTGTTGAATATCCAATTGCATATTAATGCCAGAGGCAGACCCCATCCTAGCTTTATAGCAATTCCAAGCAACAACAGCCATCGCATCATGATTAGTCACCGTTCTACCATCAGGAGAAATAAGCAGAACAATATTATTTCTCCAGTATCTCTCAGTGGCCATGTCATGGAAATTTTTGGTGTTTTCTTCTCCCAACTGGATTCACCTTATAGAGCACCTTTTTTCCAGTATTTGCATTGAATGGACAACAAATTTTCATAATGTAGCTTCACCACTTGCGTTAAATTCCTTTCATGAACATATAGGGGCCTTTCTTACTCTAAATTGTCCAAGAAATGAATTACCCAGTTACATCTTTCAATTAGGCATTTAATTTGAGAAATGCTTCTATGCCACTTCTTGAGAGCATATCTTAACCTTTTAAACTTGCATGAGAGCATGGTAGCAGTGGAAGAGCAAGCGGTAGGTTTACTCCAAGAGTTGTGCACATTAACTAAGGCTTTAAGCCTGGAGGCGACGCAGGATTCTCAGGCCATCTGCCAATTCTGTGAAAATTAACAAAAATAACCCTAGGAATAAACTTGAGCAGAAAATAGACCTTCTGGCAAACTATTTTCGAGTTTGACCCAAGAGCATAGCGGCCAACACCGCGGCGCGGTGGTCTGAAGGGTAGCGCCCCAGCACCGGGCGCGGTGCACCCTGCCACGTCAGCCAGGTACGAATATGTAGCTCATCGGATAGCTCCTTATTTCCGCATGCCCTATAGAAGTTGGACACAAAATGCCTCATGCACCATCGATGATGCAAACGAGGAAGCCCGGGGATATCAATCTCCATCGCGTGAAGTATGCCTTGGTGGCGGTCCGAGATGACACAAACCTCTCTTTGAGGCTCGAATATCTTGGTTCTCACTTGGTACATGAACCACTCCCAATTATCTTGGTTTTCCGCCGTAACCAAAGCAAAAGCCAAAGGCAACAACCGGTCATTGGCATCATGCGCTACTGCAACCAAGAGTGTGCCTTGGAACTGTCCGGTCAAGAAGGTGCCATCCACCGAGATAACCGGCCTACAATGCTTGAACGCCCTTATGCATTTCCCAAAAGCCCAAAATGCACGGCCAAACACCCGGACATTTGCACCTTTGTACTCTCTAGTCTTTGTGCCAAATGGCTCTACCACCACCACCATGCCCGGGTTTGTAGCCGCCATTGCTCCCAACATCCTAGGGAGGCGGTTATATGCTTCCTCCCAATCACCATACAACATCTTAAATGCGGCTTGCTTCGCCTTCCATGCCTTCCCATACTTCACCGTGTAACCGAATAGTGCTTTCACCGTATATATGATAGCTCCAATCGAATAAGACGGGAATGACGATATTTCGGTGGAAAGTCTATAGCCAATGAAATCCGAGGTTAGTTGCCGGTGATCATTCTTCACTTCAATGTCATCGCTATCCTTGCCACCGCACATGTGAGTTGCCACACAACTTGTTATCTCCCATTGAGGCCCTCCTTTCCATGGTCTTGCATGCACAATCCATGGACACCCTTTGTTTGCCTCTTCACATTTAACCGTATAACGCACCTTGGAGTCCGAGTGAGCCACCTTGAAAGGTCGGTAATACTTAACCGCATACTCCTTGAGCCATGTCTTCAATTCCAACAAACTTTCAAACTTTACTCCCTTGCAAATACCATACTTTTGGGGATCCATATCCTTCTTCGAACTTGGCCTTGGTCCAAGCATTTTACTAGTGCCTCCATCAACCACGGCTTTGTCGGCGAGACTAAGATCATGGAACAATGATGTCCGATGATCCCGGCCCACTACCTTCTTGAAAACTTCGGCTTCTCTAGCCGTTAACCCATCCTCATCAACATCTTCCTCGGGACCTTCATCATCGGAGTCATTTGCATAGCATCGGTTGTAAGGCGTTAGAGGATCCATGTCCTCTTGCAAACAATATGCCTCCACATCACCAACATCATTGGTATGAAGCTCATCCTCCAACTCATCGTCTTCCGATGATACATCTTGATCATCTTGAGAAGGGTTTGGAGAGCGGTGGATTTCATGTTGAGTCATAGTTGGTTGGCTCATGTCATGTTGGGTCATTGGAGGTGGACTCGATGATGTGACATACACTTCATGCTCATCAAATGGCTCGTTACGAATAGGGCTCCTAACATCACTTTGGGAGGCACTCCGGTTCAAGTCAAAGTGCATGAGAGGATCAACCTTCTTGGTGGCAAATAATTCACGAGCTTTGTCTTGAGATTCCGCCACGATATCCTTGTAAGCACTCCAACGTGCCTCGGAGTTGAGAGGCATGACCTTCCAACGAGAGTGCATCCCGGTGCCAACATTGTGCCTTCCCACCAATTCAACTACATCATTTGGCTCCATCCAATTTAATTCAATCCTCACTTTTCCCACTAACTCGGCATAGCTAGGATTACGATCAAACATCAACACAACCTCCTCCGGGTCATGGTCAACATTCCCTCTCAAAAAAGAATCCTTATCCACATGATGAACACTAACAAATTTCTCCATCTAAAAAATAATTACAACAACACAACAAAATTTTATCATCAAATAAATTTATACACATTCACCATTGCAAACTACTAAATAATAGTACCATACATATCACTAACTACATCTAACCCTAAGCATAATGCTAACTATTTAACACTAACCATAATTAATATAGCCCACTAACCATATCTAGCTAAAATAATAATTCCTAACATTGAAATCATGTGCACACCACTATATAGCTCTCATACACAAACATTGAGCATTTCAACCACAAATTTGCCCTCATATGCAAAAGGTAGGGTTTCCTAGATCTACACAAAATGTCAACTCTAATTGCAAAAATTAATTGGACACAAAGCTTAAGCATAGGGGAAATACCTCTTGAACAAAGGGGGGACCAAAATCTACCAAAGATAGACCAAGAAATGGATAGATTTGGGAGTGGGGGGACTTTGGGGAGTGAGAGGGAGAGAGAAAATGAAGTCAACCCGTGGAGAAGAACAAGTGGAGTGGAGAGAGAGGGGGGGGGGTCGGGCTGGCTATTTTCATTATCCTGGTAGCACCGCGCCCCGCTACGCGGCGCTACCCTCAAAGGCACCGCGCCCCGTCGCCCGGCGCTACATAACCGCACCTGGCTGACGTGGCAGGCCTCACCGCGCCCGATCAGACGGCGCGGTCCTTGCAACCACCGCGCCGTGGTGTTGGCCGCTATGCTCTTGGGTCAAACTCGAAAATAGTTTGCCAGAAGGTCTATTTTCTGCTCAAGTTTATTCCTAGGGTCATTATTGTCAATTTTCACTGCCAATTCTTCTATCGCTGCCTTGTGGGCCCCTTGTTTCTCGTTCTTGTGTCGTCCGTGTCGTTCCTTCCGCGCTGGTCTTTTTCCACTGTCCCGACCGCATGCGAGCTAGGGTTTCCAGCCGGCGGCCGCCGCCCAGCCCAAGCAGTGCCGCTGCTCCATCACCTCTCTGATTCCCTCCTCCCCACCCAGTTCTCTCTCGCCGGCGCAAACTGAACCAGCAGTTCGTGTGTACTCGCCCCCTCCTTTCCGCCTCCGATGGGGAGGTACGTGATGGTCCCCTTTGCCTCTGGTCTTGCCTCGCGGTAAGGTGGTGCTTAGGGTGTTACCGATTTGGTAAATTTGATGGAAGATTGGCAGCGCTTGTGGGTAGCCCGGACCGAGGATTCTGGTGCCGAAGTTGAGACCAGCTTGAGAGGTATGTGTTACAGTCTCAAGTATCTCCTTAGTTTTGGTATATGTCTACCTGAAATTGGTCTCATGGAGTCGCTAATAAGCAGCATAATTATAGGTGGATTTTCTAGTGTGTTGTTTTTCGTTTTGGTTGGCGGATGATTTATTATGGCAGTTTAAGATTGAGCTTGCTAAAGATTGGGCATCCATGTTTTCACGCTCTGGGAATGTTGATTTGGTTCTGTCAAGTTCTGAAATTAGCTGATTGCGCTATTAGGAAATACTGAACTTCAGAGTGGGTCTTGGAAGTTTGTTCTACTTTTGGAATGAATACTACTTACAAAGTACCTATGCATGTCCTAGGAGATCTGTGCTCACTGCTCGTGGAGCAGATACTGTCAACTACAGTGGCATTTACTCTTGCTCACTTGCTGAGCAAACCATTGATAATATTGGTTGCACCTTCACTTCATCCATTTGCTACTGGCTTTGCAAGATAAGCTTCACAAAGTAATAGTGGCATAATTCAAGGTTGGAGGTCTTGATTCCTGAGCGACAAGATTCAAAGGCCTCCTCTGTCCAGAGGGCGCCGACTATCTCACCAGAGAGAAGAACACATTCAGCTCCAACAAGGTATAGAACTAATTCAGAAGAGCAATGATGCTTGTCGGCAGACAATGCCACCTCGAATCCCGCTAGATGCTACAAATGCAACATAAGATATCTCCTGGATTTGATCAGATTGAGACAAGTGAGCTATTTGTTTAGACAATTTGCATATATTAACTTAGGCTCTGTTTGGCATCCATTTTTTTTTCTTATGTTCCCATGCCCAAGCAACAAATACTATAGTTTTCATAGTCTGCTGTTTTGGCGAAATTGAGAGGCGTTTGGCAGTCATGTATTTACCTGCAGTTTTAACATGCACTTGTATATATTATTGTTGTTAAAAATGTGAGGTCATGTGATCTCATCTGTGAATTGACTATATATTGATAAGGCATGGGCAGATCCTCTTGGGAGCAAATTTTGTATTTTACGAAAAACGAAGGTTGGTAGAGAAGGAGAGGCTACCTGACCACTTAACTATTTTTTAGTCCTTATTATTGTTATTTTCTCATGAGTTGTTGAAGAGGTCAGGTAGCCTCCCCTTCTCTACCTGCAGAAAATAATTATGATGGTTTGAAATCATTGACATCTACAATGATATAGATTTTTTTTTAACTTGGCACCCGCTAAATAGTTTACGATCTTATGTACTATGTACTGTTCAATCATGTCTGAATAAAATAATAATTATGAAAACATGCGGGAGGGTGTGTCTGTTGTTGATGAAGATGATGACAATGACGATGAGGATGATCCATGTAACTGGTTTCTTGGTACACTTTTGAAGTCATGAATTTTTCCTCCATCATACTTTGCAATGTAGAGGTAGATTTGATGTGGTAGGAGTATCTCCATTCTTCTTAGTATCTAGCATCCAGCCTCTTCTCATTGATATTTGTAATGTAAGTGTCATTATTTTGTATGAGGGTAAATGATTTTAAGAATTGTGCAGTTTAGTTCAGGCTGCGCCAGTTCTTAATTCTCTTGTAGTTCCTGAGACGCGATTTAGGAAGACATAGATATTCTTTTTTTGTGAGGGAGGCAGCCCTATAACTCTCAATGCGTTATTCTGATTTTAACTCATGTGTTACAGTTGAAACCGCTGGTGTGTTGAGATGGAACAATTGTGCGGAGAATCACATGGTCACGTCTTGAAGCTGCCGAACGGAAGCAACACCAATGTTTGTACCACATGATGTCTTGATTTATCCGGTGAGTCTGGCTTCTTCGCCTATCTGCTTGGGTAATAAATTTATGTTCTTAATACTTTTGCAAGGGTTCTTGAAACAATATTTTAGGCAGATTGCCTCAGCTTTGCCATTTTTTTCAAACTACATTTGCATTGCCTTATGGGCTGCAAGGATCAATTTTTTTCTGTGGTCTTTAAGTACCACATGATTTCTTGATTTATCTAATAGAAATCTGAGACAGATGTCCTTTCCCTAAGAATAAAAATTTCCTCTCTTAATGTGTGTTGCATGTAGTCTGGCTCTTTAGATGTACGGATGTATGATCCATGTCAAATCCAAATATTATTCCACGCGGCGTGCCTTCCTCTTGTGTATATATCTACCTATTTTATTAACAAGTGCACATGCAACTGATGCAAGCCTATCTCTGAAAATACAGCCAAAACAAGGTACCACGCGTGGCTGACTCTAATTGGATAAAAAAGTGACAGTGCACCAATTGAAAAACAACTAGCTTTGGATTAGGCGGTCCCTAGAAATATTAGAATTTGAAGCTGCCTTTTGCCGCCTGCAGTGATAGTGGGTGCTAAATTAAAAGGTGGATGTAAGAAGTTTTAACCAAATCATGGAAAAGGGGGATTTCAACCTTCCCAGGAAGGTCCTCTGTTTGTGTGCTTGATGTTCATCTGTGTTTCTAATTTCCTATTTTACAGTACCGAGAGAGCCTCAGAATCTGATCCATAGCGCGAGGACGTCATCCATGATGACTCTTAAGTTCTACGGCGACCATCTGGCCATGAGCCAGCACAAGAGGAAATTCAGGTGCCTTGACATGTACCCTGCGAATGACCAGCTTGTCGTTACCAGTACGATTGACTACCTGTAATAATTACCAAATACCTATCATAAATGCATCGACTGTAAAAAAAACCGAATTTTTCGAATCCTGCCCCAGTTTACTGAATATCCTTGAGAAATTTGGTCCAAATTACCTCTGACTTGAAAAATGATAAATAAGAACGGTACATATGTTCTTTAAACTAGGTGGGAGTGCTATTAGATTATCTACTCAATATCCATGAAAAATTAGGTTTATCGCTAACATGGAAAAATAATGAATGAGAACGACACGTCCTTGAAACTAGGGGGGTATTCAATTATTTATGTGTGATGCAGGCTGGTTATTCTAAACAACGAATAAGTCCCGATCTTTGTAGATGCACTGATGTCTAATGTTAGCAAATGTACAATTGCATTTTAAACTGGGTAGAAGTTTTACAATGGTTATGCTTTACTTGCTTAGGACTTGCTAATTGTTCATCTCCACATAAATCTAGAAGACTAAACTATGTAATCCAATATGATAATTGTGACATATGTTCAGTACTCTTAAATTCTGCTGGGCACAAAATTCGGTCTTATGTTTCCTTGTGATGCAGGGCATTGGATGGAATGGTTTCTCGTGGCAAGTACAATCAAGTGGGTAAGCCTCATATTACATGGTCTCTCTTCATGCTATGTCTGATTATTATTTCTGGGAACGGTTACTTGACTTCCAAATATTTGGGAGGTAGCGTTATTGTTTCTATTTGTAGTGGACAATAAACTAGAAAACTCGACACCACCATTATTACTTTTCAGAAAGGATATGCCACCACCTCCACCCCCACCCCCATCCCCACGAAAGATTAACTTCAGCGAAAAGGAGAAACAAAAATCCGTATGTCCCTATTGCTAGAGAAGATGATGATGACATATTTGTTGGAGATGGTGTTGACTATATTGTTCCTAATAAGGAAATGAGTCAGAGGCGCATCTCCGAAGATATGGATGAATCCCCACATAACCATCAGAATCAGTCCCGTTTGACTAAAACCTATGTATATTCAACCATCTGAGCTTGCTCAAGCTTGGCAGCCAAAATTGGTAAGTTTTGTTTATGTTCAGTAACATCAGTTTCATTGAATACATGTAAAATTTGAATGGTGCAGTTCAGGTTGAATGTAAATATTGTTATTATTCCACATTTGCAGTAGATGTGATAGCATCATTTAGAAAATCATATTATTTTTCCTTTAAATTAAGATGTACTGACAGTTTACCTCGTGTGATGTTAGGATGGTTATGATGCTATTCAGGCACCCAAAATAGTAGATGCTGGATATCAAGCGAGTGGCTAGGCTACCTGTATGTTGAACAGAAATTGGCCTATCCAGAACAGTACATCAACAGGGTACTCTGGGATATGATGTATTAGCTGACCCAAATATATCCCAGGATCCAAGGTTGATGACTCAAGAAGGCAAAGAAAAGGATCTAGGTTCTGTTTTGAAACGTGATGATGAGAGGACAGCGGCTGATGTCCCTCACTTCTATGTTCCCTTCAATAAGGTTGAGGGGGATATATATGTTTTTTTGTTCTCTCAGTGTTCGGCATGATTTGGTACATGGGCTGAAGAAAATAATTACTTTGATACGCTCTAAATTTTTTATGTGCAATCTTACTGGGCTAGATAATACGCATGGGCTACAATTCCACTACTAATTCTTGGAGGGTTCAACGGATTTTGTTAAAATGGGCCATATACACTCTATATCAATAAAATCATCGTTCTTCGTTTAACCTATGCTCTGTTTAGTTTGCCAAGTTTAGATAACTGAGTGATGCATGCTTTGGATTCTTTTCATTGGACAGAACGGATGCTTTCTCTACCCTGTTGTCATCACAAAGCTTAATCATCCTCAATGATAGTGGTTAGATAATTTGAGCGGATTCAATTTGTTTGTATAATTTTCTTCGGCCTTACACCTCTAAGCTATTTTAGAATGTGTGCGATAGTAGAGGTCAATGGTCTCCTCCACTCATGGGTGATCTAGGTTGGTTGGTTACATTTTGGGTGCAACTTCTTATCTTGGATGTTTGTATTTTGGTGGCCGAAGTACACTGTACACCGGTTTGTATCACAAGGATTTTTTGGGTACAGTAAACAGGATACTCGTTTGAGTGATTTCACTCAATGATGTTTTATAATGGCTGTTTCAATGGTAGAAAAAATTATCTTAGTAGGCACATGGCATGGCCCTCTCTTCTTGATCGGCTGATCAGGTTTGATGGAGGAGCGGAGTGACCGCCCACATACTTCAAACCCACTAGCCGCAGCTAATATGACCTATTAACAAGATACTCGGTCATGTGGCCATTTATTAAGTGGATTTTGAGGGTGTAGGCTAGTTAGATACTTGTTTTATATTGGTGTCGGTAATAGGTCAGCTGTTAGTCATATGGCATACTTATGAAGAAATTGTTTGTTTGGTCCTTTTGTCTATATATGATCTCAGCGAAATGTAGGTTGTTTGCACTGCCTGTCTGAAGTGAAATGTATGTTGACTCGGTTTTCTGTATGCTTAGAGCCTTTTTAGACACGAGGTACATGTTTTTATGCTTCATTAATAGGATATGCATGATGTGGACAGGGAATTCATGCCTTTAGTTCTAAAAACATGACTGCAACAAAACAAATTTACATATGTTTTTTTTCTATATTAGACTTGCTGGCACGAGAATTAGGATACAAAAGCCAGAGATCTGTTACGTGTTTTTCTGCTTAGAAACTATAGGTGTGAGCTGAGTTCTGGTTTACATTATATGACCTTAGTTTTTTTTTTTAAATGGATACCACATACGAGAGACTAAGCTTTGCATTTATTTATTTACTGCTTGTGTATACAAAGTCGGTTGGAATAAGAGTAGTGACTTGGATCAGAGACAACATGCCTGCTTAGACAGAATCCTTTCAAATATATGGAGATCCATGTTTGTTGGATGTGCATACTTGGGAAAACCTTGACATGAAGATAACTTGACAAATCATGGAGTGAACTATCATTTTCGTGATGAAGTTCGCGAGCATTTTACGAGTTGTATCATGTTCCTGGAGGGGTAACACTGAAAATCTCATTATGCTAGAGAAAGGGAGCATATTGCTCTTGGTTCGCTTGATGAAGTGGTGCATCGACTCTCGCATATATACGTTGAGTAAAAAGATGTGTTGCCTTTTCTCTGAAGCTAGAGAATCACTGGGTAGCGTCTCTTCGGCTAGCTGAATGGAAAGGCTTGCTATGAAGCTGTTTATTGCTGTGCAACGCGAGGAATCTGGGTTAGACAATGTTGACTAGAAGGTAGGTAGAAAGCATGATCCGATAGTTCTGCTGTTGCATTGTCTATAATGTTTAGATGGCACTATGTATTGCTAATGTATCTTATTTCGCTGAATTTGCAGTGCAGGTGGCTCTGTAGGCTGTATTTAGGGGCACTTGCTGTCTTTTGTAGGAACCCGTCAAACTTCTCTATTGCAGAGTGGATGGTATTTCTGCAGACGATGCGATGCAAGGGTGCCTAGCTTAGTTTGGTTCTGCAGACGATGCGATGCAAGGGTGAAGCTTTTGGTTGGCAGGTCTTGTGTTCCAGCTGTGTGTGCTATGCCTATGTTTAGTGTTGTAGACGATTGCAGAATGTTTAACGCTTTGTCTCTATATACCTTTGTCTGAATATTGTGTCGTAGCGTTTCAGTTACAACGCTGAAGACCAGCTGCCTGCTCAGGTACACAGAAAAAAAGCTAAGGGGGAAGTAGGTGTGGTAAAGGTTGGCTTAGTTCCTTATTTTCATGCGGTAGTTTCGTGCAGAATAAATAGATAAGAATTCCTTCGGCAACAAAATAGTGACAACTAACAGCACTGCGGATACATGTGGAAACTAACTGTCACCGGGCACCAGCCACAGCTCCCGCATCGGCAACACACAACCCATGCCTTTAACAACAATTCAAACCGAACCAAAGAGCTACTAAAAACATGGAGGGACCAAAACAGAACATCGAAGGACACGTCGTACTAACCATGACATGCAGCGGCGATGGGCAGAAGGCGCGGCGAAGCGCGCTGCTTCGTCTAGTAGTCAATGAATCCAGGTTGGTCAGCCCAGTAATTTTCAAACCTGAAAACTTTTGCCTTTGTAAGAAAAGTATCAATATTGACCCCATAAGGAGTATGATCAGAGGTGGGCTTGGCTAGAGGATAAACAACTGTATTAGGGAGATTAGTAGGGAGAGGGGAGAGAGCAGCTTGCTTCGCGAGATTCAAACATTACGCTGCTGCTTACAGGTGGGGTCGAGAAAATTCAGCGCGCGGGGCTTCCATCGTCTCCATTCGCGTTGAACGACTGAGATGGCATCCGTGTATTTTTTTAGGCAATGGGTTTTTTCGTTTTTTCGAGGCACATTAAATAAACGGAAATCCTAGACTTACGGACTCCATGGGCTAGAGAAACATCTACGGACTAACGTGAAGTGAGCCTGTTGGCTAAATCTGAACTCCTTCCTTGAAAACCGGAAACCTCCAACCTCCATGCTGTGCCACGTCATCGTCCGTAAGTAATTTCCGTAAACCTTGTCCGTAGGTGTAGCATTACTCTTAAATAAAACAGGACACGCCTAGAAGAAAGACAGCGTACAAGCGGACAAGCACAAGAGCACGCACGCAGGCCGCGAGGTGGGAATATTCAGCAGAAGAGCACATACGCAGGCGGCGAGTCAACAAAACCCATTTAATTTCCCGCACACGCGTAGAAGAAAGACGGCGGGAATGTGGGATCATGGTTTTTTAGGGAATATTTAGCAGAAGAGCACGCACGCAGGCGGCTAGTCAGCATAACCCAACCATGGAGTCCGTCGACGCAGGCGGCGAGGTGCGGCACTGGAGCGCGGAGGTCAACGGCGTCTCCCTCCACGTCGCGGAGCAGGGCCCCGCCGCCGGCCCCGCGGTGCTCCTCCTCCACGGCTTCCCGGAGCTGTGGCTCTCGTGGCGCCACCAGATGGCCGCCCTCGCGTCCCGCGGCTTCCGCTCCCTCGCCCCCGACCTCCGCGGCTACGGCGACTCCTCCGCCCCCGCCGACCCCGCCGCCTACACCCTCCTCCACCTCGTAGGCGACGCCGTCGCGCTCCTCGACCACCTCCGCCTCCCCAAGGTGCGCCTTCTGATTTCTCTGTTTATTGGCCACTGCCAGTCAGAGTGACGATGCTGATACCGACGTGGTGCGCGTCGGCGCGGGAGCAGGTGTTTGTGGTGGGCCACGACTTGGGCGCGCAGGTCGCGTGGCATCTCTGCCTGCTCCGGCCGGACCGGGTGCGCGCCGTCGTCGCCCTCGGGGTGCCCTACTTCCCCCGCGCCCCTCGCCCGGTGACGGAGCTCTTCGCGCCTCTCGGCGATGGGTTCTACATCACGCAGTTCCAGGTTCCAGTTGTGATCCTTGCCCATGATTGCCTCCTGTGTCTTGTCATATAGTTTCAGCATCCAATCTTTCTGCTTAAGTTACGGGCATGGGTTGTGTGAAATGGACGCTCATTCAGACAGTTACACACTTTGGTTACAGGAAATTGAGGCACACGTGCTTACAATTTTTTTTTTTGGAAGAAGATGATGATTCGAGGGGGCTAATTGGTTGATGAATCTTTTAACTTCTGTGCTCAGTTGCTCAGAAGATTCAATGAAGAAACTTTGATTTATTAACCGATAGTATATCCGAAATCATGATCCTGTTTGTTTTCTGGAAATTAGAACAGTGCATCGTCTGTTAACATTTTGGAGACCAACAGTAGTAGGATTAGAGATTCTATAATCAACATTAGAATTAGTAATAACCAATAGTAGGATTAGAGATTCCATATTCTGGACACAAACACTCAGTTGTCTCTCATTTGCTCCCACATTATAAACAAATCGAAAAGAAAATAATTACAGCTTCAGGCACAGTATGTCATCATTCATCAAGATGAGCGTATCTTTTACCTTGCATAGTTGCATTTGTAGTCATGGTCTGTAATTACCACCATATAGCTGTTGCTGAATGACCAATTTATTTTTACATCATGTCCACAGGAGCCTGGAAGAGCTGAAAAGGCATTTGCCCGCTATGACGCCGCGACTGTCCTAAAGAAGTTCTTCTCCAGCAAATTAGACCTCTTCGCCGCTCCTCCTGGAGTAGAGATCATAGACTTCCTTGAGGCATCACCATCCCCACTTCCTTGGATGACCGACGAAGAACTAGGCCAGTACGCCGAGAAGTTCCAGAAGTCTGGTTTCACCGGACCACTCAACCACTACCGCATGATGGACACGTAAGTTCCATAACCTTGTTCCATGCTTTCTGTTCGATATAGCTCCGCGCTAAACCACGTGGAACACAGGAACTGGAGGCTCACTGCACCATGGCATGGCGCGAAGATCAAGGTGCCTTCGAAGTTCATCATGGGCAAGAACGACACCGGCGCTGAGTCCTTTGGAACCAAGCGCTACGTCGAGGGCGGGGGTTTCAAGTCCAATGTTCCAGACCTTGAGGTTTCCATCATCGAAGGACACCATTATCTCCAGCAAGAGCAGGCCGAGAGAGTGAACGCTGAGATACTGTCCTTCCTGGACAAGTTTTCTAAAAACTGAGTAAGCAGATGGTGTGCAAGTGAGTTGGTTTTGACATGTGAGTGCTACCTTTCCTGAACTGAAGAACAGCAAAGCTCTTAGAGCTATATAGTCGAATAAATGTGAGAGCTAGATATAGCCATTTGTTGGCTTGAAAGGAATGTAAGAGCATGTAAAATACGTGTAATGTTCAACAGATGGAATACTGAATAAAGCAAGGTTTTGATAAGATGTACTGCTGTTGCTTTAGCAAAACAGAGAATCTCACACAGGGCTACTTTGGAAGACCAATTCAATGTGTGATGCAACAGAATTACAGGCCTTAATTCTTCAAGGCATCAGAACACTATCAAGCACGATGGTCTTCCCATGGATGCTTCTGGACCCCCTTGTTTATTTTTGTGTATGTGTTCTTGATTCAATTTTAATATATAGGCTGTAAAAATGGAACAAGATGTGGTTCTCTGATTATGTATGCCTCTAATACATGTTAAAATGTTTTTGTTACAGTAGCATTTGCTGCCGTCAGTAAGATGCTGAAATTCGGCATCTCTGTAACTCTGTTGCTCCTTCCCAGAGTTAGGCCAAATATATGATTAACATCTACGCACTGCAAACTAGTAGTAGTACAAAAAAGATATCTAATTAACCAAATCATATTTAATATATTCAATCAAGTTACACATACATGGTGCAGAGTTTACAAGCCTCTTCTTTGAGGTTGAGGCATGGATAAGAATACATGAGTGCCATCATGTAATTCTAGCCAAGAATCTCCCCTTCCTCCAACTCTTCTTGGAAGACCTGAAGATGCTGCTGCTCCTGATCGTCGTCAGTCTTGAGGAAGAGTCCAAGCTGCCGCGACAAGCTGTAGGGGCCGAGGCCGTACTCGTGGATGCCGAGGCTCTTGATGACCGTCGGGTGGATGGTCTCGCTGGGCATGGCCGCCCTCTCCGTCTCAAGCACGTCCTGACGGGCCTTCTTCCTTGCCCTGCATCTCGCCTGCCTTTCCCGAGACTCCTTGGCACGGGCGAGCAGCTCGGATATTGGAGGCGTGGTGGCGCTGCTGCTGCTTGAGCTAGGGGGGCTGGCGCTGATTCTTGCGTCATTGCCAAGATTCTTCGGGAACACCACCGGTGACGCGTACACGTCCTCCTCTTGGGTGAGCGGCGGAGGTGCCGACACGGTCGCCAAGGGGGAGACGCCGCCAATGATGTCAACGTCTTCATCCTCCTCTTCCGCCATCGTCTTGGCGTCTCGGTGTTCTTGATCTGCCCTCTTGCCAAGGAACTCATCAAGCTGCTTCCGTATCTCGAGGCAGGCCTCGTCCGGGACGGCGTCAAAGTCGATCTCCATTTCGTCGTCACGGATGGCACGGCTCTGCTTCATTAACAGCTCCATGATGTGATGGGGAAGTTCCGACGCTACCTTCTCCAGGTCGGCCTTCAGCTGCCGCCTCTCACTGTCCGTCGTCTTCTTGCGCTTGATCACGGGAGGAGGAGACGCCTTGATCTTCTTGGCCGCAGGTTCCTCGGATCGTGGCTCGGCCTCCAAGAACCTTCCACGATGGCTGTGCTTGACGACGCGGGGAGCCGAAGCGGCTGCCTTCTCGAGGAGGAGCTCCGAACGGAAAGGCTGCCGAACGATCTGACGCGTGCGCTCCGTGTCGGGCATGTCGCCGACGGCGCTGAAGATGGAGGCCTTCGTCTTCGCGTGGAACGCCTCGCGTGTCACGAAGGCGCGCTTCCGCCCCAGCACAGACGGCTCTTGGTAGGCGGCGACCTCCATTGGACCCGTCCTTCTCCTGCGCGCAACTGAACAGGACGGGAGAAGAAGCTGGCAGCGAGACTCGCTGTGGAAGGGGCTGCAAGACTCGTCGCGGAAGGGAGAAGGGGTGCGGCCTTTATTGCCGATCGATCCTAAACTGTACGTGTCTGTAGCAATCCGAGCTCAGGATGGAGAGCACTTTCCATCTTGTGATAATCACCTAGCTTAGCCACCACGCTTTACCACGACAACTCACTCATAAGTTAGGAAACAAAACAAATACTCCGTGTGAATTGTAACCCTAGTTTTAAAAACCGAACCGGACCGGCGGTCCGACCGTAAAAACCGAGAACCGAAGACTTGTCCGGTTTTTTAACAAGCATTGGTCTTTTAGTAAAAAATCAGAAAAATAAATTGAAGACCTTGACTCAAGGTCCACTACAAGCTCAGCAACCATCTATGCTAGTGCCAATTTATGATAATTGAGTGCATTGCATCAAATATTATGTGTACTCATTTGTTTTGAGGTCAGAGTTTTGAAAAATTAGCTTAAATATTCCGGTTTTTTGTCGCAAATGAACCGATGAACCGACGGTCCGACCGGTGAAAACCTGAACCGACAGCCTCGCCGGTTCGATTACCGGTTTGGTTTTTTAAACTATGATTGTAACAGCTTCTACTGTTCGTGTCAACTAAATAAACAATAGACAAAACTCCCCTAGGCGCCGCCTAGGGTTTTCCTCTTCCTCCGCCGGAACCTGATTCCGACGTGAGTTCGACCTCATATCCCGATCCGTCTTGGCTTGGGACTCATCGCCACGGTGACTTCGACCTTGGCCCGTCCCAGCCCTTAAGAACGGCGGATCTCATCTCGGGAAGGAAGCGTAAGGTTTTCTTCTGAACAGAATTGTCGCACCCGGACTTTTAGAGGATACTCACCGTACGAACTGAACAGTATTTTTGGTTGGATTACGGGGCTTAACGGCTCCCGCGTCCCCTTACGGGTAGGCCAGCACTTATGTGCGACAACCAACCGTTACTGTTCACCGTCGATGTAAACTATCCTGTAGAAATCAGGACACTACCATTGACGTACTTCATACCATACACACATGGTACGTCAACGGCCTTGAACAAAAGGATAACACAACATGCCTCTACGACACAAAAGATTGAAATAAGGTAGCAAATGGCCTTCACTAAGGCAGAAATAGCAAATACAATCATCCAGAGGACACATGTCCCAACATAGCATTCATTACATCAGCGGAAGCAACCAAAGGTGTCTGGGTACAGACAAATCCAACAGACTTAAGAAGCCGGAGAAAATAAAGAAGACGAAGCCCATCCACGTAGGTCCTGGATCCAGCCCTGGTCCAGCTATCTACTCGTCTGCAGTCTCGTCAAACTCCACGAAGTAGCCATCCTGGTGGTCATCGTAGCCGTAGTCGTAGTCTGCGTAAACCACAGCCCCAAAGGGGTCAGTACATCCAAGTACTGGCAAGCAAGACTCACAGTTCACCAAAGTATAGCCCGTCAACACAAGCACAGATGACTTGGGTTCAACGGAATGAAGGGGATATATATAAGATGCTGCAACTGGCTGCGCTAACCAACTACAGAGATTCTATCACTTCCAATTATCAGAAAGGTGTCGTGGTGGTGTCACGGCAGATGCCATGGGATGGCTAAAGATGTGGGAACGAAGGACGCTGGAGGTGCTCGGGGAGGGATCACGCGACGAGTAGCCGCGTGAGGTACGAAGTAAACACTGCAAACAACACGATCTACCCAGGTTCAGGGCCCTCGTGAGGAGGTAAAACCCCTACTCCTGCCTTTCTTTGTGTATTCTGGTGTCTCACCGAGTAGCCACAGTACAAAGTTCTTGCTACCGAGTAGCCACTCTCCTCTAGATGATGAACTAGGTCAAGAACTAGGTCAAGAATTAGGGTTCGATCCTCACGCAGGAGGCGGCGGGGCACCTTATATACATGGTGCCCAGCCGGATACGTCCAAACATGGACAAGTGTCGACATAGTGTGCACATCGTCCTTCTTCCGGGTTCCCGCTGACAGCTTTGGTTCCTAATCTTGGCTGCATCTAGAAAGTCGTTGGGCAAAACAAGGGGACAGACTGGTATCACTGTGCCAAACACAGAGTAGGCCCCCCTTATCCTGCCACGGCCTGCTTCCATGCTGTCACTGTCAGGCAGGCCGGTCCCAGATGAACAGTAGTTCGAATACTGCCAAGTACGGACCCAGGACACGCGGGATCCTGTGTCAGAACGGCTCCTTTGACTTTCTGGTCCGAGTAGGTTCCCGCCAAATCTACTCGGGCCAACTCTTCTACTCGAATGGATGTAACTTGACTGATATCTCCTTCCGGCCATCTTGAGGTGAGACCGAGTAGCAGTCGACCGGGTAGCGAGTACCGGGTAGTCGGCTACTCGACCAAACCTCTCTTCTGTAAGACGCCTTTACCACTTGCCTTTACCCTACTCGGGGGTAACCCCCCGACAGCAGTCCCCGAAGCTGGTTGAGTCTTGCGAACTCGTTCACTAGGCTCTGCCAGCTTAAAACCAATCTTTGCAACATAGCCCTTGAACCTCAAGATGCCGAGTAGAACCTCCGAGTAGCTCTCTGAATAGTACCTTAAGTTTCCTCTCCTCCGCGTAGCAGATGACTTCTACTCTGCGACCGAGTAAAAAGACTTGGAGAATTTTCTTGAATTGAGCCTCTGCAGCGCAGAGCACAATCCAGCCCTTCGCACAACAACTGAACACGTGTCAAGCATCCAGGCCCCCGTCGTCTCGTTGCCCAGGGCACGACGTGCCACGCGCCTGGTTTCCAGGCAGTGGGCCCACCACGCGTCACGTCCCATCAAGAGTAATAATAGGCCACGATCTAGTGGTGGGATCAATTGCGTCCGTTACGCGCGCATCCCGCGCTTGTGTGCGTTTCCAGCCGGCCACAGATCCCACCACACGCCACGATCGATCCCACTTCCCCGATGGTAACGGTAGCCTGAGGCGAGGGTATAAATACCCCCGCCGGTAACTTCCTTTTCCCCTTCCTAGCACTTTTCCTCTTTCATCTCTCTCTCTCCTTCTCCGCCGCCGAGCTCTCCGCCGCCGTGCAATCTTTTGCGCCGCCGCGAATCCAATCCAGCCAATCAAATCCTTCCGATTCTTTCCACCCCTCCTACTCGCAACCATGTCTCGCGCCGGCTGGGCTGGCTCGCACCTCACCGCCGAGGACTGCGCCTGGCTTGTGAACACTAGGAGGGTTCCTCCTGGTGTTCAATGCCGGCCATCTAGGGGCGAGCTCGTGCCTGCCCCGGAGGAGGGCGAGCACGTTGTGTTCTTGGCGCATTTCGAGCGCGGCTTCGGCCTGCCGGCCTCCGACTTCCTCCGCCGCTTCCTCGACCACTTCGGCCTCCAAATGCATCACCTGCCACCCAATGCCGTCGTCTTCCTTGCCTACCACGCCGTGGTATGCGAGGCCTTCCTCGGCATCCATCCAACACCGGACACCTGGCTCAAGTACTTCCACCTCCGCCAGCAGACCACCGGGAAGAAGGAAGGCACAGGTGTGCCCCGGGCAACCGACACCGGCTGCGCCATGATGGTGCAGTGGTCGGGGACCAACCACCCCCGTATCAAGGGGTTGGAGTCCGTCCGGATGTGGCAGAAGACGTTCCTCTACGTCAAGAACATCCCCGCCACCGAAGGAGGACAGGTAACAGATAGAATCAATCTTCCCGCTTGGAGCCTCCGTGCTCCCACCCAGAAGAATTGGAAGGAGAAGCCCTCCAACGACCTCAACGCGAAGGAGATTGAGGCGCGGCTCGGCGCTCTAATCGACGAGGGCCTCAAGAGCGACGATCCTGTGGCGTGCTGGATCAAGAGACGGGTTCTGCCTCTGCAAGAGCGCTGCCACCTGATGTGTTACATGGGAGGCCCCCGTGACTGCACCAGGACGACCACCATAGAGCTCGACAACGCAGACGTTCCCGAGCACGCCCGGGCCATCCTGACAACGAGCCTCGCCGAGCATTGGCAGTATGGGTTCGTCCCATTCAGCCGTACAAAGCCGATTCCGCGGGTACGTTCCTCTTTCCCCGCTTTCTGTATATGTACTCCGAGTAGAAAACTTCCTCTTCTCGTCGCGACTAGCGATCGTAGTCTGTACCGAGTAGAGTACTTAGTAGAGTTGTATAGGCTTAGTGTGCTTTGTGCCTGCACGCCTTTCCGAGTAGAACATTCGGTAAAAATACTTAGGCTTAGTGTGCTTTATGTTTGCACGCCTATCCGAGTAGGATACCATCCTGCTACTCGGCTAACTTGTGACACTTCTCCGCTCTTCAGGTCCTCAATCGCCAGCGTATGGAAAGCTGCGAACGTTTTGAGGGCAACTGGTCTCCTGACCGTGAGGAGGACGACAAGGCCTCTTTTGAGACCGCAGATCAGATCAACCTCCCTCGTTCCCCCACCATGGAGAGGCAGCACGCTGAAACGTCTCTCCGCGACTGGCCTGAGGACGAACTTGAAGGTAACTGCGCACTTGCTTTGCTTGTTCACGAGAAGCACCAATCCACTGTTTGTTGTTTCTGATTTGCTCCTCTTCTTTTCCCGAATCCGCAGATGATGTTGATGAAGAGAACGAGGATGAGGACGAAGACGAGAACGAGAACGAGGGCGATAAAGCCCTTGTCGTCAACCCTCTTTCTGTCGCTGCACCCGCTACTCGCAAGCGGACTGGCAGCGGTGCCGTAGAGCCCCCCGCCAAGAAGAAGAAGCTGACCGAGAAGGCGACCAAGAAGGTCGTGAAGAGACCAAGGCGAAAGCTCGCCTCCACCAGCGCGTAAGTTTCTTCTCTGTCGTCTCCCTTCTCGTACTATGTTATTTTCCCCAATCCTCTTCTAGTTTCTGAATTTCTTTTTCTCTGCAGACCTCCCATGGACGCGAACGCTGCTCTCGCGCCCGACCAGGCTAAGAAGCCAGCAGCGCCACTTATCAACCTCGACGATGACGAGGATAACGCCGCCAATGCACAGAGCACTGATGCTCAAGGAGCAGATTCAGAAAAGCAGTCCCGTGCGGAGTCAGCAGCACAGGACACTGCCGCCCACCAGGAGAGACCCCCTTCTCCTCCGGCCAACACTGCCGAGGAGACCCAAGAGGAAGAGATGCAGGATAACACCGCCCTCGAGCGGCCAGAGGCTGAACATGAGCAGCCAACCACAGACGCTGCAGGCCAAGTGAATCCCGTTGCCGAGCAGCGGGTGGAAGATGCCACCATGACGGATGCCACCACGACAGGCCATTACCCACTGAGTGATGCGCAAACAGGCGCCGCACCGAGTAGCGCCCAGCCAACCGGCGCACCGGATAGCGCGCCCCTGGCGCCGCCAACTGACCAAGCCAGGCAACAAGCCCTAGATGCTTTGAAGGAGGAGGTCGAGAAGAGGGCAGCCGAGAAAGAAGCTGCCGAGAAGGCAGAGGCTGAGAAGAAGGCAGCCGAGGCTCAGAAGTCCGAGAAGCCAACCTCCGGGAAACCGCCTGCCCAGAAAGAGACAGCCAAGAAGAAAGCTGCCGACAAGCCGCCGTCGACATCAGCTGACCAGTCCAAGCAGCTTGTTATCCGCAACCCTAGTGCGGTTCCTGCCGCTGCTAACATAGCTGATCAGCCCCTCTACCTGGATTATATGGTGAAGGTCAGCCAACAGCGCCAGATTGGCCTTTCCGTCGAGGACCGGAAGATTGCTCTCACGAAAGGAAGGAAGGCCGTGGCGACGGACTCCAGCCCCCCGGCCCCCGTCTCCATTGCTTCTCGGGGAGCTCAGGATCAGGCGATATCATCCCAGAGCCTCGAGCAGGTACTCGACTTGGTTGGTTTCATCGATGCCAAGTGGGACAGCAAGCTTCTCGGCACAGAGAAATGGCACGACCTTGGCCTGGGCGACATCGATCATATGCGGGTCGACTGGAACAAGGTGGACTTGGGCTACAAACCCATGACCGTCTCCTCCAGCACCGCTACTCTTGCTGCCAAGATGTTTGTGCACCGCAAGAATGCAGAAGATCTCGAGCAGTCTTACGCGGTAGGTCTTAACTTGTCCTCTCCGAGTAGCATTTTTCTTCTCTCCTATCCGTCTTCATTTTCCTTTACCCTCACCCAGTCCCCGAGATTCTGGCCGAGTAGGCGGATGCTCTACCGAGTAGCCGCCTTCTCGGGTTGAATCTTCACTTCTCTGTCTAACTTGTTTTCTTTTCGCTTCTCAGGATAGCGTTCTGAAGCGTACCAGTCTGCATCGCCAGCTTCTCTGGAATCATGCTATCGCTAGGAGGCGAATTGCTGCACTGGAAAGAGAGAAAGCAGCTGCGGAGGCAGCCGGTAAGGATGCTAAGGATAGCACTCTGAAGCTGTCTGAGGTGGAAGGTACGCTTCTAGCCGCGCGGTTCTTGCGTTTTTTGTTTACGCCCGCTTCTGCTTTCTTGCGCTAACCTTTTCTACTCTGCAGGGAAACTGAAGGCCCTGGCTGACGAGCACGAGAACTGTCGCACCTTTGTTGCGAATGCCGAGAACACCATCAAGAAGCTTGAAGGTAAACCTCCGTCTACTCGGTTTACCCTTTTGCCTGTTTCCTTTGCTTCTCTGCTAACCGTGCTTTGCTCTTTTCAGAAGACCATAAATTGTTTGTTGAAGAACACCAAGATTGCGTCAAACCTGAAGAAGTGCAGCAGCGGCTGTCCGACCAGGCCGTTGAGCTGCTGAAGGACCACACTACAGAGATGGAGCAGCTGCAACTCCAGCTGCAGAAAGCCCTCCAAGATGCTCTCGACCTTGGTGACGAGAGGGACAGAGTTATCGCCGAGAAGGCCAAGGCTGAGACAACTTTCAATGCCAAGATCAAAGCCCTCGAGTAGGAGTGCGAAACGCTGAAAAAATCCAATGCTGGGTACTTCACTCAGTTGGACGGACTTCGCTTGCTCGAGGAGAAGCACATTTCCAATGAGGAGGAGTGGAAAATCCAGTTGCAGCAGCTGCGCCACGAGCTTCACAGTAAGTTCCCTCCTTTCTGCATCTTTTCTTCTCGGTTTTGCCTCTTCTCGGTTCCCGTGACTGAATTCCTTCCTTGCCTCTATGCAGAAATCTTCCCTGATCTCGTGTCCGCCTGCGCGCCAGCCTTGGCCAAGGCTCGAGCGGCTCGCCTTGAGAAGGGCGAGGCCTCGGACACCAGAGCCGAGATCGAGGACAGCTTGCTGGTGATGAAGGGGCACTTCGAACGCCTAGCCGGCGTGGGCACCGACTTGGTGCGCGTCGGCTTCGCGCTTCACAAGCTGTTCTGGCCTGAAGATTCCGCGCCGACAACGATTGATGGCCTTGCTCTGAAGCTGCAGAATGTTAAGGCCGAGCTGAAGAAATGGCGCGCCTCGGGAGCTCGGGCGGGTGCTGACTTGATGCTTCTCTGCATCGCTTCCTGGTACGAGAATCTGAACATGGAGATCATCCGCGGGAAGCGCAACAATTCCAAGTGGGAGACAGACCCCAGCTGCGTGGCCATGCGCAAGCTGATCGCGTACGAAGTCGCAGAGTGCGCTGAGACGGACGTCTTCATCGACGGCCTCCCCGAGCCCGACACCGAAGTGGAGGAGGACGAGGAAGCTGATGAAGACACAGGGTCCGACTTGGACGGCTTCTTCGATTCGCCTAGAGGCAAGGCCGGGAAGGGGAAGAATGTCGCCGTCGCGAGTAGCGACGAAGAGATGGAGGAGATCGACACAGCCGCCCTCGACTTCGGCACTTCATCTGGAGCTGCACTGGATGACACGGTGCGCACCCGCGCCCCCGAGACTGGCTCTGCTTCCGCGACGGCGCCCATCTCGGTGGCCACTGCTACCTCTGAGCAGCTCGCCACCGAGCCTGACGCCGAGCAAGCGAAGACTGCTGATGCCAGCGCAGAAGCGGATGCCACCAAGGCCACTGAGGAAGGCGAAGCAACCCAGGCGAGCACCGAGAACACAGCCTCATCGACATGATCTTATCCTGCACGCTTTTTTACTCAAACATTTATCAGATCCCCGGGATGCCGGGAGCAGATGTATCAGACTATTTTATTCCGTTGCTACTCAATTTTATTTCCACTTGTTATCTTCAATTTAATCATTTTGAGCAGCCCTGGCTTAATGCCGGGTTGCGTCTCCATGCGAGTCCCCGAGTTGCATTTCTTATTCACCCTATCTTTTCATCTCTGCTCTACCCGCAACTTGTTGCTTTTTTGGTATTCGAGTCACAAGAATCGAAGAGTAGAGCTGCAAATACTTAGCCACTAGAAACAATCATAGTAACGCAGCCCACCACCTAGCCGAGAAGACAAAACAGAGGATAAAAGTAACAAACATTCTACTCGGTTCCTGCACTTTTTCTTCCTTAGCGATTTTCTTGTGCTCATTGACCTTTTGCTTGTTCTCTTGCTTGCCATGAAGCCGGGTTTCGGACAACAGCAGAGTCGAAGAGTTGGCATATAGGTTTAGGCACAGTACTCAATACGCGTATGAGTTCTGAAGTGAAGCAACCGAATAGACAAAAGGTAAAGCCGAGTAAAAACACTTGGAGCAATTTTGGACGAGGGCAGTCCCCGAGAACAATTTCAGATTGCAGAGTAGAATTTCAACTCGGATAAGAGGGTACATACACATCTTTGCTTACGAATGAAAACGACGGAGTAGAGCTACATTCCAAGGGCGCTTGGTTTCCTCCCCAGATTTATCTGCCCTGTTCGCCTGTGGTGGGCGCACATCTACAAGATAGTAAGCATCGTTGTGCAGCGCTTTGCTCACAATGAAGGGCCCTTCCCATGGAGGAGACAACTTGTGCATCCCGGCTGTGCGCTGCACAAGCCTAAGGACCAAGTCTCCTTCTCGGAAAACCCTTGGGTTCACCTTTCGGCTATGATAACGCCGCAGGTTTTGCTGGTAGATAGCCGAACGTGACAGAGTCAGCTCTCTTGCTTCTTCAAGCAGGTCAACGTCGTTTTCTCGAGCTTCTCTCGCCTCCACCTCAGTGTAGAGGGCTACTCGGGGGAAGTCATGCTCTAAGTCTATTGGCAACACGGCCTTAGCCCCGTATACCAAGAAGAATGGCGTGTAGCCGGTTGACCGGTTAGGGGTAGTCCTTAGACTCCACAACACCGCTGGCAACTCGTCTAACCAACACCCAGGTGTTTTCAGCAGTGGCTCCATCAGCCTTGGCTTGATGCCTGCCAATACCATACCATTTGCTCTTTCAACTTGTCCATTGGAAGCAGGGTGCGCGACTGACGCAACGTCTAGTCGGATATGCTTATCTCTGCAGAACCGCACCATTGCTCCCTCAGCAAAGTTTGTGCCGTTGTCGGTGATGATACTGTGCGGGTAGCCATATCTCAGGATTATATCCTTCACGAATTTCACAGCTGTGGCCCCATCACACCTCCGAATAGGTTTCACTTCAATCCACTTGGTGAACTTGTCCACCATGACCAAGATGTGAGTCATGTTGCCTCTAGCCGGTTGGAAGGGCCCAACCATGTCCAAGCACCAAACAGCAAATGGCCATGTGGAATTGTTTTCAACTCGGAAGCAGGCATGTGAATCTTACTTGCGAACATCTGGCAGCCAGTGCACTTCCTCACGATATCCTCAGCTTGCTGCAGTGCTGTGAGCCAATAGAATCCATGCCGGAAAGCTTTCTGGACCAGCGCCCGAGAAGAGGCGTGGTGCCCGCATTCTCCTTGGTGTATCTCTATCAGGATCTCTTCTTCTTCTGCTGGATCCACACAACGTTGCAACACGCCAGTGGCACTTCTCTTGTGCATCACATCTCGGACAATAGTGTAGCCCTTGGATCTTCTCTGAATCTGCCTCGCAGTCACCTCATCTTCAGGTAGAGTGCCGTCCCTTAGAAAGGATAATATGGGCATAGCCCAACTCGGTGTCTCCCGTGTGGGAAACACTGGTTTGTCCAGTTCCATTGGGACAGGCTCTTGTGGTTGCTCAGGAGGAGTAGGAGCGCTTCTCTGTAGCCCTGATCGGTTGGCAAGGACCTCCTCAATGAATGCGACAGCCTCTGGATTAAGGACGGCAGTCCCCGAGTAAGGAGTGGCAGTCCCCGAGTAAGGAATGGCAGTCCCCGGGTAAGGAGTGGCAGTCCCCGAGTAGAGGACGGCAGTCCCCGGGTTTCCTGCAGCACTCTCCCAGTCAATCTCCATTGGATCAGATTCCTCACTTGGCAGAGAAGGAACAAATATAGACTCCGAGTTGGGAGAAGGCTTGATGGATGGCTTCCTCAAATGCTCCAAGGCGATTCCCGCCGGGATGGATTTCCGAGAAGATCCCAACTTGGATAAATCGTCTGCTGCTTCGTTCTCTGCTCGGTGAATGTGCTGGAACTCACAACCTTCGAAGAACCCAGTCATAGACTGCACCAGGAAGCGATACGACGCCATGTTGGCATCCAAAGCATCCCAAGTGCCCGACACTTGCTGCACCACCAGATCTGAATCACCATAGCATATAATGCGCTGCACACCAACCTCCTTCGCTACTCGCAAACCATGCACCACTGCCTCGTACTCTGCTACGTTGTTGGATGCCTTGAAGTGAATCTGCAACACATACTTGAGTTGATCTCGCTTGGGTGACGTAAGCACAACACCAGCACCAAGGCCTTCTTTCACCTTTGAGCCATCAAAGTGCATCTTCTAGTAATTGGAAACTGGAGCAGGAGGTTCATACTGCACCTCGGCCCAGTCCACAAGAAATTCCGCGAGGATCTGAGACTTGATGGCGTATCTTCTCGCATACGCGGGAGCATATGCGGCTAGCTCAATCGCCCACTTGGCTACTCTGCCACTCGCCTCCTTGTTGCCCATGATATCCGAGATGGGGGCAGAGCTCACAACTGTGATAGGGTGCTCCTGGAAATAATGCTTCAGCTTCCTAGCGCCCAGGTACACACCATATGTCATCTTCTGGTAATGCGGATAGTTTTGCTTTGAACTGGACAACACTTCGCTGAGATAGTATACTGGGCGCTGCACACTCTTGCCTTCTTCTTCTCGCTCCACCACAATCACCACGCTGACTACTCGGTTAGTCGCAGCAATGTACAGCAGCATTGGCTCCTTGGGTAGCGGACTAGCCAAGATGGGAGCACTAGCCAGCATTGCTTTCAGCTCATTGAATGCCACATCCGCTTGCGGAGTCCAGACAAACTTGTCACTTTTCTTCATCAGTTGGTACAGAGGCAGGGCCTTCTCGCCCATTCGACCCAGAAAACGGCTCAGAGATGCCAAACAACCTGTGAACTTCTGCACATCTTTCAATGATCTCGGTAAAGACATGCTCTCAATGGCTTTTATCTTAGAAGGATTGGCTTCAATGCCCCGACTAGAAACCAGAAAACCGAGTAGCTTTCCAGCCGGTACACCAAAGGTGCACTTACTCGGATTCAGTTTCATTTTGTACTTGCGTAGGTTAGCAAAGGTTTCCTCCAGGTCGGCAAGCAGAGTATGTGTTTTATTCGTTTTGATGACAATGTCATCTACGTACACCTGCACATTCTTGCCGAGCTGGTCGTGCAAGCATTTCTGCATGCATCTCTGATAGGTTGCACCCGCATTCCTCAAGCCAAAACACATGACACGATAGCAATAAGCCCCGTATGGGGTAATGAAAGCAGTCTTTATTTGATCAGCAGGATTGAGTGCAATCTGATGAAAACCAGAGTACGCATCTATGAAAGACAACAGTTCACAACCAGCAGTGGAATCGATCACCTGATCGATGCGAGGTAGCGGGAAAGGATCCTTGGGGCATGCCTTGTTCAAGTCGGTGTAGTCGACGCACATGCGCCATGCAGTGGCAGCCTTGGGATCCTCCTTCTTCTTCTCGACCATGACCGGGTTGGCTAGCCAATCCGGATGCAGCACCTCCATGATGAAATTGCTTATCAGTAACTTGGTGATCTGGTCACCAATGGCCTTCCTTCTCTCATCTCCGAAACGGCGCATAGCCTGCTTCACTGGTTTGGCGTCAGGACGCACATGTAAAGAGTGCTCAACCAACTCCCTCGGGACTCCTGCTAGATCTTCATTGGACCAGGCGAATACATCCCGATTCTCACGGAGGAAGTGGATGAGCTCGCTTTCCTATTTCTCCGCCAACCCGGAGCCAATGATGGCTACGCGGTCGGGGAACTCGGGGTCGACCTGGACCTTCTTTGTCTCCTTGGCAGCTTGGAAAGCAGTACCGTGCTGGGTACTCGGCACACCTTGTGCGCCAGCTTGTGCGGACTGAGCCATGTCCACTACCTCGTACATCTTCTTCTTCTCGGCAGCAATCACCATCGACTCCGCCAACTGGGAGCTAGCAGAGGCACACTCCATGGACTTCTTGTAATCTCGAGAGATGGTGATGATGCCATTGGGACCAGGGATCTTCATCTTCAGATAAGCCACATGTGTAGAGGCCATGAACTTGCTCAGAGCAGGCCTGCCGAGTAGAGCATGATAGGGGCTCTGATGATCCACCACCTCGAACTGCAGGCGCTCTGTGCGGCAGTTCTCCCGGGTACCGAATAGCACATCGATCCACACTCGGCCAATCGGGTTGCACGAGATCCCGGGCACAATGCCATGGAAGGTGGTCTTGCTAGGCAGCATCATGTTCTCGGCCAGGCCAAGCTTCTCGAGTGTGTCCTTGTACACAATGTTGATGCTGCTGCCGTTGTCGATTAGCACCTTGCTGAACCTCACATTCTTCTCGGGACCCAGGAAGGTAGGATCCAGCACCAAGGCGTAGCTACCCGGATTGGGCATCACCTTGGGATGATCTGCTCGGGTCCACCTGATCTCCTGGTCACACCAATACATGTAGTGAGGGACAGCAGGAATCACTGCATTGACCTCCATGGCCCGCCTGTGCTGTGATTGCTTGTCGACTGGCTCAGAAGTGAAGATCATGTAACTCTCGTGGTGCTCTTGGTACTGATTCGAGCCATTGCCCCCATTGTTGCCATTGTTGTTGTTGCCCTGGTAGTTGCTGTTGTTGCCTCTGTTGTTGTTGTTGTTGCGGTTGTAGTTGTTGTTGTTGTTGCGGTATCTCTCATTGTTGAAGTTCTGGTTGGCTCCTAAAGCCACTTGGTTCACATTCTCCCTTCTCGGGTACACTGGCGGCCGAGCTGCGGGTGCGCGAGTAGGCTGCACATTGGCATTGGCTGCTGGTAGAGGAGGAGGAGGAGGCAAGCCATCACTCTTGATCGCCTCCCACCACTCGCACTGCCGAGTAGTGTGGTTAGCAGGCCTTGAGGGGTGGTGAGTGTGAAAGTTGCATGGGCCATCCTTCATGTCATCGAAGACAAACTTCTTCGGCTGCTCGGAGTTCCCGCTACCCGACTGAGAGGTGCGAAATGGCTTCTTGTTGCCTTGGCCCTGGTTCTGGTTTTGCCCGTAGGCTCCAGCAGGTTTCTGCCTCTGGCTGCCACCAGCTCCAACATTCACTGCATTCACCTCTTCGGGATCATACCGATTATCTACTCGGCGCTTGTTGCGGAACTCGTTGCGCTTGCTGTTGCTGAAGTTTCTTCTCGGCTCAGAGGAGTCCATCAGTGGGTGAGTAGGATCACCAAGTGCGTACTGATCCGCAATCTTGATGGTCTCCGCCAGAGTGTTCGGCATCTCCCTCTGCAATCTCTGCCACAACATACTGCCATGCCTGCATCCCTGCGCAAACCAAGTGATGGCCTGTGCTTCATTCACACCCTCACAGGTGTTCCTCAATGTGCTCCACCGAGTAAGATACTCGCGGTCTGTCTCGTCTTCTCGCTGCCTGCAAGCTGATAGCTGCTGTGGCCTATTCGGCCTCTTGTATGTGCTCGTGAAGTTGCTGATGAAGGCATCCGAGAAGTCCAGCCAGCAGTTAATGCTGTTCTTGGGCAAGTTGTTGAGCCAAGTACGGGCTGGACCCTCTAGCATCTGTGGAACATAGCGCACAGCCCATCTTCTGTTGCCATTCGCGATATGGACCGCGGTGACATAGTCATTGAGCCAATCTTCAGGCTTTGTGCTGCCATTGTAGCTCTTGGTGCCTCTTGCAAGCTGGAAGTTCTTCACGGACGGCTCGTTCATGATGCGCGGGCCAAAGCACTCGGGGCCAGGAGGACCCGTGCTCTCCAGCCGCGCCGACAAGCTGATCCGATCCAACTGATGCCTCACATCTCCATGCGCCAGCACGCGCTCACCAACACGGTCATGAATATCATTGCCAGCCATCTCCATAGCCGAGTAGCCATCATCATACCTGTCCACCTGCACAGCTGCAGGCTGCTCCACCGGGTTGGCGACTGGCGCCACTGGGCGCGGCTGCTGCCTCTGCCGAGTAGGCTGAGCTGCGGGTTGCCGAGAAGGACCTGGACGTGCAGCTTCTCGGGCGCGGCTTTGAGCTTGATGGGCTTGAAAGCCTGCTCTTGCAGCGTTGTGTTCCTGCCCGGGCTGCTGCGGCACAGCAAGCTGTTTCGCGGCAGCAGCCGGATCATACACCTGCATTTTCCTGTCTCTGCCCGAGCGCCCGCTGCGGCTCTTCTCGCGGCTGGGATGCGGAGACGAGGCCTGATCGTTAGATCTAGCCGCGTGCGAGTGAACCACCTGCGAAGCCCCAACACCCGGGTTGGCCTTCCGGAACTCCTCGTTCTGCCTAGCGGCCTCCAACACCAATTCATTGAGCCTTTCCTGCTGCCTAAGACGCGCATCGCCATCCAGGCGAGGCAACTCGGCAGCTACAGCCTCTGCAGCTCTAAGTGTCTTGGCGGGTGTGCTATATCTTGGCCTTGTGAAGGTGTTCGCGGTGGCGGACTGAGCGGGAACCTCCGCAACCGTTGCCATCTCGACACCCAAGTTGCGCCGCGTAGCGCCTACTCTGCTAGGCCTCCTGGCGACTGGCGTGAAGCCGTGAGCCTTGTTGTACTCGAGCTGATCTAGACTCAGCTCAAGCCTGATCTTGTCCAACTCCGCCTGCTCGGCAAGCAGCTCCTGGCGCTGCCGCTCGAGCTGCTCCCTCACGGCCAGGAGCTCGATGTCGGTGGGAGTGGGCATGCCAGGTCGCGTAGCTGACGCGGGAATGACCGTAGACGTGGAAGGCGGCAAGTTGCTCTCCTTCTCGTAGGGCCGGTGAACCCTGCCACCAGCCGGTGCATCAGTCTCCTCGACGACGGCTGCAGCGCCGGTAGCGGCTGCGCCAGTGTTTGCTGCCAAGCCCGTCACCATCACCTCAGCGCAGTTTGCAGAGCGGCACGCGGGCTTTCCGCGTGCAGCGATCACCGCGGGAGGATCCTCCGCGTCATGCACCAGCTCGGGGTACGCGTGGTTGGCGATGGTGGCGACGTAGACAAGGTGAGAGCCGAAGGAGATCACCGAGCCGCCCTCCGGCATGGCCCTGCCGCCGAAATCGCCGGCGTTGTCGGTGACGAAGTCGAAGGAGCCGAATCTGTGGACAAGGCCACAGACCACACGCTCCGCCGAAGAAGATCCCGTCCGAACAGAAACTCCAACCAGCGCCGCTGGTTGCCCCACGGTGGGCGCCAACTGTCGTGGTGGTGTCACGGCAGATGCCATGGGATGGCTAAAGATGTGGGAACGAAGGACGCTGGAGGTGCTCGGGGAGGGATCACGCGACGAGTAGCCGCGTGAGGTACGAAGTAAACACTGCAAACAACACGATCTACCCAGGTTCAGGGCCCTCGTGAGGAGGTAAAACCCCTACTCCTGCCTTTCTTTGTGTATTCTGGTGTCTCACCGAGTAGCCACAGTACAAAGTTCTTGCTACCGAGTAGCCACTCTCCTCTAGATGATGAACTAGGTCAAGAACTAGGTCAAGAATTAGGGTTCGATCCTCACGTAGGAGGCGGCGGGGCACCTTATATACATGGTGCCCAGCCGGATACGTCCAAACATGGACAAGTGTCGACATAGTGTGCACATCGTCCTTCTTCCGGGTTCCCGCTGACAGCTTTGGTTCCTAATCTTGGCTGCATCTAGAAAGTCGTTGGGCAAAACAAGGGGACAGACTGGTATCACTGTGCCAAACACAGAGTAGGCCCCCCTTATCCTGCCACGGCCTGCTTCCATGCTGTCACTGTCAGGCAGGCCGGTCCCAGATGAACAGTAGTTCGAATACTGCCAAGTACGGACCCAGGATACGCGGGATCCTGTGTCAGAACGGCTCCTTTGACTTTCTGGTCCGAGTAGGTTCCCGCCAAATCTACTCGGGCCAACTCTTCTACTCGAATGGATGTAACTTGACTGATATCTCCTTCCGGCCATCTTGAGGTGAGACCGAGTAGCAGTCGACCGGGTAGCGAGTACCGGGTAGTCGGCTACTCGACCAAACCTCTCTTCTGTAAGACGCCTTTACCACTTGCCTTTACCCTACTCGGGGGTAACCCCCCGACAGCAGTCCCCGAAGCTGGTTGAGTCTTGCGAACTCGTTCACTAGGCTCTGCCAGCTTAAAACCAATCTTTGCAACATAGCCCTTGAACCTCAAGATGCCGAGTAGAACCTCCGAGTAGCTCTCTGAATAGTACCTTAAGTTTCCTCTCCTCCGCGTAGCAGATGACTTCTACTCTGCGACCGAGTAAAAAGACTTGGAGAATTTTCTTGAATTGAGCCTCTGCAGCGCAGAGCACAATCTAGCCCTTCGCACAGCAACTGAACACGTGTCAAGCATCCAGGCCCCCGTCGTCTCGTTGCCCAGGGCACGACGTGCCACGCGCCTGGTTTCCAGGCAGTGGGCCCACCACGCGTCACGTCCCATCAAGAGTAATAATAGGCCACGATCTAGTGGTGGGATCAATTGCGTCCGTTACGCGCGCATCCCGCGCTTGTAAACCACAGCCCCAAAGGGGTCAGTACATCCAAGTACTGGCAAGCAAGACTCACAGTTCACCAAAGTATAGCCCGTCAACACAAGCACAGATGACTTGGGTTCAACGGAAAGAAGGGGATATATATAAGATGCTGCAACTGGCTGCGCTAACCAACTACAGAGATTCTATCACTTCCAATTATCAGAAAGGGGATAAGATCGAGTGTTGTAACCAACTGAAAGATAACATCAAACAAACCCATCCTGGATCTCGCCCCTTATCCAAAGAAGCAATCCGAGGATAACTCACACAGTTGGATTAAGATGAAACAAGTTATTGTGATAATAATCCTATTACTAGTCAAATTGTTAATCATGGGGTGTGAGAATATGAATCATTAGGTTTAAGTTGTCCTGAGTACTTGTTAGCCAGTACTTTCACCAAGTAATCCATAACCGCGGAAAACACGGCTTCTCGAGAAGATTATCCCTGCAGGGTTGCACCAATTTGGCCGTACACGTATGAATAACCCGCCAGATGGGATGCCTCCCACCAAGCGGGGCACTCAACACAACTCAACTCTTCTCCGCATCAAGCCCAAAGCACCTTGGGCGCACGGCTAATCAAGCCCCGAAGAAAAGGGACCCTCATAGCACTCTAAGACCGTGTCCCCCTATATGCCGACTACAAAAGTTCCACCTTGCGCTGGGCTCGCAAAAACATGCATGCGGCAAATAGAAAGCACGAACTAAATGAGATGATTTGGACGAGATGCGAATCGAATCAAATTGAGGGGGGCGCCCATACTCGCTTCCCACATGCGGGTAGTGCGCTCATCATGGATCAGTAGACAAGACCCTCTTCCTATTAGGGTCGACACTAGCAGGCCTCAAAACCACACAGGGCCTCCTGCCGGTGCCTTATCATCAAATTATTATTAACAGTAATAACATTAGCATGATTGATTGATTTGATTAAACATCGAGCCCCCAGAACATAATGAAATATAGTAACTGAAGGTAACAGGTAACAGACTCGAGCAAAACAACCTAAGCATGCTAGTAAGACACTGGCTCAATCAACAGGGTTGTAGGAGGGGTGGTGAGGCAATATCAGGGTTAAAGGATTCATGTGATAGGTTCGTAACAGAAACAACTACCACTAAGGCTAGCAAGATATAGACAACGGAAAGTATCGGTAACCAGGGTTGAAAGGAACACAATGGTTCATGTGAGTGATAACTTGCCTGCAAACTCAACAGCCGGGTACTGAGCTAGATCCTCAGAAGGGGTGCTGTAAAGGTCGTCTGCCTCAACGTCGTCGTCTATTCGAGAAGAAGCAAACAAACAAAACAGGAATGTAAACAATCATTTTCATGGCATTGTGCACAATCAAGATGATGCATGACAATTAATGGTTGCATCAAATTAAGCTAGCTAACATGATAACACAATTTAAATGGACCCATATGCAATTGGATTGCATATGGAAAAGATCCATTGAAATAAGTGGAACAAATGATTTATAATTAATTATTATGTGATAGTTGTTATCATGATGCATGCATGATGACAATAGCAAAATAACAACAAATAACAATAATAGATGCAAAGGAAAAGGAATAAAACAAGTTTGGAAACTATTTATTAAGTTTGGAAAAAGTTGGTTACTTAAACATGTCACACAACAATTATTGTTTTCATCAATTCAAAGTGTGCAAAACAATTAATAAAATTTATATTTGAAAAGAACATCAAATTTTAGTTGGATTACATGTTTCAAATATTGAAATTTGAATTAGGATGATTTTATTATGAATTAAAAAATATTAAACAAGTTTTAATTGAATTTAAAACAAGCTTAAACATTATTTGAATTATATTGGTTCAATTCATAAATTCAAATTCGCATTTGAAAAGTTCACACTTTGATGGTTTGAAAACATAGTTTGCATGTTCCAAAATATTTTATAGTAAGCAAGTTATGATTTTATCAAATTTAATTGAATTAAACAAGTATTAAATTATTTAGGCAATTTAAGTTATTCAAACAATGAAACAAATTTTATATCTGAATAGGATATTCAAAA
Source organism: Alopecurus myosuroides (assembly GCA_028641055.1). Taxonomy (NCBI): domain Eukaryota; kingdom Viridiplantae; phylum Streptophyta; class Magnoliopsida; order Poales; family Poaceae; genus Alopecurus; species Alopecurus myosuroides. The sequence continues at coordinate 197,789,243 of CM054063.1, read as the reverse complement.
TGGTATGAAAAACATATTTTATTTGCCTTATTTGGAATTAATATGAATTATTTATGCATTATTACAAATTACATTTGAATTATTCAAATTTGAATTTTAAATGTATTTTGAAAACTCAAAACAGAACACAAATAGGTTATTTGGAAAGATTATGAAATTTGGAACAGAAAACATATAAACTTTTTATTTATTGGAATTACAGAACAAAAGATATTCAAGTTTGAAGTTTTGATTCAAATCTGCTATTTAAAATGATTTGGAATAAACAGAAATTTGCAAAAAAAACGTTTGTTACCGAGCAGCTCTCTACCCACTGCCTCTGCCGCGTGGGCCAGAGGCCAGCGTGGCGTTGCGCACGCACGCGTGGCAGTGGCAGTCACCGACTGGTGGGCCTGCGCGCTGAAGCGAAAATAGCCAAAAAGGTTGGCGCTTGCAGGGGCTCGAACCCGTGACCAGCGCAAGGATTCAGAGTGTGGCTACCAGCTGCGCTGCGTTCAGTTGTTCGACAGGGTACGCGACGCAGGGAGGTTATCGTTCAACGCCAAGTGTTACTGAATTTTTAACTGACGACGGAATGTTTCCTCGACTGACAGAACAAGTCTCGCCGGCGTTGATCCACGGCCAGCGATCGATACGTGAGGTGTGTGCGTGTGCGGTGTGCAGAACGTGCACGGGATCACGCGCAAGCAGCAGAGGGAGAGAGGGAAGAGATACCACGGGGAGCTCACCGGGGTTCGTCGAGTTGCAGAGGAGAACAGCGAGCTCGACGGCGGCGTTGTCGTGGACGGCGGGGAAGGCACGGTCGATCTCCGGGGGTGTTCAGGTGTCCAAGGGGTAGCTGGTAGGGTGGCGATTCCGTTCCAGGGGGTAGGTGGCTAGGTGGAGGCGGGAGGGGGCGGCGCCATCGTCGGATTCAGACGAGAAAATTCCGGCGAGGGGAGCAGAGGAGGAATCGCGTCGGGGAGGAAGCGTTGGGCGGCGGCGGAGCGAGAAGCAGCGAACCTAGGGCCTAGGGTTAGCTCCTAGGGTTCAGGGCTTGCTTTATAGGCGCCACGGCGCTCTCCTGGCCGTCGGAGCGGCCGTACTCCGACGTGGAGTGCCTGGATGCGCTGCCGTACGCGGAGGGGGCGATGACGTAATGTTTTCGAACCGGTAAGTTGCGTTAGCGGGCTGGGCTGGCGCGCGCGTAGGGTTAGATGGGTTGGGTAGGCTTAGCTGCCGCGCGCGCGCGCTGGTTTTCTTCTTTTTATTTCTCTGTTTTTTTTTTGTAGCTTTTGCTTTTGGAAGAAAATGATAGGTTTTAGTTTATAGAAAAATTTGAAAAAAATTGGGGAGTTTTATTAGACCAAAAGCAAACACTTGGTGGCTTTTGTTTTCAAAATTTTAAATATTTGCTTGCTGTTTTAAAATTAAACCAAATTGATTGAAATTCCAATATTACTTAATATTAGAAAACCAGAGCAATTTCAGTAGGGTTTCCCCTAGGGTTTTAAAGTGATTTAAAGAATACAATGTTGTGGTGAACTTCATGGATTCAAAAAGGTACTGATTTTGAGAATTGGTTTGAATTTGAAATGATTTAGAGTAATTGCTTGAATTAATGGTTTGATTAAACCAACAATTTAATGGGTGATTAACAAGGGATAAAAATGGTTGTTTTTATTTGTTATTTTTATTCCAAAAGTTGTAACAGATCAAGTATGAAAATAACCATTTGAATTTGTTTGAGTTTGATTATGAAAACAAGATAAAACAGATGCAAAACAATTAGTAACAAATGCAACCAAAAATAAAACAAATGCAATGAGATGATGACATGATGCATTGCTTGAAATAAAACAATAAATCAAACATTCTAAGGGATATTTCATACTTGGGATGTTACAAAACGCCCCCCTTGAAGGAATCGCGCCCCGAGATTCCTTACTGAGAAATGAAAAGGTCCGGATACTTCTTGCGAAGATCCTCTTCGGTCTCCCACGTTGCCTCTTTATCGGAATGATGCGACCATTGCACTTTCAAGAACTTGGTGCTCTTGTTGTGAGTCTTACGCTCGGTCTCATCGAGAATACGAATAGGGTGCTCCTCATAAGATAGATCATCTTGCAGCTCAATGGAATCATGATCAACTGCACGATCTGGATCTTTGAAACACTTCTTGAGTTGTGACACGTGGAACACATCGTGCACCTTGGATAGTTTTTCTGGAAGTTCAAGACGATAAGCATTTTCTGCACGCCTCGAGAGAATGTTGAAGGGACCAATGTATCTTGGTGCAAGTTTTCCTTTCACACCAAAACGATGAGTGCCTCTGAGGGGAGTTACACGGAGATATGCCTTATCACCAGGTGCATAGGTCATATCCCTGTGCTTGCTATCATAATAGCTCTTCTGACGAGACTGAGCAATCCTGAGATTGTCACGAATGATACGAACTTTCTCCTCGGCTTCCTTAACAATGTCAGGGCCTAAAAGTGAACGTTCACCAGCTCCAGACCAATTGATTGGACTCCTGCATCTGCGACCATACAGTGCCTCAAATGGTGCCATGCCTAGGCTTGCCTGGTAGCTGTTGTTGTAGGAGAATTCAGCATATGGAAGGCAATCCTCCCATTTCATGCCAAAGGAGAGACCACATGCTCTGAGCATATCCTCGAGAATCTGATTGACGCTTTCGACTTGCCCCTGAGACTGAGGGTGATAAGCTGTGCTGAACAGAAGTTTGGTGCCCAATGCTTCTTGAAAACTCTTCCAGAAATGAGAAGTGAATATGCTTCCATGGTCTGAGCTTATTTCCAATGGAACACCATGAAGGGGAACAACCTTTGCTGTGTAGAGCTCTGCTAACTGGCTAGCTGAGATAGTCTCCTTGACAGCAAAGAAGTGAGCAACCTTAGTGAGACGATCAATAACAACGAAGATTGCATCGTTGCCCTTCTTGGACTTTGGGAACCCAGTAACGAAGTCCATTTCAATCATGTCCCACTTCCACTCAGGAATTTTCAGAGGTTGGAGTAGACCTGCTGTTTTCTGATGGACTGCCTTAACACGTTGACAAACGTCGCATTCAGAAACGTATTGAGCAATTTCACGTTTCATGCCAGGCCACCAATACAGAGTCTTGAGATCCTGGTACATCTTTGTACTTGCAGGGTGGATGGATAGAGGAGTTTCATGAGCCTCCTTTAGAATAATATCCTTGAGACTTTGAATTTGAGGAACTGCAATGCGTCCTTCGAAGAACACAGTTCCCTTGTCATCAATTGAGAAGGACTTGAATTTATCATTGCCTTCCTTGATGTGCTCTACAATCTTCTTGATTTCAGTATCACGAAGTTGTTCAGAACGAATCTTGTCCTCGAGAGTTGGACTGGCTGTCAAGCTAGCAAGGTATCCTTCTGGGACAAGACCAAGGTTCAGCTTCTGGAATTCTTCATGAAGTGGAGGTTGGCTTTCCATGATCATGAGATTATTGCAATAGGATTTGCGACTGAGAGCATCGGCCATAACATTAGCCTTGCCTGGAGTGTAAGAAATGGTGAGATCAAAGTCTTTAATCTTCTCAATCCATCTCCTTTGCCTGAGGTTCAGATCTGGCTGAGTGAAGATGTATTTCAGACTCTTATGATCGGAAAAGATTTCAGTTTTGTTACCCAACAAGTATTGTCTCCATTTCTTGAGGGCAAACACAACTGCTGCAAGTTCTAGGTCATGAGTGGGATAGTTTTGCTCATGTGGGTTCAACTGACGTGAAGCATAAGCCACAACTTGACGTTCTTGCATAAGAACTGCTCCTAGGCCTTGGAGAGATGCATCACAGAATATCTGGAAAGGTTTGGTAGTATCTGGGCCAACCAGAACTGGGGTGGAAGTGAGTTTAGTCTTCAGGAGGTTGAAACTCTCATCACATTGTGGAGTCCAAACGAACTTTTTGTCCTTCTTTGTGAGATCAGTGAGAGGTTTTGCAATCTTGGAGAAGTTTTGGACGAAACGACGGCAATAGCTAGCCAAGCCAAGAAAACTTCTGACTTGCTTCACCGTCTTAGGGGGTTTCCAATCAACAATTGCCTTAACCTTTTCAGGATCAATGGCAATGCCTTTGGCAGAGATGATATGACCAAGATATGCAACTTCTGGAATCCAGAACTCACATTTGGAAAACTTGGCATACAGACGATGCTCGCGAAGTTTCATGAGAGTGAGACGAAGGTGTTCTCCATGCTCTTCCTCGGATTTTGAGTAGACCAGAATGTCATCAAGATATACCACAACAAACTTGTCGAGGTATTCATGGAAGACAGAATTCATGAGTCTTGAGAACGTTGCCGGTGCATTGGTGAGACCAAAGGACATGACGGTGTATTCATATAGACCGTAACGAGTGGTGAAAGCTGTCTTAGGAATATCTTCCTTTCTGATCTTTATCTGATGGTACCCCATCCTCAAGTCCAATTTTGAGAATATTGAGGCTCCAGCAAGTTGATCAAAAAGATCATCGATACGAGGAATTGGATACTTGTTCTTGATGGTTTTCTCGTTGAGAGGACGATAGTCAACCACGAGTCTTTTTGTTTGATCCTTCTTGGCAACAAACAGAGTTGGGAAACCCCAAGCGGAGGAACTAGGCTGAATGTAACCTTTCTCCATGTACATATCGATTTGCTCCTTCAACAATTTCAGTTCAGGAGGAGCTATCTTGTATGGATGCTTAGAGATTGGAGCAGTACCTGGCTCAAGCTCGATCACGAACTCAACTGCTCTATCCGGAGGCATCCCTGGCAACTCTTCTGGAAAGACGTCAGGGAATTCACAAACCACCAGAACATTTTCAATTGCAGGAAGGGGTTTGGCATCGAGGTTGAACAGCTGAACAGAACTTGATCCATATGGAGAATAGACTATCTGGCCTCAAGTGTGAGAGAGAGTTATTGACTTTTGAGCACAGTCAATTTTAGCTTTGTGGGTCTTCAACCAATCCATACCCAGAATGACATCAATGTCAGAATTTCCCAGCAACATGAGTGAAGCAAGGAATATGCGACCTCCAATTAGGATCTGATTGTCCATGCTTATCTTGGAAGTAATCATTTTAGTTCCCGGAGAGTGCACATAGATTTGATTGCTTAGTGGAACCAGAGCTAAATTGTACGTTGTAGCAAAGATCTTTGACACAAACGAATGCGATGCTCCAGTATCAAACAACACTTTAGCTGGAATAGAGTTTACGGGTAATATACCGAGAACGACGTCAGCAGCTTCCTCAGCTTTGTCGGCCTTGATATGGTTCACCCTCGCGGTCCTCCCGACAGGCCTGTTGTTGGAGTTGAAGGCTTTAGCCGGGGGAGCACGAACCATTGCCTGGTTGGTGTTGGGGCGAGCAGGTGGTGGAGGTAGCTGCCTCTGAGTGCACTTATCAGCGTAGTGCCCAGTCTCCTTGCACTTGAAGCAAGTGACGACACGAGGAGGACCTGGCCTTGGCTGCCCCATTGGAATCCTCTGACCCTGCATCTGAGATGGGTTGGGTGGGCGGGGACCAAAGCCTGGAGAAGCTTGGGCATTTGGAGCCCGAGTGACAGCACCATTTGGCACCCAGATGTGGCGCTTCTGCGGAGGGGTGGTCATGTTGGAGGAGGAACCACCCTCACGCGAGTGCTTGCGGGACTCTTCGAACGCTTTGCGCCCATTCTCCTCATTGAGCGCGGTGTTCACGAGCTCCACGAAGTCCTTGCACTTGATGTTGGTGAGAGCGTACTTCAGTTCCGGGTTAAAACCTCGGCGGAACCTTGCCATCTTCTTGGCTTCAGTGGACACCTCGTCACCAGCGTATCGAGCAAGACGATTGAACTCGTTCTGGTAACCAAGTACGTCAAGCTTGCCCTGTTTGAGAGAGCAGAATTCCTCACGCATCCTTTCCATGAGACCATCTGGGATGTGGTGCTTCAGGAAGGCATCCTTGAAACATCCCCAGGTGATAGGATAGCCAGCTCTCATGGTCTGGTAGTTCTCCCACCAAGTAGCTGCCTGACCCTTCAGTAGGTAGGTGGCATACTTGACCTTATCTTCCTCAGCAACATGAGCTATCTCCAGAGCCCTGTTCATCTCCCTGATCCAGTCATCAGCATCCAGAGGCTCACGTGTTGCCACGAAAGCTCTCGGCCCCATGCTCAGAAACTCCTTAATGCTGACTCGCGGAGCATTCTGGTTGTTGTTCTGGTTAGCCTGGATCTGGGCCATCTGTGTCACCACTTGGGTCATCTGAGCTAACAGTTCCCCCATTGGTGGTGGCGGAGGCGGGTTGTTCCTGGTTGGAGGCATCCTGAACATAAATGCATTTTAGCACAACAATAGAACATGATAGACTTGGTAACCGAAAGATAGATTATTCCGACGCATGAATAGATAACCAACAGGTACATCATCACATGTTCAAATACATCAGAATATCCAACAGACCAATACATGGTTCGAATGCCAAAGGATAACTAAACATAGCTAGGAATGGATACATCGGTACTCCCATGCTCATCACGCAGGACGGCGGTGAGTAGTACGACGAGAGATACGGTGCGGAGGAATCCCCCGGAAGTAGGTATGACGACGATCCACGTAGAGCGGGACTGCCCTGAGAGCAACTCTCGGTGTGGTGAAGTAGAAAGCATCGTCTCCATGTGCTCCAAAACGGGGAATCCCAGTGTAACCAGGACCAAGGTCGAGAAGTGGACCTCTGATCGGCTCGTAACCTCCAGCATCTGGCAGCGGAAACCCAGCTGGCTGAGTGAAACGTGCAAAGCGCTCGTCTCCAACAAAGTCTGTGGTGTACGTAGCCAGACGAGTCAACGCCAGATAGAGCTGCTCCCTGACTGAGGCTAACTCCTCAGAAAGTGTGGAGGCAACGGCGTCACTGTGCCTCACGAACTGAGCAGTGGTGTGCAGCCTGGAGCTATCAGACTCGTAGGTATCCAGGTTGCTGTGGAGGGTGAAGTGAACTCCCGCTGCCGTGATGTAACCACGGGGGATGTGACGATAGATGGAATCATCAAACCCCCAATAGTCAGCACGGAGGACGGTGAGACTCACGTACGCTGCCTGCTGCACGGACATATCCACTGTGGACCCTACTGCCTCGTAGCGGTGGACAATGCTCCTGCCATCATCCGACAGAATTTAGACGATAGCCCGGTAGCAGGTCTGGTCAAACTCTCGCTGCTGCTCGTAGACCTGGTACTCTGGTGCCCAATGGAACCCTAGATAGGTAACCATGTCTCTCAGCATCTCCGGATAACCGGCGGTGCCCTCACAGCGAGTCATCCGAACCACCTGCGGGTAGAACCTGAGATCCGTCTGCAGATGATTTGGGAGGTTTTGATTAGACTCCGACAGAGAACTGATGTGGAAAGTAACAACAAGGTTCAACGGACGAAAAGGATGTTGAAAAGAACATGATATTGAAGCAACATCGGGAAACTCTAGACCAAAAGTCCTGAGGTACTAAGGAGAACCCAAAACACGTGAAATCCTAACTTGAAAGTTTAGGTGAGAACAGAAAACAACGTTGCACTTCCTTACCAGAAAAGGGTGGGTGGGTGGGGAAAGAAGAAAAATGGCAGAATTCCTACTCTCACGTTTCATTTTTCCTATATAGCTACAAAATAGTTTCTAGACTCAACTGCGACCAGTAAAAAGGGATCCTACAGGCAGACATGCTCTGATACCATTTGTCGCACCCGGACTTCTAGAGGATACTCACCGTACGAACTGAACAGTATTTTTGGTTGGATTACGGGGCTTAACGGCTCCTGCGTCCCCTTACGGGTAGGCCAGCACTTATGTGCGACAACCAACCGTTACTGTTCACCGTCGATGTAAACTATCCTGTAGAAATCAGGACACTACCATTGACGTACTTCATACCATACACACATGGTACGTCAACGGCCTTGAACAAAAGGATAACACAACATGCCTCTACGACACAAAAGATTGAAATAAGGTAGCAAATGGCCTTCACTAAGGCAGAAATAGCAAATACAATCATCCAGAGGACACATGTCCCAACATAGCATTCATTACATCAGCGGAAGCAACCAAAGGTGTCTGGGTACAGACAAATCCAACAGACTTAAGAAGCCGGAGAAAATAAAGAAGACGAAGCCCATCCACGTAGGTCCTGGATCCAGCCCTGGTCCAGCTATCTACTCGTCTGCAGTCTCGTCAAACTCCACGAAGTAGCCATCCTGGTGGTCATCGTAGCCGTAGTCGTAGTCTGCGTAAACCACAGCCCCAAAGGGGTCAGTACATCCAAGTACTGGCAAGCAAGACTCACAGTTCACCAAAGTATAGCCCGTCAACACAAGCACAGATGACTTGGGTTCAACGGAAAGAAGGGGATATATATAAGATGCTGCAACTGGCTGCGCTAACCAACTACAGAGATTCTATCACTTCCAATTATCAGAAAGGGGATAAGATCGAGTGTTGTAACCAACTGAAAGATAACATCAAACAAACCCATCCTGGATCTCGCCCCTTATCCAAAGAAGCAATCCGAGGATAACTCACACAGTTGGATTAAGATGAAACAAGTTATTGTGATAATAATCCTATTACTAGTCAAATTGTTAATCATGGGGTGTGAGATTATGAATCATTAGGTTTAAGTTGTCCTGAGTACTTGTTAGCCAGTACTTTCACCAAGTAATCCATAACCGCGGAAAACACGGCTTCTCGAGAAGATTATCCCTGCAGGGTTGCACCAATTTGGCCGTACACGTATGAATAACCCGCCAGATGGGATGCCTCCCACCAAGCGGGGCACTCAACACAACTCAACTCTTCTCCGCATCAAGCCCAAAGCACCTTGGGCGCACGGCTAATCAAGCCCCGAAGAAAAGGGACCCTCATAGCACTCTAAGACCGTGTCCCCCTATATGCCGACTACAAAAGTTCCACCCTGCGCTGGGCTCGCAAAAACATGCATGCGGCAAATAGAAAGCACGAACTAAATGAGATGATTTGGACGAGATGCGAATCGAATCAAATTGAGGGGGGCGCCCATACTCGCTTCCCACATGCGGGTAGTGCGCTCATCATGGATCAGTAGACAAGACCCTCTTCCTATTAGGGTCGACACTAGCAGGCCTCAAAACCACACAGGGCCTCCTGCCGGTGCCTTATCATCAAATTATTATTAACAGTAATAACATTAGCATGATTGATTGATTTGATTAAACATCGAGCCCCCAGAACATAATGAAATATAGTAACTGAAGGTAACGGGTAACAGACTCGAGCAAAACAACCTAAGCATGCTAGTAAGACACTGGCTCAATCAACAGGGTTGTAGGAGGGGTGGTGAGGCAATATCAGGGTTAAAGGATTCATGTGATAGGTTCGTAACAGAAACAACTACCACTAAGGCTAGCAAGATATAGACAACGGAAAGTATCGGTAACCAGGGTTGAAAGGAACACAATGGTTCATGTGAGTGATAACTTGCCTGCAAACTCAACAGCCGGGTACTGAGCTAGATCCTCAGAAGGGGTGCTGTAAAGGTCGTCTGCCTCAACGTCGTCGTCTATTCGAGAAGAAGCAAACAAACAAAACAGGAATGTAAACAATCATTTTCCTGGCATTGTGCACAATCAATATGATGCATGACAATTAATGGTTGCATCAAATTAAGCTAGCTAACATGATAACACAATTTAAATGGACCCATATGCAATTGGATTGCATATGGAAAAGATCCATTGAAATACGTGGAACAAATGATTTATAATTAATTATTATGTGATAGTTGTTATCATGATGCATGCATGATGACAATAGCAAAATAACAACAAATAACAATAATAGATGCAAAGGAAAAGGAATAAAACAAGTTTGGAAACTATTTATTAAGTTTGGAAAAAGTTGGTTACTTAAACATGTCACACAACAATTATTGTTTTCATCAATTCAAAGTGTGCAAAACAATTAATAAAATTTATATTTGAAAAGAACATCAAATTTTAGTTGGATTACATGTTTCAAATATTGAAATTTGAATTAGGATGATTTTATTATGAATTAAACAATATTAAACAAGTTTTAATTGAATTTAAAACAAGCTTAAATATTATTTGAATTTTATTGGTTCAATTCATAAATTCAAATTCACATTTGAAAATTTCACACTTTGATTGTTTGAAAACATAGTTTGCATGTTCCAAAATATTTTATATTAAGCAAGTTATGATTTTATCAAATTTAATTGAATTAAACAAGTATTAAATTATTTAGGCAATTTAAGTTATTCAAACAATGAAACAAATTTTATATTTGAATAGGATATTCAAAATGGTATGCAAAACATATTTTATTTGCCTTATTTGGAATTAGTATGAATTATTTATGCATTATTACAAATTACATTTGAATTATTCAAATTTGAATTTTAAATGTATTTTGAAAACTCAAAACAAAACACAAATAGGTTATTTGGAAAGATTATGAAATTTGGAACAGAAAACATATAAACTTTTTATTTATTGGAATTACAGAACAAAAGATATTCAAGTTTGAAGTTTTGATTCAAATCTGCTATTTAAAATGATTTGGAATAAACAGAAATTTGCAAAAAAAACGTTTCTTACCGAGCAGCTCTCTACCCACTGCCTCTGCCGCGTGGGCCAGAGGCCAGCGTGGCGTTGCGCACGCACGCGTGGCAGTGGCAGTCACCGACTGGTGGGCCTGCGCTCTCAAGCGAAAATAGCCAAAAAGGTTGGCGCTTGCGGGGGCTCGAACCCGTGACCAGCGCAAGGATTCAGAGTGTGGCTACCAGCTGCGCTGCGTTCAGTTGTTCGACAGGGTACGCGACGCAGGGAGGTTATCGTTCAACGCCAAGTGTTACTGAATTTTTAACTGACGACGGAATGTTTCCTCGACTGACAGAACAAGTCTCGCCGGCGTTGATCCACGGCCAGCGATCGATACGTGAGGTGTGTGCGTGTGCGGTGTGCAGAACGTGCACGGGATCACGCGCAAGCAGCAGAGGGAGAGAGGGAAGAGATACCACGGGGAGCTCACCGGGGTTCGTCGAGTTGCAGAGGAGAACAGCGAGCTCGACGGCGGCGTTGTCGTGGACGGCGGGGAAGGCACGGTCGATCTCCGGGGGTGTTCAGGTGTCCAAGGGGTAGCTGGTAGGGTGGCGATTCCGTTCCAGGGGGTAGGTGGCTAGGTGGAGGCGGGAGGGGGCGGCGCCATCGTCGGATTCAGAAGAGAAAATTCCGGCGAGGGGAGCAGAGGAGGAATCGCGTCGGGGAGGAAGCGTTGGGCGGCGGCGGAGCGAGGAGCAGCGAACCTAGGGCCTAGGGTTAGCTCCTAGGGTTCAGGGCTTGCTTTATAGGCGCCACGGCGCTCTCCTGGCCGTCGGAGCGGCCGTACTCCGACGTGGAGTGCCTGGATGCGCTGCCGTACGCGGAGGGGGCGATGACGTAATGTTTTCGAACCGGTAAGTTGCGTTAGCGGGCTGGGCTGGCGCGCGCGTAGGGTTAGATGGGTTGGGTAGGCTTAGCTGCCGCGCGCGCGCGCTGATTTTCTTCTTTTTATTTCTCAGTTTTTTTTGTAGCTTTTGCTTTTGGAAGAAAATGATAGGTTTTAGTTTATAGAAAAATTTGAAAAAAATTGGGGAGTTTTATTAGACCAAAAGCAAACACTTGGTGGCTTTTGTTTTCAAAAATTTAAATATTTGCTTGCTGTTTTAAAATTAAACCAAATTGATTGAAATTCCAATATTACTTAATATTAGAAAATCAAAGCAATTTCAATAGGGTTTCCCCTAGGGTTTTAAAGTGATTTAAAGAATACAATGTTGTGGTGAACTTCATGGATTCAAAAAGGTACTGATTTTGAGAATTGGTTTGAATTTGAAATGATTTAGAGTAATTGCTTGAATTAATGGTTTGATTAAACCAACAATTTAATGGGTGATTAACAAGGGATAAAAATGGTTGTTTTTATTTGTTATTTTTATTCCAAAAGTTGTAACAGATCAAGTATGAAAATAACCATTTGAATTTGTTTGAGTTTGATTATGAAAACAAGATAAAACAGATGCAAAACAATTAGTAACAAATGCAACCAAAAATAAAACAAATGCAATGAGATGATGACATGATGCATTGCTTGAAATAAAACAATAAATCAAACATTCTAAGGGATATTTCATACTTGGGATGTTACAAGAATCATGGCGAGCGAGGCGTCTGGCTCGTCGGCACAGAGCAGGACTTCGATGGGAGACCGGGGAAGACCTGTTCCGATAAACGATCTGCTCAAACGCCTGGACCTGCGAGAAGAAGAAGAGGATGACCTCAATTTCGACGAGGAATTTCCACATGAACAAGTTGATTCAGAATTCATGGCAATTTGTAGAGTCCACACATCGAAACCCTACTCGAGGGAAGCTTTCTACTCGTACATGCGTATGGCGTGGAGTTTGGCCCAAGGAGTAACCTTCGATCCAGTAGGGAATAACAGGTTCACGGTGAGAGCCAAGTGTCTAGGAGATTGGAACAGAATTATGGAACAAGGACCATGGATTTTTCGCGACAATGGAGTTCTAATTGAGAAATATGACGGTTTTCAGAATCCTCAAGATGTTGAGTTAAACAAGATTCCGCTATGGATCCAACTGAAAGGATTACCCACTGCGTATAGGAAGACGGAGGTCCTGGAATCCTTGTGCAAACGTGTGGGTAAGGTAGTGAAAATAAACCTGGCTCCTAGAGGCGATGGTGATCAGGTTCGGATTAGGGTGGAGGTGGATGTGAACAAGCCTCTCACCAGGTTTGTGTCTATTACCAAGAATCAACAGAAATCATTCTATCAGGTATACTATGAGAAGATTCCGAAATTTTGCTTTGTGTGTGGTATGCTCGGGCATGTTCACCTTGAACATGGCAACGCCAAGCATACAGAGGAAGAGATGCAGTGGGGTGATTGGCTTCTAGCGCCCCAACGGAGTGGACTCCGTTCAGAGGGAACACATACAGAGGAGGAAGGCGTGGTGGTAGACAGAGTAACAGAGGTGCCCACACTTCTACGGGGTGGAACACAGACAAGGGCACGGATGAGGAGTTGAGAGATACCGGGACAAGTCCACTGAAACATAAGAGTGGGATGGACATCGATAGGAACCCCTCCTCGCGGAAACGCTTGGCACTAGAGAACACACCCAGTAATGATGATAACAGAGCGGGACGGGAACTTGTGATCGGAGAAGAAAGCAAAGAGAAGGAAGTGCAACACGGCTCGGAGAGCGATACTTCGACCCAAGGCAGCAAGAGACACAGGGGAGAGACGCAGGCTGGTGCGGAAAACAGCAACATTATATCGGCGAGCTCAAATGAGCTCGACCGGGAGCAATGAAACTCATGGGATATAACTGTCGGGGGCTCAAAAACCCCCCGGCGGTGCGCTCGTTTCTGGATGTCCAGGAACGACACAAACCAGATGTTCTTTTTCTGTCTGAGACGCATCTGGATACAGCTAAGGCAGAAAAATTGAGACGAAAACTCTCTTTTGATCACATGTTGATTTGGGAGAGCGATGGGCGCAGTGGAGGGCTACTAATGTTCTGGAGGAAGGAATTGAAGGTCACATCATCAAAGGTGCACAACAACTACTTGGATATCCGTATAGAGGAATCCAGTGAGTCGGGATGGCGAATTACTGGAATATATGGAGAACCAAGTACGGATCGGAAGCATCTCACTTGGGAATACTTGAATGAGCTCAATGGTATGATTGATCTACCGTGGGTGGTTTTAGGTTATTTCAATGAGATATTGCAGGGGGATGAGAAAGAAGGGGGTGCACTGAGAGCTCAACGGAGAATGCAAGGTTTCCGCAATGCTCTTGATGACTGCAATCTATATGACATGGGCTACGTGGGAGACAAATTTACGTGGAGAAGGGGGAAAATTAGGGAGCGATTGGATAGAGCGGTTTGTAACCACCGCTGGAATGATCGATTCTCCTCGGCAGAATGTGATCCATGGGGATTTTGCAAGGTCTGATCATCGACCAATTGTTGTCGACCTAAATTACTTGGAGAATCTGACGCAACCAAGACCCACGGGATCGAGGAGATTCGAAGCTAGATGGTTATACGAGGATTCTGTTGATACCATTGTCGAGCAAGCGTGGGCCGAGGCCCAGTCTAGTGCCGTGGCAAGCTTGGGCCGTAAGCTGGATTATGTTCACGGCGCTCTACATGCATGGGACATGCACGTCCTGAGGAAATCACGTCGATCGCTCGCGGAGCTGAATAAAGAGTTGAGTGTTATCATGGCCGGACCTCTGTCTGACGATGCTACGAGGAGGCAGGGTGAGATCCAATCGGAAATTGAAAAAGCACGGGAACATGAAGAGATCAAATGGGTACAGCGAGCTCGAGCAAACTGGATGAAACAGGGAGATAGGAATACGAATTTCTTCCATAATTTCGCTAATGCTCGCAGGAAAATGAATAGGATACAAAAGCTGGAAGATGAAGGGGTAATTTCATTGAAGGGGATGACCTCTCTGTTCATATTTCTAGCTACTTCAAGAACTTATTCACGAAGCAGTGTGATGACACAAACAATGAGGTGATCAACAAAGTGAGAACCCGGGTTACTGGGCCTATGAATCAAGTCTTGTGTGCAGATTATACAAGAGAGGAAGTGAAAAAGGCTTTGTTCCATATTGGAGACCTAAAGGTCCCAGGACCGGATGGACTTCATGCAATTTTCTTTAAGAGATACTGGGATTTGATTGGCGATGACCTTACTACGGTGGTTCTTAATGCTCTTAATTCAAGAACTATACCTGAAGAGTGGAACAAGACAACAATTGTTCTCATACCGAAAACTGATAATCCTACTAAGGTAACACAATATCGTCCTATCAGTTTATGAAATGTTACTTACAAGGTTATTTCCAAAGTGTTGGCAGCTAGGCTGAAAACTTTACTCCCTGAGATCATAACTCCAAATCAGAGTGCCTTTGTCCCCGGGAGATTAATTACTGACAATGTGTTGGTGGCGTATGAATCATACCATGCGATCAAGAATAAGAAGAAGGGGAAATTTGGTACCTGTGCGATAAAATTGGACATGCATAAGGCGTATGATAGAGTGGAGTGGTCTTTTCTGGAGAAGATTCTTATTCAGCTTGGTTTTGATACAGGATGGACATCTATGATCATGGCTTGTGTATCTAGCGTGTCTTATTCTGTCCGCTTCAATGGTACGGACACGGAGGCATTTACTCCTAGCCGAGGACTGAGACAGGGGGACCCCCTGTCCCCCCTACTTATTTCTCCTTTGCTCTGAAGGATTATCGAGCCTACTTCATGATGCCGAGGAGAAGGGAGATCTCATTGGTGTCAAGGTATGCCGTAATGCCCCGATGATTTCACATTTATTGTTTGCTGACGACTCTCTGATCCTTATGAGAGCAGATAGTGGTAATGCTTTGACTCTGAAACATATTCTGCAAGCTTATTGCTCGGCCTCGGGACAATTGGTGAGCGAGGCAAAATCGAGCGTATTTTTCAGCCCTTGCACTCCTCCTGGTACCCGTGAGGAGGTGTGTACGATTCTAAACATCTTAACGAGGCAATTACGGACAAATACTTGGGGCTCTCCCCCCTGGTAGGTGTTGATCGATCTGATTGCTTCCAACATCTTATTGATAGAGTTTGTGCCCGTTTAGCGGGCTTCAAGGAAAAACTCCTGTCCTACGGAGGGAAAGAGGTACTTATCAAGGCAGTGGCTCAGGCAATCCCGGCGTATGCAATGTCGGTGTTCAAACTTCCCAAACAGATAACAAAAGGGATCACAGATGCTATGACCCGTTACTGGTGGGGAGATGAAGACGAGAAGAAACATATGCATTGGTTTGCGTGGTGGAAAATGTGTATCCCCAAAAATCGTGGAGGTATGGGGTTTAGGGACCTTCCCTGTTTTAACCTTGCTATGCTTGCTAAACAGATTTGGAGACTTCTTTGTGAGCCGGAATCTCTCTGCTCACAAGTGCTAAGGGCCAAATACTATCCTACGGGGGACATCCTTAATGCTTCACTGAAGAAGGGCTCCTCGTATACTTGGCAAAGTCTATTTGCAGGCATTCAGACTTTCAAGAGAGGACACATATGTAGAGTTGGAGATGGTTCAAAAATTAATATCTGGGACGATGCTTGGGTTCCGAATAGTCCCACAAGAAAAATCATCACCCAACGAGGTAACATACTTATTACTAGAGTTTCGGAATTAATTGACCAAGAATCAGGACAGTGGGATGAGGAGATGATCCGTAATCTTTTCTGTCCTTTTGATGCCGAAAGAATTCTCAACATTCCATTGTCTGTGGGTATGATGGAAGACTTTATTTCTTGGAACTATACAAAGACGGGGATTTTTTCGGTAAAATCTGCATATCACAAAGAATGGGAACACCAACACGGGGCCAAGCTGGCCAGGACAGCTGGACAGGGATGCTCGGATGGGGGTGTCATCTAGAAAAATCTGTGGAGCCTAAAGGTACCAGCGAAAGTGAATTTTTTTTCTTGGAGGTTTTTACACAATACAATCCCGTGCAATTTCCTTCTTGCTAATAGGCACATTGCTCAATCGAGCCTTTGCCCGGTGTGCAAGGTGCATTGCGAGGATCTCGCGCACACTTTCTTCACATGTGCTAGAGCTCGTGAAGTGTGGGAGAACTTGGGCTTATTCTCAATCATTCGGAGAGCTCATGATCAATTCCGAGAAGGTACCCAAATCTTCGAATATCTCCTAAAACAACAGGCTGCAATTGCTCCGGGGTATGAGGTTAATACTCGGGAGGTTATCACCATCACGTGTTGGTATATTTGGTGGGAGCGGAGGAAAATTACCCATGGCGAGGAGGTGACAAAGCCTGCTTATTCGGCGCAGTCTATTGTGGCATATGCAACTAATTACGCCCGTGCTCAAAAGAAAAATACGGGTGTCAAGCGAGAGGGATGGAAAAAACCACCCGACGATTTTGTTAAACTTAACGTGGATGCTTCGTTTTGTCTACAGGAAGGTAATGGTGCTACGGGGGCCGTTATCCGCGACGCGAGGGGTGCTTTCATCGCCGGCAGTAGCTGTGTTATACCCTATGCCCCTGATTCGTCTATGGCTGAGGCTAGGGCTCTCAAGGATGGGCTAATTCTAGCGGGACAGATGGGCTGCTCAAATGTCGTGGTGAATAGCGACTGCATGGAGGTGATCGAAACTATGGAGGAAGCGGGCAATTCTATTGGACCCTATGCGGCTATCTACGAGGAGTGCACGTTCTTAGCCAAAGGGTTTAACAAGATTACTTTTTCGTTTGCTCCGAGGGAAAGCAACATTGTAGCTCATACATTAGCTGCTCAGGCTAGAGAACAGGTTTTGCAGGTCTGGATCGAGGATCCTCCTGATTGCATCAAAGGAGCCCTCGTAGATGACATTAGTCTTTTTGTAAACACTTAATTGTTTGGCAGCAATCTTGCACTCTTTTCCTTACCAGGGTACCTAAGGGGACTGGAAGGTTTTTAACGAGGCGGCTTGTTTGCTTTTATTTATATATGGAAAATTCAAAAGAAAAGCTGCTATTGTTCGTCATCCGACAACAAAGGGAAAGCGTAGTCTCCAAGTGCGTTTCCCTACCGCTGCTGCGTCAGCAAGTGTGGTGTGACGTGGGCTCCACCTGTAAAGCATGAGTGGGTACTTAAACATGAAACCGTGAGAGGGCATGAAATGAATGAAGGAAAAACTCCCTCTCATATCTCTGCTTTCCCTGTCTAAACTCTTGCGTCTAAATCTCTCTCTCAGTTCTTCTTGCTCTCCAAGTCGAACCACATCGAGGATCTCAAGCCGCAAGTAATCATAGGCAACAGGTAGTTACAGTGGTATCAAAGGTGCAGTCGATCGTTGGATTGCGCCCCCGTCACTAGTAGGAAAGTGGTTATAGACACCAACATACCATGGGCGAGCAAGCCATACGGCATACGGTGCGCAAGCGCTATTACCTCTGGCGCACAGGATTTGTTGCTCGCCATCGCTAAGGCAGGTACCACTGGCGCACATGACGGTATCCATTTGTAAAGCGTGAGTGGGTACTTAAACATGAGACTCGAACCCTGAGAGGGCATGAAGGGGAACATTCGAGATGTGTCTAACGAGGAAGTGACCGGTTCGCTTGGACGACGCAGGGGGTGATTCCCCACTGCGCCCGCGACCGCGTCGCGAGAAGGGAGATCGCCGCCCGCGTTCGGACCGCTCTAGGGAGGGGGTGCCTCTCGGGGCCGGCGCCGCGAGGGCGGAGGCGGAGTCTGCTGCCTCTGCGGGTTCCGCGTCGGAGGAGGAAGGACTGGGGGCGCCAACTCCGCGCGGGGAGGTCCAGCTAGGCTCGTTCTTGGAGCAGGCGCTGGGGAGCGCAGAGGAAGATGACGGTTCCCTGGGGAGGGACTGGCTGCAGGAGGAGCCAAGGCGACCGCCAGCGTGCCCGCTGGAGCAGTGGGAGCTGATCCCCGGGGAGTTTTTGGCCCTTGGCTCTCGTCCAGGGGGAGTCATCGTGGGGGCGCGATGCTCGAGGGCCGGAGTGGTGCAGATCGGGGCTTGGCACCTGCCCGTGGGGATTCCATCGGCGGGGGCGCCGTCGCCGCCATGGGTGGGGCGCGAGGCGCTCGAGCCCGACCTACGGTTCCAAGGGGAGCAGGTGCGGGGGAAGGTGGACCAAAGGGGGCCTGTTGGGCTTGGTGGGCCGGGTGGGGGCCGGACGGCCTGCCAAGCGGAGGAGGCGTTTTGTTCCAACGTGACAGCGGTCATCAGTGGAGACCGGGAGGTTGGGCCGGTGGGCCTTTGCGGGGAAGAGTCGGGGGCTCCTGGGTTTGCCAAGCCAGAGGGGTCCGGGGGTTGCCTACTTAAGTGGCTTTGGCTCCCCAAGGGTTCGGTCGATCTAGGGTTAGGGTATCCTGCTTCTGCCGAAGACATCAACCGCCATGGTCACAAAGCTGCTCGTCGACGCGGTCCAAAACCTCGCTTCTCCCGCCGTCATGATCTGTTCTCTCGGGCCATGGATCAGGACCGGAAGGACTCAGGGCGTCGGGGCAAGCGCCCGTTCGAGGAGGTGGGGCGCGGGGAGGGACGTGTGCGCCCGGACGACCTTCGTCTGCGGCTCAGCGACGACCAGGAGGAGGTGCGCAGGCGCTCGAGGGAGGAGTCGGAGGCTAGCAGGAGGGAGGAGGAGCGGCGCGAGGAAGACAGGCTGCGGGCGCGTGCTCTCCAAGGGCCAGCACGGGGGCACGAGCGCTCTCGGTACCAAGATCGGTGCGAGCCAAGGGGGCCGCCGCCGGTGAACGCCAACCTCACCCCCTAGGGAGGGGCGGTCCGAGCACGGTGGACGCGTCGAAAGTAACTTGCTTCAAGTGCGGTCTGACCGGCCACTTCCAATCGACGTGCAAAGGGGAGCAGTTCTGTATCAACTATGAGTCGAAGGGCCATTTCGCTGCTGCCTGTTTGGTGGCGATGAGGCGCAAAAAGCCCCTGTGGGTGGGCTTTGGGGAGGTGGCCGGGGTTTCTTCTTTACCACGGTCCCCGACGCCGACCTAGCGAGGCCCGCCCCCAATGCGGCCACGGTTTACATCGAAAAGGGGAACTTCTCGGTGGAGGAGATGGAAGATGAGTTCAAGGAATTGGTCGATGACGGGTGGGACTGGAAGGTGAAACAGATCAGTGGCGCCACTTTTTCACTGGTGTTCCCCTCCAAGGAGGTCCTGCACATGGCATCTAGAGGCGGGGGCCTTACCTTGCCTATCACTGAGTTCCGCGCAATCGTCACTGAGGTCGTGGGGGATCCGAGGGCGGTGGAGAAGCTGGAGTTGGTGTGGGTGCGGCTGCACGGTGTGCCGGGCTCACTGTAGGAGGAAAGGGCGCTCCTAGGGTCGACGCTTGAGCTAGGGACGCCCCTGGAAGTAGATACTTCGAATCTGGACGATAAGGAGGCCCTCATCCGCATGAAGTTCAGGTGTAGGGCGCCGGTCAAGATGCAAGAATTCATTGTCCTCTTCGCCAACCTCGACGGGTACAAGGTGCGTGTGGAGCGGCTCAGAGGAGAGAAGAGCAAAGGAGCCCTGCCGCCTCCCCCTCCGGAGCGCCATGACAAGGGGGACGACCCGTCAGGCAACCTCTCGGACTCCTCGGATGAGGAAACTGATGACTGGGATAGCAGGAAAGCGCGCGAGAAACAGAAGTCCAAGGCGGACCTAGCGGCATCGCAAGGCGGGTCCAAGGGCCCACGAGCCAAGTCTGCATGCTCCGGAGACGCGGTGGTGGTGGTGGCGGCGCCGGCGTTGGCTACAGAGGGGTGCTGCACGCCCCGTGCGATGCTCCCGCTGGTGCCATCCCCACCTCGGCTGCCGAGGACCATGTTTTCTGAGTATGGATCGAATCTGACGAAGGACGGCGACGGGAACATGTTCAAGGTGCTGGGAGAAGTGGTTGCGGCGGCGCATGCGGAGGTGTCCCTGGACGCACCACCTCGCTCAAATATGAGCGACGCGCTGCTCCCGTCCCCAGCTGGGGGAGGGGACGTGTCCTTAGGGCAGGCGTGGGGGCCCTGTCTGCGGCTCCGGCTTGCAAACGTCGCATTGGAGAGGAGGAGCTGCTTGGTGGGTCGGTGGTGCGGTCGGGGTCGGAGGCGCACAGGACTGAGGAGGTGGTTCATCTGCGGGAGCGCAGGAGCAAGGCCAACCACGACCGCCCGGCGCGGGTCTTGGGGCAATCTCTGGCGCAGGACGTGGTGGAAGATTCGCAGGAGGTGGATCGTCCTGCGCTGTCTCCTTCCACTGCCTTGGGCGCGTTCAGGTCGGCCCCCGTGGTGTGTGCGCTAATGGCGCCAGTGGCGCGAGGGGTGCGTTCCTAGGCGGCCTCGGTGGAGTCGGTCCGGATGGGCACGCGGGCCGCATGTGACAAGGAGGGCCCTGTCATGGAGCGGTCCATCCGGCGGGCTGCGGAGAAGGATGCGTCCACCTCGGCGGCGAAGAAGCCCAAGAAAGGTACGAACCTTGACCCTATCTTTGCAATTCTTCAAGAGCTTCCAGACACGCACCTACTTTCGGTGGCCGCAGACAGTTGTGTGTCCTTACCGGAGGGGTCGGGGCCGGCCGCGGAGATTCTATCTATGTTGCGAGCGAATGAGTTGGCGCAAGCGGCACTTGCGCAAGCGAAAGTGACCCGAGAGAAGGAGGCCGCTAAGGCCAAGGAGCTGGAGGCGGCGCGACAAGGTTTTGAGGCCGGGGAGCCTAGTGAGGCCCCGCTGGTTGTGGCCGCGGAGCCCAACACAGCGTTACCATCAGAGGCGGGGGTCGCTGATGGGCCAGTGGCGGACAGGGAGTGTCGGGTCAATAAGAGGTTGTCCTCGGGCCCGAGGAAGCAGCGAGCGAAATCTGCGGCGCCGCAAGGGCAGCACCCAGTAGCCCGCCAAGCACGGGCTAGAGGGGCGGATTTTTAATGCGGATTTTATTCTGGAACATGCGTGGCTTCGGACGCAAGGGGCGTCGGAAGCTGCTTAGAGAATACCTAGGCAAACACAGAATAGACATCATCTGCCTACAAGAAACAATCAAACCATATTTCACGGATCAGGATCTGCAAGGCTTGGAAGTAGGGGAGAAATTCTTCTGGAGATGGCTCCCGACGGAGGGGCGCTCGAGGGGGTATGCTGATAGGCCTTAGGGACAACGCCTTCGAGGTCGAATCTTTTGACAAAGGCCAATTCTACCTAGGTATCAATTGCCGGCATTGAGCGCGTGATCTGAAGTTCACCATATTGGGGATATATGGTCTTGCAGATCATAGTATATCCCGAACCTTCTTGGAGGAAGTGTCTCGGAAGGTGGAATCATGCAGATTCCCAATTATTATGGGAGGGGATTTTAATCTCCCGAGGGGGCTCAGAACAAGAACAATGACCGCATTAACTGGCCTAGGGTGGAGCTCTTTAGCAACGCTATTAGAACGTGGGTGCTTAGGGAATTACCTAGATCGGGCGCCCGTTATACTTGGACCAACCACCAGACTCCCCCTGTGAGGTGCGTGCTGGAAAGGGTGTTTTGGTCTCCGGCGTTTGATGCGTAGTTCCCTTTGGCATCCCTACGTGCGGAGACCTACCTGGGTTCGGACGACACCCCTCTGATCCTCGACGCTTGCGGTACCCAGGGTTTGCAACCCAAGCGCTTCTTTTTTGAACTAGGGTGGTTTGAAATAGAAGGCTTTGAATCCTTGGTACTCGATAGGTGGGCTCGGCTTATGGCTTCTGCCGGTGGCCGGGACATTGTGGATTGGTGGAACCACATGAGTGTTAGGCTCAGACAGTTCCTAAGAGGATGGAGTGGCAATCTGGGTCGAGACGTTCAGGTGAATAAGCTAGCCATTCTATCGCAGATACAAGGGCTAGACGAGAAGGCGGACTCCATAGGGATTGAAGAGGACGAGTGGGTGTTCCGGTACCACCCGGAGGAGCAGTTACTGCAGATCTATCGTGTAGAGGAGGAGTACTAGCGGCAGTGGGGCAAGGTGCGGTGGGCGCTTCGGGGTGATGCGAACACGGCCTACTTTCATGCGGTGGCTAACGGGCGGCGCCGTAAGTGTACCATATCTGCCCTAGTGACGCCGGAAGGTTTGACATCAGACGCGAAGAAAATTCAAGACCACGTGTACGAGTTCTATAGGGAGCTCCTAGGCTCGGTGGCGCCTAAGCACCTAGGTTTGGCAGCTCACACTTGGGGCGAGCGGTGGCAAGTGTCGGGGGCTGAAAATGACGTCCTCATGGTCACCTTCTCGGAAGGGGAGCTTGAAGCAGTGGTGCAGGACATGAAGACGAACACGGCGCCGAGACCGGATGGGTTCCCGGTCTCTTTCTTCAAGAGGTTCTGGCCACCATGCAGGCTCGGGTGCTGCATTTGTTGAACGACTTTGTTTTGGGTAGAGTGGACGTGGCCAGACTTAACTTTGGGGTTCTTATGTTGATTCCTAAGGTCCCGGGGGCTGACCCGATCTCCCAATTCAGGCCGATTGCTCTCATAAATGTCATCTTCAAAATTATCTCCAAGGCCTTCGCGTCGAGGCTGGACAAAGTGGCAAATAGAATCATCAGTCCGTCACGGACCGCCTTCGTTAAAGGGAGACAGATCCTAGAGGGCCCTCTGGCGCTGATTGAGATCATGCATGAGCTGAGGGTAAAGAAGTTGGGAGGTGTGCTGCTGAAACTCGACTTCAAAAAGGCGTATGACCGGGTGAACTGGAACTTCCTCATCGAGGTGCTCCGCCGGAAAGGTTTTGAGTCCGGGTATGTGCATCGGATTCGGCAGCTTGTCTCAAGGGGCAGGCTGCTATATCCATTAACGGGGAGATCGGGTCGTACTTTCGCAACAAAAGGGGGTGAGACAAGGGGACCCGCTATCTCCACTTCTGTTCAGCTTCGTGGCAGAGGCTCTCACGGCAATGCTTAGTGCTGCCAACGATGCAGGTCACATTGCTGGAGTCATGCCGCACCTAATTCCGGGGGGAATAACGCACCTTCAGTACGCGGATGATACGCTCATCTTGATTCAGAATGATGATAAGGCCATCGCCAATCTTAAATTCCTCCTGTTGTGCTTCGAGCACATGTCCGGGCTGAAAATCAACTTCCTCAAGAGTGAAGTCTTCATGCTCGACCAACCTCTTCAGGAACAGACCAGAATCGCTAACATGCTCAACTGCAAGCTCGTCTCCTTTTCGTTCATCTACCTGGGTATGCCTATCTCGGACCGCAAGCTCACTGCGGAGCAATGGAACTTTCTGGTGGCGAAGTTGGCATCAAAGGTGGAGGTTTGGATGGGCAGACTGCTCTCCTCCGGGGGGAGACTTATTCTTTCCAACGCCTGCTTAGAAGCTCTGCCATCTTATGCCATGGTCCTGTTCCTTCTGCAGGACGGCGTGCACACGGAATTCGACTCTATCAGGGCACGGTTTTATTGGGAAGGCTCGGGGCCGAAACGTAAGTATCATATGGTCAATTGGACGGCGGTGTGCCGGCCTAAAGAGTGTGGCGGGCTGGGGCTCACCAACACTAAGAACTTCAATAAAGTGCTTATGCTTAAATAGGTATGGCGGTTGTTCCAAGAGAGTAGCTCGATTTGGAAGAGTTTGATCTTCGCTAAGTACCCTGAGGCGTCAAACATCTTTGCCTCGCAATCCGGGGGGGGGGGGGCGCAATTTTGGCGAAGTATTCACAAAATAAAACACTTATTCAAGCTAGGGGCAAGACACTCGGTGAGGAGTGGAGCGCGGACGAGCTTTTGGTTGGACTGGTGGATTGGGGAGGCCCCGCTGACAACTCGCTTCCCCAGACTTTTCGCGATTTGTGGTGACCCCCCAGTCTCTGTGGGGGAGGCTGTTGCTAGGAACGTCATTGGGGTGGACTTCTGCCGAGCCTTCGATCTGGAGTGCGCGGAGCAATGGGCTACATTAGTAGGGGAGGTCGAAGGCATGCATCTCTCGGAGGGTTTGGATGTTGTTGGGTGGGCACTTTAACCCTCGGGTAGGTTTTCGGTGTCCTCTATGTACTCCGCTATCTCCAAGGGCCCGTCGGTCGCCTTTCATGCGGACGTGTGGGGCGCTAGGGTGCCCCTTAAAGTCAAGATCTTCACGTGGCAGCTCGCGCTGGACCGGCTCCCTTCGAGCATGCATGTGGCTTTGCACAGGGGTCCGGCTGATGGGACCTGCGCCTTGTGTGGGCTGCAGGAGGATGCAGCTCACATGTTTTTCAACTGCGCCCTGGCCAAACTTGAGTGGAGCGTTGTGAGAGATACTTTGGGATGTGACTGGGGTCCGACCAATTTCCCACAACTCTTCGCCTTGATTCAGGGTCTATCTGAGTCTGCACGCTGAACATCTTGGGTGTCGTTCGCCGCGCTGGCCTGGACGTTGTGGCTCACGCGCAAAAAATTAACAATGAAATCGATTATTCCTAACAGGCCGGCTGACATTATTTTCAAAACACTCATGTTTGTGCAGTGGTGGGCGGTGCTCGCTAAGGAGAAGGATCGCGCTAGCTTGCTGCAGATGGCCGGGGAGCTACGAAGTCGCTACAGTTTGCTGGCCGCTCTCCATACTTAGTTGTTCCACTTGTTGGAGGCTTGTCTCTCCGGTTTGTGTTGGGTGCCGGCCCATGTGTACTTTCGTTGTGTTTGGTGCTGTCTGGTGTTGTCACCCCTTGTGCGGGTGGTCGGAGAAGCTGTAGTCCCAGCATTGTATTCGGTCTTACCATGTGAACTTTGTTGCTTTATTAAGTTAAAGCAGGGCATTAAAGGCCTGCTATCTAAAAAAGAGGGCATGAAATGAATGAAGGAAAAACTCCCTCTCCGTATCCCTGTCTAAACTCTTTCGTATAAAACTCTCTCTCATTCTCTCGTTCTTCTTGCTCTCCAAGTCGAAGCACATAGAGGATCTCACGCCACGAGTAATCATAGGCAACGAGGAGTTACAGTGGTATCACAGGTCCGGTCGATCGTCGGACAGCGCTCCCGTTTGACCTGTAGCCGTAAAATCCCTGGTGGAAGGTATTGAATCAGAGCTGGATCCCGATTTTGATCAGATTCAACATTGAATCGTGTAAATCCCGATACTGGTTGGGTGGGCTTGACGAGTGATCCGCGACGACGCCTCCAAAACCATTCCCGTAGACACTGTTCGTTCTGGAGAGGATGGGGGAGGTGGAGGCACGCACGGATGAAGCACTCACGGCGATTCGCGCAAGCTTAGAGCTTTCCAGACGCAGATGGGCTCCCTCGACGCGCACCTCGACTTGCTTGACACCTCCTGTCAGCAAGTGGCGAGTCAACTCGACCTCAACTCTCGCACGGTGGGAGACCATACATGCATCATGGATGGCATCGAGTGGCGTCAGGAGTGCATGTCCCAGCAAATGGTGGCCACGACGGAGGAGGTGGAGAAATTGGTGAGGCCCTGCTTGCTGAATGGACTGGCAGTTGCTGGACGTACGGGAGCCGGATGGTCTGGCGTGCCGGTAGGGACTTGAACCCGAGAGTCGACATGGGTGGCGCCTGTATGCACGGGCAGGCATCCGGCGCCTGGGGCAGCGCTGCACCAGGGGCAACTCGAACGTCCTAGGATTGTCAGAAGTTTGTAAAAATCTCGACATGCCGTCGAAAATAAAACAACAATGCTTATTGGAAAGCAATCATAAACAATTTGAACATTAGAGAACTTTCTAAATATACTTGCACAAACTTATACAATACCCGCATACACCGGTGCTCTAGATCGTACATGTACCTAAGCATAGACCGCTCCGATACCACTGTTGGTGTATGTAGCAGAATTTAAAATTTTCTGTCCTACGAAGCACACAGGATCTACTATGCAGGTAAAGACGTGGATAGATCTGATTCGTTACCGACACGAAGCGCGGAAGTGGTATCAATGAAGCCTAGCAGTGGGACTATTGCCGGTTCCCCGTATCCCACCTTCTGGATCCAGCAGAGTGAGGGTATCACGTGTTACCCCTCTGGGAGGTTGCATACATACGTTCGACAAAGTCCTGCAGCGCTTCTCCGTCCAGGACTAGGCATCGCATGTTTGCAATTGAAGTCGAGAAGTTCTTAACACATGGGAGAGCGGGACAGATATTAGAGTTAGGTCTAATGGGGAGAGGATCACCTCAGTCTAATTAGAAAATCTCTAATTCTATTAGAGAAATCTCTAATCCAATTAGAGGAGCCTCTAATCTAATTAGAGGAGATTCTAATCCAATTAAAAGATCTCTAAACCAATTAGAAGGGCTCTAATTCGATTGATCTAATTAGTCTTCAAATTATTAGAGAGGTTGTAATTCCTATTAGAAGTGCTCTAATTAGTTCTTTTAACTATTAGAGAGTTGTCTAATCAATTAGAGGTGTTCTAATTAAAAGCTCTAATTAGTCCTCTAATTCTTCTAGAGAAAGGGAGAGTCCAAAAGCCTCAATTGTGTATCTAAAAGAGAGGAGTGATGGGGATTATATAGTGGGACAAAAGGGAGACCTTTCAAAGGGAGAGAGGTCGGTTTCCCCTCTCCCTCCTTGGCCGCACCACTCCTCCTAGGAGGATTCGGATTAGACTCCCTTGTGGAGACCAATCCCACCTCCTTTTTTTTATTTCCCTTTTTCTTTTTCCCTCTCATTAATTTATCCAATAAATCCAAGAAAAATACTTATGGAAATCTCGTTCCCTTTGTGAGACCATGGGCCTCACCTGAACATTCCCTAAAATTATGTTTTGCCCATAGGGGGCAATCTGACCCCCTACGGCACTGCTTCCATATAAGGAAAGTCCCACGGAACTTTTTCGGAACCCCGTTACCCCTATAGTTAAAATCATCGATATTATCTAACGATGTTAGAAACACATTTCAAAAACCCTAGAACATGAGATGTCCTCCGTTACATCTCATATAACATTCTGCCTACACCGGCATTATTTCTCTCTTATGGTAACTTTCCCGAAACGACTCTGATTGACACCAGACTTGTTTCTGTGATATCATAATGGAATCAACCATTTACCTATTGATGTTAGAAACATATTTCCAACATCTCTGGACAACTCATGTCCTCCGTAATCTTTCTTGAATATTTATTCTATCACGTCGGAATTACCCGAATGATACTCTACTCTCCTCCGGACCAATCCAATGCAAACAACACACTTTGACGCCTTAAGTGTGTGACCCCTACAGGTTCGATAACTAGTAGACATGATTGGAAAACATATTTCCCAATCAATAATCAACATCGGGACCGTGGATGTCCATATTGATTCCTACAAGTTATTCGAAGAAAAATGTTGAAACTGTTGGTTGTTAAGTAAGTTCCTATTACTTCGTGATACCAATCAATACCTCCGAAAGAGATAAATGATAAGACCGTGATTAAACTCTTTAATCACCTTATCACATTATTCATGATATCCGGTATGATTCCTTTTACTCGTTAACGTGACATAGTATCCCCATGACTAGTATCACGTCCTTGTCTTCACAGACTTATTTACCGATATGATGACCCACAAGTGTAGGTGATCGCAATAGTCTTCGAGGGTAAATATAGCCCAATTTATTGATTCAACACAAGGGGAGCCATATAGTAATTATAAGCCTTAACAATTAAGTTGTCAATTCAGCTGCACCTGAAAAGTATATTGCTTCACACAATTTATTAGTTGTAACAGTGATATAATGGCAGTAGTGGTTTAATAGTAATAGTGGTAGCAATAGTAACAACGAATGTAAATGAATTAAGTAGCAGTTCTTACACACTGTAGGCATAGGTATGGATGTACGGGTGTTGCATGAATGAAATTAATTATGTAATAGAGGTAACAAAGGGCATCACAAATATATAAGTGAGTATCCAAGTCATGAACTATCATAGGCATGTCTCTAAAGAATTGGCGTACGTGCTTGCAATAAGAACTTGCACTACGTATTTTGTCCTACCATCCCGTTGTTGCGGGGCAAAAAAAGAACTAATGGTAATTAAGGTACTTGTTCTACCAAGCACCAGAGCAAAGCATTAAAATACGGTGGAAACATGTAATCCTCGAACTAGATTCCATCCATTTCGATATCCCAACCATGTCACCTTGGGGTCTCGGGTTCCGGACAATAATAAGTGTATACAACTAGTAGATACGATCCAAAACATCAATTATACTCATGAAAACATAACATGTTCATATCTGAAATCATGACACCCGGGCCCTAAGTGAGAAGCATTCATCACTCTAAGTTGCAACAACGACAATAAACAACAATAGTGGATACTAGGCATCAAGCCCTAGCAATATCATGACCTATTACACGAATAATGTCATCCAATCCCTACCATTCCCTCTGCCTACAACAGGGAATTACTCACTGATGGTGCAGGTCTTGCACTCGTTGGGAAACCCCAAGATGAAGGTATGATGAGCACAGCAGCAGTTTTCGCTCAGAAAGAAACCAAGGTTTAATCGACCAGTAGGAGGAAGGAGTAACTTCAGAAGGTTGATGCAGCTGAGATGGCAGGGCGCACTACCGGTTCAGCAGCAACGTGGAACCTACACAACACAAACAATTCACTTTGTCTCAACGAAGCAGTGAGGTTGTCAATCTCACCGGTTTTGCTGAACACAAAGAGGTTAAACATATGGTGTGGAAAACAGTAGCAAAACAGTATGAAAGCAGTAGCAGCTATATGAAAGCAGTATGAAAGCAGTAGGTGTTTTATCAGTATGAGGAAAAAGGACCGGGGTCCACAGTTCACTATTGGTGTCTCTTCGTGAAAGATAAATAACATGTGTGGTGAACAAATTACAGCTGGGCAATTGACATAAATGAAGGCTGCACTGTAGTGCATATGCAAGACACAAAGATTACTATGTGGTTCATGCGGGCATTACAACAAAATACATAGACCGTCATCCAACTGCATCAATGTCTAATAATCCACCCTTCGAATATCATCCGAACAAATGTTGGGTATTAAGTTGCTAGCAACAGATTATCGCCGTAAGCAAAGTGTGTAATGTAAACAAGGTAAACACCGTTGTTTTCTCCCTAATGGCAACATCACATCCTCCATCCGTCACGTTTCCGTCACTCGAGCACAGATGCAAAGGAGGCATGAACCCACTATCGAGCATAAATACTCCCTCTTGGAGTTACTAGCATCTACTTGGCCAGAGCATCTAATAATAACGGAGAGTAACATGATAGATTGATAATCAGAAGACATAGCATTCAACATTCATCAGATCCCAGCAAACACAACATGTAGCATTACATAAAGATGATCTCGATTATGTGAGGCGGCTCACGAGATCTAAACATGAGGTACAAATTGGAGAAGACAACTCATGTCCAGGGATAAACTACTCACGCATCACTTTGGAGGAGGGCATGGTGGTGTAGACCCCTCCGGTGATGAATTCCCCTCCCGACAGGGTGCCGGGGAGAGGTCCAGAGCCCTACCGATATCAGGATGGCGATGACGGCGGCCTCGGGTGTTTTTCGTGAAGAAGTGGTATATCTTTAAGGTTTACGTCCCGGGGGTGTAAATAGGCGAAAGAGCAAAGGCGGTGGAGGCCGGGGACCCCACACCACCCCATGGCGCGGCCAGGGGCGCCGCCCTATGGTGTGGGCTCCCTAAGGCCCCCCTCCGGGTCTCTTCGAGACTCTGTGGAACCTTCAGGAATTCTAAGACTTCCGGGCTTCGAATTTTCCAATTCCGAGAATATTGCCTGGACAACTTTTCTGAAACTAAAAAAGTAGAAAACAGGGAACTGGCTCTGTGGCATCTTGTCAATAGGTTAGTCCGGAAAATCTATAAAAATGACATAAAGTGTATAGCAAACATGTGGAAAACAATAAGAAAACAACACAGAACATCAGAAATTAAGGATACATTTATGACGTATCAACATCCCCAAGCTTAGTTCCTACTCGTCCTCGAGTAGTTAAATGATAAAAACACATAATTTCTAATGTGACATGCTACCAACATAAACTTGATCATCAATAATGTAAAAGCATAAGTAAGCTGAGATCATAGAACTTTAACACAAGCGTGATAAATAGAATTTTAATAATAAAGCATAGCAATCACCTTGCATCATGAGAAGTAACACAAATAAAAGATAATGAAAAACAATGCAACAAAAGATATATGTGTGTTTCAAGTATAGAGAAAACATGTCAAAGTGATATTTCGCTATTCCTTAAGAGTGGGGAAAAGCATAAATGCCAGGAAACTTTTAAAGTTCATCAGGAAGACTAGAAAAAATAATTATAGAACAAGCAATAACACATCTTGAATCAATTAATAATGTTTTTGAGACAAATGCACATAAAACTCATAATGGCAAATATGCTCTCTCAACAGTGCATAAAGTTAGAAGATGGAGACTCAACATAAAAGTAAAAGAAATGCCCTTCGCAGAGGGAAGCATGGATCAACTCATGTGCTAGAGCTTTTATTTTATTAAACAGAGGTATAAAAAGCTTGACACTCATCCCAACCATCTTACGCAAACCATGGCTAACCGAATCCTCGGGTGCCTGCCAACAATCACATGCCGTGGAGGAGTGTCTATATTTTAAGTGAGGTGTATGCTTATGTCAATGAATGGTGAACAGAAAATACAATACGTTACAAGCCAACTAGACTTCACAAGAGCGGCTCCCACGGAAGGACGCATCTGGGTGGAAGGTCATCCCTCTTTCTCTTTTGTTTACACAATTATGCTTTGACTGATAAATCAGGGGCAAAATAGTGAAGAGAATTTGTGTTATTAATTTGGGGCTGGGCACCCCGCTGCCAGCTCTTCTATCATTGGATAAGCGGATGAAGCCACTAGTCCAGGGTGTGAAAGTCCAATCAACAAGTGAGATAAATATTCTCTATTTACGTCCTCATGAGCTAAAATAGGAGCACAAAACATGAGTAATTTTGAAAGTTTTAAAGGTAACACATGAGCAATTTACTTTGGAGTGGCGGTTAATTACCACATGTAGGTAGGTATGGTGGACACAATGGGAAAACTTTGGTTTTGGGGAGTTAGATGCACGAGTAGAGCTCATACTCAGTACAGGTGGAGGCTAGAAAAATACTCGGAGCGACAAATCAAGAGAGCATAATCATGCATAGCGACATAAACATCATTAATCAAAGCATAAGTGGTAACACTAGTTCAAAAACTAAATGATCATGGAGGCTATTAGTGACTGGTTCATAGTCATAAACATGGTGTGAGCATGCGTAGTCAACCAAATAAAACATTCAAAGGAGAACACCAGAAATTTATGCTTCAATATGACAAGAACAACTCATGATTCTTTCAATGGCACATTAAACACTCTCAGATATTTGAGCCTAATCATGCTACTAAATAACCACAATGCTTTAGAACTAAAATAACATCTAGCCTGATATGAAAAAGTCTAGCCACAGTCTATACAAGCTTCTACTTGCACCGTTAAAAATTCTACCTCAAGCAGCAGTTTCTTTTCCCAACAAGCACCATACAAACATGCTTTAACAAAAACTCTCTAAATGCTACAGAAAGCAAACATGAGAGGACTCACATAACACTACTAAAACTAATAGTTCCGAATAAGAGATGCAAATAAAACAAGAGCTAAACAGGAATTTCTGCAGCAACTAGAAGAAAATCTAAGAATACTAGTATAGCAAGTATTCAAACGAAAAAGCGGAGCGTGTCTATCTCCCAAACAAAAAATGATAGGATCCAAATACATTATTGAAGCAAGTAAAACAAAAGAAAAAAACAGACGCTCCGAGTAAACTTCATATGATGTGACCGAATAAAAATATAGTTTCACGAGAAGTGACCCCCTGATAGATTGTTGATGAAGAAGGGGATGCCTTGGGCATTCCCGACCTTAGATGCTTTAGTCTTCTAAAAATATGCTTGTATGAACCACGGGGGCATCCCCAAGCTTTGACCTTGCACTCTTCTTGATCACATATATCACCCTCTTCTCTTGACCCTTGAAAACTTACTTCACAACACACTCAAACAGTAATTCGCATTAGAGGGTTAGTGCAACCATTAAAAATCCATTGGTTATGTATGGCACAAGTGCTATTGATAATTTTAAACATTAGCCACAGCCACATATGTTTCGTGAAGCAAAGAAATCCACTTGACATCGCAAAAGAGCAAATGCAAGAAAAATGACAGAATCTGTCAAAACCAGAACTGTCTGTAAAGACAAATTTGTTCGAGGCACTTATGTTGCTCAGACAAAAAACTTAAAGAAAGAAAAATTTGCGAAATTAGCCAAGGAATAAGCATAAGAAATTTCAGATCATTCTGATTTTTCTGTGATTTTTACGATTTTTTACGGTGGACAGAAGAAATCTGTTTCCTCCGCAGAAATCCAAAAACCAACTCCAACTCTCGTCGGAAACCTTACTAGGCACTACTAAAACATGAAAAGAAAGATACAAAGAAGTATACAACCCCTTGAATCAAATTAAAATGAGAAAAGCAAAGAAAAAAATAAAACCATGGGTTATCTCCCAAGAAGTGCTTTTCTTTAACGCCTTTTTGCTAGGCCCAGAAAAGTGGAATCAAGTATTTTCAAGTGAAGAAGCATCCAAATTGTAACTCGTTTGAATAATGAAATCAAAAGGCAACTTCATTCTATTTCTATTAAAGCTTTCCATACCTTTCTTGAGTGGGAACTGAAATTTAATATTCTCCTCTTTCATATCAATAACAGCACCGACAGTTCTAAGAAAAGGTCTTCCCAAAACAATTGGACAAGAAGCATTGCATTAAATATTCAAGACAACAAAATCAAAGGGGAAAATATTATTATTAACCATGATAAGAACATCATCAACTCTCCCCAAAGGTTTCTTTCTAACATTATCAATAAGACGGATATCCAAATAACAAGGTTCCAATGGTGGTAAATCAAGAATATCATAGAGTTTCTTGGGCATAAGAGAGATACTAGCACCAAGATCACATAGAGAATTGCAATCAAAATCATTCACTTTAATTTTAATAATGGGTTTCCAACCATAATCTAGCTTCCTAGGGATAGAGGCTTCACATCTTAATTCATCCTCATTAATTTGCATGAGAGCATTTGTAATATGTTTTGTGAAAGCCATATTCATAGCAGTAGCATTAGCAAAATTAGCAAGCTTTTGTAAGAACTTAATCACATCAGTTATGTTGCAATCATCAAAGTCAAGATCATTTTTATCAAAGATAATGGGACCATTGTCTCCCATGTTTCTAAAAATTTCAGCACTTTTATCAGGAACATTTTTAGCAGTTTTAGGCAGTTTTGCATTTTTAAAAGCAGAAGTGGGAGTGTTTCCAACACTGATTACTTTACCATTGATAGTAGAGGGTTTTCTAGCATGAGAAGATTCACTTTTACTTGTGGTGGTAATGGTGCAAACATTAGCTATATTATTCTTTCTAGCTATTTCATCTTCTCTTTCCCATCTAGCATGCAATTCATCTAACATCCTAACATTATCATCAATTCGAATTTGGATATCATTTGTAGCAGCAAAAGGATTCTCATCTATGGTTTCAGTTTTAGCAGTCATTCTATTAATCAAAGAAGATTGAGCTTCATACATGGATGAAATAGAATTTTCAGCATGAGCAATTTTAACTTGCAACCCAGATATTTCTCTATTTAAACTTTCAAGTTGATAGCTGATATTTCTTAACATAGCAGATTGTTCCTCCATGGTTTTAGTAAATAGTTTATTTTTCTCATATTGTTTTTGCATAAAGTCTTTAGTGGCTCTTTCAAATTCTGAAATTCTTTCATTAGACATTCCAGTTCTATCATTATTACCACTATTAAAAGAATATGGCCTATAATTGTTTCTACCAAAATTATTCCTATAAGCATTGGTGTTGAAATTATTATTTTTGAATGAAGTTCACATCAACATGCTCTTCTTGAGCAACCAAAGAGGATAAAGGAACATTATTTGGATCAATAGCATCATGGCCATTCACAAGCATAGACATAATAGCATCAAGTCTATCACTCAAAGAGGAGGTTTCTTCAACAGAATTTACCTTCTTACCACTTGTAGCTCTCTCAGTGCGCCACTCAGAGTAATTTACCATCATATCATCAAGAAGCTTTGTTGCTGACCCCAAGGTCATGGACATAAAGGTTCCTCCAACAGCTGAATTCAGAAGGTTTCTTAAAAAAAATTTAGACCTGCATAAAAGGTTTGGATGATCATCCAAGTAGTCAGTCCATGAGTGGGACAATTTTATACTAAATATTTTATTCTTTCCCAAGCTTTAGCAACATGCTCATTATCAAGTTGCTTAAAATTCATAATGCTAATTCTTAAAGATATAATCTTAGCAGGAGGATAATATTTTCTAATGGAAGCATCTTTACACTTAGTCCAATAATCAATACTATTTCTAGGCAAAGACAGCAACCATTCTTTAGCTCTTCCTCTCAAAGAGAAAGGAAACAATTTCAATTTAATAATATCTCCATCTACATCTTTATACTTTTGCATCTCACATAGTTCAACAAAATTATTAAGATGGGCAGCAACATCATCAATAGTAACACCAGAAAATTTCTCTCTCATAACAAGGTTTAACAGGGCAGGCTTTATCTCATAAAAATCAGAAGTAGGAGTAGGCGGAGAAATAGGTGTGCTAATGAAATAATTGTTGTTGGCGCTAGTAAAGTCACACAACTTAGTGTTCTCAGAAGTAGTCATTTTAACAACACTAAAAACAGAAATAAAATTACAGCTAGAATAAGAACTATTTTTGTGTGTTTTTGATAAAGAGAAGCAGATAAGACAAAATAAAATAAACTAAGCAAAAGAAAAACAAAGAAAAGAGATTGGAAGTGAGAGACTCCCCTTGCATAAATTCTCTTCCTCCTCGACAACGGCGCCAGAAAATAGCTTGATGGTGTAGGTCTTGCACTCATTGGGAAACCCCAAGAGGAAGGTATGATGAGCACAACAGCAGTTTTCCCTCGGAAAGAAACCAAGGTATAATCGACCAGTAGGAGGAAGGAGTAACTTCAGAAGGTTGATGCAGCTGAGATGGCAGGGCGCACTACCGGTTCAGAAGCAACATGGAACCTACACAACACAAACAATTCACTTTGCCCCAACGAAGCAATGAGGTTGTCAATCTCACCAGTTTTGCTGAACACAAAGAGGTTAAACGTATGGTGTGGAAAACAGTATGAAATGAATAGCAGCAGTATGAAAGCAGTAGGTGTTTTATCATTATGAGGAAAAAGGACCGGGGTCCAGAGTTCACTAGTGGTGTCTCTTCCTGAAAGATAAATAACATGTGTGGTGAACAAATTACAGATGGACAATTGACAGAAATGAAGGCTGCACCATAGTGCATATGCACGACATAAAGATTACTATGTGATTCATGCGGGCATTACAACAAAATACATAGACCATCATCCAACTGCATCTATGTCTAATAATCCACCCTTCGAAAATCATCCGAACAAATGTTGGGTATTAAGTTCCTAGTAACAGATTATCACCGTAAGCAAAGTGTGTAATGTAAACAACGTAAAGTAGGTAAACACCATTGTTTTCTCCCTAATGGCAATAATACACCCTCCATCCATCACGTTTCCGTCACTCGAGCACAGATGCAAAGGAGACATGAACCCACTATCGAGCATAAATACTCCCTCTTGGAGTTACTAGCATCTACTTGGCCAGATCATCTACTAATAACAGAGAGCATGCAAGATCATAAATAACATAAGCATGAAGATAACATGATAGATTAATAATCAGAAGACATAGCATTCAACATTCATCATATCCTAGCAAACACAACATGTAGCATTACATAAAGATGATCTCGATCATGTGAGGCAGCTCACGAGATCTAAACATGAGGTACAAAGTGGAGAAGACAACCATCTAGCTACTGCTATGGACCCGTAGTCCAGGGATGAACTACTCACGCATCACTTCGAAGGAGGGCATGGTGGTATAGACCCCTCCGGTGATGAATTCCCCTCCCAGAAGGGTGCCGGGGAGAGCTCCACACCCTCCCGATCTTAGGATGACGATACGGTGGCCTCGGGTGTGTTTCGGGACGAAGTGGTATATCTTTAGGGTTTACGTCTCAGTGGGTATAAATAGGCGAAAGAGCAAAGGCGATGGAGGCCGGGGGGCCTACACCACCCCATGGCGCGGCCAGGGGGCGTGCCGCCCTATGGTGTGGGCCCCCTGAGCCCCTCCTCCGGATCTTTTCAGGACCCCGTGGAACCTTCGGGAATTCTAAGACTTCCGGGCTTCAAATTTTCCAATTCCGAGAATATTTTCAGAACAACATTTCTGAAACGAAAAACAACAGAAAACATGGAACTGGCTCTATTGCATCTTGTCAATAGGTTAGTCCGTAAAATCGATAAAAATGGCATAAAGTGTATAGAAAACATGTGGGAAACAATAAGAAAACAACATGGAACATCAGAAATTAAGGATACGTTTATGACGTACCACTCACACATCGAAGGGGGAATCATGGAGGGTTGATGGAGAGGTGATGTCGATGACGATGGCGACGATCTCCCTCCAATCCAGGTCCCACAGGGTGCCAGGGAAGGAACTTCTGTCTCCCAAACTAGGGTTTCGGGTGTTGGCGGAGCTACCGATTGTTTTCGGAAAAATCCTTCGGGGGTTCTCTCTTTTGGGTACGATTGAGTCTTATTGCTAGAGGGGACCCTGGGGGAGTTCGCAGTCACCCGCCCCACCCCCCAGACGCGGACAGAGGGGGGCCATGGCTGACACCCCCTTGGTGACCAGTGGTCCCCCTCAAGCTGTCCTTCGGGCTATGGGAGTCTTCCAGGGAAAATAATTTCAGGAATTTTCTGAGGAAATTGAATTTCTGCACCAAACTAGACACCAAGGGTAATTCTGCTCAAAATAGTGTTAGTCTGTGTTAGTTTGCTCTAAATCATGCAAATGTGAGGGAAAACAACAATAAAACTGGTTTGAAAAGTACATACGTTTGCAACATATCAACTCCACCAAGCTTAGATTATTGCTTGTCGTCAGTAATTCAGTTGACAAATTGGAGGCGATAAAGAAACTTTGACGAACACTTTTCAATTCATATGGTGTGCATAAGATTATTTCAAGATTGGTATTTAACAAGTACATGATAATTTCTATAAGGATAATGAAGCTTACGAACTCATTCTAGCTCATGAAAAGTGAATAAATAACCAGGACTAAACAATATGAAATTATAACTTCAACTAGGTTGCAATGATCATAATAAAGCATGGAAAGATGGTATCATGGCTTGCCCTTAATA
Organism: Alopecurus myosuroides; assembly: GCA_028641055.1. Taxonomy (NCBI): domain Eukaryota; kingdom Viridiplantae; phylum Streptophyta; class Magnoliopsida; order Poales; family Poaceae; genus Alopecurus; species Alopecurus myosuroides. The sequence goes on along the minus strand of CM054063.1, from coordinate 197,751,270 downwards.
TTGTAGCAAAACATAAATGCCAGGAAACCTCCAAAGCTTAAGTGGTGACTAGATATAATAATTTCCGAAGAAACAATTATGTAAGCATGCAATAGACACTCAGAATGGCAATCATGCTCTCCTAGCCGGTGCATAAAGTATGAAGGTGGAGACTCAGCATAAAAGTAAAATAAAGGTCCTTCGTAGAGGGAAGCAAGGATTACTGATGTGCAGAGCTTTTTATTTAATGAAACAAAGGTATCGAAAACAATTTTGAGAGAGGTGTATGTCTCTATCAACGAATGGTAATAAACAACTTATCATAACCCATGTCAAGCAAAGTGTTTAGACTTTTGAGAGCGGTTTCCATTATCATTTTTTTTTGGTTGGCATTTCCCCCACCTTTCCTTCCACAAACCAGGGCTAGCCGTATCCACGGGTACTCTCCAACATTCATCAAACCATGGGTAAATTCCTTTTTATTATTTTGAGTTCATATTATTTGGCACCAGCTCTTAGTAAATTTAGATAAGCACAGATTCAATACTCATCGGGTGAAATAAGGGAGAAGAATCTTGATTTACATAAACCATGATAAACTTTAAACCACTTCCTCATGAGCTAAAACAGGAACAAAAAACAAGTTTAACAATTTTGAAAGTTTTAAAGGCAGCACACGAGCAATTTATTCGAGTGGCGGCTAAATACCACATATAGGTAGGTATGACAGACACATTGGAATAACTTTGGTTTTAGGGAGTTGGATGCACAAGTAGAGTTCATACTCAGTACGGTGTGAAGGCTAGCAATAGATGGGAAGCGACCAACTAGGAGAGGAACAACGGTCATAATCATGCATTGCTACAAAACAACATTAAATAAAGAAACGGTCATAATCATGTCAGTAATTCAGTTGACAAATTGGAGGCGATAAAGAAACTTTGACGAACACTTTTCAATTCATATGGTGTGTGTCGAATCCCTGACTCGACAAGTCCCTTAGGTGACCCTATCGGGTTTCGATTAGGAGAAGTCATGGGCGCTGGTGAGATCGTCGGCTAGACAGGAGGCAAGATTTACCCAGGTTCGGGGCCCTCGTAGAGGTAAAACCCTTACTCCTGCCTCGTGTCGATCTGTATTGGATGATTAGATCGGTTACAGGTTGCTCGAATCGAGAGTAGATCTCGAGTTCCGAGGCTTTTGGTCGTGCGGTATTGCTTGGTCCTCTCCTCGAGGGCTCTCCTGGCCTTATATAGATGGCCAGGTCTCGAGTCCTACCCGGAGAGGATTCAAACCCTAGCTAGGTCGGTTACAAAACTTCCTAACTTAACCCACAAGTTTATTGCGGGTGGGCTTCTGGTGGGCCTTCTGGAGTCTTCCAAGGGCGCCTCTTCTTGGGCATTGACATTGGGCCTGAGAGGGGGTGTCCTTACCCGCAGGGTCCAAGATCTATGTATTCGTCAGTAGCCCCCGAGCGTGTGCTCGATTGGGATTTATTTCCAGTCGGGTAGACGGTCAGACCTTTTTTGATCTCCTCCTGGAAGTTCAGCTCGACAGTTGTTGTCTACGAAGGGTGTGTTCCCTGTTTTGTGAGTTAAAACGCTCGAGTATCGAGCAGCATAGGTGCCAGTTTTTGCGGCTTTATTTGCAGAAGGATGTGACACAGTAGCTTGGCTCTCCCGAGAGATCAGGGCCAATTAATTGCGACTAGGGCAAAAACATTCCTGGCCTACACAGATTCGAGACCTCCGACTCGAACCCGATGAGGTGATTGTTGCGACTGGGCCGTTGTGGACTTATCGAGTCGAACTTAACCTATGAGGGTACCTGGCGCGTCCGCTAGGATTTTTCTTCGTGTTGTTGACACGGAACTATGCCGGAGGACGCAGCTTTCGAGTGCGATTCCAGGCTCAAAAGAGAGATCTTTCTGGGTCTTACCTTCGTATTCGAAGAATACGGCATCCAGATGTGCCTAGTCGGCTGAACAATCCAGGTTTTTATGATGTATAATTATCACGTGTAGGAGAGGTAGGTTTTTTCCACCCGATGAATTTGTTTGAGCTCCATACGAAAGAAGTTTCGTGTTGGAAAAAACCAAGTCCATATGAAAGAGTTTTCATGTTCGGGATGCTGTGCCCATACGAAAGAGTTTTCGTGCATAGGGTATTTTCCTCTCTGTTCAAAGAGGTCTTGCTTTATGAACTGTTAATGGAAAAGTTGCTTTTATCCGAAGGAATTGATATTCGTACGAAGATAATTTCGCGTTTGAACTTCCAGTCGAAAAGATCTCAATTTTGAATGACGCCCGCCATGACGTCATGGCGCACTCCTCTTCTCCCGATGGGACGTGACGGAGTGGTAGCAGATGGTGGCCCACCTTGTCAGCTTTTTGACCGGGAAACGAGACGTCGTTCCCGTTTTTTACGCGAAACGCGCAGTAAATGCGCACGATCTTCTGTTAAGATCGTGGCACGAAACATCGCAGTCCGCCGCTTCGTTTCATCCTTACGCGTGGCGGCCGCGATAGGCGCCACGTAGCGCATCGTACGGCCGAAATTACTTCGCTCCGTGTATAAATACGGGTGTTGGCGCTGCGGTAAAATTTTCCCCGCACTCTGTCTTCATCTTCTTCCTCGCGCCCATCTTCGTCTTCCTCGCGCCCGAGCTCTTGCTGTGAACAATGGCTGGCGGGAAGAGACGTGGTGCTGCCGGTTCCGCATCCGGGGAACCTTCCGCGCAACCTGCGCCCCGCGCCGGCGACTGGCAGTCTCCCAACACCACTGCAAAAAGCATCAAGGAGATGCAGCGGGAGGGGTTGTTGCCGGCGGAGCCAGAGAAGCGCGTCCGCCTCGGAAAAAAGGAAGAGGTACCCAATCCCCAGTCGAACGAGCGCGTGGTCTTTGTGGATCACGTGACTCGGGGCCTCTCTTTTCCCCTTCATCCCTTCTTCCTCGGGTTGCTGTGTGTCTATGGCATACAGCTTCACGATCTCCCCCCGAACGCGGTGCAGCACATTGCGTGCTTCATCGTGTTCTGCGAGTGCTATCTTGGCATTCGCCCGCACTGGGCGCTATGGAAGGCGCTCTTCAAGGTCCGGATCTTCCGCGAGAAGTCGCGGGTGGAGTCCGAGCTTGGCGAACCGCTTCGCACCGGCGGCTTCGGGATCCAAGCTTGACAAGAAGGCAGTTACTTCAACATGCACTTCGTCGACTCCGCCCAAAGCTGGCGGAAAATGTGGTTCTACGTCGTCGACAACAGCTCGGGTGGGATTGTAGACTTCCACCCGTTCGCTGTTTTGACCAGGCGCAAGTCTTGGGGGCACAAGATGTCAGCCGAAGAAACCCAGACCGTTGCGCCTTTAATCGCGAGAGTAGCTGCCCTTCGGGATCAGACCGCAGGAATTGTGCTCAACGGGATGCACTTGGTGAGCATCTTCTTGAAGCGCAGGATCCAGCCACTCCAGCAAAGGCCATCCGCCATGTGGGAGTATCAGGGCTCAGAAGATCCCAGTCGAGTAAGCCGCGAGGAACTTTCGAATGTAGAATTCGAGAAGAAAATCGCAGGCATCACCCGACTGAAGGTGGGAGAGAAATTTCCCGATTGCTCCGTGGAAGCCTTCGCCGCCTCGAATCCTCCCCCAGCCGAGGTTAGTTTCTTTCTCTTCTTTCGTTTTTGACTTGTTCTTCTTTTCTCCGTTCAGAGTCTTAGTCGATAAGATTTTTCTTGTCTTCTTCTTGCATTTGCAGAGCCTAGCCATGGCGGACTGCTACCCGCCAACCACGGGGGAAGCCGCCTCAGAGCAAGTGTCGAGCCATCAAGACGGCCCGATTGACACCAGCGTCGCCAATGCCTCTTCGAGTTCGGAGCACGATTCTTCGGATGACGTTGCGGACTCGAATGGCGCTCCGACGAAACGTCGTCGGGTAGACGAGGACGAAGCTACCTCCAAAGACAAATCTTTGGAAGCATCGCCCGGTCAAGCTCCTATCCATGCGACTCCACTTCGCTCCCTTGCTCCTTCCCCTTCGATCCCAGTGATGACGCCCGCTTGGAACGCGGACTTGCTGGATGACGACGAGGATGACGAGTAAGTGTTTTTCCCTTAATCTTGGTCGAACATTTTCTGTGCTTCGATATCGATTGTTTCTATCTTTCGATGCAGTCTGCAGGCGATCAGTCCTCGCAGGTACGCCGCTGCTGTTCCTCCCGAGAAGAGGAATAAGGGCAAGGATGCGGGTGAAACTCCCACCACGGGCACCGTCCAAAACTCCCCTAGAGCAGCCCCCGAAGTCGTGACAATGGTACGTGAAGCTCCAAGCTTTGCCGCCAGGGCTTTTGCTTCTAAGGAAGTGACGGATAGCTCTGCGGATCCGCTGTCTCGCGCCTCTGGCCAGGTAAGCTTCGTCTTCCGTTTTGAAACCATAATTTATTTTTATCGGGTGCACGACAGTGCTCCCGATGGGAGTAGCCCCCGAGGCTGTAGTCGATTGTAAATAATCGGGTACAGGCTCAAATTTGATCCTTTTAACTCTTCCGTCTTCGCGCTTTTGCAGTCACTCGTTGATTCTCTTGCGGCGATTGGTCGCCGCGTCGTTCTCGCTGAGTCGGATTGCAAGTCTCTTCGAGCGGACCGCAACCGACTCCGGACTGAAAACGATCTTCTCAAGGGTGAGCTCTATCGTTTCCCTATCTTCCACACTCCATTCATTCTTGATTTTTTGACAAGCGTCTCTTTGCAGCTCGACTTGAATTTGCAGAATCCGAAAAGGTCAAATTCTCTGAACAGGTAACTGCTCGAGAGGCTGACCTGACGGCCATTCGACAAGAGCTAGAGGCTTCCCGCATGAAGTCGGAAGACTTCAGTCGACAGCTTGCGGATGCGCGGAAGTCCTTGAAGGAGTTAGAGAAAACCAGCAGTAAGGCCGACAGCGAGCTTGTCGGGTTTCTCCGTCCCCTTGCCGAGCGCTTCGCGGGTAAGCGTGTTGGAATTTCGCGATTCTGATTCTTCACTTGGCTGTACTTTGCTAAGTATTATTTTCTCCCTTCGCAGGTATTCTGGATGTTCCTCTAGAAATCCCTGGACTCTAGCGGGTGGATGTGGTAACCGATACACTTGCCCAGCTTAAAAGGCACGCTGATGGAGTTTTCTCCATGGTCAGTGATGCCACCCAAGTGCTGGGGCAACTGTACGGTCGCCTGCTTGCCAACGCCACTCCTGCACCTGCGCTAGATGATATGTTGAAGGTCTTCTCAGAAGGAAAACTTCTGGATGCCTTTGCAGTCGCTCAATCGGAGGCTGGCGCGAAGACTGCGATCCAATTTGCTCTGGCGCACGGAGTCGAAGGGTTGGAGGAGGCTTACTCGTCCATTCCAGTCGATCCTTCCACGGGCAAAAAGGTACGGCTCTCTCGTTTTGGCGAGCAAGCCGCCATTCTTGCTCGGAAGCTTTCTGAGATTTTTGCTCGGAAGAAGGGAGGGTCGACTGCTGCTAGTGGGAGTACCAATGTAGCCTCGTAGTTCTTTTTTATTTCCTTCCTTGAATGTAATGAACCTTGGGATGTATTCCCGTACCTTTGTTTGTCTTTAATCGAAGCATTTATCTTTTGGAATTTTTATTCTTTATGTTTGTGCCTTGTCTCCCGATGGGAGTAGCCCCCAAGCGTTTTTAGTCAGATGTGCGACTAGAAACAACTCGAGTAGGGCATCTCACTTCTTTCCTTGTACTTCTTCCAGGCTACTGTGTTTGCCGCGGAAACTTATGGTGGACGTGGTAATCCAGTAAATCCACTTGTGGCCGCCGTGGGCACTTTTGCTGGCCTCCGTGATAAGGTTCAGGAGGGTGAGCGTAGGCTGAAAGCTTTGCGCGGGGTGGCTGATGTGGCGATATCCAAACAGAAATTGGCGGCTGAGCGCGAACAATTTCTGATGGACGAACTATCTTCAGTTGCGAGGGAGTTGCTATGTAAGTGGTGCAGCCCTAGTGCATTTTTCCTCCTTTTGTATTCTTCAGCCGACTAAGTGCATCTGCCCTTCAGTTGTTAGACCGGATGACAGGGAGGAAAAGCAGTGGGTGGAAAACCACATTCACCAAGAGGCTAACAGCCCGAAACCTCATGCGAATAACTTCTGGTCTGATCGTAGTCGAGGGTTTGTGATGGCCACCTTGAAATTCCGAGTGCTGCAGGCGAGAATTCTCGTGGGTTCTTTTCACGAGGTCTTGATCGCGATGAATGCAGCTTTTTATCCACTCAAAAGGGGTCCCGAAGACTGGAGCTATCTACTCAGGCTGTTTAGTCGGGAAGGGGAGGTTCGCACGTGCGTACGCAAACAAATGACGTGCGGCGCGGTTGTGGCTCTCTCCTTTGTCCGAATATGGCATCCTGAGATAGATTTTAACTCTGCAGCTCGGCGCCCGGATTATGCAATCGAGGACATCAAACCTTTTTATGATGCTGTACGCCCTGCAGCCGAGAAGATTATCCGAATGACCTCTGAAGAGGTAGATAGGGTTTTAGCGACTGAGAATGCTCAGCGTTTTGACTGATCTGTCGGATGTAAATATCCTGTAAACTGTTTATAGTTTGTAAAAATCGTTGTAAGGTGTGTAACCTTGTATTTGATGATATTTCTTTGAGATGCTAAGTTCTTAGGTGTAGCCCCCGTGTGTGCGATGGGGTGTGTACCTGTGACTTTTAGCATGCAGTAAACAAGAAGCTTCGGGTAAATATGATGAGGAAATCATGTATTTTTATTGCAATGACTGAGAAGTCATGTATTCGAGCTACAAAATTGGCCAGTATAGCCGTATTGTTGTAGAAACAAGTAAACCTAGGGGTAAAACTTGCGGAGTTGTGCAATATTCCATGGATTGGAATAGATTCCTCCGGTCGCTGGATTCTTGAGCCTGTAGGCTCCTCCTGGGATAACTTCGTGTATAATGAAGGGTCCTTCCCAAGGTGGTTCAAGTTTGTGTCGTTCCTTCTGCTTGAGCCGCAATACTAAGTCACCTACCACGAATGACCTGTGGCGTATGCGGCGGCTGTGATAGTTGCGTAGCGATTGTTAATAAACTGCGGATCTTGCGAGTGCGATGTCCCGCATTTCGTCGAGTGCATCCATATCTGTTGCGAGTGCTTTGTTGGAGGTTTCTTCGCTGTAGGCCACAACCCGTGGGGCGCTGAATCGAACTTCCTCGGGAAGGACTGCTTCCTCCCCGTATACCATAAAAAATGGTGTGTATTTTGTAGACCTGTTTGGGGTTGTCCGGAGGCTCCAGAGTACGGAGGGTAGCTCCTCTGCCCAATGCCCTGCTGCGGGGTGCAGACGGTCGAGTAGTCGTTTCTTGATCCCAGCCGAAACTTGTCACATCCCAATTTTGGAATACATGTTAACATAGTTGTTTTGCTAATTGCTTGACTAATAAACCTTGGTTGTGTTTGTTTGTGGTGGTTTAAGTGCAACCAAACAAACTAATTATATAAACTTGCAAACTTAAAAGGATAGCAAAGCAGTGAACTAAAAATATTCAACATATTGTTCCAGGGATAAAAATATTCAACATATTGTTCCAATGACCTTGGCAATATTTTCTAGAGTAAATATTGATCAAAGAGTTTTACAAAACTATCTTATGAATCCAATACTTGTTGAATATTATTACAAGGCCTAAATTAAGAAAGATGAAACACTTAATAAATTTCCATAAAGGATTATCAGAAAAAGAGGCATTCTTAAATGCTTCACCAAAATATTATCAAATGTTTTTCCAACCTTGCAAGCTTAAAAACAAAGGTATTGGAGAGCATTGACTTGCTATCTCTAGTCACATAAATATTTTGGCAAAGCATTGTTAAAGAAAAGCCAAGTGTCTTATTAAATAGAAATTCCAATATTTCTAGAAACAGAAAACTGAAACAAGTTACTATTGGAAACTTTCCTCAAATGATTTGAAATTCATACCATTGCTTCCTTATATCAAATAAGGAACACACACAAGAGGAGACCAAGAATTGAATCCATTAAAGCCCTGAAAACATGAATTTTCTCCACAGCAACATTTGGGATTTTGAACAAGTTTGTTCTACAAACTTTTTCCAAATGCCATGAAATAAATATCACATGATCTATATCATAAATAAGGATGAAAACCAAAAGGGCACAAGTTTTTGAATAATTTAAGTTGCCAAAAACCCCTGTTTTCTTGACAGCACCTTTTTGAAATTTGAACAAGTTTGTTCTATGAAGTAACTCAAAATGACTTGAATTTTCTACCACATAAGGAACACATCAAATAAGGAATGTGTGCCAAAAATTATCATTTTTGGAAGCTCCTAAGTAGGTTAATAAATTCAATGTCCATTTTTGTAAGAATTCAAATTTGAACAACTTTGAATTATAAAGTTTCCCCAATTGAGCCAATTTTCATATATGTTGTACATCTCAACTAATTAGAATTTTGGGCAAAAGGATTTCAATTTTTAACTTTGTTTGCTTAGGGAAAACATCCATTTTCAGAGAGTACAGGGACCTGCTTGTAATTTTCCAGGGACTAATTTGTAAGCTGAGTCACTTGGTCATCTTCTTCCTGTAGATGACGCAAATGGAGGCATGGGAGCCCATGCTCCATTGCCTTCGAGTAGAAGGCTTCTAGTCGTTTAAAAGCCCCCATGTGCACCTCTCTACCTGCTCCCTCTCTCACCCCACGAGCTACACTCTCTCTCTCTCTATTTTTCTTTTGCAAACCGAACCCTAGCTAGTACAGTCGCCGTCGAATCGGCCGTTCCCGAGCTCACCGGCGGCCGCCGTGTTGCCCAGCGTCTCCGCATCGTCGTGGTAGTCCTCTCTGCCAGAGGAATCGAGCCGGAAGGGCTCGAGGTCGCCGCGCCGTCCGATTTTCTTCCACGGCTCCGGCGGGCTCCGGCGAGCCATCCTCGCCGCCTCGAGCCTCCTACGCCCTCGCCGTGTGCTCCTTCGCGTTCTGGGTGAGCTCGAGACCCTCCCGGTCCACTTTCCCCTCTCCCTCCCCCTCTAGAACCTCGCCGCGCCGTGGTCTCTTTCCGGCCACCGTGCGCCGTCGTTGCCGCCGCCCCTCCGGTGCCTCCCGGGAAACGAGACCGTGCGTATATGATTCCCCTAGTCGAGAGCAACTCGCTGATTGTCTCAATTCGTGAAACGGTGCTCGGAAACGTCGGTTAGGACCTCGCCGGAATCCGTCCCGCCGGCGGGTGACGCCGTCCTGGCGTCACGCTGACGCCAGCGCGCGCTGACCCCGCGCGGTAGGGGTCAAACTGGCCCGTGGGGCCGGATCTGCCCGCGTGGCCGCCCGCGTGGCCGCTGGCCCGCAGGTCAGCGTCTATGGCTGGGTTCCCCCGCGGTGAAAAACCAGATCTGGCCGGCCCAACAGTTGGATCTGGCCCATGTAATGTTCTTTTCCATTTTAATTTTTGCAGAAAAGATGCATGTTTACTTTAGGCTCTAAAAGGCAACCTAAAAGATGAATGTTATCAAACCAAAATTCACAGAGGTACCTCAACTAATTCTAAACCATCTCCAAGTTGTAGATCTACATTTGGATGGATGTATTTGAAATGAAAAATGTTTTGGTAACAGCTACCAGAAACACCAAAATGAGAACCATTTTAATTTCACAACTCAGAATGAAGTGAGGCCAATTGCATTGGAAAGCTCTTGAAATTTCCTAACAGGAGCACTTAACCTCGTTTCCAAATTCATTGTATTTTTGAAATGGCATGCATTTTGGTAAAACACCAGAGAGCACTTTGGTGATTTTTATAAAATTATTAAAAATGATTTTTGATGCAAACTCAACTGGATGGTCTTGTATATGTTTAGGGCTATCCAAACCTAGAAGGGTTTAATTTTTAGAGCATCCTATAAATTTTTGGTGGACAGATCCTTGTTTTGCATGTTTCTGCCATTTGGGCATTTTAAGTAATTAAATTGTGTTATTATATTTTTGTGTTTCCATATTGTTTTCTAGCATGTATAAGTTGTGTGAACTTGTTTTATAAGTGTTACTTAACTATTTTAGCATGTTAGATTGTGTGGAATTGAGTTGAGAAGAAATAGGATTTTTATTAGTAACTTATGTTTATTCTCTAGTAAAAATTTGCATAGGATTTTTGAGTGATGAAATTGTGTGCAAATGCTTGGATTGTTGATTGTACCCAGTACCATGTTGGTACTTATATTTTGTTGTTATCACCTCTGCTAGCTTGCATTTGAGTTGGTAGAGAAGCATGAGTAATTTAGTTATTGCTATGAGATTGTTGTGGATAAATTCCCTCATGTGTGGAATTTTTGACATAAGAAATTGTGGTTGTAAAACCACATATTTTTATGTTGTACTCATAGGGCCAGTAGCATTTTGATAAGTTTGTTATGAGTACTTTAACCCTATATTTTTCACTTGTGTGAAAACAATAACAGGAGTAGCATTGCCTTGCTTATTTAAGCACCCTATTGTTTTCTGCTAGTATTGTTATTGCACTAGGTGCTAGTTTAGGTTTTTGCTAATTCTTGTCAAGTATGACCAGAGGCATTGTGACCTCTTAATGCTTTGATATGCTAGTGGAACACCCACTGGTTTCATTGCATTGTTGGTGGAAACATTATTTCCCCCACACTAGATGTGTTTCTTTTATATATGTTTTGAGTAGATCTTTAAATGTTTTTTTAGGCTTATTGCTAGATTAATTCTCATGGAACCAGTACCATTTAGGTACTGTTATTTTGGTTGTATCACCTCTATATACTTGGTGCTTGTGTTTGAAATAGATTTAAAATAGAAATGCTTAAGGACTAGATTTCACACTAGGATATTCATGTATGCTTTTTGTCTTGTTTTCCCTTAGGGAAAAATATGAATCTTTGGTGTTGAAACCAGAGGATGGAATGTCCTTGTGGCATTATTACCTTAGGGTTTTCACCTCGTATAGATTTCCTCTTAAGTAGCACAAAAGCATGAGTAGCACTTGGGTGACTAGGAATAAATCTCCTCACATGTGAAGCATTCTAAGCATATTTTTCCTTGTTTCCTAGCTATGTTTTTATGAGATTTTTGTGAGATCCAGTAGCATTCATGGTACTGGTTAGAGGAGTATTTTGCCTCTGCTATCTTGCACACTTGTGCATAAAATTTAACTAGTGTAGCCTAAACTAGTCTAGTATTTTTCCTAATTTTCTACTAGTCTGAGTAGGAGTTTTGGATGCTTGTTTGTTTGTTTTGAGCACTTTTATAAAAGTGACCAGAGGCTTATTAACCTCTTGGTGAGCATATTTTCTAGTGGATCACCCACTGGTATGTTTGCCTCATGGTGGAAAAATAGGTTTGACTTGTTGTCATGAGCTTATTTCACCACTTGAGTAATTTAGCAAATTATGTGTGCTAGCCATAGAGATTGTTGTGGGAATTTTTAGACATCAAAATGTGTTTTATGTGACACCCTACTGTCTAGTAACATGTGCTTTACCCCACTGGTCCATGGTGTTCTTAACCAAGAATCTTTGAATTGGCCACACATAAACACTAGGAAAAAAGCAGACTTTTCAACTATAGTTTTTATGCCAATTTTTCTTAAGGGAAAAATTGAGAACTTGGGTGGTACTTCTTGATTGCTTGCTGTATGTATTACTTGTAGCCTTGTTTGTCTTGTTTGGTTCTGAATGTGTGTCCTTTATTCTCTTTTTACGACGTTAGAAAAACGAAGAGGAAGGAAGTGTCGGGGAGCTCTGTTTCAAGTTCCAGCCACTCCAACAACCAGGGACACAAAGAGATACCAGGCAAGCCATCCTGATTGCTTGCTGATACAATACTTACCATTAAATATCATGCATGTTTTACTTCTGAAGTTTTACCAAAAACTTGGTTGTCAAAACTATTTTTGAGGTGGAATTTACTACTATACTATATTATAGGTTATTATTATGCCAGTAGTTAAACTTGGTAATACCAAGCCCATAAGCCACCATATGGTATTTATTACCATCAAATATACTAGTCCCTAAGTGGACACCCTAAAATTGTGATTCTACAAAACAAAGGCTTTACGGAAAAACCCGGAGAAAAGGCGGATCCTTGTTCTCCGGAGGAATGTGGAAGTGGTCATTTTTGAGAAAGTGGTGTTTTCAAAAATGACACATAACCTAGTCTTCGCTGGACAACCTTTACCGTACTGCCACTTTACCCCAATATGGGTAGGGGCTTGATTAAAAACTTGTTATGGTTAGTATGTGAGCTATCTCAAAGGCTATAGGGGATTGGATCCTCCGAACCGAAATGTCGCTAGGAGTGAGTATACGGGACATCTAAAGTGTGGGATTAATTTTCCCTCCGGATGCAGCAGTTGGGTCTCCTGATTGAGCGGTGTGTGACATGGCTTGCCAGGGAGGGAAACCCCAATTGAAGAGATAGTCATGTACTAGCTTGTACAGAGTGGATAGTCGAGATCAGTTATCTGATGTTCTCATAGGTTGAGGACAGTCCATGGGTGTTTCATGGCGGATTCTGGATCTGGTGGAAATGTGTACACCTCTGCAGAGTAAAACTATTTCGAGATAGCCGCGTCCTCGGATATGGACGGTTGAATGGCCATGTAGCTAGCATTGTGTCAATGTTTTCAAAAAGAAGTTTTTGAAAAGGAACTTGAGGAAAGGAAATGTTGAACTTGTGAAGTTCGGAAAGGAAGGAAAGCTTGTACCGTGGAGGTACCGCTGATGGAAAGCCAGATGCTGTTATACAAAACAAAATGTTTTGCAAAGAAAACCTTTTCTACTCTAAGCAAGAATTCTGGAAACTGATTCCAAGAAGTTTTGCAAAGAGAAAATATTCTTTAACAAAACTTTACAAAAACTCTTGTACATGTGATGTCGACAAGAGAAATAAAACTATATTATTTTCTTCTGAAGTATCTTCTTCAACGAAGATACAGATTAACCTGACTGCAACTGTGGTGTCATCATATATGAACACCATTGATAGTGAACCCTATTTATAGCTTACCTATTCCACCATATAAGCATATTTGCATGTTGGTAAGTGACATGATGGATGTCTTGCTGAGTACATTCAAACGTACTCATTATGGTTTCGCCCCTGGTATCTACTTATCAGATTTGGAGAAGGAGTCTCCGAAGGATATTTATGAAGAGAAGTACGGAGTTGACGGCTTTGCGAACTAGGATCGTCTCCGGGTCAGCAGCCTGTAGGTTAAGGCGTGACTTGGGCTCAACTACGTTGTGTTTTATTTGTCTTCCGCTGTGTTTGTTAAGTGCCTGCCCTTTTGGCAGTTGTGCTAGACTTGATCATGTGATCATTTGTGAAATACCGTTATGTATTCGTGTAATGGATGATGTATTCTGTGTGCCAACTTTGTATGTTGTTCACGACTGATCTTTCTGGGATCGTGAATGTATGCATACGTAGGGTTTCAGACTGCCGGTCTGTGGTCCTTACAGAGTTGGTATCAGAGCCATCCTGACCTTAGGAGACCTTAGTTAGCATGGACGTCAGATAGGAAAGAAAAGTATTTTGGAGTAAAAACCTATTTACTATCTAAATTATTTTTATCTCAGGGAATTTTAGTATATTTTCCCTCCTTTATATCTTTTCAAAAGATTCTAAATGCATATCAAGGGCGTCCTTGAACAGTGGTTCGAAGGGCGGGCCTTATAGAGTTAGTATCTCTCTCGGTTAAGAGTTTATTTCTTACTTGTTTGCAACTGCTCCGCTCTGTTTTTGAAACATCTCTCGTCTTTGAAGTTTTCTGTCCAGAAAATAGTTGGAGTTTCAAAAACAGATTGTTGCATAAAGTTTTATCAAAACTTTACTTCTATTACCTTGTTTCCATACAAAAACTTTTATATTTGCCGATGTCCCGAGAAGACCAAAATAATTGCCTAGCTCTACAGTGATGATGGTCAGAAGTAGATATAGTTCTTCAGCCACTTCTAGGATTTTGGATCAGTCTAGTTTGGAGTAATTTAGCGATTACCCCATGAGTCGTCTCCCCCGACGTAGCTCCAATGGAGCCTTGCTTGTGTGTTTTGGCTTGTTTATGTGTGTCCGTAGGACTGTGTGCTATTGTGTGGTGTAGAATTTGGTTCATCTAGGCTTTTATATGTCTGCGGAGTGCTCAAATTTTACAAATTTGTGATTGCCCCGCTCTTGTTTTTGAATCGCCTCGTGTTAAATTTTTGCAAGAAAAAATGTTTGTATAGTATTCAAAAACAAGAATTTGTTGCTTAGACTTATACTTGTTTTCGCTTCATAATGCGACCCGTCGTGAACCACCACCATCTCCCCCACGATTAATGAAAGCACCATTGGACCTAATAATAGAGGACCATCAAGCCACACGAGCTGCTAGCATTGCTACCAGTGATGCACTCCAACAGATAAAGCTCCAACAACAACAACCATCAAAGAAGGAAAGGCGTGAAGAAAACCAACCAATACTGACCAAAACCTCTTTGTTTTGTCTGTTTGCAAAAGACTCTTTTTACCCTGTTGGCTAGACGTTGCATTTCAAAAGTTATATACCTCCCTCCTCTGGAGTAAGGTGCAAAAAGAAGTCTTCACATGCCATGATGCGCAATCCCCTCAAAAGCCAATCAAAAGAGCACAATTCAATATTCGCCGTACAATGACGCTAGTCGTATCTTGTCGGACAAACATGATTAAATATAAAGCTAACAAGGCTAACATGCTTTGTCTAATCTTAGGTTGACACCTAACCAAATCATGTGAAATACTGACAACTCTTTCTAAACCAAGAAATTAAGTGGCTTAAGACACCTTTTTATCTAGTTGGTAAAAAGGGAGAAGTCACGAGAAAATAAAATGATGACCTATTCGTTTACTAGTAAATAGGATATCTTGTGTATCTACTTTGGAAACCAAATATTGGTAGACATTGTAGGTACTATGATATTCGTGGTTTAGAAATTAAGTGAACGATGGAATAGTTATAATAGATCTAGGAAACAACAGTTTTCCTGTTTTTGTTTCTTTGTGTGCTCTTGATTGAAATGAATTTGTGTTTTATTCAATCTTGCTTCCTAACTTATATGGAGTTGTTAGGACTTGTTATTATATTGTTTTATTACAATAAATCTACCCTATAAAGTGTGTGCATGATTGGAAACTCGAATGAAAATGAAATAGCATTTGTTACCTTCTAGTTTATTATTTGGAGGAAATTGTGAGAGCTAGATCTGTGTATACTTTCTTAGTAGATTTTGTGCTATGTGTTCTTTGAGTCAAGTAACATTTAGGTACTGTTATTTTGATGCTTGTACCTATGTTAGCTTGCATGTCTTTTAATAATAAAGCATGTGTAAGAATTGCTATCAGTATGCACTAGTATTGCTTCACTAGATTAAATAGCCTTATATTTTTATCTTGTAAGCAAAGTTTTTCATGAGTAACCAGAGGCTTAGTACCTATTCTTTTACTTGGTATTAGTAGGCCATAGCCCACTGGTCCCATTGTATTTTGGCTTGAGGATGAAAAATCCCCAACCATACACATGTGTAAAAATAGTATGTCTCACTATGTGATTGATTTCTATTTTCCACCATGGAAAATATAATTGTTTATTTTCACTTATGCAAGTGAGAAGTTTATTTCTTATTGTACATACTAATATGTTTAGGTGTGATCTTTTTGTTAGCATAATATTCCTTAGGGGTATCATGTTAAGAAATGTTTCACTATCGTGTGCTAAAATTAAATTGTTCGCAAATAAAATGAATTCCTCTTGATTGGTAGATTGTTTGTGGATAATTTTAAATTGAGTGTATGGATTTTTGAAAAGGTTTAGATAACTTTTCATTAATTTCATAGCTACTGGTTGTGTGAGTTATACCTTGCTTGTTTGCTAGTAATTGTTTAAAGAAAACAGAAATTGCTAGAAGAAAATTTCTGCATGATTAATAGTTGTATCATGGGATTGTTTTGGTGTTTGAGCTTACTAACATGAGTAAGTTTTATGTACTGTTATTAGGTACATTTATGTTCATGACTTGCTTGTTTAAGTTTAAACATCATGATAGCATGGTTTGCTTCTCTAGAGTGAAACTAGTTCACCACTAGAAAATGGTGATTTTTGCTCTAGTATTACCCTCTTTTTATTTTATGAGTATATGTGTTGATATAGCATGTTTAGGAAGTTATTACTTCTGTTATAATGCCATGAATTATTTAGTTACATGTTCTATGGTTATAGGATATGATTATCTCTTATAGCATGCTGGTGTAGATTTTTCATACTAGTGTGTTATTTGTGCAGACCTTTTTATGCCTGTGTAATAGCAGTTTTATCTTGTGTAAAGATGGTATTTTTGAGTACCTTTATGATTGTATTCTTTGGTTTTTAGCTACTGGTTGTTTGCTAATTTTTCATGATTGATGGATTCCAAAACCTCTAATAAACAATAACCTAGTGAATAAATAATCTATTCCTCTGTGGTGTTGTTTGCTTGTTTATTGGATGTTGTTTAAATGTTTTACCTTAGCATGAGTTTATACTGGTGTTATGATTGTGCTTAAGAGTATCTTATGAAAGTAAAACATTCAACTAAAATCATGAACACATTAAGTGATAGTTGCTTGTGGTGAGTAATACCCACTGCCATGGGTATTATTCTGTCTGTTTATTTTTACCTTAGCAACCTAACCTTTGCACCCACAAGCTATATTTTTAGATTCTTATATACCTTTGTATGAGAGTGGTACCCCACTCCATATGTGTTATGTAAGATGTGGGTTATAGCTAGGAACACATGTAATAATTGACGGTACATTTCCAGGTAGTTCTGCACTAACCTTAATTTTTGTTCAAACCAGGAAACAAAAGTTTTGGACCTAAAACAGTACTGGTGTACTTTTTAAAGTGAATTTGATAATTTAGGGAAGTACCCCTCCTCCCAAGAAAAGTCAAAGGGGGGAAGCACCGGCACTCCAACACTAACATTGTGTTTGTTGGCCCTCCCTTAGTCCTCGCTTGTGAATCTCGGGGACGAGATTCTTTTTAAGGGGGGAAGACCTGTCACATCCCAATTTTGGAATACATGTTAACATAGTTGTTTTGCTAATTGCTTGACTAATAAACCTTGGTTGTGTTTGTTTGTGGTGGTTTAAGTGCAACCAAACAAACTAATTATATAAACTTGCAAACTTAAAAGGATAGCAAAGCAGTGAACTAAAAATATTCAACATATTGTTCCAGGGATAAAAATATTCAACATATTGTTCCAATGACCTTGGCAATATTTTCTAGAGTAAATATTGATCAAAGAGTTTTACAAAACTATCTTATGAATCCAATACTTGTTGAATATTATTACAAGGCCTAAATTAAGAAAGATGAAACACTTAATAAATTTCCATAAAGGATTATCAGAAAAAGAGGCATTCTTAAATGCTTCACCAAAATATTATCAAATGTTTTTCCAACCTTGCAAGCTTAAAAACAAAGGTATTGGAGAGCATTGACTTGCTATCTCTAGTCACATAAATATTTTGGCAAAGCATTGTTAAAGAAAAGCCAAGTGTCTTATTAAATAGAAATTCCAATATTTCTAGAAACAGAAAACTGAAACAAGTTACTATTGGAAACTTTCCTCAAATGATTTGAAATTCATACCATTGCTTCCTTATATCAAATAAGGAACACACACAAGAGGAGACCAAGAATTGAATCCATTAAAGCCCTGAAAACATGAATTTTCTCCACAGCAACATTTGGGATTTTGAACAAGTTTGTTCTACAAACTTTTTCCAAATGCCATGAAATAAATATCACATGATCTATATCATAAATAAGGATGAAAACCAAAAGGGCACAAGTTTTTGAATAATTTAAGTTGCCAAAAACCCCTGTTTTCTTGACAGCACCTTTTTGAAATTTGAACAAGTTTGTTCTATGAAGTAACTCAAAATGACTTGAATTTTCTACCACATAAGGAACACATCAAATAAGGAATGTGTGCCAAAAATTATCATTTTTGGAAGCTCCTAAGTAGGTTAATAAATTCAATGTCCATTTTTGTAAGAATTCAAATTTGAACAACTTTGAATTATAAAGTTTCCCCAATTGAGCCAATTTTCATATATGTTGTACATCTCAACTAATTAGAATTTTGGGCAAAAGGATTTCAATTTTTAACTTTGTTTGCTTAGGGAAAACATCCATTTTCAGAGAGTACAGGGACCTGCTTGTAATTTTCCAGGGACTAATTTGTAAGCTGAGTCACTTGGTCATCTTCTTCCTGTAGATGACGCAAATGGAGGCATGGGAGCCCATGCTCCATTGCCTTCGAGTAGAAGGCTTCTAGTCGTTTAAAAGCCCCCATGTGCACCTCTCTACCTGCTCCCTCTCTCACCCCACGAGCTACACTCTCTCTCTCTCTATTTTTCTTTTGCAAACCGAACCCTAGCTAGTACGGTCGCCGTCGAATCGGCCGTTCCCGAGCTCACCGGCGGCCGCCGTGTTGCCCAGCGTCTCCGCATCGTCGTGGTAGTCCTCTCTGCCAGAGGAATCGAGCCGGAAGGGCTCGAGGTCGCCGCGCCGTCCGATTTTCTTCCACGGCTCCGGCGGGCTCCGGCGAGCCATCCTCGCCGCCTCGAGCCTCCTACGCCCTCGCCGTGTGCTCCTTCGCGTTCTGGGTGAGCTCGAGACCCTCCCGGTCCACTTTCCCCTCTCCCTCCCCCTCTAGAACCTCGCCGCGCCGTGGTCTCTTTCCGGCCACCGTGCGCCGTCGTTGCCGCCGCCCCTCCGGTGCCTCCCGGGAAACGAGACCGTGCGTATATGATTCCCCTAGTCGAGAGCAACTCGCTGATTGTCTCAATTCGTGAAACGGTGCTCGGAAACGTCGGTTAGGACCTCGCCGGAATCCGTCCCGCCGGCGGGTGACGCCGTCCTGGCGTCACGCTGACGCCAGCGCGCGCTGACCCCGCGCGGTAGGGGTCAAACTGGCCCGTGGGGCCGGATCTGCCCGCGTGGCCGCCCGCGTGGCCGCTGGCCCGCAGGTCAGCGTCTATGGCTGGGTTCCCCCGCGGTGAAAAACCAGATCTGGCCGGCCCAACAGTTGGATCTGGCCCATGTAATGTTCTTTTCCATTTTAATTTTTGCAGAAAAGATGCATGTTTACTTTAGGCTCTAAAAGGCAACCTAAAAGATGAATGTTATCAAACCAAAATTCACAGAGGTACCTCAACTAATTCTAAACCATCTCCAAGTTGTAGATCTACATTTGGATGGATGTATTTGAAATGAAAAATGTTTTGGTAACAGCTACCAGAAACACCAAAATGAGAACCATTTTAATTTCACAACTCAGAATGAAGTGAGGCCAATTGCATTGGAAAGCTCTTGAAATTTCCTAACAGGAGCACTTAACCTCGTTTCCAAATTCATTGTATTTTTGAAATGGCATGCATTTTGGTAAAACACCAGAGAGCACTTTGGTGATTTTTATAAAATTATTAAAAATGATTTTTGATGCAAACTCAACTGGATGGTCTTGTATATGTTTAGGGCTATCCAAACCTAGAAGGGTTTAATTTTTAGAGCATCCTATAAATTTTTGGTGGACAGATCCTTGTTTTGCATGTTTCTGCCATTTGGGCATTTTAAGTAATTAAATTGTGTTATTATATTTTTGTGTTTCCATATTGTTTTCTAGCATGTATAAGTTGTGTGAACTTGTTTTATAAGTGTTACTTAACTATTTTAGCATGTTAGATTGTGTGGAATTGAGTTGAGAAGAAATAGGATTTTTATTAGTAACTTATGTTTATTCTCTAGTAAAAATTTGCATAGGATTTTTGAGTGATGAAATTGTGTGCAAATGCTTGGATTGTTGATTGTACCCAGTACCATGTTGGTACTTATATTTTGTTGTTATCACCTCTGCTAGCTTGCATTTGAGTTGGTAGAGAAGCATGAGTAATTTAGTTATTGCTATGAGATTGTTGTGGATAAATTCCCTCATGTGTGGAATTTTTGACATAAGAAATTGTGGTTGTAAAACCACATATTTTTATGTTGTACTCATAGGGCCAGTAGCATTTTGATAAGTTTGTTATGAGTACTTTAACCCTATATTTTTCACTTGTGTGAAAACAATAACAGGAGTAGCATTGCCTTGCTTATTTAAGCACCCTATTGTTTTCTGCTAGTATTGTTATTGCACTAGGTGCTAGTTTAGGTTTTTGCTAATTCTTGTCAAGTATGACCAGAGGCATTGTGACCTCTTAATGCTTTGATATGCTAGTGGAACACCCACTGGTTTCATTGCATTGTTGGTGGAAACATTATTTCCCCCACACTAGATGTGTTTCTTTTATATATGTTTTGAGTAGATCTTTAAATGTTTTTTTAGGCTTATTGCTAGATTAATTCTCATGGAACCAGTACCATTTAGGTACTGTTATTTTGGTTGTATCACCTCTATATACTTGGTGCTTGTGTTTGAAATAGATTTAAAATAGAAATGCTTAAGGACTAGATTTCACACTAGGATATTCATGTATGCTTTTTGTCTTGTTTTCCCTTAGGGAAAAATATGAATCTTTGGTGTTGAAACCAGAGGATGGAATGTCCTTGTGGCATTATTACCTTAGGGTTTTCACCTCGTATAGATTTCCTCTTAAGTAGCACAAAAGCATGAGTAGCACTTGGGTGACTAGGAATAAATCTCCTCACATGTGAAGCATTCTAAGCATATTTTTCCTTGTTTCCTAGCTATGTTTTTATGAGATTTTTGTGAGATCCAGTAGCATTCATGGTACTGGTTAGAGGAGTATTTTGCCTCTGCTATCTTGCACACTTGTGCATAAAATTTAACTAGTGTAGCCTAAACTAGTCTAGTATTTTTCCTAATTTTCTACTAGTCTGAGTAGGAGTTTTGGATGCTTGTTTGTTTGTTTTGAGCACTTTTATAAAAGTGACCAGAGGCTTATTAACCTCTTGGTGAGCATATTTTCTAGTGGATCACCCACTGGTATGTTTGCCTCATGGTGGAAAAATAGGTTTGACTTGTTGTCATGAGCTTATTTCACCACTTGAGTAATTTAGCAAATTATGTGTGCTAGCCATAGAGATTGTTGTGGGAATTTTTAGACATCAAAATGTGTTTTATGTGACACCCTACTGTCTAGTAACATGTGCTTTACCCCACTGGTCCATGGTGTTCTTAACCAAGAATCTTTGAATTGGCCACACATAAACACTAGGAAAAAAGCAGACTTTTCAACTATAGTTTTTATGCCAATTTTTCTTAAGGGAAAAATTGAGAACTTGGGTGGTACTTCTTGATTGCTTGCTGTATGTATTACTTGTAGCCTTGTTTGTCTTGTTTGGTTCTGAATGTGTGTCCTTTATTCTCTTTTTACGACGTTAGAAAAACGAAGAGGAAGGAAGTGTCGGGGAGCTCTGTTTCAAGTTCCAGCCACTCCAACAACCAGGGACACAAAGAGATACCAGGCAAGCCATCCTGATTGCTTGCTGATACAATACTTACCATTAAATATCATGCATGTTTTACTTCTGAAGTTTTACCAAAAACTTGGTTGTCAAAACTATTTTTGAGGTGGAATTTACTACTATACTATATTATAGGTTATTATTATGCCAGTAGTTAAACTTGGTAATACCAAGCCCATAAGCCACCATATGGTATTTATTACCATCAAATATACTAGTCCCTAAGTGGACACCCTAAAATTGTGATTCTACAAAACAAAGGCTTTACGGAAAAACCCGGAGAAAAGGCGGATCCTTGTTCTCCGGAGGAATGTGGAAGTGGTCATTTTTGAGAAAGTGGTGTTTTCAAAAATGACACATAACCTAGTCTTCGCTGGACAACCTTTACCGTACTGCCACTTTACCCCAATATGGGTAGGGGCTTGATTAAAAACTTGTTATGGTTAGTATGTGAGCTATCTCAAAGGCTATAGGGGATTGGATCCTCCGAACCGAAATGTCGCTAGGAGTGAGTATACGGGACATCTAAAGTGTGGGATTAATTTTCCCTCCGGATGCAGCAGTTGGGTCTCCTGATTGAGCGGTGTGTGACATGGCTTGCCAGGGAGGGAAACCCCAATTGAAGAGATAGTCATGTACTAGCTTGTACAGAGTGGATAGTCGAGATCAGTTATCTGATGTTCTCATAGGTTGAGGACAGTCCATGGGTGTTTCATGGCGGATTCTGGATCTGGTGGAAATGTGTACACCTCTGCAGAGTAAAACTATTTCGAGATAGCCGCGTCCTCGGATATGGACGGTTGAATGGCCATGTAGCTAGCATTGTGTCAATGTTTTCAAAAAGAAGTTTTTGAAAAGGAACTTGAGGAAAGGAAATGTTGAACTTGTGAAGTTCGGAAAGGAAGGAAAGCTTGTACCGTGGAGGTACCGCTGATGGAAAGCCAGATGCTGTTATACAAAACAAAATGTTTTGCAAAGAAAACCTTTTCTACTCTAAGCAAGAATTCTGGAAACTGATTCCAAGAAGTTTTGCAAAGAGAAAATATTCTTTAACAAAACTTTACAAAAACTCTTGTACATGTGATGTCGACAAGAGAAATAAAACTATATTATTTTCTTCTGAAGTATCTTCTTCAACGAAGATACAGATTAACCTGACTGCAACTGTGGTGTCATCATATATGAACACCATTGATAGTGAACCCTATTTATAGCTTACCTATTCCACCATATAAGCATATTTGCATGTTGGTAAGTGACATGATGGATGTCTTGCTGAGTACATTCAAACGTACTCATTATGGTTTCGCCCCTGGTATCTACTTATCAGATTTGGAGAAGGAGTCTCCGAAGGATATTTATGAAGAGAAGTACGGAGTTGACGGCTTTGCGAACTAGGATCGTCTCCGGGTCAGCAGCCTGTAGGTTAAGGCGTGACTTGGGCTCAACTACGTTGTGTTTTATTTGTCTTCCGCTGTGTTTGTTAAGTGCCTGCCCTTTTGGCAGTTGTGCTAGACTTGATCATGTGATCATTTGTGAAATACCGTTATGTATTCGTGTAATGGATGATGTATTCTGTGTGCCAACTTTGTATGTTGTTCACGACTGATCTTTCTGGGATCGTGAATGTATGCATACGTAGGGTTTCAGACTGCCGGTCTGTGGTCCTTACAAAACTAAGCCGTTGGATCTTTCGACTTGTCCGTTCGTTTGCGGGTGGGCGACCGAAGCAAACTTGAAATTGATGCCTTTCTCTTCGCAGAACTGCTGTGTTTCCTTTGCCGTAAAGTTCGTGCCGTTATCTGTGATGATGTCGTGTGGCACACCAAATCTGCATATGATGGAATCGAGGAACTCCACGGCGCATTGGGCGCTAGCCGAAGTTACTGGTCTTGCCTCTATCCATTTTGTGAATTTGTCGACTGCGACCAGCAGATGTGTATATCCGCCGGGTGTGGATCTGCGTAATGGTCCAACCATGTCTAGCCCCCACTGTGCAAAGGGCCAGGCGATGGGTATCATGTGCAACTCCGTGGCGGGTGCGTGCGGCTTTGGTGCGAATCGCTGGCAGGCGTCGCATCTATAGACCAGGTTTTTTGCATCGGTGGCTGCTGTGAGCCAGTAGAATCCTGCTCGAAAGGCTTTTCCTAATATCGCTTTCCAGCTAGCATGATGTCCGCAATCACCCTGATGTATGTCCTGTAGTAATTCCTTGCCGTCTTCGGGTGCGATGCAACGCTGAAGTATTCCCGAGATGCTTTGTTTGTATAATTCTCCGTTAACCACCCGAAAGGATTTGCTACGCCTGATTAGCTGTCGCGCCTCGCGTGGATCGGCCGGGAGCTGTTTGTTTAGCAGGTAGTCGAGATATTTCTGCGTCCAGACTGGTTCGACCAGAAAAACCTGCCGCGATATGTTATGAGTAAGCTCGATAAGCGCGATTTGCGGGCTGACCTCTGTTTCCATTGCTGCGGGTGTTTCTGCGGGTTTCTTCAGTTTGATCGATCTCTTAATCATTCGCTCGAAATATATCCCTGGCGGTATGGGTGTGTTTGTGGAACCCATGTTTGCCAGTCTGTCTGCTTCTTCGTTGCTAGATCTTGCAATGTGTTTTAGCTCGCACCCTTTAAAGCTTCCTTCGAGTAGGTTGTACATGTCGCGGTATGCAACCATGTTTTCAGCAATGGCGTCACATTCTTTCATCGTTTGCTGCACTATGAGGTTGGAATCGCCGTAGATCATTAATCGGGTAGCTCCACAGGCGATTGCCATCTTCATTCCGTGCAATAATGCTTCATATTCTGCGTCATTGTTCGATGCCGGGTCATCGGGTGGAAAATCCAGTCGCAAGACGTACTGCAGTTTGTCTCCGCTAGGTGAGATGAGGACGATTCCTGCTCCTGTTCTTTCGTTTCTCTTGGATCCATCGAAGTACATTATCCAATTGCTCGTATACTCGGGTGGCCCGGGTGTTTGCAGCTCTGTCCATTCGCTGATGAATTCCACGAGAACTTGTGATTTGACTGCGTTGCGTCCAGCATAGGTGATGTCCCAGGCGCCCAGCTCGATGCTCCACTTTGCTATTCTTCCGGATGCCATAGGGTTGTTCATGATTGTCCCGAGTGACGCATCATTAACCACTGTGATGGCGTGTTCCTGGAAATAATGTTTGAGCTTTCGAGCTGTGAGAACAACCCCGTATGCGAGCTTCTGATAGTGAGGGTAGCGTTGTTTGCATGGCGAAAGTACTTCGCTGATGTAATATATTGGTCTTTGAACTCCGTATGCTTTGCCGTCTTCAGGTCTTTCGACTACGATCGCTGTGCTGATGACCTGGTTTGTGGCGGGTAAGTATAGGAAAAGTGGCTCCCTTTCTTGCGGTGTCGCAAGGATGCGCCTGCTTTGCAAGGACCGCTTCAGATCTGCGAACGCTTTTTTAGCTTCGGGCGTCCATTCGAATTTGTCCGTCTTCTTCAGTAATTTGTAGAAGGGTAGTGCCTGCTCTCCCAATCGTGCGATGAATCTGCTCAGGGCTGCTAGTCGTCCTGCGAGCTGCTGTACTCCGCGTAGATTCGTTGGCTCCTTCATAGTCAATATGGCTTGTATTTTCTCCGGGTTGGCTTCGATGCCTCTGGCGGATACCAGGTACCCGAGAAGTTTGCCTGCGGGGACACCGAAAACGCATTTGGTCGGGTTGAGCTTGATTCGATATGCGTTAAGGGCGTCGAATGTTTCTTTAATATCCTCGAGGAGTGTGTCCTCCACTCGAGTTTTGATGACAATGTCGTCGACGTACACTTGTACGTTTTTGCCAATGAGATTGGCGAGGCATCTTTGCATGCAGCGCTGGTATGTTGCGCCTGCGTTCTTCAGCCCGAAGGGCATTGTCGTGTAGCAGTATACACCGTGTGGTGTGATGAAAGCCGTCTTCTCCTCGTCTTCCTTTTTCATGCGGATTTGATTATATCCTGAATAGGCGTCTAGAAAGGAGAGACGCTGGCAACCTGCCGTAGAGTCCACGATCTGGTCGATTCGTGGTAGAGGAAAGTTGTCCTTGGGGCAGTGTTTATTTAGCGACGTGTAGTCGATGCACACCCGAAGGATATCCGTGTTTTTCTTGGGGACCAACACCGGGTTTGCTAACCAGGTGGATATTTTGATCTCCCTGATGAAGTTTGCGGCTAGCAATCTGTTTACTTCTTCTCCAAGCGCTTTCTGCTTAGGTTCTGAAAATCGTCGAGTCGTCTGTTTGATAGGTTTGGCGTCAGGAAAGACTTCGAGTGAGTGCTCGGCAAACTCCCTGGGTATTCCTGGCATATCTGAGGGCTGCCAGGCGAAAATCTCCCAGTACTCACGGAGGAGTTTGACGAGCGCGCCTTCCTATGCTGGCGAGAGGGTTGTGGAAACCATCGCCGTCTTCGCGGAGTCTGTCGGGTGCACTTGGTGCTTGCGAGCATCGCTGTTGGCGCTGAATTCCAGTTCGGGTGCGTTTTTCTTCGTGAGGGGCATAACGGAGTGGTCCGTTGTTTTTGCTAACTCTTGAAGTTCTTCTTGCATCCCGAAAGATTTTGCGATCTCATTAAATTCTATGTCGCACTTGTCCGATTTCTGGAAATCTCCGTCGATGGTGATCACACCGTATTCGCCAGGTAGCTTGAGCTTCAAGTATGCGTAATGTGGCACGGCCATGAATCTGGCGAACGTTGTTCGACCAAGAATGGCGTGGTACTGTGAAGGCCAGTCGACGACTTCGAAGTCCAGGAATTCCCTTCTGTAGTTGCGTGGGGAGCCCAGTACAACTTCTAGGTTGATTGTTCCGAGTGGACGGATTGCTTTGCCCGGAACTATCCCGTGGAAGGATGTTTCTGATTCCCTTAGGCCGTCCAGATTTTTGTTCATTCGACGGAGTGTATCCGCGTAGATGATGTTGATGCCACTGCCACCGTCCATGAACACACGGGCCAGGTCATAATTGCCAATTTGAGCTTGAATGACGAGGGCGGCGTGTCCCGGCCGATAGACTCGTGGCGGGTGGTCTTCTTTCGAGAACGTGATTGGCTGATCGGCCATCTTCAGGTACTCGGGCTTTGTTGGTGGCGTCTGCACTGCCATGCATATTTGTCTCGAGTTAGTCTTTTGAGCTCTGCGAGAGGGGCATACCTTCTGTATCATCCCGAGGAGTTGTCCGTGCGGAGTCGGGTATGTATTTGCTCCCGCGTTTTGTTGTGGTGGCGCGGGCAATGCGGCGAGCGCCATGTTTGGGTTGGTCGGTGGAGGTGGAGGCGGTGGTAGCTGGAATTGTTGTCCCCCTCCTGGCAGTGGTGGATAGTTTTGGGTGGAAGCAAATCTTTTCTTGGCGAGCGCGTCCGAGATTTCGATGAACTTTCGGCAATCCTTGAGAAGGTGTGTTGCCTTAGTCTTGCCCGTGCGCTTGTCTGTGAACAGATGTAGCGAGCAGTACGCATCGAGGTCTTCCTCGGGTGATTTTTCTTCTGCCTTTGGTTTCCACTCGCGACTTCCGCGACGACCGGAGTCGCGACTTCGCGTGAATTCTGCTGCCACTAGTTCTTCTCTATCATCGTGGTCGTAATATTTTCTTCTCTTCCTTCGTCCGTGGCGGTCGTCCTCGTGTGCAGGTGATGATCCTCTTTCGTTGCGTACTGCGTCTTCTCCATTGGCCCATTTTTCGGCTATGACCATGAGCTCCCCGATGGTTTTGGGCGCGGCTCTGCCGAGCTCTTCTCGAAACGCGGTTCTTCTTGCTCCTTTGGCGAAGGCCTCAATCGCCACTTCTTCAGAGATTGTCCCTGCGGTGTTCCTGAGCGTGTTCCACCGCTGGATGTACTCTCGGGTGGATTCACCGCTTTTCTGTTTGCAGGCTCGTAGTTCTTCGATTGTAGCCGGTCTCTTGTAGGTCGACTGGAAGTTCTTGCAGAAATCACGGTGCAAGTCATCCCACGATGCGTAGCAAGATCGCGGTCTCCTCTCCAGCCAGCTGCGAGCTGCTCCGGCTAGGTGCAAATTGAGGTATTGCATGGCCGTGTTCTTGTTACCACGTTGGCATTTCACTGCCGTGAGGTAGTCGCTCAACCATTGAGAGGGCTCGAGTGAGCCGTCGTACTTCGTCACTTCCGTGCTGAGCTTGAATCGCTTGGGTAGGGGCGCCTCGCGGATGCTACGGGCGAAACATAGTGCGCCGCAGGTTTCGTCATCCGAAGAGCCGGACGATGATCGATCGCGATATCTTGACGCCCTCGCTCTATCCACTTTGTTTTGCGCGATGTCTGATCGCGCGTCCCGTCCGGGTTGATCGCGATCGGAGTTCTTCCGTGGTTCCTTGCTTCGTTTGCGTGAACGGCTGCCGCGGTGTCGCGGGCTTTTTTCTCTCGGGCTGTCGTCGCCGCTGCTTCGACTGTCATCACGGCGGCGGGCTTCTTTCCCTCGGCCACGACGTGGCGACTTGTCTTTTCTCGGGGAAGAGCTTCTGTGCCTGCGGGGCGTTTCCTTGTCCTTATCCTTCTCCAGTCGCTCCTTCTCCAATTGTTCTTTGCGATCGTGAGAGGCGAGCCTCGCGGCCGCCAGCCCTAGACCTTTGCGAATGTGCTTGTATTGTTCCACCCGGGGATCGCTATCCGTTGGCTGATTCATCTGCATTTAGGTTGCTGCGGCTAGGATCGCAGCGGCTGGGGTTTGCGGGTAGACGTTGCCATCGTCGTCGACCCTCATGAAAGAAGACGTGGTAGACCTGTTGGTTCCAGCCATAGATTCGTGGTCCCTCGTCGACGCTGCGGGTCCCTTCCCCCTAGGTCGGGTACCGACTGAAGGTGCGTGGGATAGCTCGGCTCGACGTTGGCTTGATTCATCTGCCGCTCTCCTGCGACGGGCTAGATCTGCTCGGGCGTCCTTGATGTTTGAGGCCGCCCTCACTAGGTGATAGTGGTAGGCGGTTAGGTCTTCCTGCGTGGCTCCCGCCGCAGGCGGTTGGCTTTTTCGCATGGATTCCTTGGCTCTTTTCTAGGCCTCCCGCGAAACGCCGATTATATCGCGCTAGGTCGCGCTATATTCAGTTTCCGAGGGTTGTTCCGAGCCTGCCATGCAGACTTGGGCCAGTTGTGGTCCATGTGTCCTAGGCGTACATCGAAAAGCTCCCCGTACCCAAGAGGGTTCCTCTGTCGAGAGGGTGTGGTAGTCGACTGCGTTGTAGCGGATGGACTCGCCGCTTTTCCCTGTAGGAAAGCGCGAGTTGGCGGTTCCAGATTCGGTTTCAGATTCGTCTGAGAAGTGGAGGATCCCGTCTCTGTTCGCCATGAAGTTGAAGCTCCCGAACGTCAGGGTGACGCTCTTCTCCAGTTCTTCGAACGCCGGGCGAGATTCCGGCGAGTGAGGCGTGACCACGACAGATCCGATCCGTATAGGATTGTTCGGAGCCGTAGTCGTTGGTTTCCAACGGGAGTTGGATGTCGATGAAGCCGAAGATGCCGGTGATCCAGCGCCCGCGATTCCCACAGACGGCGCCAATTGTCGAATCCCTGACTCGACAAGTCCCTTAGGTGACCCTATCGGGTTTCGATTAGGAGAAGTCATGGGCGCTGGTGAGATCGTCGGCTAGACAGGAGGCAAGATTTACCCAGGTTCGGGGCCCTCGTAGAGGTAAAACCCTTACTCCTGCCTCGTGTCGATCTGTATTGGATGATTAGATCGGTTACAGGTTGCTCGAATCGAGAGTAGATCTCGAGTTCCGAGGCTTTTGGTCGTGCGGTATTGCTTGGTCCTCTCCTCGAGGGCTCTCCTGGCCTTATATAGATGGCCAGGTCTCGAGTCCTACCCGGAGAGGATTCAAACCCTAGCTAGGTCGGTTACAAAACTTCCTAACTTAACCCACAAGTTTATTGCGGGTGGGATTCTGGTGGGCCTTCTGGAGTCTTCCAAGGGCGCCTCTTCTTGGGCCTTGACATTGGGCCTGAGAGGGGGTGTCCTTACCCGCAGGGTCCAAGATCTATGTCTTCGTCAGTGTGCATAAGATTATTTCAAGATTATTATTTAACAAGTACATGATAATTTCTATAAGGATAATGAAGCTTACGAACTCATTCTAGCTCATGAAAAGTGAATAAACAACCAGTACTAAACAATATGAAATTATAACTTCAACTAGGTTGCAATGATCATAATAAAGCATGGAAAGATGGTATCATGCTTGCCCTTGATATTGTAGCAAAACATAAATGCCAGTAAACCTCCAAAGCTTAAGTGGTGACTAGATATAATAATTTCGAAAGAAACAATTATGTAAGCATGCAATAGACAGTCAGAATGACAATCATGCTCTCCTAGCCGGTGCATAAAGTATGAAGGTGGAGACTCAGCATAAAAGTAAAAGAAAGGTCCTTCGTAGAGGGAAGCAAGGATTACTGATGTGCAGAGCTTTTTATTTAATGAAACAAAGGTATCAAAAACAATTTTGAGAGAGGTGTATGTCTCTGTCAACGAATGGTAATAAACAACTTATCATAACCCATGTCAAGCAAAGTGTTTATACTTTTGAGAGCGGTTTCCATTAGCATTTTTTTTTGGTTGGCACTTCCCCCACCTTTCCTTTCACAAACCAGGGCTAGCCGTATCCACGGGTACTCTCCAACATTCATCAAACCATGGGGAAATTCCTTTTTATTATTTTGAGTTCATATTATTTGGCACCAACTCTTAGTAAATTTAGATAAGCACAAATTCAATACTCATCGGGTGAAATAAGGGAGAAGAATCTTGATTTACATAAACCATGATAAACTTTAAACCACTTCCTCATGAGCTAAAACAGGAACAAAAAACAAGTTTAACAATTTTGAAAGTTTTAAAGGCAGCACACGAGCAATTTATTTCGAGTGGCGGCGAAATACCACATATAGGTAGGTATGACAGACACATTGGAATAACTTTGGTTTTGGGGAGTTGGATGCACAAGTAGAGTTCATAGTCAGTATAGTGTGAAGGCTAGCAATAGACGGGAAGCGACCAACTAGGAGAGCAACAACAGTCATAATCATGCATTGCTACAAAACAACATTAAATAAACCATGTATGTAATATTATAACCCTGAAAATAAGAGATCACCGAGGCTTAAATTGTCTTTCTTTACAGTATTACATGTGTGAACATGTGCCAAGTCGATCCAAATAAGTTCTTCAGAGGGGAATACCATCAAACTATATTGTCTAATGAACAAAACAACACATGTGACATTCTAACAACACATTGAGCACTCCTAATCATTTGAGACTAGTCATAAGAAAGCATGAACTACTAAAGTAATATTATACGTACATCAATCTATTATGACAAGCTAATATAAGATCATGAGAATAAACATATGTACACAAATGAAGAGAAAAGAGTTCATACCAGCTTCCTAATATTGTCCACTTCATCATATATCGCCATTATTGCTTTTCCACTTGCACAACCGAATGATAAAAATAACAATGAAGTGCAAGCGCCACTTTGAACGTGAGTTGAACTGTGCAAACAATTATACAATAACAAGAAGAAGAGAAAATATTTTTTTGTTTTCAAACGGTGAAATAAAGATAAAACGAGGAAATCTTTTTTTTTCGAGTTTTTAAGAAACAACAAACAAAGAGGAGAGAAAACACAAACAAGGAGACACGAAAGGAAAAGAACAAGGGAAAACCGAGAAACAAGTAGAAAGAGAAAATGCGGACAGAAGAAACCAAAACGAAGAGAACAAATAAATGTTTTTGGTGTTTTTTGAATAAGCGAAGAAGCGATAAAAATGAGGAAACAACAAGTTACACATATTTTTGGGTTTTTTCAATAGGAAACAAAGAAATAAGAAAGAAAGAGAGAATGAAGTAAAACCGAAAGAACGAGAACACGAAGAGGGAAACAACTAAAAAGCGAAAACAAATACTAGAAGGTCTAAAGAATGTACAAAGTATCAAGTAACACGCTAACATAAATAATGAATAGGATATACGTGCTCCCCGAAGCTTAGGCTTTTGGCCTACTGGTAGCGCTGGTCCCATGGGTTCCATCCTGACGTCTCCTCCTGCTGCTGCATGTACTCGTACTGCTCGTATGGCGTGAGATGCATATCCCACGTCGTCTGCTGCAGCGAGAGTCCATCCATCGAAGGCGGCTGAGATGAAGATCCTCCCTCATGATAAACGAGGATGTGTACTCCATGTACGCGAAGGAGCATGGCCTCGCGGGATCCTCCTCGTGCCCCTCCTCCTGGGTAGCGGGGTCCACATCAAACGCCGAGTTGAGGTACTCGTCCAAAATATACTCGGAGATGGACCATCTGTACCTGGGAACATGAAACAAAGAAGGCGCATGCAGACTAACACAGAGGGGTTTAACGTCACCGCCTCAAATAAAAGTTTATATTTAAAGTCACCATAAGTGCTCTTGGATTTAAAGTGACCATGCGACAATAAAGCAGTAAAATCTAATCTACCAGGGGGCAACAATTCATCATCAGGATCTAAAGGCACATCAGTTTGAGAAAAGAAAATACGCGAGGCAACAAAGCCTCCAAAATAAGGTCCTCTACTAGCATTGTTAACAATACTTCTAGCAATTTGCGCACCAACGCTAAAATAATAATTCTTCTCTACGACAGCGAGCATGATGGCAAAATCAAAACTTGTGGAGTCGCTGGTGTTCTCCCTTGCAAGAACTCCTCTAGCAAGATAATAAGCAAAATACCGGACAACGGGGAATTGCAGGCAAGAGTTCTTATTGCGCTGCACGGTTCTCGTGTCTTGGTGGCATAGCTTCGAGTATAAATTGTGGAGGTCAGTAAAGTTAGTTATCCTCCCAGTCTATCCAACGTTAGGCACGTTAATAACCCTACAAAGATCATCAAGGGACATCATCCACTTTCTATCATAGAGAGAGACTGCACATGTGGGTTAACACCATCAAAGAATTTAAAGGTTTGGACAAATATGAATGTTAGCTTACGGTATTGGGCCACCTTGTTTCTCATGAAGTTCGGCAAACCTGCGTTAGAAATAAGTTCGTAAAAAGAATCATCGATAACCAAATTCGTCAAGATTTGATCGCAAGGATACGCGGAAGCTCTGACATCCTTCATTTCGTCAAAGTTTAGTATACTAGGATCAACGATATCCTCGTTAAGATAAGGTCTCATGGTTGATTTCCTTTTGGAAGACCTGGTCAATATTGAGGAGGAAGGAAGCAATTTCCCCTCCAAACCAGCCTCCAAACTTCTTCATACTCCTATTCTGAACAAAAAATTAACAAGCCCAATAAAAGTTAACTATGAGGATAAATATGATAGGAAACCACTCTAGCAACCTTAGGAGAACTAATACATGCATCAAAACAATTTAAATCAACTCAAAACAGGCATGCTCAAATAACCAGTCACCTAGTGCATCAAAATACTCAAGATATACAAAACTAATATAAAAATCTACAAGTATAGGCGGAGGAGTCACATACTGTAGAAAAGATGTATCAAATTTCAGCACAAATGGTGGGCTAAATGAGGAGATAAAAATATCCGTGGAAGAATAGCAAGAACTCAAAATTTTCCTGGAGCAATGGTTTTTCTCGGGAATGAGAAAGAATGGGGAGCAAGCACTAAAGTGATGGGACCTAGGGTCCCCCAGGTGCCTCTCGGGCGCGTCCTATGGGGTGGACATGCTTGCTGCCCCTGGGTGACAGGTGGGTCCCCTTGGGTTGCCCCAGGTTCCACTCTGACCCCTCTTTTGCATAAAAATTTAGTATAATTTTTCTAGAATATTCCGTGAAACTTTATTTTTGGGTAATTCCAAAATTTCAATGAATGGTCATAACACCAAAAATTCTTACAAAGTGATAAAAAAACTAATTCTACATAAGTTCTAAGACATGCTACAATGCAAATAACAAGAGGAAACACGAGAAAAGAAGGCGAAAACAGAGGAAAACAAGATTGGACACGATGAAAACATGTGAAAAAAGTGGAAACAAGAGGAAACGAGGAGGAACCAGAGGGAAACGGGTGGAAACAAAGTGAAAACATAGTTTCATTCGTTCAAAATTAATTTGTTAACAAGGTTGATCAAGTCTTGTCAATAA
Source organism: Alopecurus myosuroides (assembly GCA_028641055.1). Taxonomy (NCBI): domain Eukaryota; kingdom Viridiplantae; phylum Streptophyta; class Magnoliopsida; order Poales; family Poaceae; genus Alopecurus; species Alopecurus myosuroides. The sequence goes on along the minus strand of CM054063.1, from coordinate 197,717,670 downwards.
ATTTTATCTGAAATAAATTTTGCACTTCACTAAAACAATTATTTACCTCAATTTTGATATACATAGTCCCAATCATAATGGTTTTATATTATTTTCGTGGCACTAGAATTGGACAACAGAATTCCCCAATTGATGGTCTCAATATTTTCAATTGAGTTTAGACCATATTTCTTATCAAACTTCTTTGGAAAATAAACAATATTTTCTTTATAATTGATATTGAAAGTGACCTTCCCTTACAAGCAATAACAGCCTCTGCAGTGTTAAGAAAAGGTCATCAACGAATAATAAACATATTTTCATCCTCAGACATTTCCAACACAACAAAGTCAGTTAAAATTAAAAAATTAACAACCCGTACAGGGACATCCTCACAAATGCCAACAGGAATAGAAGTAGATTTATCAACCATTTGCAAAGATATATCAGTAGAAATTAATTTATCTAAATATAGTCTCTTATATATATATAGAGAGAGAGACATAAAACTAACTCTAGCACCAAGATCACATAAAGCAGTTCTCACATAATTATTTTAGATAGAGAAAGGAATGGTAGGAATACATGGGTCTCCCAGCTTCTTAGGAATTCTACCATTTAAGGAATAATTAGCAAGCATAGTGGAAATTTCCTCATTAGGAATTTTCCTCTTAATTGTAACAATATCTTTCATATACTTGGAATAAGGAGGCAACTTAATAGCATCAGTCAAATGAATTTGCAAGAAGAGAGGTTTCAGCCACTCACAAAATTAATTATAATGTTCTTCTTCTTTACCTTTGAGAGATTTACTAGGACAAGGCATATGTTTTTGTATCCAAGGTTCTCTTTCTTTACCATTCTTCCTAGCAGTAAAACCTTCTTTATCATAATTTTTATTTTTAGGAGGATTTTCAGGTTCTACTTCACTTTCTTCCTTATTGGAAGCATAATTTTTTTATCATTATCATTATCATGTTCATGCTCATTACCACTTTCAGTTTCAGCATCAAAAATAAATATACTATTAGGATCTTTATGAGGTTCTTTATTAGCATCATTAGCCTCTCTAATTCTTTTATGTTTCTTCTTCCTTTTCTTTTTAGGAGAGCTAACAACATTTTCATCTACCAATTGAGATCCTTCTTCAAGACTTTTTGGGTGTCCCTCGGGATAAATAGGATCCTGAGTGAAAGCACCACCTCTATTTTTTAAGACTACAAGCTTGTTCTTTAATTTGACCATACATTTCAGCAATTTTTTTTGCACTTTAGTAAGTTGCTCTAAATGAGTCTGAACCATTTCAAAGTGTTTAACAATACCTTTAACATCATTAACAGTTCTTCCTAAAGTGGCATGCAAATTTTTGATACAAAGAGAATTATCATTCAAATGATTTTGCACCTCGGCGTTAAAATGGGTTTGTTTAACAATGAAGTCACAAAATTCATCTAAGCATTGTTCAGGAGGTTTATCATAAGGAATATCACTAGCATTAAATTTGTAAAGATAATGTACCTCTACCCTAGGAGGGTGAGTGGTAGGCTCACATAGAGTTTCAATTTGAGGTAGATTTTTCACATCTTCATATTTAATACCCTTCTCTTTAATAGATTTCTTAGCTTCTTACATATCTTCAGGATTAAGGAAAAGAACTCCTCTCTTCTTGGGTGTAGGCAATGGTGTAGGTTTAGGAATATCCCAATCATCATGGCTCTTGGCTATATTACCCAATAATTCTTCGACCTCGCCTATAATTCTTTCCCTGGAAATACAACAAGCACAACTATCTAGGCATGTCCTAGATTCAGTGGCTAGTCCATTATACAATGTATCAATAAGCTCATTCTTAGGTATACTATGATCAGGCCTACCCTTGAGGGTAGCACAAAACCTCCCCCAAGCTTTAGGAGGTTTCTCATCCTCTAATTGCTTGAAGTTAAAAATCTTTTGTAAAGCAGCATGTTGCATATGAGCAGGAAAATATTTCTTGCAAAAGACACGAGTCAAGCATTGAGGAGTATTAATGCAACCATAAGGAAAATTATCATACCACACTTTAGCATCCTCTTTTAATGATAAAAGGAACAACTTAACAACATAATAGCCTATTATCAAATTCTCGTCAGAAAATAACATGCCAATCTCAAAAAAAATTAGTCAGGTGGGGTACGACATAATTATTTTCTATACCATAAAAGGGTTCAGTTTCAACCATAGGAATAAGTGAAAGATCCGTAGAGAAATCAAACTTCCCATCTTTAATTTCCACATGAAATTTAGCAAATTCAGGATGAGGAGTAAACTTGTTTTCATGGAATGTTTCTCAAGCAGCTTCTTAAAGGTCTCAGGATCAGGAGAAGTTTCATAAGTCATATATTCTTTAAAGAAGTCATTATCAAGTGTATAAGTTTCCTCTAAGTAAACACTCCTATCATTATTAAGATAAGGTTGTTCAGGTGATTGTTCAAGTGTACATAATAGTTTATCAACAATTTCAGCATGTTCAGTTTCTCTAGATCTAGCAATTTGTGTGTCTAAAAAAGAACCTAGAGAACAAGACAGTAGAAGTATCATCAAATTCATCAGACATATTATCGGACTCAGCATTAATAGCATGTGAAGCATGCGATGGGGGTAACAAGCTTACTTAAAACACAAGGTGAATCAAGAGCAACAAAAATGTTCAGAGTTGTACCTTTCCTTGTGGTGGAAGGTAATATTGGAACCTTAGAATAAATAGTCTTTCCCATAATAAATTGCAGCGAACAATCTAATTCTCAAGTGAGCTTACAAATAAAGTTATGCTCCCCGGCAACGGTACCAGAAAATAGTCTTGATGACCCACAAGTGTAGGGGATCGCAATAGTCTTCGAGGGTAAATATAGCCCAATTTATTGATTCGACGCAAGGGGAGCCAAAGAATATTTATAATCCTTAACAACTGACTTGTCAATTCAGCTACACCTGAAAAGTATCTTGATTCACACAATTTATTAGTAGTAACGGTGATATAATGGCAGTAGTGGTTTAATAGTAACAGTAGCAGTAAAACAGTAGTAGCAATAGTAACAGGGAATGTAAATGAATTAAGTAGCAGTGCTAAAAACACCATAGGCATAGGGATGGATGTACGGGTGTTGCATGAATGAGATTAACCGTCTAACAGAGGTAACAAATGGCAGCACAAATATATAAGAGAGTATCCAAGTCAATAACTATCATAGGCATGTTTCCCAAAAATTGTCTTACGTGCTTGCAATAAGAACGTGCACGACGTCTTTTCTCCTACAATCCCGTTGCCACGGGGCCAAAAAGGAACTAATGGTAATTAAGGTATTTTTTCTACCAAGCACCATAGCAAAGCATTAACATGCGGTGGAAACATGTAATCCTCGAACTAGAGTCCATCCCCTCCGATATCCCAACCATGTCACCTTGGTGGCTTGGGTTCCAGACAATAATAAGTGTATAAAACTAGTAGATACGATCCAAAACATAAATTATACTCACGAAAACATAACATGTTCAGATCTGAAATCATGGTACTCAGACCCTAAGAATCTCTTGATCTATTACATGACTAATCTCATCCAATCCCTACAATCCCCTCTGCCTACAACAGGGAATTACTCACAAATCGAAGGGGGAATTATGAAGGGTTGATTGAGAGGTGATGGTGATGATGATGGCGACGATCTCCCTCCAATCCCCGTCCGGCAGGGTGCCAGAACATGAACTTATGTCTCAAGAACTAGGGTTTCAGGTGTCGGCGAAGCTGTGGACCGTTTTCGGAAAACTCCTTCGGGGGATCTTCGTTTGAGGGATGATGGAGTCTTATTGCCAAAGGGGGACCTGGGGGTGGTCCCAGTCACCCAGCCCTCCCTCCCCAGGCGGCTAGAGGGGGTCGCGACTAGCACCCCCCTCCACATGTCCTTCAGGCTCCAGGAGTCTACCGGGAAAACAATAATTTCTGGAAATTTCCGAGGAAATTGAATTTCTACACCAAACTAGACACCGCTTTGCTGAAAGAAGCGTTAGTCCGTATTAGTTTGATCCAAATCATGAAAATGTGAGGGTAACAACAAGAACAATTGTTGTTAAAGTAGATACGTTTGCATCGTATCACGATACGATTTCACCGAGTGGACGCTAGATGTATCTCTCTATTAACTATAGGAGTAATTCCCAATCTTGAACTATCACAATGAATGAATACTTTCGTGACCATCCAATAAATACTTGACTAAACCAAAATGATCCTTACGTTAAACATCATTGAATATTCTCATGGTCTAAGTAAGCAAACAAAACGACCAATATGTGATGATACTAGTCAATAAAACTAATCTCGTAGCATCTCAACTATTTGGATCTACCCAGCCATAATATTGAAACAACATTTTGCTCCCATTAATATTGACATAACAAATGTCCATGACTAGGTAAACATGGTCATCTAATATTAATGAGTTTGTCTGTGAGACATGACAAAGGGTTATAACGGTGTGTTTATGTTTCGACATGTGCGTAGGGGTTTTCCTCTGAATCTCATATTTAGTAACCATAGAAGTTATAGCATAAAAACATATTACATTAATCACGAAGCTAATGTATTTTATTGTCTCTTGGGCATACATCCAACATTTGCCAACAACCATGTGACTATGCACCCCATGTTTTGCTGGATTGGATCCGAATCTGACGTTGCATCCCGATCTCGGGATTTTTTCTTGTCCTTTCTCGGATCTTCGTACTTTCCTTTTGAACTCCCAGATCTTCTAGGCTCACTAGGCTCTGGTGCTACAACAGCTATGGCAATTTTGCATAATGTCGATGTACCGAACAATCTTCCTGACCGTGTTTGGCCTCTTTGCTACTGCTCAACGAGCTTTTCCTAAGAAAGCATACGCACCATGGAGATTTTCTTCCTTCGAATATTGATCATTGTTCGAAACGACGAACATGGCTTCTACATTATTTGTTGCAGTTTTGTATATGTGGTCCCCTTTAACATTGACGATGTTCACCCGCCATTGCCATGCCGGGTTTTCCAACCTTCTTCTTGCTGGTAGGTTTTCCGGGATTCCCACTCTAGGCAATCTTGTTGGATTTATTTTTGAGGGATTTCGTTGTTCGTACTTTTGATTTTGTCCCTATGTGCCTCAATGGTTGCTTGGACTTGTATGAGGTTTTCTCGGGATTGGTGGAGTTGTTGCTGCTGCCGCATGAGTGCCTGCCTTGTGGCTTCCATAATTTCTGGTGGTTCATGCTTTAAGACTGGGATTTGGAGCTTCCTTAATTTGTTTCTGCTTCTTTTTCTCATCCGTCTTTAGGCCGCTGCTTCCACCAGGCTCGAGGCTTCTATTTGCTATGTAAACCAACTTCTTCACCTTTTTGTTTCTGAGCTTTGGGGAGGCCTTTTTTGCATACTTTTTATTTTTCTTCAAAGATGGGGATTTCTTCTGGACTTCGTCTTCCGTTAATTCATGTACCAATGGGAACTCGAGGTCCACATCTTCCTCCACAAATCCGTTAAGGTTTTCTGGAGGGGTTTTTGCCTCTTCTTTCACATCCTCGGTTTTTGCCTTTTGGGCAGGTTTAGCCATAAGGACTTCATGGATACGACCTTGCATAGTTTTGAATTTGCACTCGAAGGCAGCTATGTCATCTTCGGAATCTGTGTCATAAAGATCGGATCCGTCTCTGAATCCAGCTTAGCTTCGATGGCTGCGAGAATAAATTTAGCTTCCTAGATATCTGTCTAAGGACATATTTTAGGTCTTCCACTTGTTCATCGGGTTGTATCTGCACCATGCCGACGAAGTGCGATCTGGATACCGCCATCTCCTGGGAGGCAATAGATCCAGTCGGGCTTTGGCGATATGTAGTTATTAGATCTCGATCTGCCCCTACGTATGAATAAGACAGATCGGTCCGAAACCGGCATCAAAGCCGTCTTCGATTGAGCATAGGGCGGGTGGGATAAATTTACTTCCACCACGGAACCCCAGTGCTTCCACCGTTAAACCTATGAAAATATTAGCGGATCTGATAGGAATAACGCAGACACTTACCAGATGATTCCGTGCCGGCATGTAGGAGTTGTTGTTGACGATGCGCACGCCGTACTCGTCGAACTCAAGGCTCCCGATCGTAATCGTGTCGCCGATTCCGCTGAGTAGTCCCTCTCAGAACGTAACCCCGGACGCCGCTGGCCCCACGGTGGGCGCCACTTTCGAGTATTCGTAGCAGGATTCATGGTAGGCGGTGCCATAACCCGGAGGTAGAACGTGGGTACTAGATGTAGGAAAGTTGCCGGTGGCGAAGACTCGTTTTACCTAGGTTCGATACGTCGCAACAAACGCGGTGTCCTACTCCCGCAATCTCACTATATCTGGTCTAAAACTTGAGGTATAAGGTACAATGCATGAGTTTGATCTCTCTTCACTTGCCTCTAGGGCGGCTGCCGTCCATCTTAATATAGAGAGCCGGACTAGAGCTTACAGGAAAGGAAACTGTTCATATCAGGAAATTATCTCTAATCGTGGACGTCAAGGCGTCCGGCTTCTTCTCCAAGCCGTACTGCGTATTGAGCCGTAGTCCGGGTCTTCTAAAATCCGCCTTCCCATGTGTCAGCCTACTGGGCCGCCCGGTGAAGCCTTCTGCTTCACCGCCAGTGGGCCACCCCGGCTGACCGACTTCTTTGACATCGTCGCTTCCAACGTCTCTCCGCAAAAAGTGACCATCAACCCACATAAGAGAAGTTCATGGTTGGGCATCATATCAATCCTAACTTTCTAGAGATTATAAAGAACATGATTGATTCAACTCTCTCTTAGTTGACTTCCCTGTCTTCTTTTCCATGTTAGAGAAACGTGGTATAGTAAAATATATGATTGTTCAACGGTTGTTGCATTAAATTTTTCTCCATATTATCAATATTTTCCTCTAGCCACGAGTGGACAAACACTATGTGTCCTATTTGCATGCACCGAGCAATAGCTAGTCAAGTTCAAGCCATTGGCTCACCTCGGCAATTAAAGCGATTTAAGTGGATATATACTTTCCTCAGAAATTTCTTTTTTCGAGATTCTTTCATGAGGAATTGACACCGTAGGATCATAATTCCTCCATTATACTATAAATCATTCTTTCATTCCGAAAGCACCAAAGTAAATAAATTGCATAAGAACAGTGTTCCTTTACAATACATGAACAATGTTCCTTTGCAATACCTGTATAACTCCTACCTATATAAGGGGGTCTAGTTATTTGCACCGGAATACTACTTTCTCCATTTCTTTTTACTTCGCATATTAGGATGGTCCTAAATTAGACGTGCTAAGTATGTAGAACAAAATATCAAATAAAAATAATATGATAATATATTTCAGAATGTTCAGGATATCGCTTATCGTTAACTTATCGGTCGGCCCATGATAAAAGATATATCGGCTTATCGGCCAATAAATTAATTTTATCGGTCAACTATTTATCGGCCGTTTTTGTTGTAAAACCCAAATTATAGTACTAAAACATTAAAAATATGCTATAAAAATATATCATATCGGCACTAAAATATCTAAATTATGATATATAGATATATTATAATACTAAAAATTATATGATGGATGTCATTAATCACATGTTCCAGTGATGAAAAATCGATATATCGGCCAACTTATCGGCATATCGACCGATAAATCGATTGTAAAACCGATAAAATGACCCGAATGATAAACTCCACCGATATTTATTTATCATAACGGTCACCACTCGATAAGCGATAAATCAGCATTTTCAGTTTCATGATGAATCGTATGATATTGAGTTGCTAATGTTAATATTTTTTATAAAATTTATCAAGCTTTAACAAGTTTGACTCTAGACAAACCTAATATACAAAGTAAAAAAAATGGAGGGACTACTGCGGGTAATTGGATTTGGAATAAAATCAAGCTACAGTAAATGAGAGAGGACGCGCGTAGAAGAAAGGTGTAGAAAGACAGCAGACGAGCAGAAGAGCACGCACGCTCGGCGAATCAACAACTCAACATAACCCAACCATGGAGTCTGTCGATGCAGGCGGCGAGCTGCGGCACTGGAGCGCGGAGGTCAACGGCGTCTCCCTCCACGTCGCGGCGCAGGGCCCCGCCGCCGGCCCCGCGCTGCTCCTCCTCCACGGCTTCCAGGAGCTGTGGCTCTCGTGGTGCCACCAGATGGCCGCCCTCGCGGCCCGCGGCTTCCGCTCCCTCGCCCCCGACCTCCGCGGCTACGGTGACTCCTCCGCCCCCGCCGACCCCGCCTCCTACACCATCCTCCACCTCGTTGGCGACGCCGTCGCACTCCTCGACCACCTCCGCCTCCCCAAGGTACGCCCTTTGCTGGTTATTTTGTCTCTTGGTCACTGCGAGTCAGAGTGTGAGATGCTGAGACCTGCGCGTCGGCGCGGTAGCAGGTGTTTGTGGTGGGACACGACTGGGGCGCGCAGGTGGCCTGGCATCTCTGCCTGCTCCGGCCGGACCGGGTGCGCGCCGTCGTTGGCCTCGGGGTGCCCTACTACCCCCGCACCCCTGGCCGGTGACGGAACTCTTCACGGCGCGCGGCGATGGGTTCTACATCATGCAGTTCCAGGTTCCTGTTGTGATCCTTGCCCATGATTGCCTCCTGTGTCTTGTGATATATATCCAAATTATGATCTGTTTGTTTTCTGAAAAATAGAACAGTGGATCGTCTGTTAGCATTTTGGGACACTAAGATTAGTTTGATGAGAGATTCTATAATCGATAGTAGGATTAGATATTCTGTAATCAATAGTAGGATTTCAGATTCCATATTCAGGGCACAAACACTACTCCCTCCGACCCCATTTAATTGACGCGGATTTAAACTGGACATAGTGCAATTGGATGTATAGGCTGCGACCACTAATTCGGATCAGAGGAGTAAGTTGGGCAGTTGGCCCTCATTTGCTCCCACATTATAAACAACTCGAAAAGAAAGTAATTACAGCTTCAGGCCCAGTGTGTCATCAAGATGGGCATATCTTTTAGCTTGCAATTGTGTCATGGTCTGTATTTACCACCATATATCTGTTGCAAAATGACCAATTTATTTCAACATCATGTCTGCAGGAGCCTGGAAGAGCTGAAAAGGCATTTGCCCACTATGACGCCGCGACTGTCCTAAAGAAGTTCTACTCCATCGAGCAGAGATCATTGACTTCCTCGAGGCATCACCATCCCCACTTCCTTAGATGACTGACGAAGAACTAGGCCAGTATGCCGAGAAGTTTCAGACGTCTGGTTTCGCTGGGCCACTCAACTACTACCGCATGATGGACACGTAAAATTCAGTAACCCTCATTCCATGCTTTATGTTAGATCTAGCTCCGCACTAATCCAGGTGGAACACAGGAATTGGAGGCTCACTGCACCATGGCATGGCTCGAGTGCTTGCGAAGTTAATCATCGGCGAGAAGGACATCGGCAGTGGCGGCGCCAGGAAATGAACACTGGGTATTCCTCGCAAAAATTTTTTTGCTCAAAATGTACTATATGACCCAAACAGCACAGAACTTGCAATATATAGATAAGACAACACTAATATAACAACAATAGCAATATTTCAATTTATAAGCCCATAACGACATGAATACATAGGTACCTTTTGATTGATGAAGTGATGATATTCCATCTTACATAAATACTTTGCGGTTGCCTTTTTGGAAGAGATTGATAACATCCTCGTCCTTTACTTGCCTGAACAAATCTCTCTCAACAAATGTAACCATACAGTGGTTCAAATATTTATCACCCATTTTGTTCCTTAGCTTATTCTTCAGATAACTCATTGAAGAAAATACCCTTTCAACACTAGCAGTGGCTACTGGCAGAATCAATACCAACTTAAGAAGCTTGTAAACAATAGGATAATATTCATGCTTCTTTGTCCTGACAAGCACAACTGAAAGCTGACACAGATTTTTCAAGTTATCAAACCTTTCATCTCTACGCACATTAGCAACATACATGTTTAGTTGCCATGGAAGTCTTGACAATTCCTCACTTGTAAAATCAGAAGCATAAAACTTTGTAGCAAGCTTAAGCAACTTCTCTTGATATATCTTCTTCTTACTCTATCTTCTTATGCTTCTTTGGTTGACATGGCCCCATCTCCATATATCTTCTTCTTACTCTATCTTGGTCATTGACAGAATACAATGAGATGGAAATCCGCTTTCCAGGATCATGTTCGAGTGCCTCCAAGTCTGCTTGCATTGGTTCATCATCTTCATCAACAGATTCATCATCGTCTACTTCTACATGAGGTGTTGAGGTTTCTCCTCTACTCTCTGGTGCTTGCCATAACACCATTTGCAAATTGCTCTCAAGATGAATAACACTAGATGTAGTTGTTGTCTGATCCAATGTGGATGATTCATTTATTTTCCTTCTTTTTGCAGCCTTTTCCCACATTGTGTGTATGCTACTGCCAACAACACCACTCTTCTTCTTCTACAATGCAAGAAAATAAGGAACAACAAATTAAAACTCGCATCCAGAAACTAAACATCAAGCAATCAAGGGCATCAAGCAATCAAGGGCATCCAGGAACTAGGAGCAAGGCAGCAACCCTGTACCTTGACTGTCTTCTGCGTTGCAGGTGCTCGGGGACGCTGATTGGGCGGGGCGGCGCGGACGGGAGGAGCCTGTGCACCAGTACGCGTCGGCGGGGGGGCAGGGCGCTGCCGCCGTGGGCGCCGCCGCAGGTGCTCGGAGAAGCTGGGGCGGGGCGGCGCGGACGGGAGGAGCATGGGCATGGGTCGGCGGGGGGAAGGGCGCCGCCGCCGCGGGTCCGTCTCGTGCTGCGGGATGCATCGGCCGGGCCGGCCGCCGGCGGTAGACGCGGGACTGTTCTAGGTTGAGGGAGCAGGGAGGGGAATTTGCGTCTGCGGCTCTGCGCTCGTTCTCTATTCGATACCGGTCGAGGAAACTGTCTGGGCTGGAGCGACGGACGCGAGCGAGAGAGCACGCTGGGCCTGGGCTAATTACGTATAGTTAATTTTTTTCTCGTCCAATTCTTGGGTATTCACGGGAATACCGGGGCATACCCCTGGCGCCGCCTCGAGTCCTTTGGAGTCAAGCACTACGTTGAGGGCGGGGGTTTCAAGTCCAATGTTCCAGACCTTGAGGTTGCCATCATCGAAGGACACCATTTCCTCCAGCAAGAGCAGGCCGAGAGAGTTAACGCTGAGATACTGTCCTTCCTGGACAAGTTTTCTGTGAACTGAGTAAGCAGATGGTGTGCAAGTGAGCTGGTTTTGACATTTGAGTGCTACCTTTTCTGAACTGAAGAACAGCAAACCTCTTAGAGCTATATAGTCGAATAAATGTGAGAGCTAGATACAGGCATTTGTTGGCTTGAAAGGAATGTAAGAGCATGTAAAATATGTGTAATGTTCAACAGATGGAATACTGAATAAAGCAAGGTTTTGATAAGGTGTACTGCTGTTGCTTTAGCAAAAGAGAGAATCTCACATAGGGCTACTTTGGAAGACCAATTCAATGTGTGATGCAGCTGGAGATACTAGTTCTCAGTACATGGTGCAGAATTATAGGCCTTAATTCTTCAAGGCATCAGAACACTATCAAGCGCCTTGTGCACATTACTCAATAGTGATGATCAGGTGTGTAACTAATTATGTAGCACTAGCACCATGGTCTTCCCATGGATGCTTCTGGACCCCCTTGTTTATTTTTGTGTCAATCGAAGTATGTGTTCTTGATTAATATATAGGCTCTAATTATGTATGCCTCTAATTCATGTTAAAATGTTTTTGTTACAGTAGCATTTGCTGCGGTCGGTAAGATGCTGAAAATTGGTATCTCTGTAACTCTGTTGCTCCTTCCCAGAGGTAGGCCAAATATATGATTAACATCTACGCACTACAAACTAGTAGTACAAAAAGGAGATCTAATTAACCAAATCATACTTATTTCATATATTCAATCAAGTTACACATACATGGTGCAGGGTTTACAAGCCTCTTCCTTGAGGTTGAGACATGGATAAGAATACATCAGTGCCATCATGTAATTCTAGCAAAGAATCTCCCCTTCCTCCAACTCTTCTTGGAAGATGTGACGATGCTGCTGCTCCTCGTGATCGTCATCAGCCTTGAGGAAGAGTCCAAGCTGCCGCGACAAGCTGTAGGGGCCGAGACCGTACTCGTGGATGCCGAGGCTCTTGATGACCGTCGGGTGGATGGTCTCGCTGGGCATGGCCGCCCTCTCCGTCTCAAGCACGTCCTGACGGGCCTTCTCCCTTGCCTTGCATCTCGCCTGCCTTTCCCGAGACTCCTTGGCACGGGCGAGCAGCTCGGATATTGGAGGCGTGGTGGCGCTGGCGCAGCTGCTGCTTGAGCTAGTGGGGCTGGCGCTGATTCTTGCGTCATTGCCAAGATTCTTCGGGAACACCACCGGTGACGCGTCGCCGCAGATGTCCACGAACACGTCCTCCTCTTGGGCGAGCGGCAAAGGTGCCGACACGGTCGCCACGGGGGAGACACCGCCAACGATGTCAACGTCTTCATCCTCTTCTTGGTGTTCTTGATCTGCCCTCTTGCGAAGGAACTCATCAAGCTGCTTCCGTATCTCGAGGCAGGCCTCGTCCGGGACGGCGTCGAAGTCGATCTCCATTTCGTCGTCCCGGATGGCACGGCTCTGCTTCATTAACAACTCCATGATGTGATGGGGAAGTTCCGACGCTACCTTCTCCAGATCGACCTTCAGCTGCCGCCGTTCACGGTCCGTCGTCTTCTTGCGCTTGATCACGGGAGGAGGAGACGCCTTGATCTTCTTGGCCGCAGGTTCCTCGGATCGTGGCTCTGCCTCCAAGAACCTTCCACGATGATTGTGCTTGACGACGCGGGGAGCCGAAGCGGCTGCCTTCTCGAGGAGGAGCTCCGAACGGAAACGCTGCCGAACGATGTGACGCGTGCGCTCCGTGTCGGGCATGTCGCCGACGGCGCTGAAGATGGAGGCCTTCGTCTTCGTGTGGAACGCCTCTCGTATCACGAAGGCGCGCTTCCGCCCCAGCACAGACGGCTCCCGGTAGGCGGCGACCTCCATGGGATCCGTCGTCCTTCTCCTGCGCGCAGCTGAACAGGACGGAGAAGAAGCTGGCTGGCTGCAAGACTCGCTACAGAGGGGGCTGAAAGACTCGTTGCGGAAGGGAGAAGGGGTGCGCCGAAGAAGTGGCCTTTATTGCCGATCGACCTCCATGTGTCTGTAGCAATCCGAGTTCAGGATGGAACAGGCACTTTCCATCTTCTGATAATCACCTAGCTTAGCCACCACGCTTCTGATAATCCGAGTTCAGGACGGAGGGGCATCAGACCACCTCACTCAAAACATAGTACGAATTGTAACGGATGCTACCGCTCCCGATCCGCCAACAAAAGGAAGGCGTAGTCCCCATGTGCGTTTTCCTATCGCTGCTGCGTCAGCAAGAGTGGTATGACGTGGACTCCACCTGTAAAGTCTGAGTGGGTATTTAAACATTTTTTTACAACGGAATATATTAATACCAAGATGATACCAATTACATCAGTAGCAGCAACCTGGGAGGCGGATGCCTTCAACGCCGGACTTTGTCTCCGATGTCCGATTCCGTCGAACGACGCCATCCCCCGCGGCCACGGCGAGGTGTTGGGGCGAGTGGATGGACCAATACGAACTGATGCATCGGTCTAGATGGGATCCCAACTTATATAAGGAAGGGGGAAGGCAATAGATCAATCGATTTGGGAAAGCAAAGATCACGCTCACGTGAGATTTAGAGAGCGCAAAAATCACTTACTCGCCGCGATTTCGGGAGAGGGAATCGGTGGGATCGCTGATTTTGGGGGAGAGAATGGAGTCGGATGCGGCTAACTTGCTGCATATCTAGTCGCTAGAGGTGTGGGGGTCGGTTTCTCGGTTAGTTCGATGCACGGAGGGGTTGGACCAAAGTCACCGAAACTATTTCGGTTTTTGAGATTAGCTAACCGAGCATAGTACCGAATAAATCGGTTTGGTCACTTCGGATTCGGTTCAGGTTAAAACGGTTCGGTCGTTCGGTTCTCGGGTTATATGCCCACCCCTAAACAACATGATGTCTAGAGCAAGTCTAGTTAGTAAGGATGCACACAACGAAAAAAAAGATAAAATAAAATCCCGTCGAAGCAATCAGCTCCTCGCAGAAGCAAGAGCAATTCCAGTGGTGGCGACATCGAGATTCTGAAAAAGGTTCTCCAAAACGGCGCCTCAGGAAAGGTAACAATGCACAAACATTGTCGTCGTTCGGTGTAACCGGCAAGGTCCGATCCTGAGTTTTCACCCCGCGGAATGTCCAATCTGCACACAAGCCTTCAACAAGGAAACGAGTAGGAGTCGACATTGCCAGGTAGAACCACCGAAGGTAGGAACTAGGGTTTTCACTCCGGCAGGGCCGACCTTGAGCAAGTGTAGCATGTGCGGCCGCACAGGGCCCCAATCGGTATGGGGCCACCTATGTACATGCATGCATGCCTATTAACTTACGAAGAAAAAGTCTGAATCAACATTATTTTTGTATAGGGGGCATTTTCTTTCATTGCACAGGGCCCTTGACATGTCTGGGCCGGCCCTGCATCCCGGAAACTGAGACACAGAGCTCAATGAGCACTTCCAAGAGCGAAGTCTGTAGTGTCGCCAATCCCCACTCGTCGAAAACACTTCTGCAGAACGCCGATTGTCCATGACACAAACTTTTCCCGATCTATTGTGAGTACTCCCTGGAATCTTCGACAACTCTCTACTCGACAGGAGCATGCGATTGTAACCGGTCTTCTTCAAACACATTTGCTTGATCCCCCTATCAACACCTAGGTAACCACAGGGATAAGTGTGCCAAGGCGGACCCAAGGTCGATTGAGGCCGTCACTAGCCATAGGGTAGCATATCTTCACGTCAACATCAGTTAGCGGTCTCAAGCTCAACAAGTCCCATTGGGACCTGGCTTTTCGAGCGAAACCACCATGACATATGCTCCTTCGTCGGCACCAAACAAATCGAGGCGAAGTTGCCGTGATCGACGTGCCAATGTTCCAACTGAAATTGGAGCTTCGTGATGTTTCGACCATGGCCATCTGCGGCCGCACCACACCCGATACCGGCGGAAAATCGAGGGCAGCGCGGCTTGCCGGCAGGCTGGCCGGCCGCCAATATCGTCCGCACTCGTCCCACACATATGCATAGCCATGTACTCCCTCTGTATCAAAATATAAGATGTTTTAGCGTTTTCTACACAAAACGTATCTAGATAAGTTTTAGTGTGTACATTCATATGCATCTTACACTAAAACATGTCTAGGTACGTTTTGTCTAAGAAAAGCTAAAACATCTTACATTTGGATACAGAGGGAGTACATGCAGGTGCACCAACAGAAGGCATGTGCAGAGACACGCATGCGCATGCAGGTGCACCAACAAAAAGCATTGAGTTCTGCATGCGCATCTTCCATGGTTGCGCGGGATGCCTTCGGACGTTGCTTCAATCCACTTGCCTTCAGGCGGCTGATCCAAGGCAATGGCGACCAGATTAAAGGGGCAGCGACTAGAACCAGATCGGAATCCCTGCGACACACGACCATTGTGACTAGATCGGAAGACGATTATGAAGGGTTCGTTGCATAGAAAACAAAAAAATTCCTACGCGATAGACACCCGAAGGTCCAAGATCTAATCTAAGAGATGTAAGCAACAAGGAGAAAGAGAGTCTTAAGGAGAACATACTCTCGAAGACACAAAGCGTTACGAGATCGAATCTCGTTGGTGATGTAATCGAACTCACATCAATCTCAAGATCGCGAAGATGAGCGCTGCAACCCGGAAGCGCTTCCGCACTCGGTCACACGTACAACTCGATGACGACCTCCGTTCCCTCGATCCAGCGGGGCACTGGGAGTAGAGGATCCACCGGAAACTCCAACAACACGACGGTGCGGTGTGATGAAGAAATCATTGCTCAGGGCTTCGCCAAGCGCACGAACAAGTAGTGGAGCAGCGGGAGGAGGAAGGAAGAGATGACACAAGTGTGTGTGTGTGTGAGAGAGAGAGAGATGGAGCTCCCACCCCTTCTTATATAGGAGGGGAAGACAACCACGAATTTTTGGGTGTCTCCACCTCTCACTCATCATGTGAGTGGAGTCTCCACTCAACCCACTCGTTCTTCCATTAATTACCACTCAAAATCCCAAGGGTTTCCTTTAATAACTAAATAAAACAATTTTATTTCTTTATTTTAATATTTGTTAATTCCATTAACAAACATTCACACGCAACCCCTTGAGTTAGTTGTTAAATCTATTAACAACCATTTGACAAGAATCCCCTTGAACTATTTCAAAATTACCCGAAACAATTTCGGTGCTGTCCAAACTTTTCTCCCAGATTCCGTATCCACTCAAACGCGTCATCAAACCTTAAGTGTGTCACCCTATTGTTCGTGAATAATGTAGACATGATTGAGACACCTCTCCGATCAATA
Organism: Alopecurus myosuroides; assembly: GCA_028641055.1. Lineage (NCBI taxonomy): Eukaryota > Viridiplantae > Streptophyta > Magnoliopsida > Poales > Poaceae > Alopecurus > Alopecurus myosuroides. The sequence continues at coordinate 197,701,116 of CM054063.1, read as the reverse complement.
GTCAACAGCGGGACCTGGAGATTCGTAATGACTCCTACACATTCAACGATGAATCTAGCGATCGTGTGAACCATAAATGTAGGACACAAGGCAATGAATGAAGGTCATTCTCCATGACTGTAAAGCTCACATGATCGTTGGCATGCGCAATGGAGATTGGAATGTGACGGTTTTCAGAGCAGATCACACACACGCCATGGTTAAACAAGTAGGGAGGCGCAGGTTCTACCGTTAACATTGCATGGCGTGTGTGTGATCTGCTCTTGGAAACAAGAGGACTACCAGTTTATACACACATTGCATAACCAGAACATAACCATAGCACAACTGATGTAAACTCTTGGCAGTGTGCACGGTGGTGACCCGAGGTTCTTGGGGTATGTGAAAAGGGATGTTTCAAACATCCGGACAATGCTACGGTGTCGGGGGGCTACCCCCGAGTAGGGGTAAGGAAGGTGGCAAAGCGAAGGGCAAAGTACTGTTGGCCGAGTAGGCGGCTACTCGGGTGTCTGTTACCCGGTAGATTCTACTCGGTGATAAGTACTGAAGGCTGGGATAAGATAATGAGTAAGATCATAATCGTCCGAGTAAAGAACATGTGGTCCGAGTAGATGGGCAGCAATCCTACTCGGGCAGGAAGTCAATGGAGTCGTTCTGATGAGATCCCGCGTATCCCGCAGCCGTACCGGCGTGCGGTTCAACTTACTAGGTACGTGTTTATCCGCGCTACGGCGTGGACACAGTGAGGGTAGGCGCCTGCCACGTCTTGTCACTGACAGAGGGGACATGACGTGTCGGGGCGCCTACTCTGTAAGACTGACAGGGTGGATAGGTGTGATGACCCAGCACACCACTGCATGTGTAGTGCGCAAGTCGGTGACATAATACTCACAGAAGGACTTATCCGTGAATATTACATCTCTCAGAGTGGTACAACAGAAACACAGCGGGTCCAAGCAAAACTATAGAATACAAACCTCATTACAAAATCTTGAGAATCTCTTTGATGAATCAAGATGATCTCATACAAATGAAACATCAGAAGAAGCAATACGCAGCTCCAAGCTGGAGAAGATCTCTAGCTCAGAAATAATCCACTACGGCTGATGCCAGCCCTAATGTATGACTTGAAATAACTAAGTCTAAGAATGGTCTCTAGCTACATCTTGATAGCTTGCCCCCCCCCCCACCAGCGTTGTTGATGACGATGCTTTACCGACTAAGTAGTAGATCACTCCACCTAGCTTCATGAGGTAGTGATGGCTTCTCGATGACGACTTCAATAGGGCTTCAACCCTAAGCAGGGGTCAAACGGGATAGAATGAGTAACGAGCGTTACTCATCAAGTTCATGATATATAGTGGGTGGTTGATGCACTAACTACAGCTTTAGACTTGAAAGAGTCATAAGCTAATGCAAAGTTTTGTAAAATCTTTCTTCAAGAGGTTGCTTTTAATTCTGAAAACTATGCCCGCCATTCTTCACAGGATTAGAACTTTCATGGAGTTGCCTTTCCTGCGGCGTTCGCAGCTCCTTCCCGGAACAAGGGGTAACATGCCACATCCTTTTACACTCTGCAGAGGTGCGTTACTTTACCCATGGACGACCAAGACCATGTTGCACAACCAGGCGTACGTTCCTGTCCACTCCCACTTAGGTGTGGGGCCCGGTTGTTGGTCCAAGCCAAACCGTGCTTCTCCGCACAACGCATGCCCACCCATTTCTGCCAGCAGGTTGAACGCCTGATTCCACCCCTCACGATGGAGATCTACGCGCCCCTGGCAGACACTCATAGACCCCAGAGTCCGTGGGACGTAAGGGCTCCCACCCATGTGCATGTAGTCTCGCAAGACCTACAGCGTACGTCTCTGGCGCGTCCGTTGACATGCGAACGAGAAAAGTATCACGGTTGACTTACTCCCCCCATAGAAGATCCATGGTCAACGCGAATTTACGGCGCAAGAATCCTGACGGCATTTGTTGTTAATTCCTAGGTAATACTTTCCCATGCAGATGGAACCTTCCTTTGACCTATTCATCTTACCATGGTTCCATCCGCCCACCACACAGAACACTACCACTCGGGTAGTCATTCAATTAGTCATGTTATTATAAAAGTAGGATCATGCATTCTTTTGAGAACAGGTGATAATATGATAGGGTTTTTGCAATTAGTTTGTTAAGAGATACTGCAAAGGATATGAGCAAGTGATGAACTTGCCTGAGATTGAAATAACCATAGTATTCCAGGTCTTCGGGGTCAAAGGTCTCGTAGGAAATCCCAACTCCTGAAAGATAGCAAAGTAGTCCCGGTAAGGACTACAGAAATACTGGCAACATGATACATGCATAATAATGAGATGCAATCGTGAAATACCCTAGAAAATACCCCAGCTTACAAGTGTAAGCCATGTTTAATACGACAACTTATTCACAAGAGTTTTAGGTGAATTGTTTTGTTATTTGTGGTGATGTTGTTATTATTGGTTTTAGACTTACATGGGTTTCACTTTTACTTACCACACCATTTTTATTATGTTTAGGTTATAAATAGTTATCACATGATTAAACTTGAGCACTCTGTTATATGGAAAACAACCACTGAAAACATAATAAACACATTTGATTTTATGTTATAAAGTGTAGAGCTAATAACATCAAGTTTATTTGAAAAAATGAGGAACTAATACATCTAACTCTATCATCATAACACTTTGCTTAATAACTAGTGACGATAGGTTTTAGTTGGTGTGAAATCATGAGGGTTTTATTAATACAGAAATAATGTTGTGGCAATTATTTCTGATTATAATGAAACATTATAGAATCTTATATTACCTCTGGAAACAAGTTTATAAGTTGGATAAAATGTTTTATTTTTGACATATTTGAATTGGAAATTCTTTTCTCTTTAATTGGATATATTATTCATTGTCTTCTGAAAATATTTGAAATTATTATTTTATTAATTTTAAATGAACTAATGATTAGGCAAAGCATGGCACATAACAACTTGGTCAAATAACTTAGAAAACATCATAGATTAGTTATATTTGTTATTTGAAGCATGTTGGCATATAACTTGTATTATTCTGATGTTATGAATTATTTATTATTTTCCAATATTTATTGTTATTATTATAACTTATTTGATTGTTTTCACAGAAAATATTTGTTAGGAAATATTTTGGAATTGCTCAAAATCTTTAAATAATGTTGAAAGAATAAATTATACTTTATTAAATAGTTTAGAATATTTCTAAACCTTATTATCAAAGTTTTATTATTAAAATATTATTTTGTATCCATAATTTTAAGACTATAAGTATTATTGGATTATTCTTTCTTAATTTTAATATACAACCAATTTACTAGTTTTTAAGAATTAGTTATATTGCCAAGATTTGAGGTTTGTAGAATTTTATTTATCCTTTTCTATTATTTTCTGATTTTTTATTTGAGATTTAGGCAATTACTATTATGTCCCTAGGGCTGACATGTGGGGTCCATGGGTTAGGGTTGAACCCAACCCACTGGTCCGATCCGGACCAGACCGGACCAGACGCACCCGAGCCCCCCATCTCCCTCTCCCCCTTCCCCTGCGCGTGGCGACGCAGAGGCGATTCCCTCGCCTCCACCCTCTCCGGCGATTTCTTCCGCCCCTCTCAATCCCTCTCCCCCACCGCGCCCAAGCGCCGCTGCTTCTCCTTCCTGCCCTCTACTCCGCCTCCCTCCTCGATCTGAGTTTCTGGTTGTGTGGCTCCCGTGGCAACCACGAACCCTAACCCTAGGTTTCGGTACCCGGGTGCTCCTCCACTTCTCCGGTGGCTTTGGGCTCCTCGATGCGGCTCATGGAGACTCCTGGAGATTGGGCTGCTGCTGCTGCTTCTCCACGGTGGCTATGGTTGCGGATGGCTGTGGTGTCGATGCGCCGCCGCCGGGACGGCCTTCTGGGCAACCGTGGCGTGTCCCTGTGCTTCGCTCCACCAACTGGCCGTGGTCACCACGAAGGTGACCACCTGTAAGTACTCCACTCCCTCTGCCCCCTGATCTCTCTCTCTCTCTCTCTCTTCCCGATTCCTTCTTCCCCTTTTTCTCTGGAGTGACTATGATGCCTATGTGCTTACTGATGTACTCCGTTCATCAGAATATAAACATGCTTGTGCTCATGTGATTACTTGGTTGGACTCTCTCAATGTGGTTAACTGAAGATTTTCTTCAGTTAGGGCATTTGGTGACTGCAACTAATTCCTTCTCTATGTAGCTGATAAAATTTTCGGTTAAATGTTGTGGGTGCTCTGCTCCAGTACTTAGTAGCTGCTGGCTGGTTGGTGTGTATGATTTCGGGTGGCTTTTACTGTTGGATCAAAATGATCCTATGATTATTTGATTTACTCCAGTGGTATATATTGGAAAAGTGGATGTGTGGTGTGGTAAAAAAAATGTCTTGCTGGTCTCCTGGACATGCGTATGTATTGTTTTGGGATGATGATTCCTGATGTTTTGTGCCCAAGTGCTCAATGGTTTGCTTGACTGCATTTTGGGGTGCTCCTTTAGGATGTGCCCAGATTTTGATCATGCACAAAATGAGCATTGCTGTGGTATGATCTAGGGTTTGTAATTTTGCCCTCTCTTTGCCATTTAACTGATAAGAACAGATCCATGCTTGTTTTAATACTCTCAAATCCAGTGATGTTGTTCTGAGGAAATCTTATAGATGGGAACAGATACTATGCTTCTTTTAAATCCCTGTGATGTTATTAGCATAGCAACACTATGCTAGACTGAGGAAATAAATCCCAACCCCCCTCTGTGCATAACTTAGCAATTTCTTGCTAAGTGGTGTGTAGAGATCCACCTGTTAAGTGTTGGTGCTGGGATTGTGTTAAGAACCTGCCTTGTTGGCCTTCCTCCCTGCAGTCTTGCTGCCTTGTTCCTCTAGCTCCAGGCTGGGCCTTGCTTTGCCTTGCTCCAGGTATGCTTCTCCATCTGGTGGCTTGGCCTTGTGTTAATCTTGCTCCAGATATGCTTTCCCAGCTAGTGGCTTGGCCTTGTTGTTATACTACTGGATCTATCATCTCACAGATATTTGTTGGATGAATTGACTTGTGGTGATGTGGTTTCCTGGTGGTTGTTCTTGCTGTTCTTGCTGGATCTGTGCAGCTCGAGCTGTGAACAGGGGAAAGTGTGCTTGGTCTCCTCTCTCTTGCGGCTGGTGTGGTATTTATACCACAACAGGGGTCTTGACAGCACCAAAGTGTGCTGGTGCGTGTGCTGTGTGCTTGCTTGCTATGCCAAAGATCTTTTCCTACACGGCTTGCCTTGGTCTTATCTTGGTGTTGTACTTATTTTTGGCTTGCCACTTGTATTACCTGATACCTGCCCATGATGTTGGTCTGAGGCTTATAACTGATATGAACAGATACTTACTTGACTTAGCCTAATCTCAATGATGCGATTAGCAGTGCATCTCACTGCCTAGCTGAGAGTACTAACCCCCCACTAATCTTATTGTTTTACTTTTCTTTGTTTTTCTTGTTTATTTTGCAGGATCAAAGATCAATTGGAGACTGGAACTTTGCAAGAATTAGATTAGGAATTCTTTTTGTAATTGACAATTTATAATAGATCTTGCAATTTCTTTTTGTTGGGTTATTGTAAAGACTTTGTATCATGGTTATATTATTAATAAAGTTAATTGTTTACTTTTTCTTATTCACAATGAAATTGGAAATATCCAATATTTATTAATTCTTAATTGTTTCAATTTGATTATGTTAGTTGTATTTTCTTGTTTATTAAATTTGAATTCAAATTCAATTCAAATACTCACAAGTTTCAAATCATTCAAGTTTAAACTCCTCAAATTCAAATTTAATCAATAGGTCATGTCAAAATTCCACTCCCCTTCCATATTGGTCTCACTCTCTCTCTTTCTCTCTTAATTAGAATATCGATAGAACCTCGATCTCTCCAGGTCTACTATTCTCGTCTGATGATGTCTCAGAGTGACTACCAGCTTGTTCCTGTATAATCTATCCTAATGAAACTCAAGTGTTTAATGCCCTCAGAAATAATCTGCTTACAAGATTGATCAGGTCCTGTACTCAAATTATTCTTGTATGGCACCAAACACCAGGGTTTCACCCCCTCGATTGATATCTTCTTATTTTGGCTCCCTCCTGGGTTGCTTCTCTTATAACCATGGTCATGCAGGAATGTAGACAAGAGTTTGAAAAGATCACACACAGTGATCAGGGTTTAGTATTGGTTTTAAGAAGGTTTGTTTCCTCGTTCAGGTTAATCCTTCAGGACTGATAAGATCATCCAGCTATACATGACTAACTTGCAGAAGTAGGGTCATCCACTGTGTGATTTGGCTACTCACCCCTCTTCGAGTTCTAGATACCAAGTTGGTTTCTCTCAAGTCACTTGCAGACTTGAGGTTAGACTTGTTGGGAGTTAGTGTTGGCCACAACCAATTATGGTTTGCGTAACCAGATGATTTGATTTCTAAAGGTACTTCTTATAAAGATCACTCCAATTGTACTCTTGACCAGATGATCTAGTCCTATTTCATCATGTCAAGTGAAACATTGGTCACTTTGGTTTGTTTAAACTTTCGCGCCAAAATTTCCCGTACTTTTAGATGCATGCTTTGCAAATGCACATATTAAATTTAGATCCTTACAACTTCCCAAACACTGGGATGTTACAGTATCTCCCCCTTAACAAGAACTTCGTCCCGAAGTTCAACCTCTCTCACGTAAAGATAGGTAGAGAGAACTTCTGTAGACTGTTGAATCTTCACATCTGTTTCTTGTGTTGACCATGACATGTGTATCCTCTTGTCTTCATTGTTCACCTTCCACTGTCTTGTATGATGTTCTAATAGTATGACAGTTGTTAGGACAACTCTGTCTTGTTACTAGACCTTCCTAATGGTCTCACGAAGAACCACGTGGTATTTCCACCATATAGTGGATACCAAGTTTCATTCTCCAATGATTAGGTACGGTTTCCTAACTCTCACAACTTTCTGAAGAACACTTGGTACATTCACCAGGTGATGAATAACCAATAAGATTCTTCCAGTACAATGGATATGGTCTATGTTTAGGACTCCATTTGGTTCAATCTAATGGTTTCAAGATAAAGATTTTTCAAAGAAACTTGTACCCAGTAGTGTATACTGACTTAGACTCTTCTAATTAGTAAAATATCTTCGAGTTTCCTCGAGTTTCAACTTTTTCCTATATATGACTATAACCTATTCCAGTGGTTAACTTCTATGGTCCTTCTATATCTTTGGGTTTTGACTTTCATGGGACAACTCTATAAGTTTATTTCTCGAACTACTACATGTTTCCTTCTAGGATATAACTACTCATGTTATCGTCTTGGCATCACTTGTGGTATATCTCCATGTGTTGATGAAGTATGTCACCAACTCCAAATAAGATGTGGAATGTGGTCCATTCCTATCAGTGGCTTTATTGATTTCTGCTTTCTGGACTTCAAGGACTTCCAGAGCTTTGATAATTGCTTCAATCAGCTGAGATTTCAGACCGCTCTCATTCTAATCTTATACCCTCTAAACCAGTAACATCAAGATAGAACTCAATGTTTGCACATGCATATGCACATCAAGTTCAATCTTCATGTACAGCTCTAGTCAATCAAAGATCCAAAATAAAAAGCAATAAGTCCCAAATGCATTTATATAACACTCATGCATTAAAAGCCTGTGAAATAAAAGTACACAGAGTAAAACATCTCTAGTACCAAGGCTCTTAAATGCTATACACTACAAGTAGGTATATAGTACCTTATAATTCTATTCTACACAACCACTCTTTGCCCAAGTAATTACTCCAATTGCATGCCTTACTGCAATGGAATAAACCAGGACAAAATGATCCAATAGTAGTTGTTGTCTAACTTGGTTCCATATGGGACTAAGCACCATGACAACTAAAGTCCTTCATCTTGACTACGATAAACTTCTCATGGCATATGTTGATCCTTCCTGTTGTTGATCACATCGCAGGAGTAGTAATGTAGCTTCCATCAATGCTTATGCCTTCTCCTAATTCTATACTATACTATAATGATTCACCTCTAGAGTTGATAACTAAGGATATGGTATGTACCCCATAGTTACCATGGTCTAACAATTCTTCATGATTCCGAAACATTCCTTCTGAATGACTCCTATACTTAATGTATGCCATGTTCTACTCCATCTTATTCATTCATAGAATGGGGTAATCATCACTTTGACTTAACCACCTCTGACTATGTCAGAATTCTTTTTCTCAACAAAAATGATAGATGATAGACTTCTAACTATTCATACCTAGATATAAAGATAATAGATAAGTAAATTTACTCAGGTTGAGTAAGAAGATTCTATACAAGTATGATTGCATCATTCTCAAGTGAATGATCATCCTAATTGTAGGAAATGTGGTTTAGATAAGATGGCTTCCTATAGTCTTTTCCAACCTACAGATCTCCTAAAAGGTTTTAAACCTAAGATCGCTTCGCTCTGATACCACCTGTGATGACCCAGCACACCACTGCATGTGTAGTGCGCAAGTCGGTGACATAATACTCACAGAAGGACTTATCCGTGAATATTACATCTCTCAGAGTGGTACAACAGAAACACAGCGGGTCCAAGCAAAACTATAGAATACAAACCTCATTACAAAATCTTGAGAATCTCTTTGATGAATCAAGATGATCTCATACAAATGAAACATCAGAAGAAGCAATACGCAGCTCCAAGCTGGAGAAGATCTCTAGCTCAGAAATAATCCACTACGGCTGATGCCAGCCCTAATGTATGACTTGAAATAACTAAGTCTAAGAATGGTCTCTAGCTACATCTTGATAGCTTGCCCCCCCCCCCCCACCAGCGTTGTTGATGACGATGCTTTACCGACTAAGTAGTAGATCACTCCACCTAGCTTCATGAGGTAGTGATGGCTTCTCGATGACGACTTCAATAGGGCTTCAACCCTAAGCAGGGGTCAAACGGGATAGAATGAGTAACGAGCGTTACTCATCAAGTTCATGATATATAGTGGGTGGTTGATGCACTAACTACAGCTTTAGACTTGAAAGAGTCATAAGCTAATGCAAAGTTTTGTAAAATCTTTCTTCAAGAGGTTGCTTTTAATTCTGAAAACTATGCCCGCCATTCTTCACAGGATTAGAACTTTCATGGAGTTGCCTTTCCTGCGGCGTTCGCAGCTCCTTCCCGGAACAAGGGGTAACATGCCACATCCTTTTACACTCTGCAGAGGTGCGTTACTTTACCCATGGACGACCAAGACCATGTTGCACAACCAGGCGTACGTTCCTGTCCACTCCCACTTAGGTGTGGGGCCCGGTTGTTGGTCCAAGCCAAACCGTGCTTCTCCGCACAACGCATGCCCACCCATTTCTGCCAGCAGGTTGAACGCCTGATTCCACCCCTCACGATGGAGATCTACGCGCCCCTGGCAGACACTCATAGACCCCAGAGTCCGTGGGACGTAAGGGCTCCCACCCATGTGCATGTAGTCTCGCAAGACCTACAGCGTACGTCTCTGGCGCGTCCGTTGACATGCGAACGAGAAAAGTATCACGGTTGACTTACTCCCCCCATAGAAGATCCATGGTCAACGCGAATTTACGGCGCAAGAATCCTGACGGCATTTGTTGTTAATTCCTAGGTAATACTTTCCCATGCAGATGGAACCTTCCTTTGACCTATTCATCTTACCATGGTTCCATCCGCCCACCACACAGAACACTACCACTCGGGTAGTCATTCAATTAGTCATGTTATTATAAAAGTAGGATCATGCATTCTTTTGAGAACAGGTGATAATATGATAGGGTTTTTGCAATTAGTTTGTTAAGAGATACTGCAAAGGATATGAGCAAGTGATGAACTTGCCTGAGATTGAAATAACCATAGTATTCCAGGTCTTCGGGGTCAAAGGTCTCGTAGGAAATCCCAACTCCTGAAAGATAGCAAAGTAGTCCCGGTAAGGACTACAGAAATACTGGCAACATGATACATGCATAATAATGAGATGCAATCGTGAAATACCCTAGAAAATACCCCAGCTTACAAGTGTAAGCCATGTTTAATACGACAACTTATTCACAAGAGTTTTAGGTGAATTGTTTTGTTATTTGTGGTGATGTTGTTATTATTGGTTTTAGACTTACATGGGTTTCACTTTTACTTACCACACCATTTTTATTATGTTTAGGTTATAAATAGTTATCACATGATTAAACTTGAGCACTCTGTTATATGGAAAACAACCACTGAAAACATAATAAACACATTTGATTTTATGTTATAAAGTGTAGAGCTAATAACATCAAGTTTATTTGAAAAAATGAGGAACTAATACATCTAACTCTATCATCATAACACTTTGCTTAATAACTAGTGACGATAGGTTTTAGTTGGTGTGAAATCATGAGGGTTTTATTAATACAGAAATAATGTTGTGGCAATTATTTCTGATTATAATGAAACATTATAGAATCTTATATTACCTCTGGAAACAAGTTTATAAGTTGGATAAAATGTTTTATTTTTGACATATTTGAATTGGAAATTCTTTTCTCTTTAATTGGATATATTATTCATTGTCTTCTGAAAATATTTGAAATTATTATTTTATTAATTTTAAATGAACTAATGATTAGGCAAAGCATGGCACATAACAACTTGGTCAAATAACTTAGAAAACATCATAGATTAGTTATATTTGTTATTTGAAGCATGTTGGCATATAACTTGTATTATTCTGATGTTATGAATTATTTATTATTTTCCAATATTTATTGTTATTATTATAACTTATTTGATTGTTTTCACAGAAAATATTTGTTAGGAAATATTTTGGAATTGCTCAAAATCTTTAAATAATGTTGAAAGAATAAATTATACTTTATTAAATAGTTTAGAATATTTCTAAACCTTATTATCAAAGTTTTATTATTAAAATATTATTTTGTATCCATAATTTTAAGACTATAAGTATTATTGGATTATTCTTTCTTAATTTTAATATACAACCAATTTACTAGTTTTTAAGAATTAGTTATATTGCCAAGATTTGAGGTTTGTAGAATTTTATTTATCCTTTTCTATTATTTTCTGATTTTTTATTTGAGATTTAGGCAATTACTATTATGTCCCTAGGGCTGACATGTGGGGTCCATGGGTTAGGGTTGAACCCAACCCACTGGTCCGATCCGGACCAGACCGGACCAGACGCACCCGAGCCCCCCATCTCCCTCTCCCCCTTCCCCTGCGCGTGGCGACGCAGAGGCGATTCCCTCGCCTCCACCCTCTCCGGCGATTTCTTCCGCCCCTCTCAATCCCTCTCCCCCACCGCGCCCAAGCGCCGCTGCTTCTCCTTCCTGCCCTCTACTCCGCCTCCCTCCTCGATCTGAGTTTCTGGTTGTGTGGCTCCCGTGGCAACCACGAACCCTAACCCTAGGTTTCGGTACCCGGGTGCTCCTCCACTTCTCCGGTGGCTTTGGGCTCCTCGATGCGGCTCATGGAGACTCCTGGAGATTGGGCTGCTGCTGCTGCTTCTCCACGGTGGCTATGGTTGCGGATGGCTGTGGTGTCGATGCGCCGCCGCCGGGACGGCCTTCTGGGCAACCGTGGCGTGTCCCTGTGCTTCGCTCCACCAACTGGCCGTGGTCACCACGAAGGTGACCACCTGTAAGTACTCCACTCCCTCTGCCCCCTGATCTCTCTCTCTCTCTCTCTCTTCCCGATTCCTTCTTCCCCTTTTTCTCTGGAGTGACTATGATGCCTATGTGCTTACTGATGTACTCCGTTCATCAGAATATAAACATGCTTGTGCTCATGTGATTACTTGGTTGGACTCTCTCAATGTGGTTAACTGAAGATTTTCTTCAGTTAGGGCATTTGGTGACTGCAACTAATTCCTTCTCTATGTAGCTGATAAAATTTTCGGTTAAATGTTGTGGGTGCTCTGCTCCAGTACTTAGTAGCTGCTGGCTGGTTGGTGTGTATGATTTCGGGTGGCTTTTACTGTTGGATCAAAATGATCCTATGATTATTTGATTTACTCCAGTGGTATATATTGGAAAAGTGGATGTGTGGTGTGGTAAAAAAAATGTCTTGCTGGTCTCCTGGACATGCGTATGTATTGTTTTGGGATGATGATTCCTGATGTTTTGTGCCCAAGTGCTCAATGGTTTGCTTGACTGCATTTTGGGGTGCTCCTTTAGGATGTGCCCAGATTTTGATCATGCACAAAATGAGCATTGCTGTGGTATGATCTAGGGTTTGTAATTTTGCCCTCTCTTTGCCATTTAACTGATAAGAACAGATCCATGCTTGTTTTAATACTCTCAAATCCAGTGATGTTGTTCTGAGGAAATCTTATAGATGGGAACAGATACTATGCTTCTTTTAAATCCCTGTGATGTTATTAGCATAGCAACACTATGCTAGACTGAGGAAATAAATCCCAACCCCCCTCTGTGCATAACTTAGCAATTTCTTGCTAAGTGGTGTGTAGAGATCCACCTGTTAAGTGTTGGTGCTGGGATTGTGTTAAGAACCTGCCTTGTTGGCCTTCCTCCCTGCAGTCTTGCTGCCTTGTTCCTCTAGCTCCAGGCTGGGCCTTGCTTTGCCTTGCTCCAGGTATGCTTCTCCATCTGGTGGCTTGGCCTTGTGTTAATCTTGCTCCAGATATGCTTTCCCAGCTAGTGGCTTGGCCTTGTTGTTATACTACTGGATCTATCATCTCACAGATATTTGTTGGATGAATTGACTTGTGGTGATGTGGTTTCCTGGTGGTTATTCTTGCTGTTCTTGCTGGATCTGTGCAGCTCGAGCTGTGAACAGGGGAAAGTGTGCTTGGTCTCCTCTCTCTTGCGGCTGGTGTGGTATTTATACCACAACAGGGGTCTTGACAGCACCAAAGTGTGCTGGTGCGTGTGCTGTGTGCTTGCTTGCTATGCCAAAGATCTTTTCCTACACGGCTTGCCTTGGTCTTATCTTGGTGTTGTACTTATTTTTGGCTTGCCACTTGTATTACCTGATACCTGCCCATGATGTTGGTCTGAGGCTTATAACTGATATGAACAGATACTTACTTGACTTAGCCTAATCTCAATGATGCGATTAGCAGTGCATCTCACTGCCTAGCTGAGAGTACTAACCCCCCCACTAATCTTATTGTTTTACTTTTCTTTGTTTTTCTTGTTTATTTTGCAGGATCAAAGATCAATTGGAGACTGGAACTTTGCAAGAATTAGATTAGGAATTCTTTTTGTAATTGACAATTTATAATAGATCTTGCAATTTCTTTTTGTTGGGTTATTGTAAAGACTTTGTATCATGGTTATATTATTAATAAAGTTAATTGTTTACTTTTTCTTATTCACAATGAAATTGGAAATATCCAATATTTATTAATTCTTAATTGTTTCAATTTGATTATGTTAGTTGTATTTTCTTGTTTATTAAATTTGAATTCAAATTCAATTCAAATACTCACAAGTTTCAAATCATTCAAGTTTAAACTCCTCAAATTCAAATTTAATCAATAGGTCATGTCAAAATTCCACTCCCCTTCCATATTGGTCTCACTCTCTCTCTCTTTCTCTCTTAATTAGAATATCGATAGAACCTCGATCTCTCCAGGTCTAATATTCTCGTCTGATGATGTCTCAGAGTAAACTACCAGCTTGTTCCTGTATAATCTAACCTAATGAAACTCAAGTGTTTAATGCCCTCAGAAATAATCTGCTTACAAGATTGATCAGGTCCTGTACTCAAATTATTCTTGTATGGCACCAAACACCAGGGTTTCACCCCCTCGATTGATATCTTCTTATTTTGGCTCCCTCCTGGGTTGCTTCTCTTATAACCATGGTCATGCAGGAATGTAGACAAGAGTTTGAAAAGATCACACACAGTGATCAGGGTTTAGTATTGGTTTTAAGAAGGTTTGTTTCCTCGTTCAGGTTAATCCTTCAGGACTGATAAGATCATCCAGCTATACATGACTAACTTGCAGAAGTAGGGTCATCCACTGTGTGATTTGGCTACTCACCCCTCTTCGAGTTCTAGATACCAAGTTGGTTTCTCTCAAGTCACTTGCAGACTTGAGGTTAGACTTGTTGGGAGTTAGTGTTGGCCACAACCAATTATGGTTTGCGTAACCAGATGATTTGATTTCTAAAGGTACTTCTTATAAAGATCACTCCAATTGTACTCTTGACCAGATGATCTAGTCCTATTTCATCATGTCAAGTGAAACATTGGTCACTTTGGTTTGTTTAAACTTTCGCGCCAAAATTTCCCGTACTTTTAGATGCATGCTTTGCAAATGCACATATTAAATTTAGATCCTTACAACTTCCCAAACACTGGGATGTTACAATAGGTCCTTTCAACCGGACGGCGCGGCGACTTCTCGCCATGGCGTCAGCGGGAACCCGGAGGCGTGCTCTGCGTGTCACAGTAGAGATGTCCCATCATTGTACCTTTTATTCTTTGTTTACTCGGCCGGGCACCAGTATGTAAGGTGCCCAGCCCCCTCCTGCGCGAGGGACGTTGGCCCTGAGAGCATTTATTGCAAGAGCCAGCACTAGCGATAGAGAGAGCAAGCGAGTGGCTACTCCGCTGAGAGGCAAAACTGTACTGTGGCTACTCGGATATCATTCATACAGAGAGATAGGCAGGAGTAGGGGTGTTACCTCCACACGAGGGCCCCGAACCTGGGTAGATCGAGGTGTTTGCAGTGTTCTTCGTGCGCATCTACTCGACGTGCGATCCCTCCCCGGATACCTACAACGTCCATCGGCCCCAACTCATTAGCCATCCCATGGCATCTGTCTTTCCCATTCTACGACATACATAATGAAGTTACACTGCGAGACATGGAGATGACGTTGGAGTACTTTAAGCAGAGGCAAGCTGAAAACAACAACTTCTTCTATGCAACCCAGGTTGATAAAGATGGCGATGTGAGGGCCTTATTCTGGGTAGATGGCCGAACAAGATCATTGTATCATAAGTACAAGGATTGTGTTTTTTTTACACAACTTTCTGTACAAATAGATACAACATGCCATTTGCTCCCATTGTCGGTATCAATAACCACACACACACACGATTGTGCTAGGCTGTGCTCTGTTACCAGATGAGAAAATAGAAACATTCAAGTGGGTGTTCGAGTAGTGGATGCTTGCAATGGATGGTGTCCACCCACATAACATAATGACAGACCAGGATCAAGCAATGGCAGAAGCAATATCTCAGATTTTCCCAAACTTGATACGCAGGTGCTGTCTCTACCATGTCCTGCATCTTGCGAGGAAAAAGTTGGAGCCAAACTTGGCAGAAGGTAATCCTTTTAGTGATGCTTTCTATGGGTGCATCTATGAAACCGACACGGTGAAGCAATTTAAGGATTGCTGGGAGCATATGCTGATAGAGTTTGGCATGTCTGAAAACACTCATCTACCAAATATGTGGAAGTCTAGAACAACATGGACCCATGTTTATTTCAGGAACAAATTCTTCCCTTTCACGAGCACTACTGGAAGGTCCGAAGGTCTGAATTTGTACTTCAAAACACTGATACGGCTAGGTAACTCGGTGTACAACTTTGTGCAACAGTATGAGCTTTGCCAGACATTGATGCTTGATCGAGACGATAATGCAGGGTTTATAATGGAGACAACAAGAAGATCACTTTTGGGGAGGTAAGCAAAAAGCAGCATTTGAATACAACACCATTGTAGCACACAAAAAAAGTAAAAAATGTAAGCTAGTGTGTAGCAACTAGTGCAAAAATGAATGGACTAGAATAATAATCTAAGCTCCAAAATTGAAAAGCAAAATATTCTTTCTACTGTACAAAAGGTTGAGAGCCAATATGTAGAAAAAATAAATTTCTGCCTGCTGTGTATGTGTAGCATTAACTAATATTTAAAGTAGCAACAAAATCCTACTGATGTAGCATTGATTGTCATCTAATGTTGCAAAAATAACTTGTTTGCAGTTATGCAATTGAGAAACAAGGACAAGAATTCTACACGGCAAAAATATTTGAAAGGTACCAGAAGCTTGTTGCTACATCGACAAAGTTCTATCCGGTACGGGCAGATGTAGAAGGCATTGGTTTTGATCTAGTTCCAAACCCTAGCCTAGAAGTGAGAACATACCGGGTTCAAGTTGAGTTTGAGGAGGGACTGTACTCGTGCGGCTGCAATGGGTTTGAAATGTGTGGACTGATATGTCCACACATCATCAGGGTCATGGTCCACCTAAATGTCCAGAAAATACCAGAAAGGTACTTGCTGTACCGATGGTCTTTGGTAGCAACAACACCAGCGCCTGATTCCGGGGGCAACGGACTCAGATTTGGTGTCCCACCAACAAACACACTAAAATACAACTCACTGTGCAGAAAAATGAACGAGCTTGCCTCGGATGCTTGTTTTGTGGATGAAGCGTATGAAGTTGTTTCCAAAATGGTGAGTGAGGCTAGCAAAAAGGTTGCTGCAATCTTAAGAGCAAATGAAAATGTGGTTGAAGGCGGTGACGAAGAGGATGCAACATTGGATGAAGACCAGCATAATGGACCACAACAAAATGAACCAACAACAATGGTTGGTGACAACGAGAAATTTGCTACCAGCGGACAAACACTGAAAAATCCTAAAAGGGTAAAACCTAAAGGTCGTCCCGCAATGAAAGAACAGAGGCGAAAAACTTTGATTGAGCTACGCGATGCAGAAACTTTGAAGAGACGCAAGAAGCTGACGATGCCAAAGCAAAAAACAAGAAACCGGTGAAGAAGCCCAAGAAACCTAGGAAGAAGAGAGTAATGAAGTGCCCATGGTGTCATGAGGAGGGACATGCGGTGAAAGATTGTGTTGCTAAACAGGTGGCGGACGATCGAATGGCAGCTGGGGCTGAACTAAGGATGTAGCTGTTCTATGGTGATGTTTTTGAAAACAATTGCTACGAAGAAGTTGTTAGGGTGAAAACATAATTGTACATGGCATTGGTACTATTGGTATAGAATGATTTGAAACATACTTACCTTGTATTGGAGCAATTATTGGAATTTTATAGCAAAAAATTATTCTGTGGATAACTTGTATTCTTGCATTGGAGCAAATGAAAAATGTACTCAGTTATGTGAAACGTAAATTATCTATTTTTGATTGTGGAAAAATGTTGGTAGCAACTTTTTATTGTGTGTGAAGCAGTGAAAATCTGTTATTGGAGAAAATAATTTACTCTACGTGAGCATAAAAATTGTTCTGTCCAGGGGTTTCAATAGCTTTCTGTAGGATACAAAAAAGTTGTTTTGTAGCAACCACATGTCTCTATTGTAGCAATAAAAATTACTTTCGAAGCAAATAGATGCCCCTAATGTAGCAAAAACATGGTAATCACCAGGAAACAAAAAAAAAGGTACCAGAAAAACAGAGAATTCATTTGATATAACTTGTAGCAAAATAGAGTAATCACCAGAAAGGTATAATTCATTTGGTACCATTTGAACCAAGCAGGAGAAAACTACATTCATTTGCCATGGTTAAACATACTCAACTCTGTCATTGATAGCCACAATTATTTGTTCGACAAAATGACACAATCCGTGGATCACTAGATTCCAGCAAGGATAACATATGAAAAAATAGAAAACATATAATGGATGTTTCAGCCCAACTTTACACTAGATGAGGCTAATGCGAATTTACACGTCGCGATTGTCACTCCAGGCTACATGAAACTACTAATGGCTACCCCCCCGCCTGAGGCTCCAAGAAAGCCTCCATGATGTCCACGATGTTGCCTTTGTTCTCTCTGTCCTAGATGAGCTTCGCTGCAACAGCTATGCGATATGTAGGAATATCATCCTTGGAGAAGGACGTCATGCTTTTAGCGTCGAAGTGCTGAATGAACAACATTGTGAAGAAACCACAATCGTAGCTGGAACAAAAAAAAGCAAGAAATGCACATAGTTAGCAGCAAACTCGATAATGTATAATGACTGGATACATGAAGGTAGCAATAAGTTGAAACTGTTGTAGCAAACATAAACTTCTAAAAGAGCATATAACCATGATGAGCATTTCTGCCAAAAAATAGAAACTTGTACAATTGGCTTGAAAACTATAATTGCATCAAAGAAAAAGAATCTTACATCGTCTTCTACTGTGGGTGGGCGTGTGTGAAAAGTGTGTAGAGGTCCATGTCTATATTTGAAACTCCAGAAGCTTTGCAAAGTGCTGCAAAGTTACAAAACTGGAATAGCAAAAACACATGAAATTAGTGTGATACACACAAAAAATGTAATCCTTAGAGACACTTATAACAACTAACCAGGTTGTTTGTTGCTTCCTCCAAAAAGCTCTTATCTTTGTGGTTCATTCAATCAAACACATGGAACTGGTCGTGTAGCAAGTTGACAGTGCATACCATCCAGTGGTTGTCCTTGACTACGGGGAAGTGTAGCTAATGTAGCGGAACAAAATGAAATACAAATTATCACAAACAAGATTCGTAGAATAAATACCGACGTAATTACAACGTAGCAAAAAAATGTAGGAAGAGGAAGGCATAACTCACAAGGTATTTTTTCATGATCTTGAACTTCAAATTTTGGTTTCTGAATTCTCTCACAACTTTAGCTGGGTTAAACTTGTCTGGATCAACTATGAGCTTTTCCTACTCATGACGAAAAAAAAGCAAAAGTTGTATTAAGGTGAATTTGTCAGCTAAGGCGTGCAGCAAAAATTCTTGGGACATAACTAACCGTTGTGTAGCAACTAAAAACATATCTTTTCAAAGCAAATGTGCTACTGTCCTCTTCTCTTTTGGCATCCTTATTGAAACTCTCAGACCAAACACACATGACCTAAGTGTCAAGACACTTCCTAGGGCCTATAGAATTGTAAAAACTCTTGTAGTCACAGTGAGACCGACCAATTAGAATGAAAGGATGCCTGAAAAAATACATGAAATCTAATCAGAGGTGTCCAGGTTGCTGCAATAGACAAAATAAAAAGCAAAAAAGGAGTAGCTGGTAATAAAACAAAATGTCACATAATTACAGGACTGTGATAAAAAGGCCAAAAAAAAAAGACTCACGGGTCATCTTTTCCTTTCTTTTGACAATCAGACTTGAGATTGCGAGAATGATGCACAAACTGTTCGTATAGTGCAACTACATCTGGAGAGGGCTTCTTCACCTTTTTCGCCAGTGGAGCTTTAACATCATCTTTCATTGCCCTTTTATACCTAGTCCTCCTTTGAAATCTTAGGACACCAGTGCTACCATCCTTCTCTACAACACCTGAGCTGCCTCCATTGTCTAGGAAAACAAAAATATTAAGCTAGTGGAGAAGGTTACAAAAAGAAAAGAGCTCTGTAGCAGCAAAGAAAATGTGGGGAAATTTGTTTGGGAGCATGTAAACATAGAGAGTAGCTTGAAGGGTTGGGTAAGGTTGCAAAACTAGAAAAGAATGTAAGATCAGTATGTAGCAAGCAGAATTATCTAAATAGCAACTAGAATTAACTAAAGTAGCAACCAGAATTGTCTAAAGTAGCAAACGGAATTGTCTAAAGTGGCAACCATAATTATCTAAAGTAGAAACCAGAATTAAGTAAAGTAGCAACCAGAATTATGTAAAGTAGCAACCAGAATTATCTAAATTAGCAAACCCCAACAGTAAGATATCATTTTTAAAAAGCAACAGAAGCAAAAAAAAATGCGCACAGGGATAAAGCAAACCTGGAGTGTCCCCATGTTCAGGTGTTGCAGCGTCAGGAATCTCCTCCAAGTTTTCCTCAACTAGTAAGCCATCATTCATAGGGATGCGGGTGTCGAGGCATGGTTTGGGAGCTACACAACAAAGGTCCATCAGAAAAAATAATTTGAAAAATCTTGCTTTGGGCAGTGGACACAAATCCATGATGAAAATGCAAAAATAAAATAAAAGACAAAAGGAAAAGGAGAACATACACGTGGGAGCAACCTTGTCTCCACCTATCGGAGCAAAAGCATCCTCCGCCTTTTCTGCACACACAACATCAGTCTTGTCAGGGGCTTGGGTAGATTCATTGTCTTGTCTCCACACATTAAATTTCGGACAGTGATCCCAGTAACCTGTTGGTATGTTACGCCGAGGTGTGGGAGAAGCCGGCCTAGGAACGAATGTACTATCCGCAGCAGCTCTGGGTGGGCTAAGGGCAGTGGGTATAGGTGGAGTCACCGCAGCAGATCTGGCTGGACTACCAACAACAACTTTATCTGGACTACCAACAACAGCTCTAATTGGACTGCTCACAGCCCCCTAATCCTCACCATCAGCGTCCGTGTGAGAGGAATCTACAACAATTGCTGGTTGCGAGACATCGTTGTGCTCCGTAACATTGGTATGTTCATTCTCAGCTGCACGAGCATCACCCTCAACAACGTTTTCTTCACATACATGAGAATCACACTCCATAGGATCCACAACAGCAATTTCCTCTTCAATATCAAGTTCATCGAACTCCGAAGAAGACTTGTGACCATCCATGTTGCTCTGCCTGTCTAGTCCTACCCCAGAAGCTGGAAAGACGATACTCGGGCCATCATCTTCCTGCAAGGCAGCTTCAGCGTCATTCAACAGCAAAGCCATTTGTTTGGACTGGATTGATTTTAACCCTACACCAAGACTCCTGAGAGTAGCATCCACATTAGAAGCAAAACTAACCCTGTGCTTGTCGTATAGGTTCTTGAACCGAGATGATACCCGTGTTCAACAGAAAACATGAATTAGTGTGTGAGGAAGCAACAACTATAAAATAAAAAAGCATCATCTGGTCGTTAAAGAAGCAAAAAACCAGCAAATTGAGACAAAAACATTGCCAGAACAAAACAAAATAACCGATGGCGCAAAAAAAATCATTATAGTAGCAGAAATTGGAAGCTATTATAGCAAATTAGATAAAATATAACTAAACAGAAAAAATAGACACAACTAATTAATGGATAAAAAGAAACTAACTAAAACAACATTATTTAAAGCCTAATGGAGAAAAAGGAAATATGTAAAGTAGCAAAATTTGGAAAAAAGCACCTTGCTACAAATGCAGCAAAAACAAATGCTATATGAACAAACAAAATGAGCTACAAGAGCACATTAGAAACTATACAAACCTCCATTTGCTCGATGCTGGGGAAAACAAGCCATTCATTAAGTGATGCAGACGGATTGACATCAATATCTTCGGGCTTTGAACTGTCCATATGACACGGTGCATACACTATTTTGGAATACGGAAGGAACTGCACAACCAACAAAACAATCAAGGGTGAGTTTAAACAATTTGAAACGTGGCAGGGTAAAGCAAACAACGAAAAGCAAATGAAAACAACCAGAGAGTCTACTTACAGGAGGCCTCCCAAAGATAGTCTTGTTCAACAGGATTTTATTGTCACGGTCGATCTTGACGATGAAACTGAAATCTTCACTGGTCACAAATCAAAACTCTAGGAATCCCATTGTTTATAAAGTACTCATTCTTTGGGATGAGCAAGTGGTCCACGTACACCAGCTATAGATGCAAAAAAAAACACAAAATTAAGCTGCAGCTGAATGGACATCCATAAAAGGAACTAAAAGCTATTACAGTAGCAGAAATTGAAATCTATTATAACAAAATGTATAAAATACAACTAAATAGAAAAAATACACACAAATAGATAATGGAGCAAAAGAAACTAACTAAATCAGCAATAATTAAAAACTAATGGAGCAAAAATAACTATGTAAAGTAGCAAAATGTGAAAAAAAAACACCTTGCAAACAAAGTTTAAAAAGCACATTGAGAAAGCATTACATGTATGTACATTCATAAAAGGAAGAAGGCAGCAACCAGAATGAAAAAAATGATGAAGCAAAAAAGGTTAAACTTACAGCTAGAACAGACAATGGGCCGGACATCTAGAGTTCGAACATGTTCTTATTCTTCTTCTTTTTCGATGGACCGGGTGCGGCTGCTACTGGTTCCTCAGACTGACCCAACTGCTTCCCCTTCTGAAGATTAAAACCATCAAGCACAAGCGGTTGCTCCTTCTTCTTCTGAATTTTTTGAATGTAATGCATCAACAACTCCAGAATGTGATCCTCCCAGTCATACTCGTGGGTCTTCTTTGGGTCACTCATGCACCCTATGTACTCTAAGCAGATCATGTTGTTAGTGGATGGATTCAGAACAGTCGCCCAACACAAAAGGTCCCATGTCCTAATTATGACATCCTCTTCACCGTCATCAAGCTTCTTCAACATCGTTGCTGCATTTTCTATGGGTAGCCTCGACAAGGCACCTTTCTATGACTCTCTAATTTCTGAATGGATACTCTTCGTAAGAAACTCAACTGGCTTTGATCCTGAACGTATACCAAACACCTTCCTGATAATCTCTTTGTGAAAACAATCCGTTTTGCTCCATAGTGAAACTCACGAAGCTCGACCACAGTGTTCATGGCGACAAAATCGATGAGCTCATTAGGGACATTGAAAGGTGAAATGTTGAGTAGTGAGGCAAATGCGCTGTGCTTCTCAATAATTTCTCTCTTGCGTGCTGTTAGATCATTTGCACACTTGAGCAACCTCTTCGCAGCAAAACGATCCTTGGTACACCAATACTTCCCCTGCTGAGCAAAAACCCGAACACTTAAAACAAAAAAACACACACAAAAGAAGCAAACAAAAATGTACAACAGAAGCAAACACAATGCAGTAAAGAAGCACATAATGAATATAATTGTAGCAACACAGTTTATTGCACAAAAATTGAAAATACAGTGAACAATTGTAGAGCAAAATGTGGCACACACTATCATAGAAACATCATGCCAGCAACAAAAAGGAAACACAAAAAAATGCTACCTAAAATCATCGTAGCAGCAAAACAGCTAACAACTTGCTACATACATAAACAAAAGGATGTGAATCAAACTGACACTGAATTAAAACAGATAAGGAGATGAGCTGCTACATCCCTAAGACAAACATGCAACATCAAAGCAAAAATGAACCACTAAGAGCAGGTCGGGGGGGGGGGGGAGGATGGGATTTGGAAATAAAACAAACCTCCATTGCTGCTACTTAGAGATTGCCAGCAGATCTATTATGTGGCCCAGTCAGTACACACTTGCATGCAAAAACAATAGATGATTTCAGAGTTCCTTCTATTTGCACAGACAGTTCCAAGTAAATTTTTTTTTTGCTACAAACGGGGGATATACACGGGGGGGGGGGGGGTGAATTGTAGTGGAACTAGCTAGAGGAAGGGCGCACATCGATGAAATCTATGGGAACCCCGAGCTAGAGAAAAAGGTCAAGGGGGGCACGGGACAGGGGCCCGGGAACAGAGGGTGATTGGGGCACGCGAGCCATCGCCGGAGTGCGCGCGGACCCTCGACAGCGCCGCCTCTCGCCGCCGCTCGCGTAGCCTAACTACAGAAGGGATGAAGGGGGAACCTCACCGGAGAAGAAGAGTGCTAGCAATAGGAGGAGGGTAGCGAGCGGAAACTCACCAGAGAAGGCGCGGAGACTCGGTACGGTCGTCGATGGCGTCGCCTCTCGTCGCCTTCGTCGCCGCCCGCGTCGCGCGCCGAGAGCGTAACAGCAGAGCCAGAAATGGGGAACCGCAGAGATACTATTCGGGGGTTGTCGTAATCCCTAACGAAACGGGGGGGGGGGGGGGACGTGGGTATTGAGTGAACCGCTCGATCCGCATCGATCCAACGGCCAGCGACCCGGGGATGGAACGCAACGTTCCCCCGGGTGATTAGAAGCGTTTTCCCAAATAAAAATACACAATTGTCTCTCAAGCCCCCTCTCTCTCTCTCTCTCTCTCTCCCCGTAGTAGAATTAGAGGGTCTAGTTAGAGTTTCTAATTAGATCTCCTCAAATTTAATTTGATCTTTGTCTAATTGGGGTTTTGAGGTTTCATATCACAATTAGATTTAGCTTCTAATTACTTTCTCTCTCTCATGTGTTGAGAAATCCACTTACATATAAACATGAGGCGTCTATACCTAGACGGCGAAGCGCTGCAGAATTATCCCCGGCGTATGTGTGCATACTCTCAAAGGGATAACACATGAGACCCTCACTCTACTGGATCAAGGTGATGGATACGGTGATTCGTAAACATCCTCACCCACAAGCTTGTGCATGAGGATCTTCTATAGGCTTCATTGACATTGTCACCACACGATCTCGGGAAATAGATCTTGGAATTATTATTTGCTTGTATTTGCATTGCATAGCATGCATGACGATTTTTTTTAATTACCATTGCGCAACCCAACAACCCTCTCCGTGAGAGAGGATTTTATAGCACTTGGCCACATGGGGGAAGTGGGAGTAGTGGGGGAAGTGGTGGCCAGGGCATCTCCTCGGTCTCCTGCACGCGTTGGGAAGGTGTGTGCCGCCTTGCATAATGGCACACGTTGGGAAGGCGCGAGTTGGCTCGCATTCTGCCTCCGCCTGACCCGTTGTCGCAGTGTGATACGTCTCAAACGTATCTATAATTTATGGTGTTCCATGTTGTTTTGATGCCAATTGCTACATGTTTTCTATTCACTTTACATCATTTTTATGGATTTCCTGGGACTAACCTATTAACAAAATGCCACAGCGCCAGTACCCATTGTCTTCTGTTTTTGGTTTCAGAAAAGTTGTTCTGGAATATTCTCGAAATTGGGCGAAACAAAAACCCAGGGTCCTATTTTTTGTCATGTACAAGGAGTCCGAAGAAGACCTGGAGGGGGGCCATAGTGTGGCCACAACATAGGGCGGCGCGCCACCCTTGGCCGCACCACTAGGTGGTGTGGGTCCCCTGGCCACCGACCGACATTGCCCTTTCGCCAATTTAAGCTCCTTCTTGGGAAAACCCTAAAGGGCCGAGCCTCCATCCACGAAAAGTTATCTAGCCGCCGTCATCGTCAACCCTAGTTTGGGAGGGTTCTGAAGCTTTCCTTGGCACCCTACCGGGAGGGGAAATCATCAGCGGAGGACTCTACATCATCATGCCTTCCTTCGGAGTGATGCGTGAGTAATTCATCCTTGGACTACGGGTCCATAGCAGTAGCTAGATGGTTGCCTTATCCTCTTTATGCCTCATGTTTAGATCTTGTGAGCTGCCTAACATGATAAAGATCATCTATTTGTAATGCTACATGTTGTGTTTGCTAGGATCCGATGAATATCGAATGCTATGTCAAGTTGATTATCAATCTATCATGTTTATGTTATTTATGATCTTGCATGCTATCCGTTACAAGTAGATTCTCTGGCCAAGTTGATGCTTGTAACTCCAAGAGGGAGTATTTATGGTCGATAGTGGGTTCATGCCTCCCTTTTATCTGTGCTCGAGTGACAGAAACGTGACGAATGAGTTATGTGATGTTGCCATTAGGGTGAAAACAACAATGCTTTGTCTAAGGATACATTCTATTGTTTACATTATGCACTTTACTTAATGCAATAATTTGTTGCTTTCAACATAATACCCGAAGTCTGCTTGGATTACGTTATGAGGGTGGATTATTAGTCATAGATGTAGTTGGATTACGGTCTATGAATTATGTTGTAATGCTGCATGAATCACATACTAGTCATCATGTCCTGCATATGTACTACGGTGTAGCCTTTATATCTGTCAATTGCCCAGCTGTAATTTGTTTACCCAACATGCTATTTATCTGTTTTGGAGAGACACCACTAGTGAACTGTGGACCCCAGTTCATTATTTTACACTAATAATACAACTACCATTCTTACTGCAAACATTGTTTTCCTTTCATTCACTGCAATCATACATTGTTTTCCACATTATACATCTAATCCTTTGTGTTAGAAAAACCGGTGAGATTAACAACCTCACTGTTTCATTGGGGAAAAGTATCTTGGCTATGTTGTGTGCAGATTCCACGTTGCTGCTGAGCCTGGTAGTGCGCCCTGCCAACAACAGCTGGCATCAACCTTCAGAAGCGATTTCTTTGTTTTAATGGTCCATTAAAGTAGGGTTTCTTTCTGGGGGAAAACTTGCTGATGTACTCTTCATACCTTCTTCTTAGGGTCTCCCAACAAACGTGTGTTTGCACGCAATCAACTTTGTTTTCTAGCGCCGTTTCCGGGGAGGAAGAGGATTTCCCCAAGGTGAGTCTCTCACCCCCAATCTCTTTACTTTGTTTTTGTTTTTCTTAATTTATTTTATTTTGTCTTGTTTGTTTCTTTACATAAACACAAAAAAATTAGTTCTTATTATAGTCGTTATTTTTGTTACCTTGCAATTAGTTTATCATGTTACCCCCTAAGTTTACCCTGAAATATCTATCAATAGGTAGTGGTTCTATAATTGTAAAGGATTCCATTGAAGAATTCTTTAATCATGTTAGTAAGCATGAAGATTTTGAGGATAAATCCATAGTAGAACTTGCTCCAAATTATGAAACTGCTACAACTTCTTTGGTTCACATGTTAGAGGCTAGGTTTGTTAACCTTAACCCCATAATACAGCAATTGTTTCTTAACCTGAATGATATCGAGGATATTGAAAACAAAAATTTTATTTTAGAAACTTTGCTTAAAGAATTTGGAGATGTTGCTATAGAAGCTAGGAAAGTCTTGATCGTTTTAAGATTCTAGGCTCATGTGTAGATGTTATTTTTCTCTTGAAAAACTAGACAATACCAAACCTAAAAACAGTGAGGAAAGAAAAATACCAATGCCCTTTAAACTCATAGCAATGCATGAAGCCTTGGAAAAGAATTTTGATTGGATTTTTCCTAAAAACCCATTTGATGAAAGTAGTAAACCTAAAAGTGTTAAGAGAGGGAC
This sequence comes from Alopecurus myosuroides, assembly GCA_028641055.1. NCBI lineage: Eukaryota > Viridiplantae > Streptophyta > Magnoliopsida > Poales > Poaceae > Alopecurus > Alopecurus myosuroides. The sequence continues at coordinate 197,674,176 of CM054063.1, read as the reverse complement.
ATATAAGACTCATATGCATAAAATACAATGCATTGTTGAGAAGGTTTTTGATATTGATTTGGGTGCTTCTTCACATGAAAATACTTGATTCTTGTTTTCTGGGCCTAGCTGAAAGGCGTTAAAGAAAAGCACTTCTTGGGAGATAACCCATGTTTTTATTTTTCCAATGTTTTCTTCTTTTTTCTTTGAGTGAAGGTGTTGTTTAGTTATTTAGAAACTCCTTTCTATCTTTACTTTTTCGTATTGCTGAACCAAGTAAAGTCTCTAGTGAAACGTTGGTGCTAGAGTTGGATTTGAGTGCAGAAACAGACTTTTTTTTTGTCTACTGTCAAATTCGTATAATATTCCGGAGAAATCAAAACGACCTGATTTTTTTTTGCTTAATCCTCGGGTATTTCCAAAACTTTTTATAGTTTTAAGTTTTTCAATTTGAGCAACGTAATTGCTTCGAAAAAAATCGCCTTTACAGACTGTTCTGGTTTTGACAGATTCTGCCTTTTTACTTTGCATTCTCGCTTTTACTATGTTGAGTGGGTTTCTTTCGGATGCATCCATTTAGAAAGTCCTCCTTGTTGAGTCCCTTGTCTATAATATCCTTTCCGTCTTGCAACTTTGTGAATGCAGTTTTACATGTGTATTTGGGCGTCATCACGTGCTTGTCCTTCACACCATTTCTCTTAAATTAGCCTTTGCTGGATTTGTGGAGAAAGGTATGTATGTAGTGGATTTTTTGAAAGAAACTAAACATCTTGCCACTTTTATAATGGCTAAATCCGACGTGGGGTGGCTTTGGCATCGCCGCTTGGGCCACATCGGTATGAGAAATTTACAAACTCTTGTGAAGGGTGAGCACGTGGAAGGACTAACAAGTGTGAGTTTTTCCAAAGATCTCCATTGTAGCTCTTGTGTTGCCAGAAAGATGCATGTGAAGAACCATCCCAAGAAATCAGTCATCTCCACAACGAGACCATTTGAGCTCATTCACTTGGATCTATTTGGGCATCCTACATATGATAGTATTGGTGGCAAGAAATATTGTTTGGTGATTGTGGATGATTATGCAAGATACACTTGGGTATTCTACATCTAAAGAAGAGTGAGACTCAAGAAAAGTTCATCTCCTGGGCCACAGAAGTGCAACGTCAATATGACACCAAGATCTTGGAAATTATGAGTGATAATGGGTCCGAGTTCAAGAACTACATCATGGATAAGTTCTTGAGTGATGAGGGGACAATACATAAATATTCCGCTGCATACACCCCTCAACAAAATGGTGTAGCGGAGAGGAATAACCGCACACTTATTGATATGGAAAGAACTATGATGCCTGAGTTCAAATCCCCTTATAACTTTTGGGCCGAAGCCATCAACACCGCTTGTCATCTAGCTAATCGACTCTTCCTTCGTTCGATGATTGGTATGGCTCCATATGAACTCCTAACCAGTAACAAACCCAGCCTCAAGTATACTCGAGTTTTTGGGTGCAAATATCAAGTTTACATTAAAGGCACTAGATTGTCTAAGTTTGATCCTAGAAATTTTGAAGGCACATTTTTTGGTTATGCCACAAACTCTCATACTTATAGACTTTACAACATATCCACCGGGTGTGTTGAAGAATCTATGAATGTGGAGTTTCATGAGGATAACGGCTCCCAAGTGGAGCAAATTGATTGATAAGGCTCGATTGGTTGCTCAAGGCTACTCTCGAATCGAAGGACTTGACTATGGTGAAACTTTCGCTCCCGTAGCTAGACTTGAATCCATTCGTATATTACTTGCATTTGCCACTAGCCATAATTTCATATTGCATCAAATGGATGTTAAAAGTTATTTTCTAAATGGACCTGTAAATGAATTGGTATATGTTAAACAGCCTCCGGGGTTAGATGCTTCCAAGTATCATAACCATGTCTACTTCCTCCATAAGGATTTTTATGGCCTCAAACAAGCCCCGCGTTCCTGGTATGATCATCTAAAGGAGTTCATAGTGGATCGTGGCTTCGTACTTGGGGTAATTGACCCCACACTATTTACCAGAAGCGTAGATGGAAATTTGTTTGTATGCCAAGTATATGTTAATGATATTATATTTGGATCATCTAATGTGATTTATGTAGAACAATTTTCCATACTATTGATAAGTGAGTTTGAGATGTCTATGATGGGGGAATTAAATTTATTCCTCGGTTTTGATACCAAGCAATATTATGAAGGAACTTTAATTTGTGAAGTAAAATACATTCAAGACATGCTCAAGAAATTTTATATGGTCAATGCTAATCCATTAGGTTATCCAATGTTGACAATCATGAATCTTTCAATGGATCACGAAGGTATACCGATTGATCCAAAACTTTATCGCTCTATCATTGGATATTTGATTTACCTTTGTGCATCTAGACCAGATATTATGTTTAGTGTGGGTTTGTGTGCAAGATTTCAATCTAATCCCAAGGAAATCCATATGATTTCGGTCTAAAGGATTCTTAGGTACTTGGTTGACACTCCCAATCATGGTCTTTGGTACCCATCAGATACAAGCTTTGATCTTGTGGGCTATTCGGATGCGGATAGGGGAGGTGACAAAGTGGGTAGAAAATCAACCTCTGATGCTTGCCAATTCCTTGGTAGGTCAGCTGTGTGTTGGTCTTCTAAGAAACAAAATTGGTTTCCCACCTCCTCCGCGGAGGCGGAGTATATATCCGCCGCAAGTTGTTGCTCTCAATAATTATGGATGAGGCCATTTCTTAAGGATCTTGGAATTAATATTAAGACAATGCCTCTTTTATGTGACAATGAGAGTGCTATAAAGATTGGTCACAATCCGGTACTTCATGCCAAGACCAACATATTGAGATTATGTATCATTTTATTCGTGATCATGTGGAAAATGGATATATATATCTCACTTTTTATGTCAACACTAAATATCAACTCGGCGACATCCTCACAAATCCCCTATATGAGAAGATATTCAAGCAATTTAGGAGTGAGCTCAATGTCTTATGTGCAGGAAATTTTAGTTGATTGGAAATATTGCATGCACACCTCTACTAGACTCATATTTGGTTCTTATATGTACACGTACATATAGGGGGAGTGTAGCTCAATTAATGAGTCAACACTACTCCTATAATGCACAAATAAACAAATCATGCACAATGGCCACTTCAATGACACAATGTGCTTAAATGATGAGTTTCGACAATGCACCCAAGATATATCTTCACGGTGTCATATCGAGCATACTCATACATGGTGGCTAAAGCCACCGCCCAAAACAAATATTTGAGTTTTTAATGAATTATATTAACAAGACGTTTGGTGTTCAACTCATATGCATATTTGTTCTTCATATTCCATATTACATCATCATGCTCATCTCATTGCATTATAGTGCATATCACAGCAACCATGAATATCTAATGGTGCACATGGTCAAGGTCAAAATTATTCAAAACATTGATGTAAAACTTGTTAAAATAAGATTTTAAGTTTGCCACTATTTAAAAAAAGGGGAGAAGACGAGTTCAAAATGAGCCTTTTCAGAAAAAACTGGCCTGGAAGGCCGGCTTGGCCGGCTGCCTCGGGCGGGTACCCGGACTACGAACATTGTTTGCCCGGCCCAAGATAGGGGCTCATGCCAGAACCCTCCGGTGGGTGCCCGGTCTCTTCGTACACCCGCACCAGCCTGGCCGGCACCTCAGGCCGGGCTCCCGGGTGTTCCAAAACCGGTTGGGGGCTTTTCCAACATAACCCCCCCACCTCTCCCACCCCCCACACGAATCCTCCATTGAAGCCCTCCCCAAGCTCTCTTCCCCTTCTCCCCCACCACCTCCTAGCCCCTCCCCCATCCATTCCTCACAGATCTGAAAGCCCTAGTCCTTCTCCCTCAACTCCTCCACGTGGAATCTCCATTGGTGACTCCATGGGAGATATCTCCTCCCTTGAAGGTTCCCTTCAAAGATGGCATCCAACTCGAGTAATTTCTTGGTTTTCTCTACTAATCTTATAACATCCCGTGTTTATTTTTTCTCTATATCTAGTTGTGGTTGTTACTTTCATGTTTCTAGGGTTCATACTCCTAAATCCATTTTCACCTAGGGTTCATACTCCTATATCATATAAATCCATTTTCACCCAAGGTTCATACCAAATCAATCTAGTTGTGGTGGTTGTTGTCTAGTCCAAATTAGTGTGTGTTTTCCCCTAGAACTTCACCATACCCACTATTTCCATGATAAAATTGCCGATGTACTTCATGTGTGCTACTTGTCTTCACTTTATCTAAGTGATATATTTTTAAGTTGTTACCACAACCAAAACAAAATTCTTCCCCAACATAACTCTTTGTAATGGAACATTTTTTTCCAACAACATGATTATGCGCACTTATTATTATTGTCCATATACATGCTTCATTTTTCTCAGGAACTGACGGTGCACCGCAAGATTAGGGTAAGAATCCTACTACCTATATTCATTCCTGCAAGAAAAATTATGCTAGCGTTTCTGGTTCCACTCCCTCTCAAAAACGGGGACCCCCACTCCCTGTCAATCCAAAGGAGCTTGTTTATCGCAATTGGGGCAATTTGAGCACTGGGGACTTTGAGAATGGGCGCCTGAAGTTCAACCCCTATAAGTTTGAGCAGCGTACATGTGTAGATTCTAGGTTCTATTGCAAAATGCATGAGAGGGTTTCTGAGTTTGTTATATGTGGACTGAAGAACTCTCATGTGGATCAGATGCCATGTTGTTTTCATGTTGACATTCCATGTTGTTTTCATGCCAATTGATTTATGTTTTCCATGCATTTTACATCATTTTTATGGATTTCCTGGGACTAATCTATTGACAAGATGCCACAGAGCAAGTTCATGTTTTCTACTATTTTTGGTTTCATAAAAGTTGTTCTGGAAATATTCTCGGAATTGGACGAAACGAAAACCCAGGGTCCTATTTTTATGTCAAGCACAAGGAGTCCGGAGGAGACCCCGAGGGGGCCCTGGAGGGACTACAACATAGGGCGGCGCGAGTGCCCCCTGGCTGCGCCACCAGGTGGTGTGGCCCCCTGCCACCCACCGACGTTTCCCTTTCGCCTATATAAACCCCTTCTCGGGAAAACCCTAAACACCCGAGCCTTTTCCACCAAAAAGTTCCGTAGCCGCCGTCATCATCAACCCTAGTTCGGGAGGGATCTGAAGCTCTCCCCGGCACCCTTCCGGGAGGGGGATTCATCATCGGAGGGCTCTACACCACCATGATTGCCCCACGGAGTGATGCGTGATTAGTTCATCTTTGGACTACGGGTCCATAGCAGTAGCTAGATGGTTGTATTCTCCTATTTATTCTACATGTTTAGATCTTGTGAGCTACCTAACATGATCAAGATCATCTTATTGTAATGCTACATTTTGTGTTTGCTGGGATCCGATGAATATTCAATGCTATGTCCATTGATTATCAATCTGTCATGTTCTTTCATGTTTAAGTTATTTATGATCTTGCATGCTCTCCGTTGCTAGTAGATGCTTTGGCCAAGTTGATGCTTGTAACTCCAGGAGGGAGTATTTATGATAGATAGTGTTTTCATGCCTCCCTTTTATCCATGCTCGAGTAACAGAAACGTAATGGATGGGGTGTGTGATGTTGTCGTTAGGGAGAAAACAACGATGTTTACATTACACACTTTGCTTAATGCAATTATCTGTTGCTTGCAACTTAATACATGAGGTTTGATTGGATTACGCTCCGAGGGTGGATTATTAGTCATAGATGAATTTGGATTACGGTTTATGAATTATGTTGTAATGCTCGCATGAATCACATAGTAATCACCATCTAATGCATATGCACTACGATGCAGCCTTTATATCTGTCAATTGCCCAGCTGTAATTTGTTTACCCAACATGTTAACTATCTGTTTTGGAGAGACACCACTAGTGAACTGTGGACCCCGGTCCATTTCCTTACACTGTTAATACAACCACTGCAAACACTGTTCTTTTACTGCAATCATTGTTTTGTTTTCATTTATTGCAAACAATTATTGTTTCCACACTATACGTCTAATCCTTTGTTTTCAGCAAAACCGGTGAGATTGACAACCTCACAGCTTTGTTGGGGCATTGTTTGTGTTGTGTAGATTCCACGTTGATGCTGAACCGGTAGTACGCCCTGCCAACATCAGCTGCCAACAACCTACAGGAGAGATTTCTTTCTCCTACTGGTCGATTCAACCTTGGTTTCTTTTTGAGGGAGAACTTGCCGCTATACTCTTCAAACCTTACACTTGAGGTTTCCCAACGAGTGCAGTCCTACATCATCAACAAGTTTTCAGGCGCCGTTGCCAGGGAGGAAGAGGATTTCAGCAAGGGGAGTCTCTCACCTCCAATCTCTTTACTTTTTTTTTGCTTAGTTTATTTTATATTGTCTTGTTTGCTTCTCTACATCGAAAACACAAAAAAAAAATTAGTTCTTATTATAGTAGTTATTTTTGCTACCCTGATTTTTATTGTTCATCATGTTTCTCCCTAAGTTCACGCTGAAAGACTTATCAGTAGGTACTGGTTCTATACTTGGAAAGGATACCATTGAAGAAAAATCCATAGTAGAACTTGCTCCAAATTATGAAACGGCTGCAGCTTCTTTAGTTCACATGCCAGAAGCTAGGTTTGTTAACCTCTACCCCATATTGCAGCAATTGTTTCTTAAAATTAATAATATTGAACAAAAATTATCTTGGAAACCATGCTTACAGAATTTGGAGATGTTTCTATAGAAACTAGAAAAGTTTTTGATTGTTTTAATATGTTAGGCTCATGTGTAGATGTTATTGGGGCTCTTGAAAAACTAGACAAGACCGAACCTTTTTTGAAACCTAGACAAGACCGAACCTAAAAATGAAAAGGAGGGGAAAATACCAATACCTTATAAAGTCGTAGCACTTCATGAAGCCTTGGAAAAGAATTTTGACTGGATTGTTCGTGAAAATATATTTGATGAAAGTAGTAAATCTAAAAGTGTTAAGAGAGGAACATCTGAAAATCATCTAGATAATATACAATGCATCATTGAGAAGGTTTCTGATCTTAATTTGGATGGTTCTTCATTTAAAAACACTTGGTTCTCTCTTTCTATGCCCAGCTGAAAGGCGTTAAAAAAGCACTTCTTGGGAGATAACCCATGTTTTTATTTTTGCATTGTTTTCCTCTGTTTTATTTGAGTCAAGATGTTTTTTACTTATGTAGCAACTCATTTGTATCTTTATTTTCATGTATTTGTTGTGCCAAGTAAATTCTCTAGTGAAAGTTGGTGTTAGATTTGGATTTCTACGCAGAAAACAGACTCCTACTGTCCACTGTTAAATCCGTGTAGAATCACAGAAAGATCAAAATTACCTGCAAATGTTTGTACTTAATCCTCAGTTGTTTCTGAAACTTCTCTAGTTTTAAGTTTTTCGATTTGAGCAACGTAAGTGCCTCGAAAAAATCGTCTTTACAAACTATTCTGGTTTTGATAGATTCTGCCTTTTACTTTGCGTTCTCTCTTTTAATATGTTGAGTGGATTTCTTTGCTCCATAAAACATCAGTGGCTGTATCTGATGTTTAAAAAGTATTAATAACGCTTGTGTCCATGCAGACATGTGATTTTTGATTGTGCACTAACCTTCTAATGAGAATTACTTTGAGTTCGGTGTGAAGGAAGTTTTCAAGGGTCAAGAGAAGAGGGTGATATAATGTGATCAAGAAGATTGAAAAGCCTAAGCTTGGGGATTCCCTCGTGGTTCATCCTAGCTAATTCCAACAAGACTCTAGCATATAAGCTTGGGGATGCCCAATTCACCCCCTTCTTCATCAACAACTTATTAGGTCACTTCTAGCGAAACTATATTTTTATTCGGTCAGATCATATGCACTTTACTTGGAGCGTTTGTTTTCTTTTATTTTCTTTTCTTTTCTTTTATTTAGCTTGTTGCAATAAAATTAGTTGGAGCCTGGAATTCTTGTATGGGAGAGAGACACGCTCCGCTTTTTCATATGAATACTCGTATTCCTCAATATCATGCTCGTATTCTTCGCTTTTCTTAAAGCTACCGCAACTCCTCCTATTTTTAGATCTTATTTTTCATGCATTTCTTATTCAGAGCTGTTAGTTCTTGTAGAGTAGTTCTACTCTCTTGTTTCATTGATATATCATATGCAGAGTTTTTGTTTAAATAAAATGATGGTGTTGGAAAGTAGTAAAATATTTCATGCTTATAACGGGTGCAAATAGAAGCTTGTTTAGACTGTGGCTAGACTTTATAATGTCATGTTGGATGTTATTCTAATTCTACTCCTAGTAATCATTGATGTAGCATGACTTGTACTAAAACATCTGAGAGTGCTTAATGTGTCGTTGAAAGAATCATGCGTTGTTTTATCATATCGCCATTATGCTCTCTTGATTTGTCGCTCCTAGTCTTTGCTAGCCGCCACCTGTACTGAGTATGAGCTCTACTTGTGCACCCAACTCCCAGAAACCAAAGTAAGCCAAATGTGTCCACCATACCTACCTACATGTGGTATTTAACTTCCACTCCAAAGTAAATTTCTCATGTGTTACCTTAAAAACCTTCAAAATTACCCCTATTTTGTGCCACTATTTTAGCTCATGTGGAAGCACATAGAGAATCTTTATCTCACTTGTTGATTGGACTTCACCCACCTGGACTAGTGGCACATCCGCTTATCCAACCGCTATAAGAGCTGGCATTCGGGGTGCCCAGCCCCAAAATGTGGTTATATAAATTTTCTTCACTATTTTTGCCCCTGATTTATCAATCAAAGCATAATTGATAAACAAAAGAGAAACAGGGATGTGAAGGGAATATGCCCGAGAGGCAATAATAAAGTGGTTATTATCTTATTCCTTGTTTATGATAAATGTTTATTTCACATGCTAGAATTGTATTAACCGGAAACGTTGTTACATGTGTGTTTAATAAACAAACAATGGTTCCCAGTAACGCCTCTTGTTTAACTAGCTTGTTGATTAACTGATGATCAAGGTTTCATGATCATGAACATTGTATGTTGTTAATAATAGGGTCATGTCATTAGGATAATGATGTGATGAACATAGACCCAAATTAAGTATAACAATACGATCAAGTCATTTAGTTTATATTGTTATATCTTGCATACGAAGTAACCTTATTCCTTAGACCATGAGATCATGTCAATCACTAATACCGGAAGGGTGCTTGGATGTCCTCAAACATGACACCATAACATGGTGACTATAAAGGTGTCTTTTGGTATTGTGAAAGTATTAGTTGAGGCTCATGGATCAAAATTGGGATTTGTCCATCCAAATGACGGAGAGATATACTCTGGGCCCTCTCGGTGATATCACATCGACACCGCTTGCAAGCATGTGACTAGGCCATAAGGATGTCATATCACGGAACAAGTAAAAGAGTACTTGTCGGTAACGAGATTGAACTAGGTATGGTTTATACCAATGATCGGATCTCAGACAAGTAAAATATCGCGAGACAGAGGGAATTGGTTACAACGTTTATGGTTCACATGATCACTAGATTCATCGTTGAATGTGTAGGAGTCATTACGGATCTATAGGTCCCGCTTTTGACTATTGATCGGAGAGGTGTCTCGATCATGTCTACATTATTCACGAACCGTAGGGTGACACACTTAAGGTTCGAGCGATTGAGTGGATACGAAATATCGGAGAAAAGTTTGGACAACACCGGAATTGTTTCGGGGAATATTGAATTAGTGATCGGAATTGTTTCGTCGTATATTGAAATAGTTCAAGGTGGTACATGTTAATGTTTTATTAACAAATAGTTCGAGGGAATAAGTGTTAATATTTGTTAATAGGATTAACAACTATTAAAATAAAGAAATAAAATTGTTTTATTTATTTATTAAAGAAAACCCTTGGAATTTTCATAGGGAATTGATGAGAGAATGAGTGGATTGAGTGGAGACTCCACCCACATGATGAGGGGAGAGGTGGAGGCACCAAAATTTCGTGGCTGCCTCCCCCTCCTATATAAAGAGGGGTTGGACCTCCCTCTCCCCATATCTCTCCCCCTCCTCCCGCTGCTCCACCTCTAGGTCATCCGCTTGGCGAAGCCATGGCCGTCTAATTTCTCCACCATACCACACCTTCGTGTTTTTGGAGTTTCCGGTATATCCTCTACTTCTGCTGCACCGCTGGATCAAGGGAACAGGGGTCGTCATCGAGCTGTATGTGTGACAGAGTGCGGAAGCGCTGCCGGATTGCAACGCTCTTCTTCGCGATCTTGAGATTCATGTGAGTTCGACTATATCAACAAAGAGATTTGATCTCGTAACGATTTGTCTCTTCGATGGTATGTTCTCCTTAAGACTCTTTTTCTTCCCGTTGCTTACATCTCATATATTAGATCTTGGCCCTTCGGGTGTCTACCGCGTAGGATTTATTTTGTTTTCTATGCCACGAACCCTTCGGGATGATCTTCTACCCCAGCCGCGTCCTTCAATGGGAGCCTCTCTTCTGAATTCTAGTTTGCTTGTGACGTCTTGTATTGTCTATTTTCTATTCGTTGACATAAACATAGACCTCTCTCAAAATTGTTTTCAATACCTTTGTTTTCATAAAATAAAAAGCTCTAGCACATGAGTTAATCCATGCTTCCCTCTACAAAGGGCCTTTCTTATATTTTTATGTTGAGTCTTCATCCTCTAACTTTATGCACAGTTGAGAGAGCGTAGTTGACATTCTGATTTTAATGTGCATTTGTCCCAAAGATTGTTATTGATTGATTCATTCCATGTTATTAGTTGCTCTCAAACTATTTGGTTCTAGTCACCACTTGAAGTTTGAAGGTGTCCTAGCATATATATTTTTATCCACTCTTAAGGACAAGATGAATACTACTTTGCTATGTTTTCTTATTGTTTGAAACAAACATATAACTTTCAGATGCATTATTATTCATGATATTTTGTTTGTGTTACTTTTTATGTTGCAACTTGATTGCGAAGTTTCATTGTTAGACTAATATCTATCATGCCCGTGTTTAGAGTACTATGATCTCAGCTTTACAAAGACTTTCACAAATATGATGATCAAGATTATGTTGGTAGCATGTCACCTATTTTTTTTTATCGTTTTACCTACTCGAGGACAAGTAGGAACTAAGCTTGGGGATGTTGATACATCCAAAACGTATCTATAATTTTTGATGGTTTCATGCTACTTTTATGCTTTTGATAATTATTTTTATATTAAGTTTATTATTTATTTGGACTAACCTAATAATAGTTGCAAAATTGCAAAATGTTCTTGTTTTACACTTTGATGTGTAGGAATTATCAAAAATACATGAGGAAACCTTACCGGAGTCAAATTGGGACTTCCCTGAAATCTGTCTGAAAAATTCTTTTTAAAGATTGCCAAGTTATGGGTCGAAGATGACGTGAAATGGAAAAGTACGGCCGTGAAAGTTGTGGGGAATTTTGCAGCGAACACCGTAGACATAAAGTTTGGCTCAATCCGAGTCCAGACGGCCGAGAAAATCCCGACTGCAACCCAAGATGGGATGACGGAAATCCGTGAGACTATATAAAAAAAGAAACCTAGGTCGTGGGAGACACCCCATACCACAAATTTCAAGCTACCAAAGCCACGTTTTAGCCTCACCGATGGACCCAATCTCCATGGGGGAGGGATCCCAATACCATGAAGGAAGAGGGCTACGGGGCAGCACTCCCCCATGATGCCGGCGGCGTAGGGAAGCAGTCTGTGCGCCACCGCCGGCGCCGTCCTGCGCCCTGCGTTGTCCTCTCCACCTTCTTCACCGCCATCTTCATCGCCAATTTATACTTGTATACATTGGTTCATCCTCCCACACACCTCTGTACCTCCCTATGTAAACATGGTGTTTGACGTTATAAATTATTTGAAGATGATCTATTGCATCTATGTCATGTTTGTGTAGATCCCTTTTGTCATATGATTGATTGTTGAATATGTATGGATGGTTTGAGCTATATATTGAATTTGTTACAGTCCTATGGTTCCCATCATATGTTTATGCGTGCATGGATCACATCGTAGGGTTTGTAGTATGTGGATAAAGCTAGAGGGAGGGCTGCTTGAGTGACAGAAACATAAGCCCCAATCTAGTGATTAAAGCATATGGGATAAAGAGGACCTTTTGATCTTAATGCTATGGCCGGGTATTTTTTCCTTAATGTATCTTCTAATATTTACGGATGTTTGCTAGAGTTCCAATCATAAGTACTTGCAATCATTGAATAGTGAGATCTTGTTAGAGTTGCCTCTCCCACATAAAAGAGGAATATCAACCTTGTATTTGACTATTTGATCATGGACAAATCCACCACAATTGCCACCACTTTTCCACACTCATGGTACTGTTAGTTTATTGTTACTTAGTATATTTCATTGCTTCAGCACTAACATTTACTTTCTTTTATTTATTATATTACAAATATATCCCTCATACCCGTATTATTTCCAAGAGAAAGTAAACGTTTAGTGTGTGTAGAGTTGTATCAGTGGTTGATAGAACTTGATAGAACATTTATCCTACCTTTAGCTACTCGTTGGGTTCGACACTCTTACTTATCGAAAAGGCTACACACGATCTCCTATACTTGTGGGATATCTCTTTCCTCGATCTTAGGTGAACTTGTTATATGTGTGATTTGATCGAACTTCGTTATTATTGTAAGACTATGTCTCTACTATCCACCGTTCTATCTATCTATTATGTGATGAAGACTATGGTGAGGTTTTATTCCGTTTTATCTATCTACTATGAGATCAAGACTATAGTGAGATTTTATTCTTGTAATGCAAACTACTTATATAAGATTCCAAAGTATGCTTTAAGTTGTGTTTTGGAAACTTGGTGCAAATTGGATTAAAAATCTCATAGTATATACACCTGTAGTGCTAAACCTTCCATTTATCAATCTCATGTTAACATTGCCACTTTCTTAGCATCACATATGTTATTGGTTTATAAAACATAGGGGGGGATAGAAATCATAATCATTTTATCCCATTTGTTTACCAAAGATATATCCATTGATTGGGCACAAAAATAGGGGGATCCCTCTATATTTTATCTCCTTGCACATGGCTATCTTAAATATCTTAATGCAAATCCGTGTGTTATCATAAAACATAAAAAAGGGAGACTGAAAGGACATTTGTCCCCTAATCTTTTTTTGGTGTTTGATCACACCACATGGAAGATCTAATCGTTCCACTAAGCATGTTTAGGAATGAAAATGGAAACTTGGGGACTTTTGGCATGGAGTAAAGTAAAAACAATTGTCTTCAGAGCTCTACTGATTCATAAATCAACATCGAAGATATTACAAAAAGGAAGAAACTGGAAGGAAGAGAAGGGGAGAAAGGGCTCCCAGCGAGCCGGCCTAGGCCGGGCTCCAGTCGACCTTGCATGCAGACCAGGATGGGCGGGTCTGTTTGCCCTGCCGGCCTCTCTTCTACGCCCCAGGATGGGATTCCTAACAGTGTGAAAACGCCCCCAACGGCCACTTTCTCCCCCACCACTATAAATAGGGGTCTTCCCTACCTTTATAAGGTGTCAAATAAATCTTATCTCTCCACCATTGTTGACCACCATCAAGCTTAAGGATCTCCCCTAATACCCAACCAAATCTATTGATCTCTTTGAATTTGGAAGAGACACACTTGATCTACAACTCCACCAAACCGATTCGTCACCACGCCACTCATCCCCTAGAGATCTTGTAGTTATTGGTTCATTTGAGCCTAGAACCTTGTTGCTCTCAGCTCATTGGAGCTTGGAGCCTTGTTGGTGTCCCCGAAGCTTTGGAGCTTATGGATCCTGTTTCCCGGAGTCTTGGTGGCTCCCGAGATTTGTTGAGGACCCTCCAAGTTGTGGATTGTGCCCCATACTTGTAAAGGTTCTAGTTGTTAACCTCAAAGACACCATAGTGAGTCGAGCCTATCCACATCGGTGGAAAAACTCGAAGGAGATACGGTGTGCCATTTGAGGGATACTCGGTGTTCCACTTTGGTGGCACCGCACCGTTTCCAACGTGACTAGCTTCCATTGGGAAGTGAACTTCGGGGTACATCTCCGTGTCATTGTCTACAGTTATTCCTCAACTTACATTTACTTGTTGCTACTTGCTTACTTATATAAATATCTCGTGCTAGTGGTATTTGATCAACATATAGGATTGTTCCACTAGCTGCATAATCTAGACAATCTATATTTGAGCATTATCTTGTTAACCGGGAAAAGAAGTAAATTTGTAGTTAACCTATTCACCCCCCCCCCTCTAGTTAACCTCTCGATCATTCAGAAAACAACGGTGTTCTTGTCTACGGACGAGGACCACTACTTACATTATGTATTGCTCCTACTGCATTTGTCTGTTGCACATAAAGCAATCACTTAGTTGCTACAACTTAATATCGGAGAGATTTGTTGGATAGCTTTCCTGTAGTGGACTTTTAGATATGGATGCATGGTGGATAGCGGTCCATATGACTTAACGTAATCCCTACAATGTTAGAACCCGTGAACTATATCTCGTCATCCTAGTATGAGCGTACGTTCATGATTTGTCAAGTGCCTAGATGTAATTTGTTCACCCAACATGTTTGTTTTCTTTGGGGAGACACCTATGGCCCTCATTCCTATTTTCCTCATATTTGCAACCTTATTTAAAGGACTTCCATAATATTTCCTTTTTTTCTATTTTTACCTTTATTGCTTTTCAAGACTCTATACGTTTAATTCTCTAGTTTTCAGCAAGACCGGAAAATTGCTAACCTTTCGGAAAGTTGGGGCAAGAGAGAGTTTGTGTTTGTGTGCAGGTTCCATGCTTGTTGACACGCTAGACAACAACCAATCTTCTCCAATACTACAAAGTTCTACTGGTTTGATAAACCCTGCTTCTAAAATTGGGGGAATATTTCCTCTAGACTACATCATACCTTCCGCTTGGGTCTCCCAACGAGTGTGTGATCATGTCAGCATCGCACGACGTCTATTCGCATTGAAAATCGGCAAGCGGCATTAACGCAAACAAGACTCCTACATGACGTTTTTACGCACGCCCCGCCACAGCCTTCTATCTATGACAAGCGGCCCCCCTAATCAGGTGGGCCGACCGGAATATCACAGACGCACCCAAGTTTGGCGGGTGGGCTAAGGTTGCCGAAAACAAATTTGATGTGTCTATATCCCCAATAAGCCATTTGGGGCCGTTTTGGGGTACCAGAGGAGATGCTCTTAAATTTGGTGGGTCTCGTACTGATGCTGTCTTTTGACTTGGTTCGGACACCTAAGATGTTGTTGTGAAGTTTGTTTTTCATTCGGACCCAACCCAATGGGTCAATATGGGGTGTTTAGAATCTCGAGTTGGCGCCCCCAATAGGCGTCCAGATCGTCTACCGAACGAGTTCTTTGTGGGCTGTCCGGACGGGAAGGTGCCGTTGGGGTGTGTCGTTTCCCGCTCGCAGCCCCAAATAACCCCCCAAATAAAATTAACAAACTCAAACGAAATTTCATTCAAAATTTTAGGAACTTTAACAGAATAACACAAAATTAAACTTAAACCGACATGTTCTACCAGAAGAACACGTTGTAGTCCTCCTCCTTCAGGGCGTAGGTGTTGTCCTCGCTGCACCGTCTCATCGCCGCCTCATCATCGCCTCGACGTCGTTCTCCGCGTGGAAATAGCCGTCGTCGATGTCGAGGTCGATGATGGGCATGTAAGTTATGGAATCATGGTCGACGAACGGCCATGCGCAAGCCTCGTGCACCGGCAGTGCCACCGACGTGTTGAAGGACTCATTGAAGGAGGCGGCGAGTCCCTCGGGGTCGTCTAGCCTCGCGAGGGACTGCTGGAGGGTAAGTATCTCCATGGACAAGGACGACGGCCCCTCCGTCTTCACCTCCACCTTCAGCTTCTTCGGTGGCGGTGGGCCGGAGCGGGCACCGTCGTTGATTACGAGGGTGCCAGTGCGGCGTGTTGTCAACACGGAGCGCGACTCTGGCTTGGGAACGCGGAGGTGTTGCGGCGCGGAGCGGCACAAGGAGGATGTTGCGGAGGAGTGCGAGGACGACGAACGGGACAGCGAGGGTGTAGTAACACACATTGGGCGCCGACGAGGTGAGGCGGGGCTTGATACGTCTCCAACGTATCTATAATTTCTGATGTTCCATGATGATATTATGCCAATTGTTACATGTTTTCTCCCTTCTTTATAGCATTTTTACACGTTTTCCGGGACTAACCTATTAACAAGATGCCAAGTGCCAGTTCCTTGTTTTCTGCTGTTTTTAGTTTTAGAAAAGTTGTTCTGGAAATATTCTCGGAATTGGAAAATTCAAAAGCCAGAAGTGTTAGAAGTCCCGGAAGCTTCCAGAAGTCCCGAAGAGCCCCGGAGGGGGGCCATAGGGTGGCCACACCATGGGGTGGCGTGGGTCCCCCTGGCCAGGCCACCTGGTGGTGTGGGCCCCCTGGCCATCACCCGACATCGCCCTTTCGCCTATTTATACTCCCCCGAGGTAAAACCCTAAAAACATCGACCTTTTCACAAATACACCCGTAGCTCCGCCGCCGCCACCGACAAGATTCGGGGACAGATCTCTGTTCACGTACCCTGCTGGGACGGGGAAGTTCCCCCAGAACATAGCCACGGACTCCACCAGCCAATCCTCCCGTCGGTTGTTGCTGTCTCCTGTGATGAGGAGGGAGTAGTTCTCCCCCGAGGCTGAGGGCTCTACCGGTAGCAATGTGGTTCATCTCTCTCTCCCATGGTGTGATCTACATGTGATCGTGAGCTTTGTAATCTAGTTGAATTCGTAGATGTTACTCTTCATCTTTTGCTACTCAATTGTTTTATTAATATGAACTTTGGAGTCACCTTGTCGCCATGTGTGTGTCTTCATGTGTGTGC